>CM053408.1:62148368-62174024 GCA_028644305.1 Xerus rutilus
TGTTAAGTTTTTTGAGTTCTATATATATCATGGAGATCAGCGCTCTATCTGATGTGCTTGTGGCAAAAATTTGCTCCCATAGTGTAGGTTCTCTGTTCACCTCACTGATAATTTCTTTTGCTGAGAAGAAGCTTTTTAGTTTAAGTTCTGGAGAATATTCTAAGATCCCTAGTAGATACTTGAAAGTACCCGTAGTATCAACCCCATATGTACTATTTTTTTTCCATTAATACATACCTTAATAGAATTTAATTTATAAGTTAGGCACAATAAGAGATAACAGAGAGTAACTAGCTGGGCGTGGTGGTGCACACCTGTAATCCCAGCACTTTGGGAGGCTGAGACGGGAGAATTGCGAGTTCAAAGCCAGCCTCAGCTACTGTGGCGAGGTGCTAAGCAACTCAATGAAACCCTGTCTCTAAATAAAACACAAAATAGTGGTGGGGAAGTGGCTCAGTAGTTGAGTACCCCTGAGTTCAGTCCCTGGTACAAAAAAAAAAAAACCAAACACTGCAGTAACTAATAAGTTTGGCATGATGGCACATGCCTGTAATTCCAGCAGCTTGGGAAGCCAAGGCAGGAGGATCACAAATCAAGGCTAGCCTCAGCAATTTATTGAGACCTTGTCTCAAAATAAATTTTTTAAAGAAATCTAGGCACAGTGGCACATGACTGTAATACCAGCAACTCAGGAGGCTGAGGCAGGAGGTTTGCAAGTTCAAGGCCAATCTGGGCATATCAGTGAGACCCTGCATCAAAATTATAAAAAAAACCTGGGAATATAGCTCAGTAGTAGAGTGCCCCTGGGTTTAATCCCCAGTACTACACACATGCACACACACAAAAATAATTAATAGTAAAATAGAACAACAATAACAATAAACTGTAATAAAATTGCCAGCATTGCTACTTTTGCATTTAGTGTCATTATTAAGTTAAATAAAGGTTATCTGAACATAAGTGCTGCAATACCATGACAATTTATCTGATAACCAAGAGGGCTACTGAATGATTAATAGGCAGGTAACAGATACAGCATGGATACTCTAAACAAAGGGATGATTCACATCTCCGGTTGTATTTGGGCAGAGACAAAGCAGGACAGCACAAAATTTTCAGACTACTCAAAATGAGACATAATTCAAAACTTTTGCATTGTTTATTTCACAATTCCTTATGAATTATTAATATTCCATTTAATTTTTCTGGACCAAGATTGACCATGAGTAACTGAAACCACAGGAAGTGAAAATGTGAATAAGAGAGGACTAATATATGTGTGTCATTTATATCTACACAAAATTTCATTATTACGCTACAGACACATCAATAGTTTGATACTTTAGAGAGGAGTGCCAGTTCATTGTAGAGTTCCAAGAATACCTTTTAAACTTGAATGAGTAAAGACAGTGTACATTAGGAATAATGGATTAATGATCAAAGTTATTGAATAAAAGAAGTAGTGTGGATTCAAGTAAAAAAGTGGTACAGCGTGCTGAGTGCAGTGGCACACACCTGGAATCCCAGCGGCTCAGGAGGCTGAGGCAGGAGGAACAAGATTTCAAAGCTAGCCTCAGCAACACAGCAAGACCCTGTCTCTAAATTAAATATAAAACAAAGGCTAGAGATGTGGCCCTGTGGTTAACCCTGGGTTCAATCCTTGGTCCGGGGGATAAATAGTACAATGCAGTAAGGAAGAGTATTAACATTTATTGAGCCAACTATGGACATAATCTAGCACTATATATTTTATATTTCATTCTCACAACCTTGACAAATAGGAATTTTTTGTTGTTGTTGTTGTTGTTTAATTGCAAAGGAAGAAACAGTTTTAAGAATTACATAATGTTCTCAGGATTGTCACAATGAGAGTCTCTCAAGTTGAGATACAAACCTGAGTTTCTCAGTCTGCAAAGTCTGTGTTCATACTTCTATACCAGGTATTCTGGTGATATAAAATTTTTAGGGTTGAAATTACAAAAATCATCTAGCAACACTGTTCTGAGCATTTGTTACTTTATAATCAAAACTAAATGTGAGCCAGACGCAGTGGCTCAAGCCTGTAATCCCAGCACTTTGGGAGGCTGAGATAGGAGAATCGTGAGTTCAAAGCTAGCCACAACAACAACAAGGCACTTAGCAACTGAGTGAGACCCTGTCTCTACATAAAATACAAAATAGGGCTGGGGATGTGGCTCAGTGGTTGAGTGCCCCTGAGTTCAATCCCCAGTACAAAAAAAAAATAAATAACTAAACTAAATTTGTACCTAAGTTCCCCCCCCCCCTTAGGCAGAATTGCATTTGGCAGGAGATTAATCCTTAATTATATACAAAATAACACAGTGTTATAGCCTGGCTGAGAAACCTGACTAATGGGAAGAAAAAGCCAAACAAACATTGTTCAGCATGTACTTTGTATGCCTAGCTGCTTTGTTCCTCTTGCATGTTAACAGTCTCCTATATTTTAATATGCAATTCCAGCTTTTCTTTTTTTTTAAAATATTTATTTTTTAGTTGTAGGTGGACAGAATATCTTTATTATATTTTTATGTGGTGCTGAGAATTGAACCCAGTGCCTCCCGCGTGCTAGGCCAGCACGCTACCACTGTGCCATAACCCCAGCCCCCAGTTCCAGCTTTTCCGTATTTTATTTTTGGATTTTCTAAACATTTTGTTTAGGTTATATAAATAATTGTAACTAGAAATTTTGTCTTATTCTAATATGTCTTAGATAATGATTTTTTTTTTCAGGATTTAGAATTATTTGTTGGCTAGTGGATGATTCCTTATTGAGAATTCATGATTTTCAAGCCTTCTATTAATGAACAAAAACATGATGTGCCCGGGCTTAGAGAAACAAATGTTGTAGTCAGCAAAACATTCATTTAGTAAACTGATAAGGAGTACCTGTTTCATCTGTAATAACTTCCCATTCTTACCAGCCTCCAGTAGGTGCTCTTGTGCTTTCTGTCTTTATATATTTCACTGTTCTAGGTACCTGACATAAGTGGAATCATGCAACATTTGTCCTTTTCTGTCTGATTTATTTCACTTGGTATAATGTCTTCAAGTCATGTGCTTCATGTAGCTTGTTTTACCTACTGTCACTAGTAAAAGGTACCTCTGTAAAGTAGAGGTCAACTAAATTATGTTTGTGAAGTCATATTTAAATTATCTGTTTAAAGTCATAAAAGTGTAAAGTTGAAAGGAGCTAGAATTATAGCTGGGACAAAACTACGGATATACAGGCTGGGGGTACTGGGGATTGAACTCACTGAGCCACATCCCCAGCCCTATTTTGTATTTTATTTAGAGACAGAATCTCACTGAGTTGCTTAGAACCTCACTGTTGCTGAGGTTTTGAATTTGTGATCCTCCCAACTCAGCCTCCCGAGCTCCCAGCAAAAATATATTATTTTTAATTTAATTTAATTTTTATTTATTTTTTTTAGTTGTAGATGAACACAAAACCTTTATTTTGATTTATTTTTATGTGGTGCTGAGGATCAAACCCAGTGCCTCACACTTGCTAGGCAAGCACTTTACCACTGAGCTATAACCCCAGCCCATGAACTATATTATTTTGATAAAAGATTTGAACAGTGTTTATGTGGACTAAAATAAAACATATGGTTAAATATATTGCATGGTTTGAAATTAGGAGGAGTCAGTTAGGCTTATATTGGGGAGGGAGCTTGATTATTATATAACTATTCTGTTCAGCAGACCCTCTCCCCTTCAGGTTATTGATTCAGGCTTAGCCAATTGACTTTCTTGTTAAGTCGTCTTTGTTCTTATTTGATTCAGTTTTACCTCTAACTTTGAACTTCATTTTATTATGACGTTGGTGTCATTTATCAAACAATCGTGTGAAAATTGCTCCATACACTTTTGTTTGTTTGTTTGCAGTGCGAATTGACCCCACAAGTACTTTACTACTGAGCTATATCCCCAATCCCCACCCCATGTTTTTTGGGGGTTTTTGTTTTTTAATTTTTGAGACAGGGTCTTGCTAAGTTGCTTAGGCCCTCACTAATTTGAACTTGTGGTCGGCCTGCCTCAGCCTCCTGAGTTGCTGGGATTACAGGTATATGCCACCATGCCCAGCTCTATGCTTCTTTACTTTTTTCTCCATATACTTCTTTATATATATATATATATATATATATATATTTTAAGTTGTAGGCATACACAACACCTTTATTTTTATTTATTTATTTTTACGTGTGCTGAAGATCGAACCCAGTGCCTCACCCGTGGTAGGTAAGTGCTCTACCACTGAGCCACAACCCCAGTCCTTACCTCCATATACTTCTTTATGGTGTTAGTAGTTTTGAAATCAGAATCCCCTCCCAGGTGTTAATACCCAGGGCTTAAGTCACTGTCACGAGAGGTTAGAGGAAAAATATTCTCATCTTCCACATGTCTCTATTTCACCACATGGATAGCCCTTGAAGACATTATTCCAAGTAAAATAAGTCAGTCACAAAAGGACAAGGAAACAAGCATGTTGTTGAGACTATTCCTTGGAAAAACAGCGAAGCCCAAAGTATTTGCAATACTTTTAGGTTTGTAATATGTTGTTCCCCTCAGCCCAAAAGCTGAAGTCTGGGGCTAGAGCACATCAGTGGTTGGAAATTAGGTTTAGTCATGTTGAAATGCGCACATAGTGACTTCCCAGGAGCCAACACTATTAACTATAGTGTTATGAAGTTATGTCTTGCATGAGAAGTTAGATTGTAAGGTCATTTAAAGTAAAAATAGAGCATCACTTATAGGCAGTTATTGATCACTCTTTTCTTTAGTTGAACCCTAGATGAAGAAATTGCCTTGTGTTTAGGAACCGTATTGTATGAAAAACATCCATCAGTAAACACCAGAATCACATTCCACATGGCAAGATTTCAGGCTCTGGAATTACCTCTCCCATCTCATGGTTTCTTTGGGGCATGTGCTTTGTGACTATAGCACAGAGTTGAATTCACTGTTTTAATTGCTATAGTCTCTGGGTCCCTTCCTGGCCAAATGAAGATAGTTGAATTTACATAAGTTATATGTTCATATGATGTACTACGGTGCATGCTTTTGATTTGAGGTTGGACCTAGCCTGATCCTAAGAATCTGGCAGTTGGAATTATTGTGTTTGTATCAGCCTGTTTTCCTCTTCTTTATTGATAGAAACTTCAGTTCTCTCAAGAGAAATAGTGATCTAAGAGATTTGAACTAAATAGTCTTCAGCCATGAATTCTTACAGAAAGGACCATATGAGATGGTTACATATTTTCTAGGATTGTTTTTAATTTATATTCGTATTTATGGTATGACCCCAGAAATTGCAGTTTCTTCAGAATGCAGACCATTGGTACCTTCCAAATCCAGCAGTGAAGAGTGGCACCACTCTGACAAGTTTGTCAAGCACATTTATCAAATGCACAACTAAAGTCTGCAAAGCACTATAGAAATTTTTCCATTTCTCTTTAAATCCTTACTACTTAAAGAGGGTGTTGGACCAGCAGCATTGATATTACAGGGGACCTGTTGGAAAGAGAGACTCCAGTCTCTACCACTTTACCTAATGAATTAGAATCTACATTTAAACAAGGTTTTCCTCTAATTTGGATTCACAACTTTGAATAATACCAAAGTAGACACATTTGGTGTCATATGGTATAATTAGGTATAATATATTGGGAAATGCCTTCCCCTCGGTGATGTTACGGGCTTCATTTGTCATATAGAAAACAACCAATGCAAGCAATTAGGGAACTATTATTTTAAATAAAGGAATAAATTTTTCTATTAAAATTGTACAGTAATAGAAAAGAGTGATCCTCAAGAGTTAACTGGATCTGGCACAACTTAAATGAATTCACTTTACCTAAAAACTAATTGTTTTCTTAATTGGATAGGGACATTTCACATGACTTGTTCAAAAAGTAAGTTTTGTTCCCTTATAAAATTAGTTTGCTTTTTCTGGGGTTGATGGAGGAAGAAGAAACAATTATAAAATGAGAAATAAAGTTTAGAATGTCTTCAATAGTACAATTTAAGTGATTTTTACATTTTGTCTACAGAAAATCAGTTTATCCAAGACCAGGCACCTATGTTGGAAGGTGAATTGGTTGTAAAATATATCTTTGGAAATCTTTGAATCATTGAATGCAATTAATGAATGGCCATTATGCATGTGCGCTTCAAAGATTATATTACAAATCTGATTAGTGCTATTTTTTATTTGGCTTCTTAATTGAATCAAACTTTAGAACTGATTGAATTTATATGACACAAAGAGCTTTAGTCATAAAACCTGACTATTTTATGTAAACAAAGACAACTGAACCGAGATTATTTTAGACACAGGTAAGAAGAGAGGTAATAGAAGAGATTTGAATGATTAATCTGTATATGACTGGAAGTTTAAGAATTTATTAAGCAGATAGCAGCATGTGATTTAACTCTTAAGTGTTTTGAGCCTTAGGGGGCATCTGGTTTCTTAGTAAACTTGTAGGAAATTAATTCTGCTTCAAAAATCAAAGCAAATGAGTACATGGTGATTGAGAATTATTCTTTATTTTAAAAAGTTTCTCTGGCATTAATATGAATCAGTTTCTTTGGACTGCCAAGCAATTTTATTGTGACTTAATATCATGTCAATTAAATAAGTATATTATATTGTGATTTAGAAATTATTCTATTCCATCTTTTTTTTTTTTTTTTTTTTTTGGTGGTTGAAGATGCTGGTATTATCAAATACCCAATGAGTTCTGCTGCTGATGTCCATTTTTTACTTTGAAATGACAGAGGTGTTTTTTGGTTGTTGTTTGGTTGGTTCTTGTTTTTGCTTTTGTGTTTTTCAGAAAATTTACTACAGTTGACTATATAGTTTCATTTTATATTTGTTCAGCCTGGAATTTTTTTATGGCATTAAGAAAAAGTCTTGGCATAGATATTTAAATATTTTTTTCTATTTGTTATATAGTTCCCAACATTAAGATGATGAAATTTACTGGTATTATGTAGTTGGGCTGTTTTTTTTTTTTTGTTTTTTTTTTTAGTATTTCTGTCATGTTGAGCATTTATGAATGATTTGCTTATGTTGAATTGCTCTCAATGAATAGGAAATTGCTACCTTTATTTCCTGTATGTTGAATATATCAGAAGATTTTTTTTTTTTAGCAGCCTTAGGTGTTTTGTGTTTTTTTGTTTTGTTTTTTGTTTGTTTGTTTAATTAGGAGAGAATAGTAAACTGGTCTTTGAAGGCTGTGCACCAGTATAAACATAAAAACTTCACCATCCTTAAATTTAGCACAACTCTTTCACCTTAAATTGATATAATATCAAAATACCTTGCCTACTAAGTTAAGGCCTTGTTACTATTAGAGTTATGTGTTTGAAAATCCAGTGTTACATAATGATCCCAATTGATAAAACCTGTATAGAAATTATCTCAGGGATAAGACAGAACTTCAAGGCATTAGATGATAGATTCAATTTCATTTTCTTCCCTTCAGGATTCTAAAGGAAAATGTCCTTTATTTATTCCAGGTCCTCAGAATGGTTGGAATGATCCTCCAGCTTTGAACAGAGTACCCAAGAAGAAGAAGGTACTAGAAAAAGATGTTCATCTGGTGGCCTACAGATGTTATGTTAATCACATAGCCACTTCCAGCATACCACACACACTGATCCATTTAAAGGCAAAGCTTACTGATGTATTTAAAGCATATTTCAGCATGTATCTTCTAATCCACAGCAAGAAGTAAATAGAGTAGAAAATACTATCATTAAAACCTTACTTTGATGATGTTGATATAAATTAAAGCCCTTTTAGAAGAAGATGTAGATTCCCACCAAACCAGATAGACACAGTACTTAAGAGATTGAGGCAAGAAAATTCCAAGTTTGAGGAATAAAAATAAAAAGGACTAGGAATGTAACTCAGTGGATAAGCTCCTGGGTTCAATCCTCAGGACCGCACACACACACACAAAAAAGTAGGAAACAAAAATTCAGACTTCACAAATGATCAAATGATAAATATGTATATATATATATTTGGTACCGAGGATTGAACTCAGGCCAACGCGACCACTGAGCCACATCCCCAGCCCTGTTTTGTGTTATTTAGACACAGGGTCTCACTGAGTGGCTTAGCACCTTGCTAATGCTGAGGCTGGTTTTGAACTCGCGATTCTCCTGTCTTCGCCTCCCAAAGTGCTGGGATTACAAGCATGCACCCCCGTGCCCAGCTCAAATGCTATTTTTCTCAGGAGTTACTTCAATCTTTGGGTTCCTACAATGATCATGACTTTAATAATTATATTTTGGATGTCTTATCTATCCCATATAATAATGAATGAAGAGATAGCCTGTATTATATGTGAATATTTGTTGAGAGCTATTTGGACACAAAATATTTTTTTCTTCTTTCTTTCCAAGTGGTTTTCTACTTTGTCCTATTCCCAGTGATCCTCTTTCCCCAAATATAGTAGCAAGAGATAAATGAACAAGGAACCCAAAAATACAGGTTCATTATAATCAGAAACTTAATCTAGTACTTTTAGTATGATAGAATTGCTAAGTGGTATCTGCTTAGTGATCTCAGAAAAGAGTATTACATCCTGATGACATTAAATGCCTACTAGTGTACGTGCGTATGCATACATGTGCGTGCACACACACATACACACTGCTCATCTGATTCCCATTTTGTTATATCTAAGTCTCCAGACTTAACATCCTCTTTCAAAAGTGCCATGGTTTTTGGCTCTCCTTTATTGGGAGTAAATATGAGAAGGCAAAAGGAGATGGAGAAGTCCAGATGAGCTTTACTTTTATGGGTTTTTTTTTTTTTTTTAATTTTTTTTTTTAGCTGTAGATGGATGCAATATCTTTATTTTATTTATTTATTCTTATGTGGTGCTGAGGATCGAACCCGGTGACTCACGCATGCAAGGCAAGCGCTCCACCACTGAGCTACAGCCCTAGCCCTACTTTTATGTTGTACTCTACAGTGCCACATAAAATTTCACTTGAAAAAAGTATTCTACTATTTAAAAACACTGTTTAACCACAGAATACTCTTAATTCTTTCATTTAAAGCTTAGGAAACATACTATCCTTATTCTTATTCTTGATGTCTTTTATTTCTGTTTTAAAAGATGCCTGAAAACTTCACACCTCCTGTACCCATCACATCGCCAATCATGAACCCTTTGGGTGACCCCCAGTCACAGATGCTGCAGCAGCAACCTTCAGCTCCAGTACCACTGTCAAGCCAAGCTTCTTTTCCACAGCCACATCTTGCAGGTGGCCAGCCCTTCCATGGGATACAGCAACCTCTTGGTCAAACAGGCATGCCACCAGCTTTCTCAAAGCCCAATATTGAAGGTGCTCCAGGGGCTCCTATTGGAAATACCATCCAGGTAACAGTAAATCTGTGGAAGTGGGATGGGAAAATGGCTCTGCTTAAGTACATTTTCCTTAATGCATTAACTTATAGTATTATACCATTATTAATGAATATCTAAATTTGGTTTCAATGTAGAGAACTTAAACCAAAAAATTATAACCCTTTTTTTAAGATTATGTATGTTATTTTGCAATTACATGTATGTTTTAGAGTATATGTTTACTGTAAGTTGGCAATCGCAATATTTTACTTGATCTAGTCACAATTTAAGATTAGTTTGAATCATCTCTATCTAATGTTGCTAAGAAAAAAACTGTTTCAAAGGTTTTCCCTTTAAAACATTAATGAGTTATGTATTTGGTGTATAAAAGTTAATAAACATGGCCTAATCTGTGGATAGAGATACACATTTCTACTTGCTTTTTACACTGACAACTAGTTGGCAAAGTCCTAGATACTGAAAAATTCTAGCACACTGCCAAATAATCGACTTACTTACAAAGAAATTTTTATCTATTCATGAAAAGTAAAGAGCTTAGACCAAAGTTCAACATAAGAAGATGAAAAAAACTCCTGCTCAAGTAAAAAACTAATTCTACTATCTGTTTTTTACTTTAAAGATTGTATGTATCTCATGCTTTGCAATTAAGAGATAATTATGCCCAAGTAATTGTTTAATACTGTGAGGTATATCATAAACACAAATATTTTGATGAAGGTAAGAAGACTTGCATCTTTCTACAAAAACAAATCATAAAGACTACTTTTTGTATTTTATGACCTTTAAAACCTTTAACTTAATCTTGCAATTTGATAATAGCCCAGTTCACAATCTCTAAGAGTAAAATAAAAAGTAGGAGAATGCCAGAATAAACAAAAAAGCCTCCAGGCAGAACAGGCAGCTACTCTCACCAGCTGTGTTTCCCGGTGCCTTGTTTATATTCCTGCTGGCACAGGTTTACTTCCCCTCAGTTATATACAATAATGGACAACAGATATTCTCTTACTAATCAATTACTTGTGTCCAACCTACTTATGCAAATCCATGTTAAAGGAAGAATACTTAAACCTACTGGTATCTGGCTTTCAGTTTTACTAATCCTGGCTGATTATACATATTAATTTTTTCATTAGATTTCAAATAGGTCTATCTACAAGGTCATTGGTTTCTCTTTATTGCATAGATTTAAAACTTGGTGGGCTGGGATTGTAGCTCAGTGGTAGAGTGCTTGCCTTGCATGCGTGAGGCACTGGGTTTGATCCTCAGCACCACATAAAAATAAATAAATAATGTCCATCTATAACTAAGAAAATATTTTTTAAAAAAAACTTGGTGTATACAATACCTTCTGGTTATTTCTGATCATTTTATGATATTATTTCCTCCAGCATGTGCAGTCTTTGCCAACAGAAAAAATTACCAAGAAACCTATTCCAGATGAGCACCTCATTCTAAAGACCACATTTGAGGATCTTATTCAGCGCTGCCTCTCTTCAGCCACAGATCCTGTATGTATTTTTTCTTATATTTAAAGTTGTCCTTTATGGAGCTCTTTCTTGGTTATTGTTTGAAATTCTACAAGATATATTTCTAAAAAGTTTGTACAAAAGTAATAAAGCTAACGCTTATATAGTTTATATTACAAATATATTTGTTTTTTATGTATAAACACACTTAATTCTCACAATAATTCCATATAGACACATTTGTTATTTTTATTTTATGGATGAGGAAATTAAGGCAAAGGACAGTTAAGTAGCACATAAAGTCAGAGCCAGCATTTCAACCCAGACAATCTGGCTCCAAATTTCATACTCTCAGCCGTCAAACCGTACTGCCTCTCATCTACACATCTCCTCTTAGTACATGATAGAATATAATAGCAACATGCATAGATCTTAAGGATAGTTAAATATTTGATATTGGAGTCATATACAATTTCACTGGGCTGGGGATCTAGCTCAATTGGTAGAGTGCTTGTCTTGCATGCACAAGGCCCTGGGTTCAGTCCCCTGCACCACAAAAAAAAAATTACAATTTTACTTAGTTTACTTAGAGGATGCCTGTGTAGTGACAACAACAACAAAAAAATTTATAAAGCCAATCCTATTTTAAATGAGTTTTCATTTTCTGCCAATAAGCATTGAATATGTTTACCCAAGCCATTGGCCACACATCTATCTTGGAAAAAAACAGCTTCTTCTTGTTTCATCAGATACTGAGTATTAACAAGTGCAGCCTGCTAGTTGCAGTGGCACACACCTATAATCCCAGCCACTCAGGGGTCTGAGGCAGGAGGAACACAAATTCTAGCCCAGCATCAGCAACTTGGCAAGACCCTCAGCAACAAAAAACAGGGATTGGGGATATAATTTAGTAGTTGCAATTCTCTATACTGAAAGTGTCAGGCAACCAGAGAGTTAATAGAAACCTTAGCACCTGGCATTTTAGGAGTAATGAAGAGACCAAACTGGAAACTAGAGAGTAATTAAAGCTAATAACCAGGCATACACTATGCCCTGTGTGTACCCCTAAGTAAATAGACCATAGTCGTTGAGAAATGGGAGTCCTAATTAAAAAAAAAAGTGGCAGACGTTCAATCCTTCTTCAGGTATAAGTTGGTATAGAGAGGTTGAGAGGGCACATAGTACCTGATCCAGCTCAGTCAATTTTTTATTGAACTTAAGCTCCTCTGGGTCCCTCTTCCTGTTGGGTACCCAGGAGCCCTGAGCAGAAGAAAAACACAAAAAACAAACTGTTCTTGTAATTATTTGGGGGAAAAGTTTTATTGTTCTTATATTCTTGGAGTAAGGTTTTTGTTTGTAGCTAGATGCAGTTAGCTTTGAACAGGGACTGTAAAGATTCCCTCTGCAAAAGTCCTTTATCAACAGTTGGAATAATTTTTATAGCAGAGTTATTCTTATTTTCACTTTAGCTATGTCCAAACACCATAAAGTAATTTTGCAGCACAGCCTAGTATGTATTGTAATCCTTGATGGTCTTATCTTCCTCTCTATTCCAGGTACACAAGCATTCCTTCCTCAGACATACTAGGAGCACTTCACTCTCAGGGCCTTTGCACATGCTGTTCTTTCTGCCTAGGACTCTTCCCCCATGTATCTGCCATTACTCCCTCATTTGTTCTAGGCCTCTGCTCAAATGTCTCATTGGCCATCAGGCATTTCTTTACTACTCCCAACACTCTGACCTTCTTACATAATTAATATTTCTTCATAGGACTTTTAATCATCTGATACAAAGTATACCATCTGTTCTTATCTTTTCCAACCAATAGAATATGTGCTGCTTGACACATAGGACTCTCCTCAGCATGACACATAGTAGACATTCAATAAATATTGGAAAAGTGCTATTTCTAAAGCTGTGGTATAATATAGATCATTAAATTAATCACAATATACTTTTAAAACCTTCCATTTTACTTTTAGAATAGTTCATTATACTTATAGTACTAAGATAGGGAAGGAAGAAATTCTCGATTTAAGAATCTCTTTTTTTTTTTTTTTTTTTTTTAAATATTTTTTTAGTTGTAGATGGACACAATGTCTTTATTTTATTGCTCTGTATGTGGTGCTGAGGATCGAACCCAGGGCCTCACGCATGCGAGGCAAGCGCTCTACCGCTGAGCTACAATCCCAGCCCTCGATTTAAGAATCTCTTTACCTTTTTTATTACTTCCCTTTTAGTAAAAAAAAAACTTTTTTTTTTTTGTACTGGTATGGAACCTGGGGCACACTCCCACTGAGCTACATACCTAACCTTTTTTATTTTTTTCTTTTGAGACGAGGTCTTGGTAAGTTGTCAAGGCTGGCCTCAAACTGGCAATCCTCCTGCCTCAGCCTGTTGAGTCATTGGTATTACAGGCATGCACCTCTGTACCCAGCCCTCTTAGTAATCTTAAGTTGCTAGAGCTGGGCACAGTGGCTCATGCCTGTAGTCCCAGCACTTTGGGAGGCTGAGACAGGAGAATCGCGAGTTCAAAGGCAGCCTCAGCAACGGCAAGGTGCTAAGCAACTCAGTGAGACCCTGTCTCTGCATAAAACACAAAATAGGGCTGGGGATGTGGCTCAGTGGTCGAGTACCCCTGAGCTCAATACCTGGTGCCAAAAAGCAAAAACAAAAAATTACCAGAAGATAATTTTCCTTTCTCTTTCTGGATGCCTGAAAGCATGGAAAGAGTCGGGATTAAATATACCAAACATAACAATGTAAGTAATATTTTTGAAAGGTTAAATAAATAAAACAAGATTCCACAGTTCCCCTGTTTGCCTTTTATTACCCATACTATAAAACTGAACTCAAACCTTTTCTATGGTACACTAACCCATTGCTGCCTCTGGAAGTCTGAAATAATACAATTACACATACACATAGTTTGTCAAATGAGTTTACAGTCTACATGAAATTCAGTCAGTATCCCATTTTGCACTCTAGAAGAAAGTCTTAATCTCTCTTCTTTCCCACCACCCTACCATTAATACTGGTGTTAATAGATAAATACTATAATTTAACAATTATTAATACACAAATACCATTAATTACTGGTGTTTTTTGTAATAATTTAAGTTTCTCAGTCATAGTTGCCTCTATTTCTTTGATAAAATGAAACCATTCAACATGTGAGGTGTAAGATTTAGTGAAATGAGAATAGGGCAAGTTCTTTAGATATAACCTTTAATTTAAGGTTAAAATATAACATCTGGTGGGGCGTAGTGGCACATGCCTGTAATCTGAGTGGCTTCAGCGGCTGAGACAGGAGGATTGCAAGTTCAAAGCTCACCTCAGCAACTTAGCAAGGCCCTAAGCAACTTAGCGAGACCCTATCTCAAAATTTAAAAAAATAAAAAGGGCTGGGGACTGGGTTGTGGCTCAGTGGTAGAGCGCTTGCCTTGCGTGTATGAAGTACAGGGTTCAATCCTCAGCACCACGTAAAAATAAATAAATAAAATAAAGGTTTTTTTGGAGGGGAGGCTGGGAATGTGGCTCAGTGGTTAAGTGCCCCTGGGTTCAAGTGCTGGTACCAAAAAAATAAAATAACTTCTGTTTTTTCCTCCTCTCTTACAGCAAACTAAGAGGAAACTAGATGATGCCAGCAAACGTTTGGAGTTTCTATATGATAAACTTAGGGAACAAACAGTAAGTTGTGGGAGGGAAAATGAAGGATTTATGATAAACCAGTAGTTATTCCTAGTTTCTAGTAAAAATAAATGCCAGGCATGGTGGTGCACACCTGTAATCCTAACAACTTGGGAGTCTGAGGCAGGAGGATTGCAAGTTTGAGGCCAGCCTCAGCACCTTACCAAGGCCCTAAGCAAGCAAGACCCTGTCTCAAAATATAAAAGAAAGAAGGCTGGGGATATGGCTTATTGGTAAGCACCCCTGGGTTCAGTCCCTCGTACTAAAAAAAAGGTATCTCTTCAGCACTCTCATTCACGGTGCTTGGGGGCAAAATTGTCATATCAGTTACAGAATGGACTTTCCTCTGTCTAAATCCTGAATTTTTTTCATTGGAAGTGAGAGGATAGGGCAGAGAAAGAGGAAGAGATTAGAAATACAAACTGACTTTCTGCTATTCATTTTACATGGCCCATATATCAAGAAACCAGAGTCTGTTTTCTAGAGAAGAAATCTATATTCTTTCTTTCATAGTCTTAAGAATCCTTATCCTTTTCTTCTAGAATAACTGTTATAAAAGGGTAAGGCCAAATGTAGCCACCAAGTGAGCAAGGTAGTATGCTGAAACTATGAAGATAATCCAAACTGAGGACTTAGTGTACTGTCTGATCTCTTATCCCCACCATCCATTCCTTTCCATTATTGTTTTGTTTTATTAATGAAAGCCTAGGATGGGAGAGGAAAAAAGAACTGGCACTTGACTTTTGTATATTTACATTTTGGCATTCTTCTACTCTATCCCCCATACCCAGTCCCATCAAATAAAAGTAACTATTTTTGTTGTAAGGATCAAACCACAGAAAGTTGAGATAACAATGGAATGGGTGTGGTCCATGGAGTGATCCAAAATAAGTCTTCTATCAAAAGTATAGACATGAGCTGGACACGGTGGCGCAAGCCTATAATCCCAGCACTTACGGAGGCCGAGACAGGAGAATCGCGAGTTCAAAGCCAGCCTCAGCAGTGGCGAGGTGCTAAGCAACTCAGTGAGACCCTGTCTCTACATAAAACACAAAATAGGGCTGGGGATGTGGCTCACTAGTCGAATGCCTGAGTTCAATCTCTAGTACCAAAAAAAGAAAAAGAAAAAAAAAAGTATAGACATGTATACTGAGGAATGAATGACATGGAATAAAACTGCATGTTTTATATTTTTTAAGAGATGACAGGGCCAGGTGTGGTGACATGTCCACATCTGCAATCACAGCCCAGCTACTTGGGATGCTGAGGCAGGAGAAGCACTTGAGCATAGGAGTTTGAGGCCAGCTTGGGCAACATAGGCAGGCCTTGTCTCACACAAAAAAACAAAAACAAAAAAGCCTGAAGAGATGACAGGATTATGAAACGTAGTAAAGAAGTAGTAGATTGAATATGTGATCAAGCCTGTTGCTCTGCTCATGAAAGTGAACCAAAAGTGCAGAATCTCTTTTGTAGATAAGATTTAAATAAATTGGGTCCTTACTTTGAGATATCAGGGTTTAAGAATCTTTAATCTCCTTCATGTACTTAGGAAAAAATTTGAAAGGTATAAGGCTCTGTCTAAAATAATTCAAGAATTCAGAGCACTTTAGTGGAGAGAATGTTAGTATGTCACCTTGGCGGAGGAAATCTGGCAGCTTTTCTGTGCGAAAACATCTGGATGATTATATGTGTGTAGTTCACAAATAACTTCTTTACATAAATAATTTTTTCATGATTCTCCTTTATAATTTAACTGCTCTTTGGTCCAAGAAAGTTTCTAGAAATGCTTGAGTATTTTATACATTTTTTAATTGTTTATTCCAAGCTCCACTTAAATATATGGGTCTAATGTTTATTAAGGGTCTTTGGGGAAACTCTGCTTAATTTAATTCTTTCTCTTGGTTCCACTTTTGTTTCAGCTTTCACCAACAATCATCAATGGTTTACACAACATTGCAAGGAGCATTGAAACGCGAAACTACTCAGAAGGATTAACCATCCATACCCACATAGTTAGCACCAGCAACTTCAGTGAGACCTCTGCTTTCATGCCAGTTCTCAAAGTTGTTCTCACCCAAGCCAATAAGCTTGGTGTCTAAAAAGACAGCTTCACTCCCAGCCAATATTGCCACTTTTCCAAAGAAACATGTTAAGAAAAATATTGTAAGACATGGACCAATCCTCATTAGCATGTTTCCATAGCAGCCAGTCAAGAGCATTTATATTATTTCTGCAGATACACTCACTTTAAAACTGCTCAAAACCCTGGTGCTTCCTTTTGTTTTAATCTTTTGTTGCACATTATGATTTTCCTATCCTGCAAATAGTATATTTCCTGGATTACACATAGTATGGTTTTCTGAGGTATTCTGACAAAATGTGGTTTTTAAAACCTTACTCTCTTTAGAAAAATTGCATCTGGTTATGCATAAAGTAGAGCTAAAACTAAATTTCTTTTCATGTCCTCCCTATTTTGTCCATGTCAATCAGATTAAAGTGTGTAATCCTTTCCTATGTGTTTGTAGTCTTCTTAAAAACAAAAAAAACTGCTGAGATAGGGATGTAGCTTAAGCATAAAGCACTTGCCTGTCATGTGCAAGGCCTGGGTTCCATCCCCAGCACTGCAGAGGGAAACAGTAAATGGCTGCCCACAATTCAATTTAATTTGTTTCTTATGTCTTGCTTGGACTTTACCCTGCTCCTGAACAAATAACTACATCTAGAAGCTGCCATATAGATTTTAGCAAATATTAATGAAATATGTCATCACTAGCTTTAAATATTTGTAGGGAACCACTGAGCACTCCTATAGGATGCATTGAGCTTTTCTCTATTAATAAATATTTTCAATAGTCTGTTTAGATTTAAGATTGAATTGTCCTATTTTATAGGTAGAAATTCACTCATCCATTTTCTATAAAATTACCCAGAGCTTTGAGTTTTAAGTTCAGAAAGACAACTTTATTTCAGTCATCTTGAATCAAAACCACATTTGGGGGGCGGGTGCTGGGGATATAGCTCAGTTGGTAGAGTACTTGCCTTGCATGCACAAAGCCCTGGGTTCGATCCCCAACACTACCAAAAAAAAATTTTTTTTCCAGCCAGTTTTTCTGTCATGTGATTTTATTATAATCTATCTTAGGAATACTGTAGTAAACAAAATATAATGGTCCCTATAGCATCTAGAAGAAAATTAGAATTAATAATGTTCACTATTCATGTAATAGTAGCTGAGAGGATTAAAAATCTAGAAAATAAAGTGTGACTACTATGTACATAAGTGTGCTATTTCAAGGAGTTAAGAGTAATTCATCAGACTTACAACCCAAGTGGAATAGTTTGCAAGAACTTCTCGATTCCCTTTGCTGTTAGGATACCCTACTGGACAAATAGCTCCCCTCTTTTGAAAAAAAAATCAATTCGATTTTATACAGCATTGTTTGGTAACCCCCCTCCCCCCCAAAAAAAGGGAGAAAGAAGAAAGAGGAGAACCTTGATAGCATACCTGTATATTAGTGTCACAGAAATGGGGTGTCTAGGTTTACAAACTGGTATATTGGTAGCCTGCTTATCAGTCCACTGAGTTTGGTGATGTGCGTCATTTCCACTAATTGAAATGACAACTTGACCTTCTGGACCTGACTCTGAATGGTAGTGTCAGATCAAAGTTCCATCTGAAAGCCATGCTGACTTCTAGTAATACTTTTCACTCATTGCCCTTACAATTAGGATTAGATTTATGCCTACATGTTTACCCTGACATCACAGGGGTATAATGGGCATCATATTACAAAAAAACAAGTTTCCAAAAGATGAGAAATAAAATGAGGTAGCAGTGGAGCCCGGGCTAACCCCAAAGATTTCAAGAGTGTAAGTGCAAAGATTTCAAGAGTGTAAGTGCAAAAAAACAGCCACTGACATCTGAGCAGCTATTATCTCTTTTTTCAATACAACATTGTGATTTTCTTTTCTAATGTGGAGCCATTCTTCAGCATAGCTTATAACCTTGGAGAAGTTTGATATAAATAGGTAGAAGTAAGATGAGCTGAACCCAAAATTGTTGTCTCTGAAGTATAATAGGTTATGGAAAGAGTAGTTTGTTTTTCCAGACAAAAACAAGACAACTTTAAATTTTATTTTTGAAAAAAAAAAAAATTTCAACTTGATTCTGTGAATTATTCCATTTTTAATATTTTCAACTCAGGATGACATTATTATGCCTCCACAACTCAGGAACACCTGTATAAAGTATCCTTTTCATAAAGATTTCAGGAATCGCACAAATGATTGCTGTTTAGCTTTAGAAAGTGGTAACTCTTATTTTCTACCCTTGCCATTACTTTGTGGTTAGTGACCAGTGATTTCTTCCTGGATCCCAGGTCTGTTCAATTATCTTCTTATGTTTTATGTTTTTATTCATTATTTTTAACCTACTTGATTCTAAATAAGGGAAAGGATGTGAAGGAAACTGTTGGGTAGGGCTAGATGTTGGCCAGGAGATGTATTGCAGTTGCTGGGGGTGATGTTTTTCGTATTATGCTTCATCTCCCTTTTTTATACCATTCTGAGTTGAGTGGGATGGCTGTACCCTTTGGCCCTGCTTGAGAATCTTTATGTGTAATGGCATGCATAGCTGATAAAGGTAATTGTTCATTTCAGTAGTTCAGGGGCAAGAAAAAGTTGGGAACAATTGCTCTACACCTAACTGCTGAGTGTCCAGTGAGCCTATATTTCCTATGGATTCAGAAAATTCCCATGTGTCCTAGAAGACAGGAAGAAGTATTGGAATCCCTGGCAACCAAAGGTACACTGGTTGCCTAACAGCTGCCTGAAGAATGAGAGGGACAATGACTGGTTAACACTTCTGACAACCACTTGTCTTCCTGGTCAGATTTGGGTTCATCTAAGAGTGACTGCAAAGCCATCTGTTGACTATTGTGCCATGATGGAGACTTCATTTGGAACTGTTTTGAAGTTTTAGCTAATAGTGGGTGCATAATTATATATATGCTCCCATGCAGGCCCCTTTATTTTGTCTTTCCACTGCTGTGGTGGCAGCATCCCCAAATACAGCCTCTGATCAATTCATAGTTGTGTTAAGCACATGCTGAAGATGTCAGCATCTTCAAATTATTCAGTAAATAAGGATAAAAGGGACTATCCATGCACAGTCTTAGACATTTGAGCTTATGAATAAACACCTCAAATTTTTCAGCAAATGTATATTACAGAGAAAAATCAATCAAATTAGCTTTATTATTCCACCTTTTCCAATACACTTAATTCATCTGTATTTCTGTAGCATCTGTTCTGCTCAGTGTTGATAACCAGTCTCATCTTATAGACTCATGAGGCAGAGTTGCCCGAACTATAGCATACTTTACTTGCCAGCTGTTTGCCTTCATTTTCCCCAGGAGGTATAGGATGTATGGGTTTTAGGGTGGTAGAAATGAATCTTGAAAAAGCTAAGAAAGTCAAACAAAAGGAAACAGACCGATTAACCATGGCTGCATGTGTTTTGTATTCAGGCTGAATGTTTCCAGAGATCTGCCAAAGTGTTTATTTAGCAAACAATACTAATGCTACTACATCTGAAACACCTAGAATGACTGTACAAACATCATTACTTAGTAATGTCTGAAATATTTTAATGGAACTGTACTCCTTGTTGAATTGTATTTGGTATTAAGCTGACATTCCATTGGCCTAGAAGCCTACCATAGGCCTATCTGGTTTTATTTCTGGTTCCTTATTTTCTCAATTTTTTGACTTTCCCAAAACTACCTTTTGTGTATTGCACTATACAAAAGGCTTCAAGAGTCTTGTAAAATAGAAGAGACTTTCCTATTTGAAAAGTGCAAGAACTTGCTGGATTTTTAGTTCCTATATGCAAAGTTAAGTCTAATGAAATGTCTTAACACATATCTCTGCCATTATCTTACTTTTTTTTTTTAATATTTTTTTTAGTTATAGATGGACACAATGTCTTTATTTTATCGCTTTGTATGTGGTGCTGAGGATTGGACCCAGGGCCTCACGCATGCGAGGCAAGCACTCTACCGCTGAGCCACGGCCCCAGCCCCATTATCTTACTTCTAATGTTTATTACACATCCTGGTTCTGGAGAGTGGCATCCTACTGTTGTTATTAATTTGGTTTCTTTACTTCAGTAAATATTTACAAAATGCCTTATGCAGTTCAGCAGAGATTTTGTGTCCAAATAAACATGTTTGCAGGTGGGCAATTCAAATAAGTAGGGACCCTATCATAGGAACAGAATGGGTTCAAATTTACTGGAAGAGGAATGTTCCAGAGCTTTTCTTCTGAATGGTAAGAGGTTAGTGAATATAATGTATAACTTAGGGGACCTGAATCAGTAATCTTAAGGACTAGTTCTTCTAATAAAGAAACTACCCACTGCAGGACTGGAATATGAGGTAAGATGGAATGTAACAGCAGATTTCAGTAGTAAAAGCAACCATTTCCTAAAAGTGTCTTAAAAAATAGTTTCCTTTCCCTCTTAATTTATCTCCAAATAACAGATGAACTTCTCAACTACCTTTTTTCCTTAAGGATTTTGGGGAAAGAACAAGTCAACTTTAACGAGCCTAAATGTGTCACAAGTTCTCTCCTGGAGGGGTTTGGCCACACTAATGGAAGGAACCTTACATTTACATGAGCTGGAAACTCTGGTATAGAGATCTCTCTCAAGCTCCACAACAGCTGGAGCCAAGTTACTAATTCAGGTTGCTAAACACTGCTGGTAAGCACTGGAATCTGTATTCAAACCAGGTCTCGGGCTAGTGAGTCCACCTTATTTCTACAAAACCATATTTCTCCCAAAGTAAGGATAGCTGCTACTATAACAAAAATTTGAGTTTTCCTTTCTGGTTTTTCTTCCCTACCTCCAGTCCACATTAGCTTGCAGATACCTAGTATTTCCCAGGAGCAGAATGTGGTCTGTATAGTGGGAAGCACTTATTGAACATTATGTGTTGGCTTCTTTTCAAGAAGATTCTTTTTACATGGTGGAAAAGATAGCACTTTGTAGCCCAAAGCCCACATCTCCACTATTTGTGAATAGCCAAGAGAAGATTTAGCTTCTCACAACATCCAAATACTGCTCACAAAATCATCTGATTAGCTTTGGGTCTCATGCCTACCACCTGATCACAGTCTGTCATTAGGGAGGTAGGGTACCAGAACTGGGTAGCCTAGAACTGGCTACAGCCAAATTGGCTGACTATAGTATGGGAAGTGATTTTTTAAGCGCCAATTGGACCACATGGAGGGCAGGTCAGAGAAGAAGCAAGGAGAAAAAAGTTGACCAAAACAACCAACTACCTCTTGCAGATCGCAATAGGGAGGAGCTATGGAACCAGGGCCATGGAGGGGAACCTGGGTTGGTAATCCAGGGAGCCCACTCTACCCCAGCTGCTATAAATTGTGTCCTCAGGAAGCACAGTATGCAAGAGCACTCATCTGGGAGTCAAGGAATTGGGTTCTAGTGGTTTTGCTACTTACTGTTAGATCATGTCACCATGTTCTGCCTCCATTTCCTCATCTGTAAAGTGAAGGGGTAGGATGAGATCTCTAATTTCATTTCTGGTTTTAGAAGTCTGATCCATCCTCCTTTCCCATGATGCCTTTGTGTGTTACCTTCAAAGCTCTGAAGAAAGATGACAGAAACAAGTCAGGTCTGTTTATATTTGGATATCTTTTACCCTTTTGTAGACTTAATTTGATTTACATTCTGGAGAAAATCAATATAGCACTTTCAATTGATTGGAAATGAATGGACAAGCATTGAAGAGATTGTAACTTGAAAACTTGGGACAAATATATTTGCTTTATCTTGAGGTCCTTAAGTAGTAAGTTCTCATTAACACTATATATTTCCTTGAAATTTCTCTCTACCTGCTCCTACATCAGAAATGGCTGCATTTGAGTGATGGCATAGAATACTCACCATAAACTTATTTTTTCTTGGGCTGCAAATCTGGGTCACCCTTTTGACATTCCTGAACTCTATTTACAAGTTCTCCCTGCTAGAGAACAACAGGAGCCTTTGCCTTTTAAGAGCAGCTCGTGGTAATTTCTTTTCCACAGCAGGAAAAGAAAGCCGTCATTTGAAACAGAAACAATAACAGCTGCTAATGCAGATAAATAAACTAGAATTTCTCAAAGTCCATCTGCCCTTGGAAATGGATAGAACTATCCTAAAAGAAAATGAGGTGAGTGAGAGGAGGGTAACTGGAAGGCTGGGAAAGTTGATGGGTGAAAACTTTGTCCATGCTGTCTCTGTCACACTACTAGATACTGATTTATCTCTGAGAGCTGCCATTTGGGAGCAGACAGAAAAAGAAGAGTATGGAGGTACTTTGGTTCGATTTGTGAACTTTGTTTTCAGCCAGATGTTGGCAAGGTTGTTGTGGGTGTTAACAATGTCGATATGCTTTGACTGGGTCTTACAAAGGGATGATTAAGCTGGGTGTGGTAGCCCGCATCTTGTAATCCTTGCTACTCTGTTCAGCAGGTTAAGGCAGGAGGATCACACAAGTTCAAGGCCAGCCTGGGTAATTTAGCAAGACCCTGTCTCAAAATAAAAAGCTTGTGGTGCTGCTCAGTGGTAGAGCACCCCTGGGTTCAATCCCCAATACCAGGGGGGAGGGACAAGGATGACTGGTGATTCTTCCATGGTGTTTATCAGTGTTTGTGGGATACACTTTCTTTACTGACTATTTGATGACTTGTCAGCTTGCCCTACTGTGTGAATTCCCTGAGTTCAAAGCCATATACACTTGTCTGTGGAGTTCAATGCTTGGTTTCTAGAAGGGGCTGAATAATATATAATGATAATTGATTCAGATTCAAGATTAGTTAGGCATGGTGGTGCAGATCTATAGTCCCAGCTGCTCAGGAGGCTAAGGCTGAAGGATTACTTAGGTTCAGGAGTTCGAGACAAGCCAGGGCAACATAGCCAGACCCTGTTATTTAAAAAAAGAAAAGAAAAAAAAATCAAGCTCAAAACTAATTGGAAAGACACAAAGGGCAGCATATTGCTGACACAAGAGACAGGTTTGGGATGGTTTCAGTACTTCCATGGGTTTTTCATTCAGTAGACCCTCTCATTTATCTTATGAAGCAGAAAATAAGGGCCTTCAAATGTGGCTATCTCCATAACCCAGTTTCCTGCTGCAGATTGCAGCACTCCATTGAGAGTCATCAGGAGATATGGAAAGGGTCTTAAGCAGTAAAGTTGGGGTCTTTGTTAAAGAAAACCCCTCACTCTTTCCTCTTCTGAAGCAATAGAAGCCTTCATTTAAGAGGACCCAGTCTCCCCTTGTGCACTGCTATATAAACTCCCAATGGAAAATGTTTGCAATCCATTTAGTACAGAAAGAGGGATACCAAACTTCCTGTAACTGCAGGAAGCAAAGAAGACTGGTTTTCTGCTAAATCATGATGTTGCTATATCACAAAATCAATCTCCCTGGAATCATGGAGACTAAATTCCCCACCTATGCTCCTGAATCATTCTAATATACAGCCTGTGAGAGGCTCTCATTCTTGAGAGCACAAAGATTATTCACATTTGTACTTATTGTTCAGCCCCTAGCTGAAGAATGACCCCTCGCCCCCTTTAAATCCACAGAGCTGTAGAGCTAATTCTTTGTGCCAAAGGAGTTACCTTTCATGGTTACCCATATAAAGCAGAGGAGGTAGTTTTACTTCCCAATGTGCAAATCCTAATCTTGCAGGGGTTCATTCTTCCCAAGTCTGAACCCCTCCAGCTCACTGTGCAATTACACTTCTTTTCATAGCCTGGGACCCCCAGAAGCACCCAGGCAGGTTTCCTGACTGTATTCAGTCAATTTCTCTATGGTAACATAAAATATTACAAATACACTGTTCCATAGTCAAACACTGTTCAAAGTTCCACTCCTGCAAAGTACATGGTGTGATCTCCATTTTGCACATAAAAATACTGAGGTTGACGTCATCTGGTAATTTGCACTGTGAGGAGTCCCAGAAAAAAAATTTTTTTTTTCTTTTAATGTGGTGCTGGTGATGAACCCAGTACCTCATGCATGCTAGGCAAGTACTCTACCACTGAGCCACAACCCAGCCCAAAAGATCTGTGTTAATTCCTGTATTACATAGGATGAAATGAAAGATCTGAAAGGCTGTCATTGTCCATAAATCAGAGTTCTCAAACTTGTTAATTCAGAGTGATCAAGCTAGACTCAAACTCAGGTCTTAGAATGCCAAGCATGAGTCATTTTCACAAGCCTTTAGACAAAACTTACATTTCTTAAAAAATGTATATATGGGAATCAAATCTCTCAAGAATGTATCTTTTCTTTTTTTTTCATCTCTCTTTTTTGTTTTGTTTTGTTTAGGCTTACATGTTAACAGTGTAAATTGATTGATTGTACATAGATAGAGGATAACATATCAATTCTCTAGTTGTAAGTTGTATAGAATCACAACATATATGCAGTCCTACATAAAGTTAGGGTTATTATCACCATCATATTCCACCACCCTTGCTGTCCCCATGCCCCCTCCCCCCTTACACCCCTGTGAACAGAGATCCACCATTGTTCCCATGTCCTTCCCCACATTATGGATCAGCATCCACTTATCAACGAGTACATTCGGCATTTGGTTTTCTGAGATTGGCTTACTTCACTGAGCATGATATTCTCCAACTCCATCCATTTACCTGCAAATGCCATAATTTTATTCTCTCTTATTGCTGAGTAATATTCCATTGTGTATATATACCACAGTTTCTTTATCCAGTCATCTATCGAAGGGCATCTAGGTTGGTTCCACAGTTTAGCTATTGTGAATTGAGCTGCTATAAACATTGAGGTGGCTGCGTCACTGCAGTATGCTGTTTTAAAGTCTTTTGGGTATAGACCGAGGAGTGGGATAGCAGGCTCAAATGGTGGTTCCATTCCAAGTTTTCTAAGGAATCTCCATACTGCTTTCCAGATTGGTTGTACCAATTTGCAGTTCCACCAGCAATGTAAGAGCGTGCCTTTTTCCCCACAACCTCGCCAACACTTATTGTTGT
>CM053408.1:62174524-62194156 GCA_028644305.1 Xerus rutilus
CTGATTCCCAGGTCCTTGATCCACTTTGAGTTGAATTTTGTGCATGGTGAGAGACAGGGGTTTAGTTTCATTTTACTGCATATGGATTTCCAGTTTTCCCAGCACCATTTGTTGAAGAGGCTGTCTTTTCTCCAGTGTGCGTGTTTGGCTCCTTTATGTAGTATAAGATAACTGTATGTAAGTAGGTTCGTCTCTGTGTCTTCTATTCTATACCATTGGTCTACATGTCTATTTTGATGCCAGTACCATGCTGTTTTTGTTACTATAGCTTTATAGTATAATCTGAAGTCAAGTATTGTGATGCCTCCTGCTTCACTCTTCTTGCTAAGGATTGCTTTGGCTATTCTGGGTCTCTTATTCTTCCAAATGAATTTCATGATTGCCTTTTCTATTTCTATAAGGAATGATGTTGGGATTTTAATTGGGATTGCATTGAATCTATATATTGCTTTGGGAAGTATGGCCATTTTGACAATATTGATTCTGCTTATCCAGGAGCATGGGAGATTATTCCATCTTCTAAGGTCTTCTTCAATTTCTTTCTTCAGTGTCTTGTAGTTTGCATTGTAGAGGTCTTTCACCTCTTTTGTTAAATTGATTCCCAAGAATGTATCTTTTCTTACTATTCACTCCCTCCCTAAATCCTGCGTTTTTTCCACAAATATTTGTGTCATGATTTTTAAAAATCTTTGCATTCTTTGAAGGGATACAAACATAGATATCTTTTAGGGTTTTTTTTTTTTTTTTTTTTTTTTGCTGCCACCTCCTCTGTGAAGCCCTCCTGACCATACAAAACCACACACCTCGTGAAGCATCTTTCATGCACAGTTTCTTAAGTAATATACCATCTAACACTCTTATGTTCTGGTTTCTTCTTTTTTTGAGACAGTGTCTTGCTAAGTTGCTTAGGCTAAGCAACTAAGTTGCTGAGGCTAGCCTTGAATTGTGATCCCCTGCCACAGTGTTGGGATTGCAGATGTGTACCGCTGCTTCCAGCTATCTTCCGTCTGTGTCTTCTCTACCAGAGGTAACTTCCATTCCAAGGCACCTACAGCTAGTCAGAACCTAGGCAAGATAGATTTGACCCAGAACTTCCTAGAGCTGCCTTTTTGTTGTTTGTCTTTAGAATCTTGTAATTGTTCATTGACACTTGAGAGCTGTTACTTGTTTTTCTTCAAGAAATCCCAGCCACCCACCCCTTGGACACCTGGCCCACAAACTTATCTGGCTACTTCTACCTTGCCAAACACCCTTCTCCAGGATTTGGTCTTTGCCTTACTGCAAACCCTCACCATTGTTCAACCAACTATTGACATAGTGTCCTAAATGGCCCTTGTGCCTTCAGTCTTACATCCCCCTAACTCAGGCATTCCTCACATCTCCTCTAAAGTAGTCTGTGGTCTCCCTGCAGTGCAAACGTGATCACATTATTATGCTGCATAATGCCTTTAGCTAGCTCCCCTTACTACCTTATAGCTCTTTTCATATGGCATCCTAGACTCCCACGGGCCCTCCCAGGCTGCCTACTGCATGCCATTTCAGCTTCGTCTCCCACATTCCCTACGTTCACTTCAAGCACTCCATACACCTCCCTGAATGTCAAGTGCAAAAACTTTACTCACACATAGTTTTCTTTGACATTTCTTTGTCTGTTAACTACTCATCCTTCAAAAATATGCTATCTGATCTGCTAGCGACTAGCCACAGAGGGCTACTGAGCCCTTGATTTGTGGTTAATATGAATTATAATATGCTGTGTTTGTTATAAGTATAAACATTGAATTTTGAAGGCACAGGATAAAAAAAGGTACAAAATGTTTCAAAAGGCTGGGATTGTAGCTCAGTGATAAGAGTTCTCACCTCACATGCATGAGGCACTGGGTTCAATCCTCAGCACCACATAAAAATAAATAAAATAAAGATATTGTTTCCATCTACAACCAAAAAAAAGTTTCAATAATTTTATGTTGACTACACATTGAGAAGATAGTGTTTTCGATATATTGGATTAAATAAAATAGGTTATCAAATTTATTCCCTTCCAGTTTCCAAGGACAAGCTGTCCTCTGTTCATCATTAAGATGTCTATACTACCTAAAGTAATGTAAAGATTTATTGAAATCTTTATCAAAATTCCAAAATCAGCATTTTTGACAGAACTAGAAAAATCCACACTAAAAGTTGTACAGAATCTCAATGGACCTTAAGTAGGCAAAATAATCTTTTTTGGTTTTTTTTGGTACGAGGATTGAACTCAGGGGTACTTGACCACTGAGCCACATCCCCAGCTCTATTTTGTGTTTTATGTAGAAACAGGGTCTCACTGAGTTGCTTAGTGCCTTGCCGTTGCTGAGGCTGGCTTTGAACTGCGGTTCTCCTATCTCAGCCTCCTGAGCCACTGGGATTACAGATGTGCGCCACCGCACCTGGCTTAGGCAAAATAATCTTGAGAAAGAAGAACAAAGATTAGAAGATCTCAAACTTCCTGACTTTAGAACTTACTACAAAGCTTTAGTAATGAAAATGATGTGGCACTGGCAAAAAGACAGATGTATAGACCAATGGAATAGAACAGAGAGTCTTGAAAGAAAGCCTCACATATATGGACAAATGATCTTCAACATGGGTCCCAAGACCATCTAAACAGTAAGGAGGGTCTCTTCAACAAATGGTGCTGGGAAAACTATATATATCATGCAAAAGGATGAAGCTGGACCCTCCCCTTATATAAATTAATTCAAGATAGATTGAGACCTAAACAAAAGAGCTAAGACATAAAACTCTTGAAGAAAACTTGGAGGAAAATCTCCATGACATTGGATTTGGCAATGATTTCTTGAATATGAAAAAAAGGCAAAAAAAAAAAAAATAAAAATAGATAAATTGGACTATATAAAAATTTAAAGTTTCTCTGTATCAAAAGACACAACAGAGCTGGGCATGGTAGCAGAGGCCTGTGATCCTAGAAACTGAAGGCTGAGGCAAGAGTATCACAAGTTCAAGGCCAGAATAGGCAACTTAGTGAGACCTTGTCTCAAAATAAAAAATAAAAAGGGCTGGAGGTGTAGCCTAATAGAGCATCTCTGGGTTCAGTTCCCAATACCAAAACAAAACTAAAACACACAGCAGAGTGAAAAGACAACCTACAGAATGGACGAAAATTATTTGCAAGTCATGTATCTGATAGGTTAATATCTAGACTATATAAAGAACTCCCACAACTCAACAACTCCCATCACACCAAAAAAAGAAACTCACTTTAAAAAATGGACAAGGACTTGAATAGACATTCTCCAAAAATGATAAACAAATGACCAAAAAAAATATGAAAAGATGTTCAATGTTACTAATGATTAAGGAAATATCATCAAATACCACAGTAGGCCAGGCATGGTGGCGCATGCCTGTAATCCCAGCACTTTGGGAGGCTGAGACAGGAGAATCGTGAGTTCAAAGCCAGCCTCAGCAATGGCGAGGCACTAAGCAATTCAGTGAGACTCTGTCTTTAAATAAAATACAAAATAGGGCTGGGGATGTGGCTCAGTGGTCGAGTACCCCCGAGT
The DNA here is from genome assembly GCA_028644305.1 of Xerus rutilus. Taxonomy (NCBI): domain Eukaryota; kingdom Metazoa; phylum Chordata; class Mammalia; order Rodentia; family Sciuridae; genus Xerus; species Xerus rutilus. The sequence goes on from CM053408.1 coordinate 62,178,088, forward strand.
TCAATTCCCAGTACCAAAAAAAAAAAAAAAACCACAATAGGATATTATTGCACATTCACTAGGATGGCTGGAATCTAAAACAATAACAGTAAATGTGAGTGAAGATGTGGAGAAATGGGAATACCTGTGCACTATGAAATGGGAATGCAAAATGGCAAAGCAGCTGTGGGGGGGAGTCCTCAAAATATTAAATACAGAATTACCATAAGATCCAGCAATACCACTTCTGGGCATACCATCAAAACAATTGAAAACAGGATCTCAAAGAGATCTTTGTACACCTATGTTCATTGCAGCATTATTCACAATGACCCAAAGGTGGAAGCAAACCAAGTGTCCATCAACAGGTGAACAGATAAGCTAAATGCATCACATACATGCAATGGAATCATTCAGCCTCAAAAATGCATGAAGCCGGGCGTGGTGGCTCACGCTTGTAATCCCAGCACTTTGGGAGGCTGAGACATTAGAATTGCGAGTTCAAAGCCAGCCTCAGCAACAGCGAAGTGCTAAGCAACTGAGCAACTCAGTGAGACTCTGTCTCTACACAAAACACAAAATAGGGCTGGGGCTGGGGCTCAGTGGTAGAGCCCTTGCCTCGCACACATGAGGCACTGGGTTCGATCCTCAGCACTACATACAAAATACAAATAAATAAAGGCTTTTAAAAAATCTTTTTAAAAAAAGGCATGAAATTCTGATCCATGATACAACCCTGGGTGGGCCTTGAAGACATTAAGCTAAATTAAGCTAGTCACAAAATGATAAATCCCATATGATTTCACTAATGTAAGAGAAAATAGAATTAAACTCATAGATACAGGAAGTAGCATAGTGGTTACTGGGGCTGGGAAGAGGGGAAAATGAGGGAATTCTTGTTATTGGGTATAGATTTTCAGTTCAGATTTCAGTTTCAGATTTTCAGTCCTAGAGATTGGTTCCACAAAAATGCAAATTTGCTTAACACTATTGAATAGTAAGATGGTAAATTTTAGGTTATAAGTATTTTTATACAACTAAATAAATACTCTAAAAAAATCATTACCCAAATATAACCCTTCCTTCTCCCTGTCTTTCAAATGAATTACCCTTTCCTTTTCTTTTAAAAAAATCTATTTGCAAAAAAGTTTTATTCTACCACTTCTACTTTTAAATATATCAAGCACTTCTAAATATCTAGGAGGACTAGTTATTTCACAGAAGAATTTATCCACTATGCACACAGCACTGGTAAATAAAATTGTCCATGTAGCAATGGTTATAATCTGAGGTATCTTCTAATATGACTATTTTGTCCTTGAACCTTTTGCTTCTCACTTTCTTTTCTCTACTTTCAGTCCAATGCATAAGTACAGGACTACTCCCTCCTTTTGTCCTGAACATACTACTATTATGGCTCATATCATATTTTGGTAATTGTTTGGCAGGGTAAGGGTTACTTATCCTGGGGTGAGATGAATATTCACCCATTTCTGAGGCCCTGAGCAGAACCTAAGAAAATATACTAGGGTCTGTGGCAAGACAGAAAAGAGGCAGTGACCCTGATGGCATAATGTGCTACAGTGGACAGTTATTAGCAAGAGTATAGCCAGGTGCAGTGGTGCACATTTGTAATCCCAGCAGCCTGGGAGGCTGAGGCAGGAGGATGGCGAGTTCAAAGCCAACCTCAGCAAAAGCAAGGCACTAAGCAACTCAGTGAGACCTTGTCTCTAAATAAAATACAAAATAGGGCTGGGAATGTGGCTCAGTGGTTGAGTGCCCCCGAGTTAAATCCCTGGTACTAAAAAAAAGAGTATATATTGTGTCTGGTAGATGTGCTCTGAGGCTGAGGCTGGATGAGGAGGTGCCATTTGTCTTCAGTCATCCTTTCAATGGTATAGTTTGAAGACCTAAAGGACACTTCTCTCCTACCCAACACATAAAAACATCCCCTTCTCCATCATGAGGCCAACCAGCTGAGTTGATTGGCCCAACCCAGTTGGATCCATTGGAAGAAAGGAAGATGTTAATTTGAGATAGGTTCAAGGCAAAGCAGCTGATCAAACAGATAAGGAACTCAGTGGGATGAGTAAAGAACTATTTTGCTGCTCCCCCTGACTCTGTGTACGTATGACACATAATAAATTTTTTTTTCTGGTAATAAACTGGAACTTTCTGCCCTTCCAAGGTCATAGCCAAGAGGTTACATTTGTTCGATCAGTCTTAGATCTATGGTAACTCCTTTAGGGCAGGGACCATACCGTGTTCATCCTTGTATCCCCAGTGTCCACTAGTCCTGACTCAAAGCAGGTGCCTAATAAATGTCACACAGATGACTAAATGGTTAGAGGGAAGGCAACAATCCAGAGAGAGGTCTTTGACCAAGTAACTAGTCCACCCAAGAGGAAAGAACAGACTGTGTTAGAGAATCACAGGGCAGGTGGGTCTGGTTGAAGTAAGAAGGAGCAGAGCAGGCATAAGGCAAGAAAAGCAGTTCATTATAAAGCCCAGGTTAAGCAAGCTGATGAAATTCACACCCTCCAGTTCCAAGTTCCATTGTCTCACTGGTCATTATAGACTGCCAACATTTATCTGGTCTCCAGGCAAGTTTCCTTTCATTCTATAATTTCAGCTCCATCTGAAGCTTCACCATAACAGTAGCTCAGTGGCAGTGATTCCACAAGCCACAGATTTTGCTTCAGTTTTAAACTAGACATTGTTTTATCTGGCTGACTGGACTGGCTCAGGTCTGCTAACAGTAAGATTCTTCAATGGGGCCCTTTTATGCAGTCAGCCCTTTGTGTTTTTTTCCCTCGCCTGGAATCCAGGAAAGGATTCCTAACAATGGGAAATCAAAACATCAGCTTTTTTCCTTGTTCAACATGATGTCAACATAATGGCACCCCTTTTTCAAACTCACATTCACAGAATTTGCAAGCTAGAAGGAAGAAGAGAGACTAATTTTGTTTCCCAGGTAAGGAAAACTTGTGTCAGGAAGCAAGTTAAAAGTAGAACTCAAAGCCTTTGGCTTCCAGTCCTGGGCCCCTTTCCTTCTGTCCACTTGCAGATGCGGTCACATCTGCTTGGGACACTCCAGCTCACCCCTCTGCATTTTCTGCGCAACTAGAGCCCTCTCTGTACAGCTCCAAGTCATCTACTTAGAAGGGAGGATATGGGAAGCAACAAAAAATTTCCCAGTCAGAAACATGCTAGTTAGAATTCACCGTAAACAGAGTTGTAGGTTTGATGAGCTGAGTAGCGGCAGGGCACTGTTGGCTGGTAGCCAGTTCCAAATCCTCTAGCATCAACCACCAGGCACTGACTGAGCACCTACTGTGTGCCTGGATCATCCACCGCTCCCTAAGAGCTGAGTGACTGCCGTACATACCTCTCCTGGACCAAGGGAGCCTTACTAACCGCCAGACCTGAATTTGAGATTCCTGTAGTAAATATGACCTTAACTCCCTGCGAGACTCCAAGCAAATATTTTAAAATTTCCAACAAGATTGGTCTGTGGCTTGAGGGGGGAAAGTGGGGTGGGGTTCAAATGGGGATCATCTGGAAACGGTATTCTTGAGGTCTAGAGAAAACACACACACATAAACCAAACAGGAGTGCTGCGAGCCACTCTGAGGGCGGTGCTGTAGACTCCCTGTCCCGGGAGCCCCATCTCACCTGCACCCCAGGCAGCAGCTGCCAACTCCGATCCAGGGTGCTCTGGGTCGTCCCTGCGGAGCCCAGGCAGAGGGGCCGAGAGGGGCCTTTCTCTTTAAGAGCCCCACAGGCAGTGCTGATTGGCTGTAGCTATGCAGGTCTTTCTTCCCCGGCTCCCCGCGAGCGCTCCCTCCCTCTCCACCCCGCCCTCTCGGCCCCGGCTCCTCGCCTCCACCCGCCCCTTGCTCCCGCCTCCTCTTCCTCAAAGAGGAGTAGAGCTCGACAGCTGCACCGGTGATACGCCAGCAACAGATGCGCTCCGCCAGGATCGGCATCCTGAGGCTACGCTGAACGCCTGAAGAAGAGAGAAGGGCTTGGAGGGCGGGGACCCGAGGTGCGGAGGATCCCGGCTAAAAGGCAGGAGCCCCCGTCTCACCCGGCTGCTGCCGGCGCCCACCTCTCCCCAGCTATGCCAGGCCCAGCTACCAACGCGGGCAAGGTTCCCTTCAGCGATGCCAAGGAGGAAATTCGTGCTGAGCTCGAAGGTTTGGCGTACGGCGATCGCCAGGAGAGGCCCTGCGCGCGTGAGCAGCGGCTGAACATCGTCTGGAGGAACGTGGTCCTGATGAGCCTGCTTCACTTGGGTGCAGTGTACTCCTTGGTGCTCATCCCCAAAGCCAAGCCGCTCACTCTGCTCTGGGGTAAGTGCCACTGGCGCCCCCTACGCTCCAGGCACAGTGGAGGGGCTCCACCTGGCGAGCTAGGTCGCCGCTCCGCTACAAGCGATGGGAAGCTCCCTGGTTCTCCCCTCGCCTTCCCTACGCGCCCCGGGCCCCTAGGGATCTAGTTCTGCGCTCTTTCGGACGGGCAGGTATTTCTGTCTGGGCATTTTCAACTTCTGCGTTCCCCTGCGGTCAGCCTGAATAAATGCTTTTACTGGCCCCTTTATGGAGAGCCAGAGGGACCCAGCCCTGCCGGCCACCGCTGTGCGCCAAAGCAAGCGGAGAGAGAGGCTAGGTAAAGGCTGCATCTGGCTCCGAGGATAGCGGATGGTAGTGTGGCTGTGCGGGTCCCAGGGTTCTATCTGCAGTGTTTCAACTTATGGTCTCCTTGGCGGGTCACAGACCTCGGGCTGAGTTAGTAAAAAGAAAGATAAGATGGAGCGGGAACAGACCTGAAACGGGATAGAATCTTGGTTGTCGCGCACTAGATGGAAGAAAACAGTTCCTTTCCTGTCTCTTCAAGGCCCCTCTCCCTGCCCGCTCCGTGATCTTGCAATGTCCACTTGCAGTTCTTCAGCCCCAGAAGTTTCTCTGTGAGCAAAGGAGCCCATGGCGAGAGCGCTGTGCCCCAGCACCAACCTCCTACAGTTGCGATCAGAGTCCTCTCCAGAGGCTTTCTCTATCTGGCCAGTGCAGGTCTATTATGCACCTATTAGTGTACCTGTGGCTTTCAGGCCATCCTCCTTTCCTACACCTCCTACCACAGGGAAGTGATCCCAGGAGCAGAGTACCATCTCTGTAGGGGTCCCAGGGCCTCAGTTGCTGAACCACCTAGCAGGCCTTCCTAGCCCCAGGACTGGTTTTGGCCTCTCTCACCAAAACTTTCATAGCCAAGACAAAAGGCACAGATATTGATATACTGGACTGAAACCTGGAAGAGGTAATCCAAGAAGCCCCGTAGCTCCAGTTTCCCTAATCTGTAAGGAACTGGGACAGGAGAAGCACAACCTACTTTTATATCCAGAGGAGCAGAAGAGACAAGAAGACAATAAGAAGACCTCTTTCTTCAAGGCTGCTTATTCCACAGAGATCCAGCTGCAGATGCATATGTAGAAAATAGGGCCACTGAGGTTCCAAGCCTTCCCTTGAAGTCCTACAATCCCTAAACTTGGAAGCAAACCCATCCAGAACTTGGTACTTCTTAAAGGGGGGTGTGGCTCAGAGAGTGAACACAGTGTTGAGGGATGGTGAGAGGCAAACATCTTAGGGAATCTCTAAAGCTTTTAAAGTCCCCCCAGAACTCCAGGTAATCCCCTGTCTCATCCCTCTCCCTTCTCAATGCCTTGTGGTTTTCACCATTGTTTTTCTTAAGTGGTTTAGGTCTCTGTCTTTATCTGTAAGTGACAACATTGTATGACATGCAGCCATGGCTTAATGGACACACTCCCACTGCCAACCAAAGCCCCTGCTTCCTGGAGGCTCTATCTAGGCCCTGGTTCCCTCAACTGCCAGAGGCAGGGCTGGGCATTGAACTGCAGAGCCCACCTGCCCCTAGAGGATTGGGTCTTATCTTTAATAGCTTCAGTGTTTAGAACACGCTCAAGAAGTGAGCACTTAAAATATTATCTTACATGCTTAGAGCTCCATGGGGCTCACAGGCTCCACTCCTCACAACCTCTGAGCCCCAGGATCCTGGCATTCCTCCAGAAGCCACAAGGACCAGGCCCTCCTCCCCAGGTTTGCCAAGTCACCTCTGCCCTTTCCCAGACAGACTGTTCTCAGTGTTGAAGACTGAATCTTTGTTCTGAAAGACCTTGACCAGAGGGCCCCTCAGTTGGCCCCCAAACTCCTCTAACTGCCTCAGAGAAGGCAACACACTGTAGGAATCTAGTTTCCCTTTTTGCAGGTGATGTTGCCAAACCCCATCCTGTACCTCTGCTACTCTCCATCAGCTCTGTTCTCTAACTCTTGCTTTCTCCTTTCCTTACCTTCTTTGCCTCTCCAAAAAGAAAGAAAAAAAATACAGTGGCAGATGTAGTTTTAATGCCACAAATTGTGACTTAGAAACATTTCAAATAATGGATCTTATCTGATCCACTGGGGGGCAGGGAAGAGGGACAATCACACAATCATATTGCAGCTAAGATCAGTTGTGATAATGCCTAGGCTCTCCAGTAAGCAGGACTAGGGACTGTTGTCTTACAGTTATTCTCAGTGAAAACCCAGTCTACCTCTACAGGAGGCCCTTTGCCTATACCTCCCTCACTGGTTCTGTATAGCATTAGGGCTAAATTTTGTTTTGGGTACTGGGTATTGAACTCAGGGACACCCAACCACTGAGCCACATCCCTAGCCCCTTTTTGTATTTCATTTGGAGACAGGGTCTTGCTGAGTTGCTTAGGGCCTCACTAAGTTGCTGAGGCTGGCTTTGAACTCCTGATCCTCCTGCTTCAGTCTCCCAAGTGGCTAGAATTACAGGTGTGCGCCACCGTGCCTGGCCTAAGGCTGAGCTCTTGCCTCAGTGAGCTGCTCATTCACGCAGAGACCTGAGTTGTCAAGGAACTAGGCTTGCCATCCTCCATCCCAAGTGAGGTTACCCAAAACAAGAGGCATCCATGAAGTGCACCCCTTAAGAGTGTGTAGTATGTGGGGAGTGATTTACATGATGGAAAATGTCATCCATGAAAGATCCATCAAGTACTTCTGTCCATCTCCTGCACAGCCTGATCCTCACCCCCAACCCCCTCAGGGCCAGAGCAGGTAGTTTTTCCTTCTGATCCTCCTAGTTTCCTAAGTGGACAGGCTGTCAGAACAGGATGCTCTTGGTCTTCACAGGTCCTCAAGGATGAGTTTATTAGTTTTAGGCACAGAAAACAAACTCCACTGGGAGGAAAAAGCTCCATTTGAAGAGTTGAGGTCACAAAAGTGCCAGCTTCGAGGGTTCCTGGCCAAAGGGACAGTTAGTGCCCTGAATATTGAACCTGGAGTGATGACCAGCAGTCATGATATTGGGGTAAAAGTCTTGGGCTGCTTCCCAATGGAACCTTGCCCTGACTGTCTCCAGGAATCTGACTGTTGACTTCCAGAAACATCAGGAACTTTTCTGGTTTCTCCCTGAATGTCATCAGAGCCCCCTAAATGCTTTCCATGGAGAGATATGTGTTTTTCCCTCAAAGAGCAACTTCAGTTGCAAAGTAGTAATTTGCCCTTCTCCCTTGAATAGAGCAGCCATCCTCTTTCTATCCTTCCCTGGGGCAAATGTGACTAATGCAATGGCAGATATAGGATTCCCGGGGGCCCTTCTATATCTGGACCTGAGTGGGCATCAGCCTATGGCGAGGGAGCTGAGAAGTGGAGATTAAAGGCAGCGTGGAGGAGGGGAGTTAGGAGAAGCTGGGAGGTCCAACATGTGGATTTTGAGAATTGCCCGAAGATGAGCTGTCTTCTGTCAGGCATTGGGTAACCTACATGCACAACTTGGGACGGATGTCTGTTGGGTTATGCTTTTCCATGGAGGCCTTCAGGGTGTTGAAGAGCCCCAAGAATGCATGGCAATGGACTTCTGTCTTGCCTCCAGGTGTTCTAGGGTGAGCAAGGCTCAGCAGAGGGGCAGATCTGAATGGGAATCCCTCTGGTTCTTGCATGGCCTGGGATAAAGTAGCATCTCTGAACCTTTTTCTCACCTGCAAAATGGGTGTATTAATGATACTTGTTCGTAAAGTTGTGAGAATTAAATTAGCTAATATACGTAAATCACTTAGCACAATACCTGGTCCTTGGTTGGTATTAAGTAATTATGAGCTACTGTTACCATTGTTGGTTCTAATACTGGCTTTTTTTCTTTAGTAGAAGAATAAAAGGCCTTCCTGCAGCCCAATAAATTGGCATAGAACTTGCCTTCATTGTGTCTCTTGTTTTGGCTTTGAAAATAAAGGCTCTTTCTCAAAATCCCAAAGAGAGATGAGCACAAATCCTTTCTGTACTTCCTCCCTCCTTTATGCCCTCCTCTTTCTTTCTGTCTTCCTATTTTCCTCCAAATGAATCTTTTTTTTGTTCCTCTGACACTTTACCTGGTCTTTAACACTGTCTTTGGGGATTCTGAAACACAGCCAGTCATGATTGCTATAAAAACAGGGCCAAATTATTTTTATGAATCTCAGTTTTGACTTTTTTTTCCTCTTCCATCCCCTCGAGCCATCATTAAAAAAAATCTGCAATACTGAAATAAAGTATTCAAAACCCCAAGCTGAAAAACCGAATGACCCTTCCTTTTAAGCCCTATAATCCCAGCCCAGTGTTGTTGCAACTCCTGCATTTTTAATAAATGGGCAAGACTAAGAGCTTACCCAGACTGGACTGGAGCAAACCAGAGAGAATAGAGTGCTTTTTGTTGGCTAAATACTCCCAGCATGTGTAAATATAGATTGAGGTTAACATCATTAACTCAGTTTTTTTCCAAAACCGGTCAAGGTCACTGCAGGCTGCGCTGTGATCATAAAATGAGAAATTGAGCTGCAGAGTGGAAACCAGGGCTGGAATCCTGGCATTGCCAATTAGTTCAACTTCACACTTGCCCTTTAGAATTTGTGAGCCGTGGTTTCCTCATCTGTAAAATGGGAACAGTAATACTGACCGGACAGGGGGTATATGTTCAAGGGCTTGCCAGAAAGTAGACACTCTACTATTTATTATCTCCCAAGGGATGGGGGAGGCTTGAGTACTTGTGACTCAAATATGAGGCACAACTTTTAATATTTGATATGACTGTGCTATAATGTTTTAGTTCTCAATCTAGTTTTGTGTCTTGCATAAGCTTGTAATGATCGCTTAGAAAAGGTAGTGATAAACAAAAGAGTGACAACAGCCATGGTGACTCATTTATTTATTTTATTTATTTCCCAGTGCTGGCAGCCAGCACGGAGTCAACGTCAGCCCTCACTGCTTCATCCGCTCACTCCTTTGTGCGTCCCTCCACTCAGTTCCTCTGTTTAGCTCTTCCTTTGCAGGCTGTGACTTGTTTGTGCCAGGCCCCTGGATGAAAAAGACCTCTGGTGGTCAGGAAGCCCAGGTCATGCTTAAAGGTGGTTTGTCTCAGATTTTATTTCCCTTGGCAATGGATTGGTGACCTCAACAGGGCCAGCTGCCTCCCTCATAATCGTTGTTGTTTGTTCATTATGTGTGAATGGCCATGACAGAGAGCCTCACAGTCCTACTTGCTTAGCATGCGCAAGGCCCTGGGTTCATGTATTCACATCCACTAATTCTCTCTCTCTTTCTCTCTCTCTTTGTGTAGTACTGGAGATTGAACTCAGGGCCTTGCACGTGCTAAACAAGCTACCACTGAGCCACACTCCTAGCCCTTTTTTTGCCTTTTGAGACAGGGTCTCACTAAGTTGCCCAGGCTGGCCTTGAATCCTTATCCTCCTATCTCAGCCTCCTGAGTCTTTGGGATTACAGGTGTGCACACCCAGCTACCTCTTCCTTTCTAATTGGGATGCTTTTTATTTATTTTTCTTCCTTCTTTACCCTGGCTAGAACTGCTGCTAAATTGCAGAGGCTAGCCTAAAACTCGCAGTCGTCCTGCCTCAGTCTTCTGGGTTGCTGAGATTACAGGCATGAGCCACCATGCCCAGCTTATTTTTTTCATTCTGGTGGTTGTGAAAAATGACTGTTCATCAGAATCACTTGAGTAGTTTTAAAAGTTTTCAGAAGCCTGAGCCCCTATCCACCCTATTGAATTGGAATCTCTGAGTGATACCCTAGCTTTAAAAAAAAAAAAAAACTATTTTAATTTTTTAGGCATTTTTGATGCACAGCTAGGCTGATAACCATTATTTGGTTTCCTTATTTAACAATATTTATTACCCCCCATTCATTATTGCCATCCTAGGGCAGATGAGCTGGGGAAACAGGTGTACAGGCAATATCTGCCCAGTCAGCATAGGTTCCACAGCTCAGAGCTGCACTAGAGGAGATGGAGACTGAGGAGAATCTGCAGGAAACTGGGGCTGGCTAGCCAAGGGGCTTCTAAAAGGTTCCTGTGGAGGGGGGCTGTTCCATTCCTACCTCATGTCTACCATAGAACTGGCCTTAAGGCCAGTTTCTAATTAGCCTGCATACCAGGGTGGAAGGGTCCTCTCTTCTACACCCTACTTGCTATTTCTGTGGGTGTTAGGGCCACTGCAGGCTCCCATGTTTACAAGGAAAGGTTTGAGGGCTTTGGGTTCTGCAGACTGCAGTCTTCTCTCTGGAGCATCCCAGAGCTTTACAGTAAACACTGGGCATCCCCCCGCTGCAGCCACCTGAGCCTTAAGAGCCTTGCTACTCAAAGTGTGGTCCTTGGACCAGCAGCATCAGCATTACCTTGGAGCTTTCAGAAATAGCAAATCTCAGATTTTATCCCTGACCTATTGAATCGATAGCTGCGTTTTAACAATATCTCCGGGGCTCATCAACAAGCTATGGTTAGAGAAGCACCCTGTGACCACAAGCTGGCAGTTTAGAGAAGCTGGACTTGAGTGGGATTTTGCAATTTTCCTTTTTTTTTTTTATTTTGGTACTAGGGATTGAACTCAGGGGCACCCGACCACTGAGCCACATCCCCAGCCCTATTTTGTGTTTTATGTAGAGACAGGGTCTCACTGAGTTGCTTGCTTAGCGCCTCGCCGTTGCTGAGGTTGCCTTTGAACTCGCGATTCTCCTGTCTCAGCCTCCCTAAGTGCTGGGATTACAGGCTTGAGCCACCGTGCCCGGCTGCAATTTCCCTTTTAATGGTCTCTTCTCTTTTGCTTCCCCTCCTACACTTTTGACTCCTTGTAGCTTATTTTAGAACATGTCGGGATCCTGCTTCTCTTACCAACAAAAGACTATTGCTAGTCTTTCAACCACCACCAGCAGCAGCAATGTTGAGTTCATGGGCTAGAAAATTAATTTTATTTTCATGAATAGATACAGGGGAAAATAACAAGGAGACCCTGTGCATGGCCTTTGGGACTTTAGCATGTCTATTTAACAGATGAACTGGTAACAGGGAGGAGCCTGAGGGTTGAGCTGCCTTCCACAAAAATTAAGAAGCAGATTTTATCAGTTGGGGATAAAATTTTTGGCTTTTGGCTGCAGGTATCACAAAATTCAGCTTCAGTGGCTTACATGATAAGGAAGATTTCTAATTTCACTGATAAGAAATCCTGAGGCAGGGCACTAATGGGAGGACCCAGCAATGGTATCAAAGAGCAGTTTTCTTTCTCGTTTTGTGGTCTTGTCACATTTAGTTTTCCTCATGGTTACAAGATGACTGCCAGAGTTCTAGGCAACTCTATGGAACACTGCCCTATGGAAGAAGAGGGAGGCTGCCCCTTCTTGCTTTATCACAGAGTAAAATTCTTTTCCTTGTTCCTTCATAACTGATGTCCCCTCAAGTCTCACTTGCAGGATTGGGTCACATGTCCCAGTCATTGACAAGGGAATGGATTACAGTGGCTGGTTCAGCCTAATCAGGACTAACTGTTGTCCTAGTCCATCAGGTTGCTGTAATAGAACCTTTAAACCACAGAGATTTGTTTCTCAGGGTTCTGGAGCCTGGGAGGTCCCAGATGGGGGATGCTGTAGATGGGTGCCTGGTGAAGGCCCACCTCCAGATTCAGAGAATGGCACCTTCTCCCTCTGTCCTCACATGGTGGAAAGGGCATGGTGTCTCTGAGTCCTCTCACATAAGGGCACTAATTCCATCCCATAGGGGTACCACCCTCTTGGTCTAATCACCTCTCAAAGGCCCCACCTCAGACTTCCTCCATCTTGGGGGTGAGGATTCCAACACTTGAAATTAGATGAATTCATGTAGACCCTAACAGCCACTGAGTCACATAAGGTGTGGGCAAAGAGCCAAATAAACCCCAGGCTCTGTTTGAGGGAAGAGGCACGCATGGCTGCTGTACAGACCACATCTCTTCTTCCTTCCTTCCCCTCGGGGTGCACCTCCTCTGTCTGGAGAGGCTTCAGCTCCTATGTCTTAAAATTTCAGTGTGCTCTGCCCTCTGCTACTGACCCCTTATGCTTGTCTGGGGTTTTGTGGTCATCATGGTAAGTCATAAATGTCTGCTAGCCGAGCGCAGTGGCGCAAGCCTGTAATCCCTGCACTTTGGGAGGCTGAGGCAGGAGGATCATGAGTTCAAAGTCAGCCTCAGCAAAGGCTAGGCAACTCTGTGAGACCCTGTCTCTACATAAAACACAAAATAGGGCTGGGGATGTGGCTCAGTGGTCGAGTTCAATCCCTGGTACAAAAAATAAAAAAATAAAAACAAACAAACCGAAAAACCAAAAATAAATGTCTGCTTTCCCCTGAGGCTCCAAGCTCCTCCAGCGCAGCTCTGCCCTGACCTGACGCAGAGATGCAGAGCCTCTGCTGTGATTATACTCAACATTCCCAGCATGGGGTAGATGGATCAAGAGATGAATGAATGAGTCCAAGTCACCATGTGGCTTCTGTAAGGGAATTTGTATTTGATCCCTTAACTTTAAAAATGTCGTGTTGTCCGTCCCTGTGCCCCCCCCCCCCCCACTCCTTGGAGAACTGCTTGGTTTGGTTTTGGGAAGAGAGAGGCCCTTTCCTCAGTGCCCTGGAGATCTGCATGCCCCCCTGCATCTGTCCACCCTGTGAGTAGCCCTGGCCTTAGGGGAAACTTGCAGAGATCTCTGCTGTTCCTCAGGGCTTTGATAAGGGGTGACAGGCAGGGTAGGGGGAGTGTTGAGGGTAGGGAATGTGACTCTGAGCAGAGAGAATTCTTAACCACCTATGGAGTGGAGTAGGGTTCCTGGAACTGAATTAAAAAGATGGAAAATCAGTGTCTTAGAATGTGTTCTTAACCTTGGAGACACACTTTCCCCAGAATGCTGATTTTCATGAATGGTTATTTTTCTCATCTTCTGTGTGACGCGCGGAACCTCACTGATGAAGTCACAGCCAGATTTCTGTTCTCTTGCCCCAGATTTTACTTAAGGATCATTGAAAGTCCTCATTTAACCCCACCCAGCAGGTACTCTTTATTTGCATAAACAATCTAAGAACAAAATATTACCGAGAGGGAAGGTGCTAGCTGTGTGATGAGGAAAACAAAACAATAACTTTTAGATAGAGTATGGAAAACCATTTTTGCACATTTAGGAAGATGTACAGAGCAGAACTGTAATGTAGTCATGTAAAACCTCTGAGTTAGATACACATGTAAATTGTCTACTTAAGGTAAGTACTTAATGGACATTGCTCTGGGTGGTCTTTGGGTCTCCTAGGGTGGAAGATTCCTAATATTGCTTCTGAAATAGGAGAAGAAAAATCAAATATCAATGAATTTGGAAATGAAATGAGACAAGAATAGAGATTTAAAATCAGGTTTAAATGCATTTTCTTCCTCTATCACTGTCTAGCATATGGATATCATCATATACTTGCTACTGGGGCTGTGCTGGTATTAACTTGGTTCTCTGAAGGGAGGCTAGCTTATGAACACAATCTGGGAGCTAAATAGGCCAGACCATCTCTAATAACATCCTCCTCATCGAAAGCATTTATTGAGCAAGCAATTAATTAATTCTGGCCCTGGGCCAGGCATTGTGTAAGAAAACGCTCAGGTTTCTACTCTTCTTTTTGAAGGAACAGCTATGATTTTTCTCCAGGTACTGTAACCAGCTATTGTTCTCTGGTCTAGAGTAGAAAATGAAAAATATTCTTATCTTTTCAAGGTTCCATACATGACATTAAAAATGAATTTCTGAAATGTAACTACTCATAGAGTAGTTCATCAGTTCATTCCTCTCCTAAGTAAGTTCATAAGAAGGTTTTGAGATAGTTTCAATGAAACTTGTCTCTGTTCTCAGCCTGCAATTCACTTTAAGTGTCCCCAAAGCATTGTTGTGCCCTGGAGTCACTATAAGCAAAAGCAGATACTCATTTGCAAGTGTGAATAAGGCCCATGTATCTTGGGTACCTTTCCACCTCTCGCTCCCAAATCCATTGTTGGGCTCTGTAGTACTTGAGAAGTGGGTGAGCCATGAACATTTTTGAGCTCTATTCACATTACTTCAGGATCTTTCCTACAAAAGAAGGAAAAAGTAATTTTCTTTCTCCCCTTCAGAGTTCTTAGTTGGTACAGAGCCACGCACCAAAAGACCGATTAACAAACAATGATGAACAGAAGTTTATGGCCTGTATACCTCATATGTATACATGGGAAATACACAGGGAATGAGTAGTTCTCAAAGAGGTGGCTTTGAATTTCAGCTATAGAGCATCTTCAGCAGAGAAGGGTCCATTTTTAGAAAAGCAACAAAGTACATTTTTAGAGAAGAAGCACTGTGACTGTAGGGAGGCAAATAGGTAAAGGCTAGTTAGAAGGCCTGGTTAAGTTGATTTTGTGGGTCTCCAGGCTGAAAGGAGCCTAACTTTGATCAACTGTTGTTCTTCCTGATAGAAGATAAGGGGAGGACATTAGTCATTGTAAATTTATGTCCTGCTTTTAGGCCAATAAGGGAATGGTAGAGAGGTGGGTTTCTTTTTGGTGTTGCTTTTTGTTTGTTTGTTTTTAATATATCTGTTTCAATTCAATTTCCTTCAGTTCAAAATATGCCAGAGTAGACAGAGAATGATGTCCTAGAACTCTGTCTGGAGCTTTGGGGCAAGTTAAGTCACACCATCTGGGTATGAAGTAGATATGAACTGGCTTGGTAGTGTTCCTAGGAGAGCTGGAATAAGCAGTTATTAGAACTAATATTCCCTTGGGCGCAGAGCTCGCTTTCAATCAGCATGCGCCACTATGGTTCTACTGGTGACTAAAATATTGAAATAACCAGTTGCTTCTGCCTTTTCTGTTACATGTAGAATCCTCAACAATCCCGGAGCTAAAGAATCAATGACTGGCTCAGCTGCAGGGCTTAAATCTACATCCGTTCTGATTGGTTTTGATTGGTTGGTGCTTTGTGGGTTGTCAAATATTTTTCATGTCACCTCTGCATATCCATTCTCTTGTTGTATAATCTATACAATCTTTAGTTTCTGTCCCATTCATAGTTCTATTCAAATATGAGAACTTAAAAAAGGCTGGGGACATTGCTCAGTGGTTATACTCCCTCTCGCCCCCCCACTCCCACCGCCAGGTTCAATCCCTGATACAAAAAAAAAAAATTCTAGGCCTCTAGAAGAAACTCCTTTTGTGATAGAAGCAAGATGTATCTAAAAAGTGACTGTTATTTGTCTAAAAGGTGATCATAATTTTTATTTCCCCATCAGAGAGAATTGACATTAATTTTATCATCAGAAAAAAATAACACTGTAAAAACAAAATTGTAAAGTTCCTTCCTTGTGGTGTTGGGAGGCAGGAGGACAGACGAGAAAGGTGCCATAAGTCAGGTGGTGCTCCTAACTGACAATTCATTTTCCCATAAATGGAAAACGGTGTCTAGGCCCACCAGCTAGCCCAGGGTCAGTGTCACTCAAACCACACCTGAGGCTTGGTACAGGTAATTCTTTTTTTTTTTTTGGTACTGGGGATTGAACTCAGGGGCACTTGACCACTGAGCCACATCCCCAGCCCTATTTTGTGTTTTATGTAGAGACAGGGTCTCACTGAGTTGCTTAGTGCCTCGCCATTGCTGAGGCTGGCTTTGAACTCGCGATTCTCCTGTCTCAGCCTCCCTAAGTGCTGGGATTACAAGCGTGAGCCACC
>CM053408.1:62194256-62238276 GCA_028644305.1 Xerus rutilus
ATTCTTTTAATTAAAGAAAGTTTCAAGCATATACAAAAAAGAATAGTCTATACACAGCCCCCCCCATCCTTGCTTACCTTGGGATTTTTCTTTGCAACTTTTTACTTTGATAAATAATTTTAGAATAGTTGTAAAAATGGTACAAGGAACTCTCAACCCAGTTTCACCATTTACATCTTGCTCCATTTGCTTTATCATTTTTTCTATGTTTGTATATACGTATGTGTATGTATATTGATTTTTTTCTGAACCATTTGAGAACAAGTTGGAAGTACTGTCCCCTTTTATCTCTAAATATCTCAATATATATTCCTAAGAACAAGGACAGAAGCACAGAACAGTTACGGAAATCAGGAACTATAACCTTGATATTTCCTAAGCCTCAGTGATTACTCAAATGTCATTGAGTGTCCTAATAAGGTCCTTTAGTAGCTTTTTTTCTTTTCAGATTAGATTGGAGCAAATTCTAGAAACTGCATCCATAAATACCTAAGTGTTGCATATTGGTCGAGGGGATTCTAGCTACATGATTCACACGGAAAACCTGGGAACAGCCTTTTCCTTACTGACTGCCCCCAGTTCCTGGAGAAAAGAGCTTTGAGAGACTATCTAAAAGTGTGAAGGCATAGAAACCCAGGAGCAGGGATCAGCTGTTAGTTTGCCTCAGCAGATCTGCTGTCTCACTAGAGTCATTTAGGTGAGCTGTTTCTTGAGCATGCAGATTCAGGGCTCCATCCTGACCTCCAGATCCTGACTCTCTGAGGTCAGATCCAGGAATCTTCATTTTAACAGGCTGCAGGTGGTTCTTGTACCCAAGGGTTTGTGGCACTCCATTCCAGGGACTGGTGGCTTGGGAGGAATGCTGTGTCCTCCTGTACAATCCTGAATTCAAGATAGTTCTGTGGCTGTTAGTTTACCTGAAATGCCAGGGAAATGTCACTGGCATTACAGGCATGTTCCACTCTGCCTGGCTCCCAGAGCCTCTCTCTAGGAGGGCTTCACAAAATTTGGAGGAGAGCAGGCACTCTTCTTGTTCGGCTCCCTTCTTGGTAAGCTGGAAACAGTGTACCTCTGCTTGTGATAAAATGTTTTTTCAGTGGCATCTTGGATCCAGGCTCCTCTTCCACCTGATACAGGGCACCCTGTGTAACTTTTCTGATCCCTTGACAAATGCAAATGGTCAGGAAGACCCCAGGAATGGGCAGGAATGGGCTGTAGATGTTAACTACAACCAAGAGGTGGTGGGAGAGGTTAGTCCTAACCTGCATCCTGTAAATGGTGGGCACAGGACATAGGTGGTTTTTCTGGCCTGCAAACTGGTAAAGGGCAGTGATCACCCTCACCCAGGGCAGTACTTGTCTTTTTTTTTTTTTTGGTACTGAGAATTGAACTTAGGGGCACTCGACCACTGAGCCACATCCCCAGCCCTGTTTTGTGTTTTATGTAGAGACAGGGTCTCACTGAGTTGCTTAGCTCCTCGCCATTGCTGAGGCTGGCTTTGAACTAGTGATTCTCCTGTCTCAGCCTCCCTAAGTGCTGGGATTACAGGCTTGAGCCACCGCGCCCGGCTGCAGTACTTGTCTTAAGCCTGTTTTGCACTGCAACACAGTCAAGAGAATACCTGACATGAGGTAAATCATAATTAACACAGAGGTATTGGCTCACGGTTCTGGAGGCTGGGAAGTGCAAGATCAAGGGGTCAGCTTGTGAGAGCCTTCTTGTTCTTTCATCACACAGCAGACAGTGGAGGAACTCACTCTTTTCTTAAGGAACCCATAGCGTTAATCCACTCTTGAAGGAGGTGCCCACCACCCAAATGCCTCCCAATAGGCCCCAACTTCTAACATCATGCCTGGGATCAATTTTCCAACACACGAACCTTTGGGACACATTCAAAGTACAGCATCATTTCTTTTGCTATAGAACTGTCCCCTCTCTAATCTGGGAAGGAGATGTGTTTTTCGTTTAGCGTGAGTGGTTCTCAGGCCATTGCTAGAGCTTTTTGAGATCTTGAGGTTCATTTAGCCTTCCTCAGGGGAGCGCTTCCGGGGTGCTCTCATTCAGCTATGGAAAGCAAAGCAGAGAGTGAGCAGAGTCTTCCAAATAGCCAGGCCCTGCTTCTATCCACTGGAATCTTCATGAGGAAGAAGCAAAGCAAAGTGCTAAAAGCAAAGCAGCCCCTTGGCTCTGTGTTACACTGCCCCTGGCTGTAAGAACAGCAGGCCTGGGGCTGGGGTTATGGCGCAGTGGTAGCGTGCTCGCCTGGCACGCGGGAGGCACTGGGTTCGATCCTCAGCACCACATAAAAATAAAATGAAGCTATTGTGTCCACCTACAACTAAAAAATAAATATTAAAAAAAAAAAAAAAAAAAAAGAACAGCAGGCCTCTGGAGAGGCAGAGGGCCCAGCTGGGCTCTGGGGTGGCCAGGTGTGTCTTCAGTTTCAAGGTTGGAGGGAGAGATTTTTGGACTCAGATAAATCTTTGCTGAATAGCTAAAGTGCTAGTTAATCCCCCAAGTCTCTCCCTGGCCAGGGCCATTCCTAGTAGATATTAATTGGGTTTATGAAAAAGATAAAGTATTTTAAGATGCAAAGAGGTTCTCCAGGCCCTGTTGTGATGACGCTGAATATGCATATTGATGTTTTTGTCTGTGCTCAAGTTCAGGAGCCCCGAGGGCACCCTTTTGGAATATGCTTTTCTGCACTTGCTTGGAGACAGGAAGGCTAAGAGATTTAGACGTCTAATTAAATTTCATTTCCTATGCTTTTGTGAACATGGGCATAGTGTAGGCCAGGTGCTGAGAACACACAGGTAAGTAGGGTATTATCCTGACCCATAAGACCTCCCTCACCCTAGCTGGTGGGAGAGGACAGCTAGTTGACCACCCCTGAGCAAGAAATGCAGCAAAGTCTGGGAGGGACAACAGGTCCATCCCAGAGTCCAGTAAGATAGATGGACCAACTGCCCAACCAACCAACTAACAGCTCTCCCATGGGCCTGCTGGTTGACCACCACTCTAAAAGGAGAGGTGGACCTAGTCAATTATTTGTCACATCAGTGTGACCACGGCAGGACAGAAGTAGGCTTGTGGTGCCGGGATGGCCACAGCAGGACGAGGGCCAAGGTTACCCAATGGAGGGAGGTCAGCGGCTATCCTCCAGGCAGAACCATCGGGAGAAAGGCATTCCAAGCCAATGTAACAGCACATTCTGGGCATAGGATATAGATTGTGCAGGAGAATTGGTGTCTAAAAATGTCATAAGCATTTAGGTGCTTCCTATGTGCCAGGCATTGAAATAAATGCTTTCTGGATTGTAACTTTTTTTTTTTTTGTGGCGGGGGAGGGGTGGGGGGTGTGCTGGTGATTGAACTCAGGGGCACTCGACCCCTGAGCCACATCCCCAGCCCTATTTTTTTTTTTTTTTTTTGTATTTTTATTTAGTGACAGGATTTCACTGAGTTGCTTAGTGCCTCGCTAAGTTGCTAAGGCTGGCTTTGGACTCGTGATCTTCCTGCCTCAGCCTCCTGAGCCACTGGGATTACAGATATGCGCCACTGCACTGGGCTGAATTGTTATTCTTAATTCACTCAACAATAGCCTTGTGAAGTAGTTACAGGCCCTGGTATCTTAATTATAGTATGAACAACAGCAAGACTTTGAAAACAGTTATTTCATAACTAATTTATAGTGAAAAGTTGACTCAGTGAATTTATTTGGGGACAAAGTCTGACTTAAATCATTGTCTTATTTAGAACACTTTTCTTGTTAAGGTGTTCCATGGCAGACTCACGGCAGACGCAGCTGTGGAGTGTGTCACAGCATTACCTTTCTAAAACTGGAAATGTTCTCAACTTTGAAGCGCATTGGACTCAAGATTTTGGTTAAGGTCTGTGGACATTTGTTCACGTTTTGTACTGGAGGAAACAGTGGCATTTAGGAAGGATTCAGTTGCCAAAAGGTCACCAAGCCGGTAAGGGAAGTCAGGGATTGCACAAAGACCCTTCTGATTCCTGAGCCCTGCCAGACACCCTGAGGTGACGCTGCCGGAGGGCTCAGACTTTCTACAAAGGAGCTCTCAGAACTCGATGTGTGAGCCCCTCTGACTGACAGTGGATTAGGATACCATTAGCCATTCATATTCCTGGTGGCCTAGCGCTGGTGACCATCACCACCCTCTAGGTGAAAGGAACAAGGGTATGAGTGTCAGTCTGTCCCCTTGGCCTATGAAGAGATGCAGGCTTGGCCACCCTCGCTCTGGTGGCACTCAGGTGTCATTTACTAAGGCATGATGATAGTGTGCCCCTCTGCCTACAGGATCTGTTGTTGCCTTGACAAAAAGCTGGCCTCTGGCTGAGTCACTTCTCGAAGCTCCTTTTCACGAGTCTTCATTGTCTTCACATCTTATTCTCCTTAGTGGTCTGTAATCCCAAAATTCAGAGACCAGTGAGAAAGAAGATGTACTTACAAAATAATTCTGGAGTGTTATGGGTTGGAAACAGGGCCAGCCTTACATGGCCCAGGGCAGAAAGTAAGTAGTTAGTAGGAAATGCAGGGATTGAACTCAGGGGTGCTTAACCATTGAGGTACTACATCCCAGCCCTTTTTATTTTTTATTTTGAGACAGAGTCTCACTAGGTTGTTTACAGCTTCACTAAGTTGCTGAGGCTGGCTTCTAACCTGTGATCCTCCTGTCTCAGCCTCCCAAACTGCTGGGATTACAGGCATGCGTCACCACACCCAGCTTGTATTTTATTTAGAAATATTCTCACTGAGTTGCTTAGGGCCTTGCTAAATTGCTGAGGCAGGCTTCGAACTCGTGATCCTCCCACCTCAGCCTCCCGAGCCTCTGAGATTACAGGCAAGTACAACCACACCTAGCTGGAAATGACTTTAAGGACAGGCTTTAAAAAGTTTTCACCTTATCCTTAGCTGTCCCAGCATTTGGAGCAGGGGTTCTGGGCCAGGGTTCTGCTTCAGAGCTTTGTTTCACAAGCCTCCTGCAACAGAGTATGAGGTTTTATGCCTGTCATTCGTTTTCTTCCATCAGATTCTGGGTGGAGCCTGTGACTTTAAAAAGTAGGTGCTGCTAGTCTAGAGGAAGCCAGTTAAACATGCCAGCATCTCCTGAAAGAATAAATAGGGAATGAGTGTTCATTTGCATTATTCCTTGGAAATCTATAGTCAATACAATCACTTACATGATTTATTTATTTATTTATTTTTTTATTTTTATTTTTATTTTTTTGCTGCTGAGGACTGCACCCAAGTCCTTGTGCATGCTGAGCATGCATTTAATAGACAGGATAATTAAGTCTTGGTAGGTTGAAGGGGTAACATGGGGGGTAAGGGCTCAGTAGATCCTGTGGGGTAAGCTAATAAGCGCCCTTCACTCAAATAAGGGATCCCTTTGGATGGTGGGACAAAAAAAGCAAATGGATGAAAAAAGAAGCTACTCTTATCTTCTCACAACCGTGCCATGATCCCATGGTGAGGGGAGCAGAGCTGGCACCTGAGAGCTTCCTTCTCGCCTCTGCTCAGCTCTGTTTCTTAAAGACATTCAGGTGTGAAGGTTCCTAAGGACCCAGTGTGCTACTTTTCTATTTATTGCCATAATAAATTATTACAAAGTAAATGCCTTATAGCCAAACAAATTTATTATCTTAGAGATCTATAGATTAGAAGCCTGACACAGGTCTCACTGTGCTAAATCAAGGTGTCTACTTCCATTCCTTTGGGGAAGCTCTATTTACTTGTCTTCCAGCTTGCAGAGGCTGTCTGCTGCCCTTGACTGTGGCCCTTCCTGCATCTTCAAAGCCAGTGATGGCAGGTCAAATCCTTCTTGTAGGACATCACACCACCTCCTCTTCTCCTTCCTTTCCAGTTCTAAGGACCCTTGTGATTACATTGAGCCCACCCAAATAGTTGAGGATTCTTCCCCAGTTTAGGGTCAGCTAATGAGCAAGCTTAATCCACTCCATAACCTTACTTCCTTTTTTGTCCTGTAATGTACAATATTCCGATGCCAAAGACCAGAATGGGACCTCTTTAGGAGGTCATCATTCTGCCTGCCACATCCAGATACCAAAGAAAGTTAACTTTCATTACTTCCTCTAGTTATTATAGGTACTACTGGGATAGAAATATAACTTTTCTTTTTTTGGTACTGGGGATTGAACTCAGAGGCACTCGACCACTGAGCCACACCCCCAGCCCTATTTTATGTTTTATGTAGAGACAGGGTCTCACTGAGTTGCTTAGCGCCTCACCATTGCTGAGGCTGGCTTTTGAACTCGTGATTCTCCTGCCTCAGCCTCCCTAAGTGCTGGGATTACAGGCGTGAGCCACCGTGCCCAGCTTAACTTTTCTTTTTTTAAAGATAACTTGTCTTTGCTGTGGGGACATCAAGGAGACATCAAAGTCACAAAGTCTCTGGTGTCATCCGTCCTTTCCTGGGAGATGGTCTGGGTAGCTTACAGCTTGGGGTGTGCTGACCAAGAATAGCCCCCAGAACATGCAGTCCTCCTAGGGACCTTCCAAAAGACGTCTGATGATGTCAATGTTTGAGCAACCAATTTGGGCCAAGTCCCTGGGGGTGAACAGTGTTAGCAAAAAATGGCTGGAGGCAGTGTAGATTCTGGAAGCTGTCAGATAAGCATTTTATTTAGGATGGGGATGGGGAGAAATTCTTGGTCTATCCAGAATGCAGAATTCCATCTTCCTTTCACACATCCTTTACGACTGTGTGTACATTGTGTGAGCAGGGATAAGAGGAAAGTCTAGAAAAAGAGGCCATATAACAATGGCAACAGCAACAAGAAACAGGTACAGAATTATGCAGAAAGTACAGGGGGAAAAGAGCTCCATGTCATTGGACTTGTGGGTTTCCTGGAAATGACAGCTAGGCCTTGGGGTTAGGGTCTGAGGAGGAATAGAACTCTCAAGTTTTTAAAGGTTCAAAGGGCAGGGTTGAGGGCTTTCTTTTGGCAAGGGGAGGCTTTAGTGGTCTGTTGCATGGATTTGGGGTTTTTGTTTGTTTTGTTTCCACCCTGGCTGGGAGAACACCCCGCACTGTGACTATATGAAGCCATGGCTCTATTGGGAGCCCTGAGGCTGGGAATGAGAAATAGAGAAACTTTCCCCAAAACAGGACTAGCCACATAATTTACAGAACCCAGTGCAAAACAGAAATAAAGCACCCTTGTTAAACAATTGTTAGGAATTTCAAGGGCTAAGGGTGTAGATCAGCAGTAGAGGACATGCTTAGAACTCTTGACTTCCAGGTCTCAATCCCCAGCACCAAAACAACAACCAATAACAAAGAATCTCAAGACATGTAAGCAGCACATTTAACCTCAGTCCTTCATCTGTACAATGGAGATCATGTTACTGACCCCCAGTGTGACATCATGAGACTTACTATTTATGGTGCTCTAAGACAGGGCCAAGACTACCCCGCCCTTCATCCAGCCAACCAGGATTCTGACCAGAACTAATGATCACAAAGTCCACATAAGAGCATGTGTACAGTCTGAGTGCAGTGGTGGCACATGCCTGTAATCCCAGGTACTCAGGAGGCTGAGGCAGGAGGATTGCAAGTTTGAGGCCAGCTTCAGCCACTTGGTGTGGGTGTCTCTCTGCCTGGATTGGAAGCTTCCTGAGGACAGGGACTGCTTACAGGACACTGCAGGTGATCATGCACCAGATGTGCAAGGAATGGAACTAAACTCCTTGGATACAGTTTCCCCTCCTTATTTATTATCTTATACTCTTGGAAAAAGAATAAATTCAAAGCTATTTGTCCCTGAAGAACTTTCAGGCAAACTGGTCAGTAATGGCCTGCCAAGATTAATGAAGAGATTCAGGAAGCACAGTGAAGAGGCAGGCGTGGGTCTAGGTTTGGATCCTACCCTCTCTCCAGCCTCCCCAACCTGTGCCATCTTGAGTAAGATATTTACTTTTCTAAGCCACTTGTCCCATGTCTGCAAAAACAAGGTATTTACATCTTGTGGGTTGTTTTGAAAGCTGAATGAGATAAACAGGCATGGCGTCCACCATGGCTGGTAGGTCCCAAATGAAATGAATTTCTTTTTCTTCTTGAAACACCACCTGTCTTGTGGTGGTTTCTCCCAGAAGAGGAGCCTGAGAAGAACTTGAATGCTAGTAGTTTGTTAGGGAAGTGAGCTCAGGAAGGGAAGGGAGGTGACACAGCCATGAGAAAGAAGTCAACCCCGAGTATGTTAGTAATAAACCAGTTACCACTGCGGGCAGCTGGGCTCAGTCTCTCTGGGGACATTTGGGAGGTTGTGTAGATTAAAAATGCCTCCGAGGATGAAGAATGAGGAATTAGGAGGTATTTATCCACTATGCTGTCCACCATTGGCTGAGAGGTGCTCTCGAGGACATTAACATCCCAGCACTTCTGTTTACTGCTCTGGGAAAAGTTTTCAGGCAATGAATTGGAGGAGCTGGCAGTAAGAAGTCTTTGGCACCCATGGAAATGGTGAGCACCACGGAGAAGCTCTGATGATGTTGGCCACACTGCTTTTTCAAGAATATTCAAGCCCATATTAATTCTCATAATTGGTTATATTTAGCAAGTATTTCACTGGATGAGGAGGGTTAGGGATAAAGTGCAGCAGGGCTACTTTCTACTATCACTATGGATAGATGAGGTATCTAGAAATCCAATAGCTTTCTTACTGTACTCTGGATGTACAGTAAGGGCAGCAGAAGAACTGGGAACAGTGTCGAGCAGACTGTCAGCGGCAACCCTTCAATCCTTGGGCTTTCAGGCACTTCTGCTCTGATAGTCATGGTTGTTGAAGAGAAAGGGGATGGGGAGAGAAGATTATTAGGAGAAAGATGTTACAAATATTCTATTCTATGTTGGGTTATGACAGGAAGTTTATAGAAAGGATCTGGGAGGGAAATAAATACATTTCTGTTAGGTATTTTTCTGAGAAATTTTTGTTTTTGTAAGCTTTTATTTTCATATAATTTTAAATTTAGAGCTGGGTGTGGTGGCACATTCCTGTAATTTCAATGACTTGGGAAGCTGAGGCAGGAGGATTGCAAGCTCAAGGCCAGCTGTAGCAATTTAGCAAGTCCTTAAGCAATTTAGTGAGACCTTGTCTCAAAAATTTTAAAAAAAGGAGTTAGGGATGTGGCTCAGTGGTAAAGCATCCCTGGGTTCAATCCCTAGTGCCCCCCCAATTAAATTTAAGAAAAGTTGCAAGAATGGTATAAGTAATGATCATGTACCAAGATACTCCCTTTACCCACATTACCCATGTTATATTTTGCTTCTCTCCCTCACAATCCTCCTATAATACATATGCCTGAATATATATTTTTGAACCATTTAAGCATAAGATGGAGGCCTTGGGTTACCCTTCTACCAAATACTTCCATGTGTATTTTCTAAGAACAAGATTATATTACCATATTCAATTATTTCTGAACATTTAAAATCACTTTTGCAGTGTTTTCAAGTGACTTTCTACTACGGTAAATCTTTTCTAAAAAAAAAAAAGTTTATCAAAACGGGCTGAAGCTGGGTGTGGTGGCACATGCCTGTAATCCCAGCAGCTCAGGAGGATCGCAAGTTCCAAGACAGCCTTAGCAAAAGCAAGGCACTGAGCAACTCAGTTAGACCCTGTCTCTAAATAAAAGACAAAATAGGGCTGCAGATGTGGCTCAGTGTTCAAGTGCCTCTGAGTTCAATCCTCAGTACCACCACCCGCCAAGGGGGGAAAAAAAACAACCAACAACAACAACAAAAAAATGGACTGAATGGGTGCATATGTTCAGTTTTACCCAATTGGAGTACTGGAGCACAAGATCAGGCTCACAAACCTCCAAAATTATATTAATTTTATTTCAATCGATAAAAGTACTAATCCTCTGCAAAGTGTTGAAGCATTTATGGGGCTTGAGAAAAGGTTCTCTACTTGGCTAATATCCTTTTTCCTTAATAGTCTGCTCTGATGCATGGCATTTAATTTTTTTTCTTTTCTTTTTTGGTACCAGGGATTGAACTCAGGGGCACTCGACCACTGAGCCACATCCCCAGCCCTATTTCGTGTTTTATGTAGAGACAGGGTCTCACTGAGTTGCTTAGTGCCTCACCATTGCTGAGCTGGCTTTGAACTCATGATTCTCCTGTCTTAGCTTCCCAAAGTGCTGGGATTATAGGCGTGTGCCACCACGCCCGGCATGGCATTTAATTAATCTTTTTATTATTAATTTTTTTGGTGGGGGATTGAACCCAGGTCCTGCACATGCTGGACAAGCACTCTACCACTGAGTTAGTTCCCCAGACCTTTTTATTTTATTTTGAGAAAAGGTCTTGCTGAGTTGCCTAAGCTGGCCTTGAACTTGTGATCCTCCTGCCTTAGCCTCACGAGTCACTGGGATCACAAACGTGTGCATCGCACCTGGCTAATTTCATTAGTCCTAACCATGAGAATCCTATGAAAAGATGGAGGTTAGAGCTGGAAGGAATCTTAGTGATTCTTCTAGTTCCAGGTAACAGTTAAGCCAACTGAAGAGCACAAAGGCAGCGACTGGGACTGGAGACAGAGATCTTTCTCTGGACCTGGAAAGTCCTTCAGAGAGCATCAGTCCAGTGTGCTTGAGGGGGGCTCACAGGGCTCCTCAGATCCTGCCAGGACCCAGAGGGAATGGCCAGTGAGGAGAGCAAGACCCCAGCTGCAGGCCCATCGGACTGCCCTGTTTTCTCCTCTGTTTCACATATTGAGCTTCTGCGTAAGAGGAAAAAAATAAATTAGGCCTAGGAGGGCTTAATGGTGGTCCCCGTGCTACTCAGCAGGTTGCTGTCAGAGCTGGGATCAGAGCCTTCTAGCTCTGTCTAGTTCATGTCCAGTACCTCCACCTCCGTACCACAAAGCCTCTTCTCGTTAATCTTGCTTCGCATCTTCTTTCAAAGGAAAAATCAGTACCCTGGGGAACAAGGAGCCAAACTCAGGGAGGAAAATATCATCTTCCCAAAGGCTGATTTTATTTTTCCAAATCCTACCCTCCCCATCATTCATTACTCTTCTGCATGGACTTTTACTCCTACGTGTGCCAAGACACCACACGTAGGTCCACGTCTGGACATGCTTCCAGAGCCAGGGTGCTAAAATGACTACCCCCAGGTGATCAGTGTTCTTGTAATTTTAATTGCAAAATAATACATTTCATTCACATGACTTATCTCCACCTTTCACCAATTAGCTTTAGAAAAGATGGGGTCTCATTTTTCATTACCTAATTCTTCCTAATTATTGGTCAGAATTTTCTTTTTTTACCCAATAAAATATTGTTCCTTTTAAAAATTGTCAGCTCTTTAAAGCCACTCTTTCTTCCCATCATTTTCATTGGTGCATTATCATTGTGCACAATGGAGGGATTCATTGTTACATTCATACATGCACATAATATAACAATGTAAATTGGTCAATAACTTTCTCTGGTATTTTCCTTCTTCCTCTCTCCTCCCTCCCTCAGACCCTTTCCTCTACTCCACTGATCTCTCTTTTGATTTTTTAGCTCCTCCATTCGCCTTTCTTTTCTCTTTCTTCTCCAAGCTTCCACATAATCGAGAAAATTTTCTGAGTTTGAAACTTATTTTGCTTAACATAATATTCTTAAGTTCTATCTATTTTCTGCAAATGACATAATTTCATTTTTCTTTATGGCTGAATAAAATTCCACTGTGTATACATATCACATTTTCTCTACCCATTCATCCATGGATGGCCACCTAGGCTGATTCCATAGTTTGGTAATTGTGAATTGAGCTGCTATAAACATGGGTACGCATGTATCACTGTAATAAGATGACTTTAATTCTTCAGGGTAAATACATAGAAGTGGTATAACTGGGTCATGCGGTGGTCCCATGCTTCTTAGTCTTTTGAGGAATGAAGGCCTTTTTTCTAAATTGTCACATTCTGAGGTAATGAGGGTTAGGGCTTCCACATACGACTATGAAGGGGACATATTTCAGCCTGTAACAGGCAGGGACTTTATCATTTCTGTCCTCCCTAGGAACAGTGCCTCAGGCCTTCCTTGGTGCAGTTTGATTGTCTGGGAGCAGACAGTGCCCTCCTTGGTCTGTGAGCCATGAACCAACACAGAAGAGGAGGAACCAAGAAGGTTGTGGGGCTACCGTTCACCTCTTAAGAGAGTTGCAGAAGAAACAGGAATGGGAATCTATCTCCACCCAGAATCCTGGGCTTCTCTTGTTTCTGTTGTTCTGTTGTCTCTGCAGATCATGTTTCTCAGATGTATCCTTTTTGTTCATTGAAGTGTCACTATGTATGTTTTGCTTTTGAATTAATGAAAGGAAAACTTGCAGTAAGCAATGTTGTTTCTTCTGACATCTAGAAGAACCAAGAGAAATACTGACCCTTCCACAGCCCACCACCTCCCTCCACAGCAAGTGGCCTCTGGTTGCCA
Organism: Xerus rutilus; assembly: GCA_028644305.1. Taxonomy (NCBI): domain Eukaryota; kingdom Metazoa; phylum Chordata; class Mammalia; order Rodentia; family Sciuridae; genus Xerus; species Xerus rutilus. Next base: position 62,206,725 of record CM053408.1, read on the forward strand.
TGGCAACATTAGTGTTCAGCTAATGTGGAGGTGCTGGTTCTGGCTTCACTTTGTTAAATTTAGCCCTGGGGTGTAAGGTTTCTAGGTGAGGTCTGAAATCTGGGAGATGAAAGGAAAAAGGCTTCAGGGGCCCTGACCTACATGATCTGTAAAAGAAGTGAAGGTCAGCCTGTAGAGCAATTTAAAGCAGATGGATTTCCCAGAAACCATTGTCTCCATGGCAACCTCTCAGCTGACTCTGTCAGTTGCTATAAAGTGTACTTCCCTTTGTGTGGACAGGAACTCAGTGTCAACTGGAGGAAGAGAACCCTGGCTAAAACAAGTTGGATGACCTTAGAAGGGAGGAGATGAGATGAGGTTAGTTCTTAGAGTCCTAGGAAGAGTCTCTCAAGTGTCAGGGGAGATGTCAGAAGTTGCTGGCTCTACTGATGTTCATGCAGGTGGTGACAGCAGTTTTTTAAAGTTGGAATGGCTGTGGCACCTTCCTTCCTGCCTCTAGGGACACTTGCCAACCTCTAATTCATTCATTGGATAAATTATAGCATAACTAGCAATGGACTCTGACAATGGCATGTCTCATGGTGGGAAAAGGCATGCCTGTCATGGTGGGTGTTGATTGTCTGCACTTTCTATGATAGATCCACAGCAAATATCTAGTTGCTTCTTTTCATCCACACTCTTGTTTGTGTGTGCTGTGTTTGGGGTGCTTAGTTAGGTGTTGAAGTTATAAAAAGGGATGAAATCAGGTCTGGGACCTGTCCTTGGAAGGCTTATTGGCTAGTCGGGATGAAAGACATGGTATGACAAGAATGAATGGCAATACAAGGTGGCGGAGCCTCCAAATGAATAATCCAGGCAATGGGCACCACTGGAATTTGGTAGTGCAGCCTTACTTCTGGGTCTGGGATGACCAGAGAGAGATTCCTGGATGGACCAGGTGGGATAGAGCTGGTCTTGACCCAAGGGCAGGACTTGGGTAATAGGGAAGATCTAGAAAACAAATGAGCAAAGACGAGGTGTTCAGGGGAAAGGAGCAGATTTACTTGAGAAGAAAGGTTCAGGGCACAGACAGGAAAGCAAAGTTACCAAAGGATGTTGGGGGCTGAGGATGTCAGCTCGGAAGCCTGCCCACGCAGGGAGTTCACAGACTTCAGTCTGTAGACAGTGGAGGACTTCAGAGGTTTTAGAGCAAGAGAAGTGTTTTTGTGTTGATTTGAAAAACAACACTGCAGGATGCTTAATCTGATAGCCATGCATAGGGTAGATTGAAGGGAGGCGTTAGAGGCAGGAAGATTGGGAAATAGCTTCAGTGTGTAGAGTGGGAGGTCCCCAGAATGGAGGGAAAGAATGAATCTATACATGGATGGCATAGATGAATCCCAGAGATACTAAGAAGGGAGAGACTGCTACTGATTGGCTCTAGCAGAGGAGGCAGAGCGAGAGCCCAGGTCTAAGGCTTGAGTGTGGTCAACAGGAAAGGAGCTATACCTTTAAAAGAAATGACTAGGCATGGTGGCTCATGCCTGTAGTTCCAGCTACTCAGGAGCCTGAAGTAGGAGAATCTAAAGTCCAAGACCAGCCAATTTAGGTAGACGCTGTCACACATTGAAATTAAATTAAAAAGGGGGCTGGGGCTATAGCTCAGAGATAGAACACTCTTGGGTTCAATCTCAGTACTGCAAAGAAAAAAAATTCATGCTTGCTTGCTCGCTATCAAGCTGAGTGTTAATCAAAAAGGTAAGAAGAAAGTTCTTTTTTTTTTGGTACTGGGGATTGAACTCAGGGGCACTCGACCACTGAGCCACATCCCCAGCCCTATTTTGTGTTTTATGTAGAGACAGGGTCTCACTGAGTTGCTTAGCGCCTCGCCGTTGCTGAGGCTGGCTTTGAACTTGCGATCCTCCAGTCTCAGCCTCTCAGAGTGTTGGGATTACAGGCGCACGCCATGGCAAGAAGAAAGTGCTTGCTCTTAATTACCTCATAACCTAGCAGAAGAAAAGCATGATGATAGGCACTGGGATGGGAACACTGCTGTATACAAAGAAGGCTCAGAGGAAGCAGTGGTCAATGGGGCGGGGGTTGCTGGGAAAAGGTTTATAAGGGTGATCTTGAGCAGGGTGTTGAGGACGAGCTTGTTTGAAGAAGAAATGTTATGTTAAGGGTCATATTTTACTTCTGAGTGGATTTTGAGATGAAGCAGAACAACTCCTTGGAAGCATACATTGTTTCCATTCATTATTGAGGCTGCTGCGGAGTTGGAATGCTAGGGAAAAAGACAGGAATAAGGCTTGCCTCCTGACCTGGAGGAGCTGCCTTCCAGTGCCGGGAAGATGGCATTCAGAGATACTGATTCAGCACTTGCTGGATGTCCCCGTTGGTGCTGGGAACATAGGTGTGAACAAAATGGACTAAATCCCCTCCTCATAGAGACCACATTCTAATGAAGAACCCACTCAAATAAAAGGCAGAATCAGGATAAGTAGTAAAAAAGGTTGAAGGAAAGTTCTAGGCGTAGAGGGAGGGAGTACCCAGTGGCTTGTGAATGGGTGACTGGGCAGATTCGGTGAGTGTAGTTGCAGGTGTCAGGCAAGGAGCTGGGTGAAGGGCCAGGTCAGACTGCAGAAGGAATGCAGACACCCTGTGCACCTCCCGACCAGAAGGGTAAGTGTTTGCTGTTTTGACCAGGAGGCATCTCTGTAGCTGTGACAGCTGAAGCCAGGCATGAGCAACCCTGTGTGTCTCATACCCTCAGGACTTCTTCTCAGTGGGTAAGGCCGTCAGCCCTTCTTGGCTGAGTTAGGCAGGTGTTCACCTGAATACTGATGGTACCCAGCAAGAATGACCCACCTGCTTCCAGGCCCATGCTCAGAACTGGTGGCCCTGGCACCCACAACCAAATCCTCTCATATTCATCTAAAGCTTATTTACTGCTGTTACTGGTGAGCTTGGGAGAAGAAGTGAGCGTTAGGAGTTGACTTGTCACCCAAATTCATATGTTGAAGTCTTAACCCCTAATACCTCAGAATATGACCATATTTGCAGATAGAGTCTTTATGAAGTAATCCAATTAAAATGAGGTCATTAGGGCGGGCCTTAATCCAATATGACATGTCCTTATTAAAGGGGAACCAGACACAGGTTCATACGTGGGAGAACTCCATAGGAGGATGAATGCAGGAATCAGGGCGATACTTCTAGAAGCTAAAGAACCCTAAGGTTTGCTAGCACCCACCAAGGGCTAGGGGAGAGGCCTGGAACAGATTCCTCCTCAGCCCTTAGAAGGAATGGAACCTGCCATCACCTTGATTTTCAGCTTCCAGCCTCCAGAACTATAAAAAATAAGGTTCTGTTGTTTAAGCCCCTCAGTGAGTGATACTGATGCAGTAGGTCGGCAACTCTGAAATCTTTCAAATCAAGAGCCTGAGGGACCCATTGTACTGCAGATTTCTGTCACACTGTCACTGTCCTGGAGACCTCCTTCCAGGATGCTGTTGAAATCATTGTTTCTGCTAAGTGCTCCGAGAGTCTCAGAGGGACTCTCGTGACTCTAGTTGTGACTGACTGGTCCTCTGCTCCCTCCTCAAGGTGATCCACACACGTGTGAGTTCAGCGTTCCCAGCTTCTCATTACTAAAAGTGTGGACCCTCTGGATATACCCTCCTGGACAGGTGTCAGACTTGATGAAATCTCTTAGAAAGGAAAAATTCATTCTGTGTGGTGGTGTTTGGCAGAGCTTACAAGGTTACGTAACATTTTAATGCGGTAAAGTTTTCACTCAGACTCCTGGCATGAAGGGCAGAGAATCATTTTGATTACCATTGTCAGCCATGGCTCTGTTAGGGTGAGGAGCAATGGAGTCACAGATGCAGAGATTAATTAAGCTAATTCTCTGGGCAAAGAGCAGATCAATAACTCAATAACCTCATTTTTTTTTGGAAGGGGAGTACTGAGGATTGAACTCAGGGGCACTCAACTACACAGTCACATCCCCCGTCCTGCTTTTTTTTTTTAATTTCAAGACAGGGTTTCACTAAGTTGCTTAGGGCCTCACTAAGTTGCTGAGGCTGGCCTCAAACTTGTGATCCTCTTACCTCAGCCTCCTGAGTTGCTGGTATGACAAGTGTGTGCCACCACACCTAGCCTTAAAAACCTCTTGTTAGAGTTCACTCTAATAAGCTTCAGCAAATCTTCTGAGGAGTTCATCTCATTCTGTAGAGATTGACAGGAGGGTCTCAAAGTTCTGTAGCCTAGCAGCTTGCTCTGGATTCTGTCATCATCTCTAGAATCCTCCAGAATGTCTCCACTTGCTCCTCATAGGGTTGCTCTTAGTAACTCAGTCTCTTGGGAATAGGGTGTAATCACCCCCCAGCTAATTCAATTATTTTCTGTTTACTATTTTGAATTCTCAGAAGTAGCCAAATGAACATCATCCCCAACATGATCTTGATATAGCCATGGATTCTGTACTACAAAAGTGTTTGAAGCTGGTGGCTATACTTTTTTATTTTTAAATATGTATCCTGCTGGGTGCAGTGGTGCATGCCTGTAATCCCAGCACTTTGGGAGGCTGAGATAGGAGAATCGCGAGTTCAAAGCCAGCCTCAGCGGCGAGGCGCTAAGCAACTCAGTGAGACCCTGTCTCTACATAAAACGCAAATTAGGGCTGGGGATGTTGCTCAGTGGTCGAATGCCCCTGAGTTCAATCCCCAGTACCGCCCCCCCCCCCAAATTATGTATCCTGTTGGTATTTTTCATTTGTTCAACTTTCTTCCCCTGAAGTTTATATATGTGCTATGTCAACCTGAATAATTAATAATAATAATAAAACAGGGTTATTCAGTTCAGTTTAACAACTCACCCTGGCCCCATTCAAAGCATTTGGAACATAAAGGTGCTTGGAATGGGCTCTGCCTGAAGATCTAGAGAGTTTCAGGGAGAAAGATATTGTTCTATATTGCACACATTTAGTGAGAGATGCCTGTGGACAGCCCATGGGGGTCTATCTCAGGCCTATGCGCCTCCTCCTGGGGTCTCTTATCACTGAGACATGGGGCTTCCACACCTACGCCAGCTACATCCTTGCACTGCTTCACATTTAGATGACAGATTGATAAGAAAAAAAATGGTGGTGCAGGCTCTAAAATTCCTCATAATCTGAAGTGATTCCTCTGTTTCCAGTCCACTGACCGGATGACAGATTAAAATATGAAGGTCTGACAAAAAAAATAACATGGCTGTGCCAGCCTTCAGTATTCCGGGCATGAAATTAAATTTAACATTGTATTATGCATGTGAAGACTTGTCACCATAAGGCAGGCCAGGCAGATATGATTTAGAGGGTTAGGTTTGGACAAATGAATAGGCGAAATAAAATATGGGATAGGATAATGGTAGAGATCAGACAAATTTTTAAAAACATTAACTGATGGTATTCAGCTTTTGGATGGCCATGTTTGCTTCCCCTTTAATTGATTTGATCGAGGGGCAGGTTCTAGGGCAGAAGTCTGGAAACTTAGAGCTCCTTCTCCCCACATCCTGACCACACCTTTCTTTCATCTCTTCTACCTCTCCTAATTTTCTCTACATTCTGTTAATTTCCCCCTTTCTTGGACACTCTTCTCCCACCCCCACATTTGTCTTGCTAGCTGCATGGTTTGTTCTGGCCGTGGGCTGATTTCCAAGTTCTGAAGATAAAACTGAGATCAGACTTTCCCCTTAGTCTACGTGAGTGCACTCCCCACCCAGACACTCTGGTACCTTCTGGCTTTACCACTGTCTCTGAGGGTGAGGGTTTGGGGTCTCACTGCTATTGCTTCTTTGTGCAAAATGTTCAAGGGGCTTTTCTGCTCATTCTGTCCTGGCCTTCAAACCTCGTCACTTCTGCCAATGTGAAGTGACATATAGGTCAGCCTCACAGATCCCAGTGTTAAAAATAAAAGCTTCATCTCCAGGCTCTGTAGGTTTGTAGATTGGCTTGGGTTCCACCTCTTCCCATCAATCCTGCTTCTAAATTGCTTCTTGGAGCTTAGTATGGATGCCACCCCCACAAAGAGAGATGCTGAAAACAGAAGAGGAGCTGAAATTATTTCTCTTGGTGGGCTTCAGTCCATTTCAAGATGTAAAGACCATCTAAGTGGAAATTGCAAACAGCAGCACTGAGCAGGTTTCCTCCCAGTCATGGGGTGAGGAGAGCAGACTGCTGGGAAGGAGAGGTGGGTCCTATGGGGAAGCCTAGGAGGGGTCCCATTCTTTCCATGAACCAGCCAGCCGGCGCCTCCTGTGACAGCCAAGTGACCAGGCAGTGGAGTGGCTCAACACTTTTGACACAAAGACCTGCATCTCACCTTTCTCATTCCTAGTTCTTGCATTTGAACTATCTCACAAGATTTAGCCATTTTTCTGATAGTGAAATCCAGGAAGAGAAAAGTGGAGCCTTTTACTTTATTTTTAATAACTGCACACTTCACAATCTTGCTTTTCCCCCTCCCCGTTCCTGTCTTGAACCTTCTATTCTGACTTTCCTTTTATCCTTTCACCTTCATTCCGTTTTGCCCTTCTCCTGAAAAACTGAGAGATCAGTTTTCCTTCACACACAAAGCCACAGGCCTCTGAGAATTGTCTTTGAATAGATTCCTCACCCCTGGCCCCTTTCTAAGGTCTCATCTTTCTGGCGAGTCTGTGCTTGACAAGGCACTGCATTATCTTGTGAGAGGACCCTGAGGAGCAAGGATACTTTAACATTTGGGGCTTTTTCATAAACTATCTCTTCAGTGTCCTGGCAAATTTCAAAACCAACTTTTGTTTTCCTTCTACCACTGACAACATTGCTCCTTTGTCGAAACTGGCAAGCCCAGCTCAGCCTCAGATATAAGCATTTCCCCAAGCAAATGGAATATACCCTTGAATCCCTCCAAGTTGAATTTTCAGATTTTTCTTTCTTTCTTTGTCCTGGGAATTGAACTCAGGGGTGCTTTACCATTGAGCAACATCCCAAGTCATTTTTATTTTTTATTTTGAGATAGGCGCTTGCTAAGTTGCTGAGGCTGTCCTTGAACTTGCGATCTTCTTGCCTCAGCCTCCCAAGTTGCTGGGAATACTGGCATGCAACAATGTGCCAGGCCTCACAGATGTTTCTATCAGGATGATGTGTATTGGCTATTTTTTTAATCAGCTGGAGTGGGGGGGTTGGGGAACATAACTGGGGGTGGCAAATATGAATGTATTGGACATGCATGTGGTGGGTTAAACAAATTTTACTGCTTACATAGTTTCCTAAAGCTATCCTCCAGGCCAAATTAAATAATTTGTCTGAGAGAAGAGAAGGGCATGAAAAGAGTGGTTTGGGTGACTCCCTGTGAACATTTTAATCTGAAATCCACAGGTGACTTGGCCCAAGGAAAGCTAGATTTCAAGGGTCACAGGAAAGAGACACTCCTATGGATGGAGTCCACGTTGCTTCATGGGTTTGAATTCAGCTTTTCCTCTGATTTCCTTTGTGACCTTGGCAAGTCTGCCTGTCTGCAGTTCCACTTCTCCATCTGTAGAATGGACAGAGGCAGTGCTGCTCAGCCCTGGGTGTGCAACAGAAGCCCCTGGGCCGCTTGTACCACACACTGGCATCCAGGGTATGCCAATGAGTTTGGTCTCAGTGAGGCCTGACTTGGGTGGATGTAATAGCTCCCCAGGGACTTCTTATATGCGGCTAGGGTTAAAAAGCGCTGCCCAGACCCTTGTCTGGATGGTGTCTGGAATCACATGGGGTCTCATTAAAGTGTTGACTCTAATCCTATAGGTTCTGGAGACATGCTGAGGCTCCTGGCAAAACTGATGGTGTGCAATGCCAGAACATGCTGAGAAGCCAGGGCCTGGGTGGCCTTCTTCCTAGTTCTGATATTATATGGCTCCATAATGTTTTTGGTGAGGGGCAGACCCTTAATTAAGTGAGGGATATGTCGATGGTGATGGACAGGTGCTCCCTTGGGGCCCTGGAGCAAAGCAATGCCATTTTTGAGGAAATGCAATTTGATATTTGGGAGGCAAACCCAACTTGTGTCTGTTTTCAGCACTGAAGTAGTTTTTTTTTTTTTTAATGGAGGAAAAGGAAAACATGTAGCAATCGGAGGGTGAGGATGAGTAAATGTGTGCATGCTCACGGGTGAACATTCCATGTTAAACAAATGTTTAGGATTGGGTCGATCAAACGGCAACAAATGCACAGAGTTCTTGGGTCCAACTTTGGTGGGGAGATGAGAAGAGTGTGCAGATTTTGTTCAGTTGGGATTTGTGGGGAAGATCACTCTTCCCAGAGCAGCTCAAAGGCTGGAAGTTTCCATCTCCTCCAGTCCTGTCTCTTTCCTGTGCTAAACAGCCATTTGCTCCAATTATTCTAGAATTATAGTGACAGCTTTTGGTTTATGCAGGCTTCAAATCATCTGAACCTAGGAGAAGCCGTGAAATGATGCCTTTCTTGGTTGGAACATTCCAGCTGGCTTCATTTAAAAGACTCTCTTTCCAACTGTCCTCACATCTCCACTCCTCTGTCCTTGCCGGGATACCATCGTGGAGTGCCAGGATTCTGCACAATTATTTGTGTGTATATGTATTTTTAAAGTCAAGGGCGGCCTTAAAGAGATGCTTCCGGCACTTTGCCTTCTTCTTTTCCTAATCCTTATAGAACTGCAAATTCCCATACAAGTGCAAATTCTCCTGGCTTAATATTATATTTAATTAATATTAAATACTTCAAGAGGTGATTGTCCTGCCCACAGACTTCTGTGGATTTCTTCTATTTTAGAACAGGTCTCTAACAGAGCAGTGTTTCTTGCTAAAATCCACAATCCAGGATTTTGTCACTGTCCTACTTTTAGGGATTACTCCAACTTATGGCTGAAGGGAGAATGTTTTTCTAATATTTCCCAATCGACAGAAAAGATATTTTCCTCCATGGTTGATTTTCCTCCACAGTTTATTTTAAACCCCTCTCCTCCATGAAATAAACCTGTTCCTTGTCACTTCAGTTTATCCTCCTGTATACTGGGAGTTCCAGTTTTGCCTCACTTGCTGTGAAGGTCCTGTGATTTGATACTAAAACAAAATATTGTCATGTTTTGTCTTCCTTTCCTTTCTCTAATTCTTTTTATTTTGGGAGGGGGTATCAAGGATTGAACCCAGGGGTACTTAACTACTGAGCTACATCCCCAGCCCTTCTTCATTATTTCCCTTGCTGAGTTGCTTAGGGACCTGCTAAATTGCGGAGGCTGGCTTTGACCTTGCAATCCTCCTGTCTCAGGCTTCCAAGCCACTGCACCCGGCCTGAGTGCTTGTTTTGAGGTCAGCATTGTGTGAGGCATGGAGAGAATGGAGTCAATCATCTTTGTCCTCTAGGAGGGCACATGAAGAGGTGGTTCAGCAAGTGGGACAACAGAGGTTTGCCCAGAGGAAGGTCACCTACCAGCCTGCGGGGTAAGGGAGGAGGAGGGCTGTGGAGTACACATAAGGGAAGGCTTAAAGGGGTGATGAGTAAGTGGCAAAGAGCCACAGGGGACCCAGAGGTGGGAAAATGTGTGGTTTCAATAAGCTGAAAATACTTTGGGTAGTTCTTATGGGAACCAAGCAGCCATAATGAAGTTCTTCATAAGTAGTACAGAATTTGTTTTTCATGTGGTATTTTGGGGGGCCCATCCTGGTAGGATGGGCATTTTGAATTTTTCTTTTAAGCAAAGTAAGGTATTTGCCTCCTTTCCAATTTTGCCTATGGCAGAGACATGGTGAGATGCTGCCTAAAGTTAGCATCTCAAGACATTCAGGGCATCAGTGGGAAATGTGTTCCTATCTAGATTCCTTTTAGCACACTGTTTTATCCAACTTAGAAAATTAACACAGGCTCCTGGTATTATTTGCCATGACCTTAGAATTGGCAACTTGCAAAAGTAGTTCTTTATAGAATACTATAGTGACACAGCCACATCAATGTTCATAAGCTCAATTCACAATAGCTAAACTGTGGAACCAACCTAGATGCCCTTCAACAGATGAATAGATAAAGAAAATGTGGTATATATACACAATGGAATGGTACTCAGCATTAAAAGAGAATAAAATGATGGCGTTTGCAGGTAAATTGTTGGAGTTGGAGAATATCATGCTAAGCGAAGTAAGCCAATCCCAAAAAACCAAAGGCTGAATGCTCTCTCTGATAAGTGGATGCTGATCCATAATGGGGTTGGAGTGTAGGGAGAATGGAGAAACTTTGATTGGGCAAGGGGAGTGGAATCAGGAAAGATGATGGAATGAGATGAACTTCATTGCCTTAAGTACATGTATGACTGCACATGTGGTGCAACTCTACATCGTATACAACCAGAGAGATGTAAAGTTGTGCTCCATTTGTGTACAATTAATTGAAATACATTCTTCTATCATGTATAACTAATTAGAACAAATAAAAAATTTAAGAAAAAGATTTTCAAACTATAGGCAACAAACCATATATTATATAGGTTATAAAATCAATGGCTTGCATTTTTTATTTTTTTGAGAAATGAAATAGAAGAGATTAGAATACTCACAAATAAGGGCTGCATTATTTAGCAAAACCTTGTATGTGTGCAATTTTGGGGGGAGGGGTGCTGGGGATTGAGCTCAGGGGCACTCAACCACTGAGCCACATCCCCAGCCTATTTTGTATTTTATTTACAGACAGGGTCTCACTGAGTTGCTTAGCACTTAGCTTTTGCTGAAGCTGGCTTTGAACTCGCGATCCTCCTGCCTCAGCCTCCTGAGCTGCTGGGATTACTGGTGTGTGCCACGGTGCCTGACTGTGCAATGTTTTTTAAACTGTGGATCATGGAAAAAAGAGTCTGGAATATTTTAGAGAATATGCTCCTTTGAAATACTTAGGGGGCGTATACTCCTAGGCCAAGGAGGCAAAGATACTTTATCCTGTATTTCAACTTTACTTGCTTGGTAGTGGTTGACTGGGGCACTGTATTAAACATGATTCAGAGGTGGTGTCTAGACTCAGGGAGAAAGTGTCACCACGGATTAGCAATGTCAAACATGGGTTTACAGCAGGGGCCTGGGGCTGCATGGCAATTGATTTGCCATCCCTGCAGAAAGAACTAGCAAGCAATGCAAGCAGATGCCGGCAGGTGAATTGCTGTGCCCGGTTAAAACACAACAGGCCAACAGACAGGCCTTCTTGGGTGTGATCAACCCCAAGTGACGGAAGAAACGTGTGGATACACATCCACACTGTGCATGTACATATTCCTACTTTATTATCGCTTTTTCCATTAACTGGAGACCTCATTACAGTAGGAAGCATAAGCAATTGTTATTTGTTAATGAGATGGGTTAAAATGGATAAAACTATTAATTAGGGTTTTTTTTTTGTTGTTGTTGTTGTTGTTTTATTTTGTAGCCCTGGAGATGGAACCCAGGGGTGCTCTATCACTGACTTACATCCCCAGCTTTTTTTTATTTTTTTATTTTGAGGCAGAGTCTTGTTAAGTGGTTGAGGTTGGCCTCAAAGTTGTGATCCTCCTGCCTCTGCCTCCTGAGTGGATGGAATTACATGTGTGCACCACCACATGTGGCTGTCCTGTGCTACTTTCTTTTAAACAGACATACTTAACTACCTCTTGTGCTGCCACTTTTATGCCAGAGACAGTTCTCTCAAGGCAGGCAGAAATGAAGTTGTCTCCTCAAGACACTTAAATGCTCTTCATGATTTCCCTGGATCCTTAAGAATATTTCCCCAGAGCACTTTTATTAGCCCAGATTACCACTCTAGCACCCCTTGTCCCCAGTAATTCTTCATCTGCACAAATTTTGCTTATTTGTTGCTAGTTTAGAATTTCTTTTTGTGCCTTTTATTTCTTGAGTGTAAGAACAAGTACTTTCTAAACAAATTGGATAAATTGTCACCTCATATGTTAACTCCCTGTGGAATGTTAGGTTGTTCTTCCTCATCTTTAGTCTGTTTGATCACCAACCTATAAACACAAGGATTGGGGGTGGATCTCAAGGTTATCAGGAAGACCACGGTTGTACAGTGGCTATCCCCTCCACACCAACTCTGCTCTCAGCCATCTTACATGGTGATATTGAAAGCAAACATTTTTTCATGGGCAGAATATATGCCATCCATTGAGTCGCATATTGTTTTGGACAAGGTTGTGTTATCTTCCCCCCAACTGTATGAGATAAATCCTGTTAGTATTCCCACTTACAAATGAGGACGCCAAAGCTTAGAACGTTAAGTAAATGCCACATTTATACACCTAATAAGTGTATCTAGGATTTGAACCCATGAATTCTTATTCCAGGGTCCTCATTCTTAGCCACTATACTTGTATTGCCTTTGAAATAAATATAAAATATGCATTGTGGTTTAAAGCCTTAAGTTATTTTTGGATATCTCCCAAATCATAATGAGACCAAACTGACAACTTTACATGGAACACAAACCAGTCCTTTAACGACTTTCAGGAAAGCGATTCCTAGAACAAATTGAGCATCCTTAATCTGAAAACAGAAGTATGAAATGCTCCCATATTTGAAACATTTTGATTGCTGACAGGACACCGTGAGTGGGAAAATTCCACACCTGACCATATGTGACCAGTTACAGTCAGAATACAGGTACACTAAAAAGAGTGTATAAAATGATTTTCTGGTTGTGTGCATAATGTATATATGAATTTCAGGTTTAGACTCAAGTCCCGTTCTCCCAAGATATCTCATTATGTGTATCAAAACATTCCAAAATCTGAAAAAAAAAGTCCAAACCAATTCTCATCCCAAGCATTTCAGAGATACTGAATGTGCTTGTTGCGACCATAGCTCTCCTTTAAACATAAATTTGTGGCATGAGTTAAAAGTTGCATGATGTTGACATTTGGGGCTATTTCCAGTAGAGATTTTCTGCCATCTCCCTATAGCCTCTCCAGAGAGCAAAGTTGTGGCCAGGAGTTGGCTAGGGTAAGGGAGTGGAAAATGAGTGCAGAGTGCTAGAGGGGTGTCTGAGTGATTCTGGTGTAGTCCAAGCTGTCCCGACTCTTGTTGCTATTTGCTTTTCTCTTGGTGTGCATGTTTTGTATCCATAAATGGACTGTAAGCTTCTTAGAACAATGTCCTTCAGTGACTCATAGGGTATAATGAATAATTTGTATTGCTAATGGTGGTGAAATGACAGAAGCTATGGCCACCTCCTTCCTCTTGCCTTTTCACTGAAAAATGTTGTTCACTGAATATTTGACCCACTGTCCACCAACCCAGACCAATTCTGCAGTCTCAGATTCGGTCTGGCACACTGAATTCTGTTTATTCCCATGTTGTTTTCTTCTTCACCTGATCTCTGTAAGTTCAGTTGTACCCTTTCTTGGGCTTCAGAGTTATTTAGAACTATCTGTAGTTTTAATTCTTTAATTTCACTTTTCTGGAATAATAAATATAATTTGTATCTTCTTTGCCCACCTACCTCAGGGACTGCAGCAGATGTCTTAATTCCTAGGCAGATGTTAAAAATAAATGCCATTGCTTATTGATTAATTAAACTTGAATTTAACATCTTGATTTCATCTCACTCCAGTCAGAGGCAATTATCAAGAATACAAGCAACAATAAATGTTGGCGAGGATTTGTGGAAAAGGTACAGTCATACATTACTGGTGGGACTGCAAATTGGTGCAACTATTATGGAAACTGGTATGGAGATTCCTCAGAAAACTTGGAATGGAACCACCATTTGATCCAGCTATCCCACTCCTTCAGCATACACCCAAAGGACTTAACATCAACATACTACAGTGATGCAGCCACATCAATGTTTACAGCAGCTCAACTCACAATAGCTAAACTGTGGAATCAACCTAGGTGCCCTTCAACAGATGAATGGATAAAGAAACTGTGCTATCTATACACAATGGAATATAACTTAGCCTTAAAAAAGCATGAAATGATGGCATTTGCTGGTAAATGAATGGAGCTGGAGAATATCCAGCTAAGCAAAATAAAATCTGCAAATCTTTGATATGCAGATGCTAATTCACAATGGGGGGTGGCACTAGGGAAGAATAGAGGAACTTTGGATTAGGTAGAGGGGAGTGAAAGGAGAGAAGGGGGCGGGGGTGTAGGAAGGAGAGTAGAATGGATCTGACATTATTACCCTATGTGCATATGTGACTGACTACATGACTGGTGTGAATCTACATTATGTACAACAAGAAGAATGAGAAGTTATAGTCCATTTATGTATGATGTGTCAGAGTATGTTTTATTGTCATGTGCAACTAATTAGAACACATGAAAAATTCAAAATAAAATCCTAGTATCCTTGAAGTGGCTTAATAGAAATAAGCACAGCTGAATTTGTCCTCATTCAATTGATCTAAATAAAAGTTGGGTATAAACAAGAGAGGCTATTTTCTGTGTCCTCTCACCCAGCTTCCTCCTCCATGGGCTGTGCTTGCTCAGAATCAGCTTAACCCTTGGACCTGAGCATGCCTGAGATTCTCCCATAGCAAATGTTCTCTCTCTGGTTTTGGAACACAGAGTGGGTCATTTTCACCTAGTTTGACCCTATCTAGGTTGTGGTTCTCATTTAAAACTCTGGAAAATAAATCATTCTCTTCTAGGTTAAAATGGGCTTGAGAAACTGATTAAATTCCTCCCAGCTCTAAATCCTTCGCTCTTCTATGGGAACACTCCTTCCTACAGCAGCATGAACAGCAGCTTCTACTCAAATCCCCAAGTAATTCATTTTTACCCGTGGTAATCTTCCTGCCTTCCATAATTTATTGAATTTGTTCTTTTGAGACTATTTCAACTGTGGTCTCAAATATCAGCTCTTCTTTCTGCTCTCTGTCTTTCCGTGGATGCCAGTTTCCTTGCTTGAGAGACAGCCTTTGTCTTCATGTTTCATGTTTCCTCCTAGTGCCAATCGGGGGATGAGGCACTTTGGGAAATGCCTTAGAGACAGAGGCACAAAGGCGCGAAGGTGCCAGTAACACCTTGATGGTTGGCTGAGTCCATCCGTGATCTTCCACCTGTAAAGTTCGCAATTATCAGAAGCCTTGTGAGGGTGGCATCTATTTGAACACTGATCATGAGCCACTCATGATGTTAAGTACTTCGGTAAACATCTCATTTAGTTTTCACAAAATCTTGGAAGGAAGCTACGTGAAGTTTGGAGACGTTACATAGCTGTTAGTGCTGGAATTTAAACTCACTGGGTCTACTTGTACAACACTTGTAGCAGTGTGCATGCCCTCGGAGTCAGGGAGTCCTCACGTGAACGACGGCTCTCACATTTATCAGCTGTGAGACTCGGGCCTCCCCTTACCTCCTCAAGTGCCAGTTCCCTCATGAGTACATTAGAAATAATATCAGCTACACTCAGTCGTTGTAGAGGAATGCTGTTAACCAAGAAATGCCAAGTGCATTGGTACTTGACACATAGTAGGCACACATTTATTATATTTATGATATTACTATTTCTGCTTGAATACTATTAGCTCTCCCTGTTTACTCCATCAAAGCTTCTTTAGAGGTCTTGAAAACATTTTAGTCTCTTCTACCTCATCAGTCCCCTTCTATCTGTCCATATTTCTGTATAAAGGAAGGGTTTGTGGTGTGGAATGGAATAGCCGATTGGAGCTGTGGATACCCTTGCAGAAATTAAGATGAGAATCGGATCCAAAGAGAGGAAATTCAAGTTTCAATTCGACTACTGGAGCAAAATATGTCATCATGATCTCAGAAAAAAGCCAAAGAGAAAAGAAGAAGGCAAAGTGGGCATCAGAAAATGAGAACTCTCTCTGGGAAAGAGATACTTTCAGCATTGCTTCTCAACAAAAGCGCTTTTCATCCGAGTTGATTGAAAAGCATTCCTCAGAAATAAAAGCCAGAAGAAGGAGGAGAAGAAGCACTCCTCAGCCTAACAGAGATCTAGCCTGGTCAACTGGGATGTCCTTTTGGACATTTTCCTCTAGTTCTCATTTTTCCATAAGCTGGTATTTCTTACACAATGAGAGAAATACAAAGAGAATGGAAACCAGTCAGCTCCCTAATTTCTCTCATGTACTGCTTAGCCTGTCTGACTCTAGCTGTCACAGGATCTCAGTTCTGGTATCTCAGATTGTGGATAACACTTTCACAAAACATTTTTTTAAAGACAGGATCTTATTATGTTGCCAAGGATGTCCTTGAACTCACAATCCTCCTTTCCCAGCCTCCTATCATAAAGAATTCTTGAATAATGAAAACTCACAAGGCACCTCTCATGAGTCAGGCACTGCTCTATGCCCTTTACAGACGTTAAGCAGATAATTTTCACAACCCTAGGAGATAGGAACCATTACCCTCATTTTGCAAACAAGGAAACTGAAGCATTGAGAGATTCAGTAGCTTGCCCAGGGTTAAATGGCTGGTATTTGGTAAAGCCAGAATTCGGCTCTACATAGCCTGCATTTAGAGTCTGGCCTGCTAACCACCCCTGCTGCCTATCTATTTGGGTTATGTGCAATACTCTGATACTTTCTATTCAACTCTACATTATATCATTTTATTTTTTAAAATGGCCTCTGAGTGTGCTTCATGAAATGATTTTACAGCTTTATAATGGGTACCAACATGAAGTTTAAAAGCCACTGGGTTAGACTCTTGTGAGATGAACACATCAGACTGCCTTAGCCTGGTGCCCAGAACTTTCCATTTATGTCTTTCCTTGTTTTGATGCCATGATTACCTTGCAAATCAGTGCTTAGGATTTGGCCTCCCACAGAGGTCTGCCTGTAGGGAAGAATGCACTGGTCATGTGGACTTTTGAGTATCCTTGTGAATTAGTAAACTGTCTTTCTAGTTAAGGCTGTGAGGTTGAATAATGTGAATCTGCTTCCAAGAAATGGATCCTTGAGTAATGGTGTCACCACATCAGACCTTGGTGCCAGCAAGGCTGAGGGCTGTGCCCTGGACCTTGACAAAGTCTTCAAGGTCCACCTTGCAGGGTCTTTTGGAGGCCAGCCTGTAAATGTTTCTTCCTGGGGCAGGGAATCTGGAGCGACTGTGGGGACATGTTTTAAACTTCCACAGCTCTTGGCATGGCTCACTCCCTGGTCAGAAGTGAAGCTCAGCACCCTGTTCTTCATGCAATATGTGTCCTCATTGGGTCATGTCTCTTCCCACAGAAAAG
Source organism: Xerus rutilus (assembly GCA_028644305.1). Classification (NCBI taxonomy): domain Eukaryota; kingdom Metazoa; phylum Chordata; class Mammalia; order Rodentia; family Sciuridae; genus Xerus; species Xerus rutilus. The sequence goes on from CM053408.1 coordinate 62,223,919, forward strand.
AAATTGATGTTACTTTCCCAGTTCAGCTTTATTACACAGAATGAATAAATGCAACACATCACCTGCAAATAATTGACGAAAATGCAATTCTTTCCCTTTCATTCTAGCCAGTCTGTCTCTTCAGAGGGCACCCAGCCAGGCCATGACTTCATGCATTATGCATCTCTATGATTATGCATTAAGTTATTGAGAACTAGCAAGTGATACCTAAATTCTTCAAGCATGTTCGGTTATGCAAAATGCTTGATTGTATCTTTTATTTGTAAAAACGTACTTCCTGGACTTTTGGATACAGGTTCTGTCAACCTATCTTCTCTGTTTCAATTTCCCGGCATGAGGTCTAAAAACCCACGTCCGGACGTCAGTGTTTGAAAGCCCTAAGGCAGGCAGGCAGGCAGAATGAAGCTTGCATTCCAGATAAGTGAGCCTGGCCAAGGGTCCACAGACACCTATGCTGATCTCTCCCCAGGGTCAAGGGGGTGGAACTGCCAAGCCTTCAGTGCCTGGGCAAGTTTCTGGCCTCAGTAACTGTTGGGTCCTAAGTAATGAGTCGTTTGGGACTTCTCGTACCTGGGTAAATTTCATGTGATGAGTAAATGATTAAATTTCCTGGTTAATGTGAGCGGGAAGATAATGTGAGTGAAGAGAAAGAGGAGGAATTGCCTGGAGGAACAGACTGCAAATGAGAACAGATAATAAATATAACTAACTTGTACAACAATTATTAATGTCATCAAAATAACTTTTTACCTATTGCCCCTTTTTGTGCTGGGACCTAAAACCTAGGCCCTTGGGCATGCTGAGCATACACTGTACCACTGAGCTCTCCCCCTTTGATCCTCATTTTATTTAATGGAGGAAGCTTGATATGAAAACTCAGCAGGCCTGTAACTTTCAAACTCATAGCACCGGGCTATCCTCTCATCACTCTCTGTTTATAATGAGTTCTGGAGGGTCTCATTCACCTGACTCAACAGAGGCACTGACTTGATCATAACTTCATGAATGAAAGGACCCTCCAGGCCTGGGATCCTGTTCTCCAAACTCAGTCTCAGTTTAGAAATGAGAATGTCCAGCCCAAGATGAGACCCCAACCCTTGAACATGACCTCATGGCAGCCCTCCACCCCTCACATCCTAGGCTGGCCAAGGTCTGATGTTTTAGGCATTGTGGGCTCTTCAGAGACTCGCCTCAATGGCCATCTCTCTCCCATAGTTGTCCGGACATAGGAAGATGCATCTTTTTTCCAGTGGTCCTCTGGGATTTCTTTCTAGGACCCTAGCAATCCACTGCCTACCTTTAGCTTTTTGCTGCTGGAGTCTCTCTTCATCTCTAGTTGGTCCTGAGACAGGATCCAATCTGATTCCACACCAGCTTCCTCTTCTGAGTGTCCACATTTTGTCCTAGGACACACTTTTCCCAAGAAACCCCAAAAAAGCAGTTGGGCTCCTGCATGCCACTCATCCCACTATTACTGAGGTGTCACAGCACACATCTGAGATCTGTGATGTCTGCTGTTACCTAGCTGTGGTGAAGTATTTTTAAAGCTCTCCAAGTGGTCCATGTACACTGCCTCCCTGGACTTGATATGAAAAATATAAAACTCTTGCCATCTCTCCTGGGGGGGGGGTCGTGGAGGGGATACTGAGGCTCATTAACAGCTCTTCACCCATCTCTGCCACACCATGCTCTGACCCCTTTTCGTATCCTTGATCTGGATAAGGTGTCCAAGAGTAATGGAGCCAGGTTTGTCCTTCGTGAATTCTGTGGAGAAGATTCTGTTTCACATACGTGTGGGTATCTGATATCTATCAGTGGTGCCTCAGTTGAAGTGGAGGCCAAAAGAGTCCCATTGTAGTATCCTATTACATACACAATGGAGAAAAAGGCAAAGTGTGTGTTTCAGTTCTAGGTTATTACGAACCACCCAAAACAGAGTGTTTTAAAACTGCTCTGAGGGAGGGTTTCCCATGAATCTGGTAACACCTCTCCTGGTTTCACCTGAGCTGCCTCTTGCAGTTGCCACTATTCACATGGCTGTTGGTTGGCTGAGGTCCTCAGTTCTCTTTCTTGTGACTTCTTATTCAGTCAGGGAAGTGTTTCAAGAGACCCAAGCAGAAGCTCTAAGGCTTCCTGAGGCCCAGGTTCTGGAAGTCACACAGCATCACTTTCTTACAATTAGTATACTGAAATCACAAGACCACTCAGGATCAAGGGGTGACACCAGTTCTGGCACTTAGAAGTCTTTGATCTCCCTGACAGTTCACCAGTGGATTATGCCTCTGTCAGCCTTGGTTCTGGACTTTTTCTGAGTAGGTTTGGGGTAAAGGATTAGGGGAAGAATTAAAATGAATCTGCTGGTTTGATTGGCTTATATTTGGCAGGGCTGAAAGAAGAGAGAGTCCAGAAGTTGAGAGGAAAGAAGATTAAAAATAGCCAGCTGTGGCTGACTTGGGGGCGGGGGAGGGGGAGTATCCCAGGGGGCAACCCACAGGGTGGGACTGGGAGTCAATGTTTGGAGAACAGGATCCCAGGCCTGGAGGGTCCTTTCATTCATGAAGTTATGATCAAGTCAGTATACCTCTGTTGAGTCGGGGGAATGAGACCCTCCAGAACTTATTGTGAAAAATGGACTTCTTGTAGATTGGATTCCCCTTGGGGCCTGGTTTAAATGGACATTATGGGATGTTAACCTGATACTGGCTCCATAATGCATTTAAATAAAAATTACAGGAGGCCATTCTATCAAAGGGCAAAATTACAACAATTTAGCTGAAGGATTTTAGTGGACTTTTTTGTGACTCTAGAATTGGGCAACACTTCATTCCATAAAATAGAGCAGAGGAGGTTGGTTTTGTAGACAGAAAAGGACTGAAGAAAGCAGAAATAAAGAACAAAAAGCAGTTGGGTGATTACAAAGTTATTTTCTTTGAAAGGCAGGGACAGGAAGACAGATTGATAGAAAAATAACAACGTCAGATTACTTCAGATTGGCTTTTTGTAAGGATGTAAGGATTAAAGCAGAGGGACGATCATTATGATGCAGGTTGAAACTGGCCTGTTTAGGAATCTTGCTGTCATATCTTTCTTAATTTATTGGGAGGGTCAGATAACAGGTTCATTTCAGTTTGGTGGCCTGAACAACCTCATACGAGTGACTCCAATCTGACATTTTAGTCTGGTCCATTGGGGGTTAGTGCAGCTTAGTTCAAAACAATGGCTTCCCGTGATTTTTATTTACCAATGTCCAACCCCACCCACTATGGCCTCTCTTTCCACCTGTCCCACCGGACACACTTTGCACTCTCATCTCTTCCATCTGATTTTGTGCTCACGGGCAAGGTGGGTAACAAGATGAGGTACAGGACACTGAGCAAACAACCTGGTCTTCAGGGGCAAGGTTTTAGGAAGAGGCAAGTGGAAGCAGCAAGGGGATCAAGGCGATTTTCGTTCCCATTTTCTGCTCTGCAGTGAGCCGCCAATTCAAGGCTCAGGATTTCTCATTTTAAAAACCATCACCAAAGTCTTTATGTATGTTTATCTTTCTAAGTTGACAGGACATATGTTTCCCATAGGACAACAGCAGGAGGAATGGAGTAGAGGCTGGTGACATTTGAAGGGCAGGTCAAATTGCTGAGCAATGAAGTGCCTGGGGCTAGTTTTGAGCAGGCAAAGGTGAGCAGGCCCAGATGGTTGGAACTGGTAAGCTAGCCTGGGGAGAAGCAGGGAGCTCAGAACCCACCCCAAATCTACAGAGGAATTTATTTTTCATTTTCAGAGGATATATGAGTCTCTTTAAGAGAATATTCCATGCTTTAAAAAATCAATTCTTTTCCTGTGTCTTTACTTCTATCAACAAAACTAAGCATAAGCCTTTTTAGCTGCCCTGGATCCCCACCATCTGACTCTCTCTTAAATTGTTCTGTAATCCTTTGGTTCTCTTTAAAACTACTGCCCATCTGAATCCTAGCACATACACATGGAAATATATACCTTAGAGCAGCGTTGGGGTGAGTTTGGAGCCTGTGTGAATGGCTCCCCTCTTGACTGGGCTGCCTTTCCAGGGCGTCCAGCAGGCGGAGTGCTGGCCTACCAACCCTGGAGGGCAGTGCAGCGAGGCTGCCGGTAGGGGGTGCTGCACTCACATCTCCAGGCACCAGTTTAATGCCTACTAGGCTTCATAAATTATCAGACATTTAAAGCTGGAGAGGATCTTAGAAACCACACCCTTTACTGGTTTCTATTTGCTTGTGAGGAGCCTGTGGTCCAGAGAGATGAGTTAGAGGTAGAAGTGGGATTAAAATGCAGCCCTATTGGGGCTGGGGCTGTAGCTCAGTGGTAGAGCGCTCGCCTAGCATGCATGAGGCACTGGGTTCGATCCTCAGCACCACGTAAAAATAAAATAAAGATATTCTGTCCACCTACAACTAAAAAATAAATATTAAAAAAAATAAAATAAAATGCAGCCCTATTGACTTCCAGGCTGGGATCCTCACCTTTCCTATCTTCTGCACATTCTACCACCATCTCTGGTATGAGTTCAAATATCTTACCAATTCCGAGAAGAATTTGTATGTGGAATGATCAGCAAAGAACAGAACAGGGGGTTAGTGTAATTTCCCGGAAAGTCAGTATGGAGCTGCTTTTTTGGGGCAGAGGGGTTAAACTCAGGGGCACTCGACCACTGAGCCACATCCAAAGCCCTATTTTGAATTTTATTTAGAGACAGGGTCTCACTGAGTTGCTTAGCGCCTCACTTTTGCTGAGGCTGGCTTTGAACTTGCGGTCCTCCTGCCTCAGACTTCTGAGCTGCTGGGATCACAAGCGTGTGCCACCACGCCTGACATTTATCTCCATAGTAAGTAACTTGTAAACAGTAGGGATGACGTTGAACTCCCTTTAAAAATTGTTATAGTTACAAATAGCACACATTTTTAGAAAAAAATTACAGTTTACTACAAATCATCAAAACATTTGCCCATCCTATGAGAGGCAATATGTTGTAGTGTTTATCTGTTATTACTAGCTGGGTGATCTTGGCCAAGTTTCTAACTTCACTTTGCCTCATCTGTAGAATGGGGTAATAGTGTTGGTGAAGATTAAGTGAAGTAAGTTATATAAAGTGCTTATCTTAGGTCATGACATATCCTAAGTGCTTAAAAAATGCCAAATGTAGTAGTAGTAGTAGTAGTAATAATTAAAATAATAATTATTTAGCAACATAACTTGGAACTGTAATGTAGTTTTGTCTACTACAATGGAGAAAATGCCACTTCTTACCAATTGGATATGGAGCTTATTAAAAAAATTTATTTATTCTTTTTAGATATACATGACAGTATAGCGTATTTTGACATGTTATACATACATGGAGTACTACTTCCCGTCTTGTGATTGTACTTGATGTGGAGTTACACTGATCGTGTATTCATATATGAACATAGGAAAGTTATGTCTGATTCATTCTACTGTCTTTCCCATTCCCATCCCCCTCCCTTCCCTTCATTTCCCTTTGTCTAATCCAATGAGCTTCTATTCTTCCCTCCCCGCTTATTGTGTGTGAGCATCCACATATCAGAGTGAACATTTGGCATTTTGTTTTTGAGGATTAGCATGACAGTCTCCAGCTCCATCCATTCACCAGTGAATGCCATAATTTCGTTCTTCTTATTGCTGAGTGATATTCCATTATGTATATGTACCACATTTTCTTTATCCATTGATCTGTTGAAGGGCACCTAGGTTGGTTCCATAGCTTAGCCATTGTGAATTGAGCTGCTAAAAACATTGATATGGCTGCATCAATATAGTATTCTGATTTTAAGTCCTTTGAGTATATATGGAAGGGTGGGATAACTGGGTCAAATGGTGGTTCCATTCCAAGTTTACTCAGGAATCTGCATACTTCTTTCCAGAATCGTTACACTAATTTTCAGTCCCATGAGCAATGTACGAGTTATCTTTTCCCCCACATCCTCACCAACATTTATTGGTTCTTATATTCTTGATAATTGCTCTTCTGACTGGAGTGAAATGGAATCTCAGTGTAGTTTTAATTCACACTTTTCTAATTGTTAGAAGTGTTAAACATTTTTTCCATGTATTTGTTGATTGTGAAGTGTCTGTTCAGTTCCTTTGCCCATTTATTGATTGGGCTGTTCGGAGTTTGTGTGTGTGTGTGTGTGTGTGTGTGTGTGTGTTTGTGTTAAGGTTTCTGAGTTCTTTATAGATATGTAGCTCTTTGGCATAACTTTTCTACCACCTATAAGAAGGCTCTTCAGAGACCAAAGCTGTGGCCAGGAGTTGGTTTAGGTGAGGGATTCAGAGTGGGTATGGAATGGTGGAAGAGATGGTGAATGGCTTTATTATAGTTTAAGCTGGTAAATAAAAAAGACTTGAGAGAGGAAGGAAGCATGCTTGGATGTGTTCTTCCCCCACTGGGATCCTCCTGAGAGCCAGAGGAAGGCCAGGCAACAGTGATAAATTTTTTCAAAGATAGAAATCCTTTGGCAATTTTTTATCGAGTAACTTGTGTGATGCTTAACATTTCTTGTACAGTTCTTATTTTGTGTAGTTTTTTAAAACAATTTTGGGGTGATGGCTACAAAAAGTAGATGTGGTTCTGCACAGTAGATATTTGTTTAGCTGGTTATTGAGGTTATGCCCATTTAATAATGTATTTAAAATAGTTATATTGTACTTAATTGAATCTTGTCCATAATTTTTTTTTTCTCCCCAGCCCTGTCCTTTGGGGTCTTTGCACGTGCTGAGTGCTGAGTCTTCTGAATAGCCGTTCCTCCCTCCTGCTCTTTACAGGGCTGGCTGTCACTTGTTCTTCCTACCCAACTGTGCCCTTGCCATCAACTTGACTTTGGTTCCATATCTTTTCAGACATCGACCCAGTAATTGTTAAATGCTTTGAGATAATGATATGTAAATTCTATCTTAACCAAAAGGCATGATATACATTGAAAATGGCCAGAAAGGGAAGCTAAAAATAGTACCCCTGATTTTTTTATTTAGTAGCACATGATACAACATTGAGTAATTGCTGGGTTATATTTGACAAATTGGGAATACAATTCATTAGGGAGCTGGGGAACTTAAAAATCAGTCAGGAAAATTTATGAGAGGATTACAGTGTGCAACCACCAGAAAATAGGGCACTGGGAACCAGGCTGAATTGATGGTCTTCTGCCTGAGTGGGAGCTGTGTCCACTGAGCAAAACTTTCTTTAGTCAAAGTGACTTAGGAGGAAATTGTTTGTGATAAACAGAATGAATGAAAAAAATTAACATCTGGAACATCCAGGGAATGAAATCAAATTTACAAGGACAATAGTATTTCTACAGTATTAACCGTCCAAAAAATCTGAACATGTCATTCACAAAACAGGTAATGCAGAAAAAAACCCTTGGGAAAGGATTCAGCCCCTCTAATAATTATAAGAACTTGAGGCACAAGATCATGCAATGCCAGTTAATCTGGTAGAGTTAATTATAATTATAAAATCAAAATCTGACCAGGCTTTAGAAGAAGCTGTATTTTCATACTGACGTAAATTAGTACAATATTTCCAGAAAGTGGCATGGCAAAGTGTAATGAGCCATAAAACATCATCTCCTTTGGCCTGGTGAACACATTTAAGACTGTGTCCTGGAGAAATAACTTGAAAGAAGAAAAATAGAGCAAAACACCTAAAATTATTAAATAAAATACTATATAATGAAATATGATTTAATTTTGTATTATAAGAGTAAATAGAAAAGTTGACATAAAAATAATGCTAAGTAAAAAACTGCTGAACTCATTTCCATGTAGATGTCAACCACAGATTTTAAAAATAAAGGCTTGAGCAATAATAAAGCTAAGAAAAGATTATTCATGGCAGAGTGAGAAGTTAATTTGATTTTTCTGTTGCTTTGATATTTTGTATTTATCTTTCATTACAAAATTAGTTAACAACACAATTTAATTAATAGTCTGCACCATGTATTGTTTTTGATGAAGGACAGAAATAAGTAAACTCTTATATCTTCAGCATGTGGTTTCTGACAGCTGTGCAGATTTTTTTTTTTTTTTTTTTTTTTTTTGTCCTGCTGGGGATGAAATCCAGGGCCTCACACATGTTAGGCAAGCTCTCTACTACTGAGCTGTATCCTCAGCCCAGCCGTGCGTATCTTAAACACTAGCTGGTGTGACACAGAAACTGCATCTCAGATCTGTACAAATTTCCTGTTGATGATACAGAGAGGGACCATGATGTGTGAAAACCAAGGGCCTGAAGTAGTTGTAGGAGAAAATTGTGTCAGGTTAGCTAGTCAGCTGCTTGATACTAGAGCTTCATTTCCTTGGATCTGATTCTTGGGTTGTTTTGGTTTGTTTGTTTGCAAGTGAGTAGGGCCCCTATGGGATAGAGGAGGCATGAAAAGTGTCAGCTCCCTTCCAATAGTACCCCCCCTCCATTACCAATGCCGCATCTCAACATCATAGGCTTCCTTTTTGGATCCTAGATGGAGCCTTCATGCCCCATATGCTTGGCAACTTTTTTGGGGGGGGGGTTGGGAGAGTAGGTACCAGAGATTGAACTCAGAGGCACTCAACCACTGAGCCACATCCCCAGCCCTATTTGTATTTTATTTAGAGACAGAGTCTCACTGAGTTGCTTAGCACCTCACTGTGGCTGAGGCTGGCTTTGAACTTGTGGTCGTCCTGTCTCAGTCTCCCAAGCCAATGGGATTACAGGTATGCACCACCATACCCGGCACTTGGCAACCTCTGATGGGTATATTTGCTATGTTTTCCAACCCTAATAGCAAGAACAAGCTTCATAAGGCATAGTCTCACATTTTCTCCAACTTAAGTGTTTGGAAACAGACTCCATTTTATTTAAAATAGTGGCCATTTTTCTTTTTGTCCTGTTTCTCAATTTTCTTACTTGTCAAATGGAAAAAAAATTAATAATACTTAACTCCTCATAAGATTGTTGTGGTGATTAAATATATTAATAAAGTCCTTAATATGGTGTCTGGTGCTGAGTTATTATGCTTAATAAATGTTATGCTTAATAAATGTAAACAGGGCGCTATTTAGTATGGCCCCACCTTTATTTGCCCCTTTGCAGCAGCAAAGATATCTGAGTCTCTGTACTTTACCGAGGCTACTGTGTACATCAGGCAGTTCTCAGAGTCAGAGAGTGGAGGTCTTGGGCCAGCACCATCTGCTTTAATCAGTCATGTGCCTGAGATCAGGTTGGAGAGATCCTCATTTCCAAATTCAGGTGTGCAATGCTTCATTAACATGTGCTTCCTGAGCAGAGGAGAGACTGGGGCTGGGATTCACATGAATTTCTACTAGAGAAATTGTTATAGAATTCTCTGATCATTTCTAAATTCTAAATTCTTTCTTCCCTTTTTTCTCTTTTCTTTATTATTCCTCCTTTGAAAAAATTTCTCTACAAATTAAAGGCATCACAATAATAAGGTAACATTTATTGAGCCCGTGCTATGCTTCAGGCTTGCTTACGTATAATTAATCTATTAAATCTTCACAACCACCCTGTGAGGTTATTGAGTACAGTTATTATCCCCATGTGACAGCTGAGGAAACAGGCACAGAGAATAACTTGTCCTAGTTCACTAAATGGTAAAGACCAAGGCTTCAACCCAAGCAGTCCACTCAGCGTGACCACTCTTGGCGACCGTGCTATGTGCCTCCTAACAGTGAACCAGGCCTGCCTTGCCTGTGCCCTGTGAAGGGGGCTGATGTGGAAGAGACCAAAGCCAGAGTGAGGAGTGAGGTAAACTGCTGTGTGCCTGTGTTTGCGTAAGCTGTGTGTATTTGTGTAGAGCCTGGCCTGGTCCGTTATTCAATCTCTGGCTACTCCAAGTTACTTAACCTGTTTCCCGTTGTCTTACTTGTCAAATGGAAAAAATGTTAATAGTACTTAACTCCTCATAGGGTTGTTGTGACGATTAAATGTATTAATGAAGTCCTTAAGATGGTGTCTGGTACTGGCTTATTATGCTTAATTAATGTTAGCGGTTATCATCTCTGACATTCATGCCAGTGTTTGGGAACTACTGCTTTACCTCCCCTTTATCTTAGATTGGTGGGGACAAAAATAGCATTTGCATCCTCTGGGGTAGAGGATTAGAAGCCCTCCTCTTCCTAGCATACCAACTTCCATTGTTTTGCCTCAGCTCTTCCCCTAGGTTATTTTCACCTCCTGTCTTTGCCTAGAGTGAGGGACCAGGGACTGTGCCAGGCTTGCATGGCTGTCAGTAATCAGAAAGGGGCTGTTTCAGAAGCTAGCAAGGACCTGGGGTTTCAGCAGGATCTGACAGGTAGGGAAATTTCAACTGGAGACTTAGTGGTGAGAAGACTGGGGCTTATATGTTGAGCACTTGGGTAGTCAGCACAGAGACACAGCCGAAGGAGTGGATCCGTGATAGACAGCAGATGATTTTGCAAGTAACAGAAGAGAGAAAAGACCCTTCCTTCCTGGAGGAAAAGGTCATGTGATCAGAGGTGGAGGTGATGAAGGAAAGCAAGAGGAACAGGGACCTGACTACAATATGCAGGGTTGGGATCATGCAGTCTGTAAGAAGCGACCTCTGTAGGTACTGTGGTCTGACTCAGGCAGGTGACAACTTGCCTTTTACAAAGTAAAGGGTATACTGTACAAATGAGAAAAAAGTGGGACTTGAAGTCATTTTCTGCCTCTGGGGAGGGAAGGCCTGCTTGGGTCCTATATTTGTATGGCTGCCAATTTCAGAGGTCTGAGTTCTCTCCAGCTTGCACCGTCTCAGCAGGTGGAGGGTGACAAGACGCCCCATCCAGGGCTGTAAATCCTAGAATCCACCCTCAAGGGAATTACACTGGAGATGCTCTGTGTAGGGTGCAGATAAGCTTGAAAAATAAGGGCTCTGTTTCTTCTAGGCAGCAAGGATAGAGCCAGGATGCAATTGGAGGGCCCTTTGCACACTGGATGGGGGTTATGCTCTCAACTGCTGCAACTGTGATGGTGGCTGTTTTCTGGGGTCTCGCAGCCTGAGTCCTGACCTGGAGGGGCTCAGTGTCTCTTTGCCCTGAGACAGTAAGGCTGCAGAGAAAGTTACCCCTGGACTGAGGTTGGAGAGGAGGAATCTAGTGCTCTCTCCAGATGGCCTGCTCTGTGCTCATAGGCCCTGTAGACTCCTCAAAGCTGACCTGGCCAGGCTGGATCTGTGCCAGGCCTTGACCCAGCAGCTGTGTTCTGCATCTTGGATTCCTTACAAAAGCAAAATAATTGCTGCTTCCAGCTACAACCAGCTGGCTAGCAGGAGAGTCATCAGGGAGAATTCCGCCCCCTGCCCCCCAAGATCTTTCTGCTCTTAAGAATGACAGACTGCTGTCCTCTGCACATCGGTCACAGTTGAGGTTAAAAATAAAGGGAATCGAAAAGCACTAAAATGTCATAAAGGCGTGGTGCATCTGGTCTGGTGTTTGATGGGTCTGAGGGCTTCCTAGGTATCCCACGCAGGAAGGTTACTTGTTTTGACAATCAAGAGACTTCTCTAATAATAGCAGCTTTTTAAGAAAGTGAGCTCTTTGTTTTTTGGGTTTTTTTTTGGTACCAGAGATTGAACTCAGGGGTACTTGACCACTGAGCCACATCTCCAACACTGTTTTGTGTTTTGTTTAGGGACAGGGTCTCGCTGAGTTGCTTAGCGCTTTGCCCTTACTGATGCTGGCTTTGAACTTGCGATTCTCCTGTCTCAGCCTCCCAAAGTGCTGGGATTACAGGCGTGAGCCACTGCACCGGGCTCAGGGTGAGCTCTTTGTGTTTGTAGGAGAGGAAAAATATTTTTTCCCTCTACCCTTGAGGTTCTCTGGTGGGAGTCTTGTCATTTAGACTGATAAAAGACACTAGCAAGAGAAACACAAACTGATTTATTAACATGGTGCTTGGTGCATGCACCCAGGAGCACTGAGAGATGAGTGACTCAAAGGGTTGGTTAACAATGGAGCTTATGTAGCGTCTTAACAAAAACACAAAATCATAATACATACATACATACCTACATACATACGTGCATACATACATACATAATAGCAATACATTTTTAGGAAAGTAATAAGACAAAGGAAAGGACTTTGAATTTCTTGGGTAGCAAATGGTGGGAAGGTGAGTACATAGGGGAACTACTGGAAGTTAAGGGCACATTAATGAGGTTAATTACAAAGATTTTCTGGTGACTTCTCTGGACTGAAGAGGATCTAGAGTTGTCTCTGATGATTAGCTTCTATCCTTCCTGATAGTAAATTTGTATCTACTTTTAGGCAAATAGGGGGAGGGCAGAGAGTTTTTCTTGTATCCGCTTCTTCCAATTATTTTCATCTTAAAATGATCTTTATGCATATTACATGTTTTTGTACTGGAGATTGAAGCCAGGGTTACTTTACTATTGAGCTACATCCCCAGTCATTTTTATTTTTTTCTTTTCCTTTTTTTTTGGTACCAGGGATTGAATTCAGGGGTACTTGACCACTAAGCCACAACCCCAGCCCTATTTTGTGTTTTATTAAGAGACAAGATCTCACTGAATGGCTTAGTGCCTCGCTGTTGCTGAGGCTGGCTTTGAACACATGATTCTCCTGCCTCAGCCTCCCAAAGTGCTGGGATTATGGGCATGCGCCACTGTGCCCAGCTTATTTCTTATTTTGATACAGGGTTTTGCTAAGTTTCTGAGGGTCTCACTAAGTTGCTGAGGCTGTCCTCGAACTTGCGAGCTTCTGGCTCAGCTTCTGGAGTCTCTGGGATTACAGATATGCACCACAGCAACTGGCAAAAGTGACATGTTTTGGAGTGACATATTCTGCTACCTTTCATGTCCAAGATGTTGTGTTTAATTTTTTTCATTTTTATTGGTGCATTATGATTATACACAATAGTGGGATTGTGACATATTTGTGCATGCACATCACATAATTTGATCAATTTCATTCCCTAGTAGCTTCCCTTTGTCCTTTCCTTCTCCTTCCCCCTGAACCCCTTCCTCAACTCTACTAGACTTCCTCTGTATTCATGAGGTCCCTTTGTGTTTTGTTGTTTGAGGTGCTAGGGAGCAAAGCCAATACCTGTACATACTAGGCAAGTGCTCTACCACTGAACTATATCCCGCTCATGAGGCCCCCTTTTATTCTTGTCTCTCTAACTTCCACATATGAGAGAGAACATACCACCCTTGACTTTCTGAATCACTTATTTCACTCCACAAGATGTTCTCCAGTTCCAACATTTTCCTGCAAATGACATAATTTCATTTTTTCTTTATGGTTGAATAAAATTATATTGTGTATGTATACCACATAAAATTATTTTTCTTTTCTTTTTTTTTTTTCACATTTATTTATGTATTATATAACTCTTAAAATATATTCACTTATCATGTACAGCATGTGAAAATGTGTTTTCATATTTAGTTTGAAAATGTGTATACATTTTGAATGATTAAATTGAGCTAATTAGCATATGCTTACATCACAGACTTATAATTTTTGTGACAAGAACACCTAAAATTTACACTTTAACTGTTCTTTTTAACAATTTTTGAAAATAGAATACATTGTTATTAACTACAATCAGCACGTCCTTCGTCCTTCCATAGATCTCATGAGCTTATTTCCCCTATCTATTTGAAATTTTGTATCTTGAATAACATCTCCCCAGTCTTCACCATCATCCCCCGGTACTACTCATTCTACTTTCTTTCTATTTTGCATTTTTTTTTCCAGGCAGAGTATTTTAATCAGCTTTCCAGGTGATTATGGCCATTATTCAAGACTATACTAAAACCTTAAACATTTTAGTTTCTTAAAGGACAGTTACAATGTAGAATCTAAACTTTTTAGAATTTTTTTTTGTTTCTTAAAGACAGCACCCAGCTAGACGGTGTAGTATTCAATTCCTGTGATGTGAGTGTGGTGCTCCTCCTACCTCTTCCTCATTTTTCAACATTTACCTGTGACTTTGCAATACAACAGATAGTTCTTCAACTCAAAAATTCATGTCAGCTTTTTGTAAAAGCGATAAGTGAAAAAGTTGCACAAACTTTTCTGGATTTTTATGGCTTTTTTGTTAAGGGCACAAACAAAAAACTAGCACAACAAAAAACTTCTTGACCAATAATTTAATGTACATTTATATCATTTTATCTTCTAACTTCTTTTTCTTAGCATTATCTGGCCAGCTGTTATTTTTGTCATTTCATCCCTAAAAATCCTGTCCATTTCTTTATGTTTTCCTCTTAGTTGGTTAATTTGTATTCTTTATCCCAATTCCAAAATGTAGATCAGGAATTAGAGAATTTGATC
>CM053408.1:62238776-62327828 GCA_028644305.1 Xerus rutilus
GGCTGCTGCCTGGTGGCCCTGCTTTCATGCGCAAGTGAAATTCCTGCCGGGGCAGCTGTGGGATGATGTCCAGAAGCTGGCTGGGAGATGGTATTTCCACAACTTCAATCTCTGGCTCTGGAGAGACTGACCGCAGCGTCTGCCTAGGCCGCCATCTTGGAACTGCCAAAATTATTTTTCTTAAACATGCCTTCTCACCTCCTTCCATTAATTCCTAGAATGTTTTATATCCCATTGACAATTGCATTTTCTTAGACCTATGGGATGTAGAACTGTGTGCTGGTTGTGGTGGGGTTGGGGGTAAATCCAGAGCTGGTTGTTGCTCTTTGATTTATGCCTTGTCTGTTAAGTTTTCAGTTGAGTTTATCAGATGTGATATAAATACAAGAAAAGGTAGGTGGCTGTGACCTAGTCTTGTGCTCAGCACCTACCTGCCAACTTCCAACCTTGGAAGAGCCTCCATGCTCTCTCAGACGTCCCCCTGCCCCAGGTCCTCACCATTGTAGGTCCAGCCTCGGATTCCTTCCAGGGAAACTCTACAGACTCCTCCAGCCCTAAACGAATTCCTCTGCCTTCTCCATAACCACAGACTCTTGGGATGTTTCCTGGTGGCTTTGTCTTTAATTTGGGCATTGCCATTTTAGCTTTTGGGGGCTCAAAGCAGGTTTTCTCACTCATGAAATGGATTGGTGGTGTTTGGATGAAGAGAGTCATGGCTGCCTTGGCCACGCAGAGCTTCCAGCTCTTCTGCAATCATTTCCATGCTTTTGTCCCTCTTCTCAGCCTGGAAATACCTCCTTCCTTCTCCAAAGTCAAAAGTCACAGCCCAGCTGGGCGCGGTGGCGCACACCTGTAATCCTTGCACTTTGGGAGACTGAGACAGGAGGATCATGAGTTCAAAGGCATCCTTAGCAAGGGTGAGGTGCAAAGCAACTCAGTGAGACCCTGTCTCTACATAAAACACAAAATAGGGCTGAGGATGTGACTCAGTGGTCGAGTGCCCCTGAGTTCAGACCCTGGTACCAAAAGAAAAAGAAAAAAAAGTCACAGCCCCTTTGCAGCCCTCCCTACTCCTCCAGGGAGTTATGTCACTACAGCCTGTGGCTCTTCATCATCCTTTTTGTTTGACATTTTAATCCCGATGTCCTGAGGGTTCATCCATCTGAGACAAAATCCCCCCAGGGCCAGCACTTACATCTCTGGTGCACAAGTTAGGTGTCCTTCATGTAGATCCTCAACTTGTGTTGTGCTGGGGAATATCTATCTGGCTTTAGTTTGATTTAAATGATTGCTTCCCAGAGATGTAAGTCTTGGCTCTAGAAGTGATCTTCATAGGAGACTTTCCTGGACTGTGGGGGATGGGAAGTGTCTTCACTCTGGGAGTTGGAGCTTCTGTTCTAATGGTTGAAATGTCTTAGATATGGAAACATGTTGTAAATGGGAACTTTGCAATATCCAGAGAGTTTTCAAAATATCATTCCTGGTCCCCACCCTCAGAGCTCTTGGTTTAACTGGTCTGAGAGGCTCCTAAATTGACAGCTCTCCAGGGTGTTTTTGGGGGAGTGGGGTGGGGGGTTACTGGGGATTGAACCCAGGGGCTCTCTACCACTGAGCTACACCCCCAGCCATTTATATTTTTAATTTTGAGATACGATCTTGCTAAATTACTAAAGGTAGCCTTGAATTTGCCATCCTCCTGTCTCAGCCTCCCAAATTGCTGGGATTATGGGTGTGTGCCACCATGCCCGGATCTCCAGATGATTCTAACGTGCTATCCAGGTTGGGAACGGCTGCTTGGATGGGCCTTCTGACTACTGTCTGCAAGGAGACCCTTAATTGATTACACCAGGGGACATGGATGTCAAGAAAGAATTGTGAGAAATAAAATATGTTCAATTTAGCAAAAAACAAAAAAACACGTAGACAAATGTTTGATCTGTACATTCAAAATGTGACTCTTCAATGGCCTCCCTGGTAGATGAGTTTAAGACAGGGAAATAATGCAGAGAAGATGAGAATTTGCTCTTGCTCATGGAGAAGTCCAGGCCAAAGGGGTGGCTGAGGAAAGTGAGACTGCCTAGAGTCAGGGCAACACCAGTTGGTGAGGGATCTAGCTACAAAGATGGAACCATTTTTCCTGACCTTCATGGAGATGGCTAAGGGCAGACAGAAAAAGATCACTACTTTTTAAAAGAACCAAAAGGAAACCAAAGCATGGATCTGCACCTGCCTCTGGGGGTCACTAAGTGGATCATAACCCCAGGGTTGGGGTCTATGTACTAAGAGGGTGAGGATGAGTGCCTCCTGGAGTGTCTGAAATATTTATGTTGAACTCAGTGACTGGTAGGCCCGGGATGCAACCTGAAGGGCCCTCTCACTGTGTCCTCTGAGGCTGGCATCCTTTAGTGGACTATTCCAGAGCAACGCAGATGGTGCCCTCCTCTGCAGTTGTGTGTTACTATGGCCTTGTCCACTGCAGATCACCATTGCCCCCCAATTCTCATGTTTTATAGTCAAATTTGGAGTTACACTTGAACCTGAGGGGGAGAAGAAAATGAATTCAGAAACTGAAGGGCCAATCTGGTGAGGAAATATCTTCTCATCTGGATGGGAATCCAAGAGGTTCAAGATGTGAGATGGGATGGCCTTTTCTACGTCTCACCTCTATGGTATCTTGTGTGGATTATAAAAAAAAAGAGGCCCCACTCCATTAGAGATGTGACAGCCCCCACTCCATAGGATGAGCTTGAGTCGTATTTGACAGGTGCTCTTCAGAACTTAGAAAATGTAGAGGAAAAGGGAAAGTTGTTCTTTTTTTTCTTGACCGATCAGGACTGTTTTGTGGCAGCCCTGGGGGAAGAAATAGGCATGGAGAGGGTGGTGTATGTGACAGGAACATGCCAAGAAGTGTAGACTTTGTCCATCCAGCATGTCTGGTACTGCAGATTGTGACCTCTCAGTGGAAGTGAGACACTATAGTTTTTGGATCATGACCAATATTTAAAACATAATAAAATAGAACAGAAAACAGCAATGCATTGTATATAATAAGGATTAAGTATTATTTGACAAACATTTTATTTCAGTAATAGTTGTGGGTGTTCTAGGTTGCAATGTATAATATATTTCTTAATACAGGGCTCTATTTAAAAAAGTAAACAGTGTGTCCTTAACAGTAAAAATAATCTTTCAATCTTGGGGTCTGGCTAACTTAAGTTTTCCCAGTTGGAAATGTTCTTGTTAGTCTTGCTATAAAAAATCTGCAGTTATTGTTTAGTAATAAACATGCTGGTAGCACCAAACAGTTTCAGTTTAAGAACCTTCTGGAAGGACGCAGTCTTCACCCTACTTGGGCAGAGACTTGAGGGCCTCAAGTGTGTCTGATGGTAAACTCCAAGCAGCTTTTCCTCTTATTTTTCATGACTTCCCTTGTCACTTGAATTGGTGCTCCCTTAGGTTTGGGATCAAAATCAAATGATCCTTCCCAGGGCTGAATTTTCACAAGGTATCATGACTTACAATTTTCATGTATGAGCTAAAGCTATGATAATAAGGCAAACAAAACAAACAAACAAACAAATAAATAAACCCACTCAAATAAATAAGCCACTCACGCTGTTATTTTTGTTTGTTTGGCAAGATAGGAAGAAGGTGTTTATGAGTATCTGATAATGACATGGAAATAAAGGTGTGGGTCTTACCTCAGACAGGTAGGGCTGGCAGTGCTGAGAGGATGGCTGTCCTGGGGCTTGTGGAATTCATATTCAAGGTTTTATGCTAAACATCAAAAGCCTTTGTCCTTGGGCCATTTAGCTCTAAGGAGAGACTAACATCATCTACATTTCATGAGAAATAGATTAATTTATTTCTAGAATTCAGGAAGGTCATTTTTTAAAGCAATAAGATATTCTAAGGTCTTAACATAGATTACAAGGTCCTAATAGATGACTGGAAAAAGTTTAGGCTCCTCATTCTATAACTTTTTTGTTGTTGTTGGTGGTGGTGCTGGGGATGGAAGCAGGACGCCAGGCAAGTGCTGCACCACTGAGCTACATCCCCAGCCCCTGAAACTGTCCCAATCTGATTTTCTTTTTTGTTGTATTGATTCTCAGGAAACCTCTTCTCATCCTATTGGTATTGAGTGCATAGTCTGAAATATAAACAAAAAGCATCCACTGTTTTCTTTGCATGAGAGAGAATGAAAATTTCTTAATTTCCTTTATTGTGCTCATTTGGAAAAAAATGCAATGTGTAGCCTGGAGATCTGCTCTGGGGCCAGAATGTCTCAGTTCTTGTCTTCTGGCTGCCACTGGAGACCCCACCACTCACAGGCACGAGAGCAGTTGAAAAGATATTTATTAGGTATTTATATATTACCTGTCAGGCACTTGACATTCTTCAACTTGAATACTAAAAATAATCTTCCCAGGTTTGTCTTGTTCTCATTTTACAAACAAGGAAACTAAGAAATGGGATGAGAGAAGAACTAAACATAGTCACATGCAAATATTTTTACATTATTCCTTTTCTTAAATCTGCTTTTGTCTTTCCTATTTACTTGAAGGTTTGCCAATTTGTGGGCAGTAAAGGAAGTATGTGTATATTTAACTTTAATCACTTTGGTATTAGACAGCCTGCACAGAGTGATGGGTAACCACAACCGTACTTTCCCATGCCAGTCATCTGTGTTCTTATTCTAAAGCTCATCTGGTTGGTGTTAATGTGCGATGCAAAAAGAAAAAAAGGATAGACAAAATACAGCATTTGTGCATTGTCTCTCAGTGACTGTTTTTCCAAACTCTTCTTATGCACATTTTCAAACACATTGACTTTTTAAAATTAATTTATTTAAATGCATTTCAAGTCATAGTACATATATAGAGCTCAAGTTTTCCATTTCTCTGATTGCAAACCAGATAGAGTCACACCATTTGTGTCTTCATACATGCACCAAGGGTAGTGATGACAATCTCAGTCAACCATCTTTACTATACCCATTCCCCTTTCCCTCCCCCCAAAACAAACACATTGACTTTTGAAGAATGGATATCCCCATATCTACCACTGGATTCAATACTTTTAGCATATTTGTAATTTTTTTCACAGTCATTTGAAAGTAAGTTGCAGATGTTATGGCTCTTTATCCTAATTAATTCCATATGTATCTCCTCAAAGTAAGGACATAATCATACTTAAGAGTCTAATATCTGGTTTCTCCAGTTATCCTCAAAATATCTTTTATACCTGACTTTTTTTTTCTCTTGAACCAAGACTCAGCCAAATTCATTCATTCCTTTCAATCATTGCTCGTTCTCATTGACTTTGGAACAGCTCCCTGCCTTTAACATTGACTTCCTGAGACCAGGGCAGTTTTTTGTAGAATATTCACATTTTGGATGGTTTGATCATTTCCAATTTCCCCCTATTTTCTTCAAATGGGGAGTTAGTCTACATCTTGTTTAAAGTTAAGCACACTTGGCAAGAACATTCAAGGATGGTGCTGTCTGCACTATATTCACACCAGAAGATGCCTGCTCTCAAGTTGTCCTCTTTCTGATGCTATCTTTCATCTCTTAGTGAAGTGGCAGCTGTCAGATTTTCCCTTGAGAAATTCCTTTTTTGCCTTTGCAGTTGGTAAGCAATGGGGTTGGGGTGTTGATGTTTCTCAAGAATACTTTTCATGTTGGTATGAGTTTGCTAGGGCTGCCATAACAAAGTACCACAGTCTGGCTGGCTTAAACAACAGAAATTGATTGCCTTGTGTTCTGGAAGCTAGAAGTTCAAAATCAAGCATTGCCTGCAGGATTGATTCTTTCTGAGGACCATGAGGGAAGAATCTGTTCCAGAACTCTTTCCATGGTTTGTGGATGGGCATGGGCACAGTGTGTCTCTTCACATTATCTTCCCTCTCTATGTGTCTGTGTCTAAATGTCCTCTTATGAATGATCTCATTTAAACTTGATTACCTTTTTAAAGACCCTCTCTCCAAACAAGGTCACCCTCACAGGGACTGGGGGTTAGGACTTCAACCTATGAATTTACCAGGGATACAGTTTAACCCAAAGCAATATCTATTGATGATTCTTGCCTGAGTCCATTATTGATTCTAAGTTGGGCTGTCTTGGAAACAGATTCCGAAATGCAGATTTCTGTACTGGTTTATCAAGGACTGTGAGAAATTGTGCTGCAAATGAAAAAAAAAAACTGCTTTGGATTATCCATAGTGACTTAAACAGACTTTGCAGGAATGAAAATGTGTGCAGAAACCTCCTGAAGCTGGAGTCTGTGAACTGGATTGGGCGCCACAATATGCCATCTCTAATTGGAGACTCAAAGGAGGTTTTTGGTGTCGTGAATGAATACTGTTCTATTATATTTTTAACTTTTTTCCCCCTACTTAAGGCAGAAATATTGTTGCGGTTGCAACAACCTTGAAAAGAATGTGTTTGGGGGCTGGGGTTGTGGCTCAGTGGTAGAGCGCTTACCTTGCACATGTGAGGCACTGGGTTCGATCCTCAGTACCACATAAAAATAAGTAAGTAAAATAAAGGTACTGCATCCATCTATAACTAAAAATATTTTTTAAAAAAGAATGTGTTTTGTAATTTTGGGGGAGAGAGTGCAGCAAGTACCCCTCACTGCCAAATGGTTTTCATTTCTGTCCTTGGCCTGCCATTGCTAAATGGAGGAAGGTTTGGTCAGAATCCACGTGTTGCCACTGAACACCATGGTGAGGGCCTTTCTCAGGTCAAACAAGAGAGTGGAGAAGGAAGAGATCCCTGAAGAGAACGGGCACAGGAAGCAGCACCTCCCAGGAGGCTTTCCCTTGGCTTTTTACTTTAATTTGGACCACCTAAACCAGCAGCAGTGTCTGGGGCTTCTCTCCTTAGCACTTTCCCCCAAGACATCCCCCCGGGTTGTAACTTGGCCCTCTGAGGGTCTGGTCATCTGTTTTTTTTAAAAATTGCTGCTGAGATACCTGCTAGCTCCTGCCTTAAACCTTGGGTTCCTGAGCTTTAACCAATAGCTGTCTTTTTTACAATAGAGGAATTGCTTATTAGGGGGGAAAAAAGGTGATAGTAATCTCTACTCAGATAATTCAGATGATAAGGACAGAAATTATTCTTTTTTTCCCCTACTTCCTCAAAATTGACCAGTTTGGTCCTGTTTTTAATTTTTATCTTCCTTGAGACCAACACTTTTGATCTTACAGTTTCTCATTTAGAAGCAGAGACATTAATAAGCATGCACATATTTATAGCAAATATATAATGTATGCACACCTCTTTCACACACAAAACATTGCTCAAAGGAAATCAAAACTGAATAAGTAATAAGTAGGGTGTTCAGTCTGCCCATAGTGCCATCAATTATCCATTTTTTGTCTTTCTTTTTTCTTTCTTTTTTTCTTTCTCTCTCTTTCTCTCTCTCTCTCTCTTTCTTTCTTTTACAGTAGAATGAATTTTGACATATTGTACACAAATGGAGCACAAATTCTCATTCCTTTGGCTGTATATGGAACAGAGTCACTCCAGTGGTGTAATTATACATGTATATAGGGTAATAATGTCTGCCTCATTCTACCATCCTTCCTACTCCTACAGCCCCACCCCTCCCCTCACTCTCCTCTACACAAACCAAAGTTCCTACATTCTTCCCTATCCCCTTGCCCCACTATGGATCAGCATCCACTTATCAGAGAAAACATTTGGCTTTTGCTTTTTTGGGATTGGCTTATTTCATTTAACATGATATTCTCTAGTTCCATCCATTCACCTGCAAATGCCATAATTTCATCTTTCTTTAAGGCCAAGTAATATTCCATTGTGTATATACCACATTTTCTTTATCCATTCATCTGTTGAAGGGCATCTACATTGGTTTCATAATTTAGTTATTGTGAATTGAACTGCTATGAACGCTGATGTGACTGTGTTACTGTAGTATGCTGATTTTAAGTCCTTTGGGTATAAATCAAGGAGTGGGATTGCTGGATCAAATGGTGGACCCATTCCAAGTTTTCTGAGGAATCCCCATACTGCTTTCCATAATGGTTGCACCAATTTGCAGTCCCATCAGCAATGTATGAGCGTGCCTTTTCCCCCACATCCTCACCAACACTTATTATTGCTTGTATTCTTGATAATTGCCATTCTGACTACAGTAAGATTAAATCTTAGAGTAGTTTTGATTTCCATTTCTCTAATTGCTAGAGATGAGGAACATTTTTTCATATGGTTGGTGATCGATTGTATTTTTTCTTTTGTGAAGTGTCTGTTCAATTCCTTAGCCCATTTATTGATTGAGTTATTTGTTTTTTTGTGTTAAGTTTTTTGAGTTCTTCAGATATCCCAGAGATTAGTGCTCTGAGAGGCATGTGGCAAATATTTTTTTCCCACTCCAGAGCCTATCTCTCTTCACATTGTTGTTTCCTTTGTTGAGAAGACGCTTTTTAGTTTGAGTCCATCCCATTTATTGATTCTTGATTTTACTTATTGTGCTTTAGGAGTCTTGTTCAGGAAGTTAGCTCCTCAGCCAACATGATGAAGATTTGGGCCTACTTTTTCTTCTATTAGGCATAAGGTCTCTATTCTAGTGCCTAAGTCTTTGATCCACTTTGAGTCAATTTTTGTGCAGGGTGAGACAGAGGTTTAGTTTCATTTTGCTGCATATGGATTCCAGTTTCCACAGCACCATTTGTTGAATAGGCTACCTTTTTTTCAATATGTGTTTTTGGTGCCTTTGTCTAGTATGAGATAACTATATTTATGTGGGTTTGTCTCTGTGCCTTCTATTTTGTACCATTTGTCTACATGTCTATTTTGATACCAATACTGTGCTGTTTTTGGTACTATTGCTCTGTAGTATAGTTTAAGGTCTGGTATGTGATGCCTCCTGCTTCACTCTTCTTGCTGAGGATTGCTTTGGCTATTCTGAGTCTCTTATTTTTCCAAATCAATTTCATGATAGCTTGTTCTATTTCTGGGAGGAATATTGTTGGGATTTTAATAGGAATTGCATTAAATCCGTATAACAGTTTGGATACTGGAGATTGAATTCAGGGGTCACTCAACCACTGAGCTACATCCCCAGCCCTATTTTATATTTTACTTAGAGACAGGGTCTCAATGAGTTGCTTAGGGCCTCCCTGCTAAGATTGGCTTTGAACTCAGGATCTTCCTGCCTCAGCCTCCCAAGCCGCTGGGATTACAGGTGTGTGCCACAGTGCTCGGCTTCAATTGAACTTTTAATACAAATTCTGTTTAAGAAATTCTTTTTCATATCAAGTGATCTTTTTTTTTCTTTAATGAGACTTGTATTCCCACACCAGAGTGTGAAGCTATGAACCAGGTTTAGGAATTCTATTCTTGTCGGCATCAGATTCTAGACATGTACATATTTTAAAGCTCCTTAACTAATTCCAGTACAGGAAGCTCAATACCAGATGATAGAATGGTGTTTGAGACACTCTAATGGTTTTTATTAATGAGGAAATTGTGACCCAAAGTGGATAAGAAACTTGGCAATAGTCTTCTGATTCTTAATCTCGACTTTGGGTGCTGAAAATAACCTAAATAGAAGGCAGCAGAGGCCCACGGGGTAGAGCCTATCCCAACCGTCCTCCTGGGGCACAGGGCCACGTGAGAAGCACGGGAATATGTGTGTCTGCAAGGGCACGAGGAGAACTCCCAGCCGTCTCTAGGTTCAGCCCACTGTATAACTCTGGCTCCTCTTCCCCAGGGCTTTCCTATGTCACTCTAAATCTGATCATATGGAATTCTGTAGTGGCACCCCATTGTCCTTAGTACCAAACACATCACTTTGGCATCACACAAATCCCTTCCTGGTCCGACCCCTGCCTGTCTCCCGCTTCACGTGACATCATTCTCCCTCTCAGGAACCAGACCAGACCACTCCCTGCTTTGGAGCATGAACCATCGCCCCTCCATGCCTGGCCCATGCTGTTCCCTTTACCTGGAATGCCTGCCCTCCCATGAGCTCCTCCTGCAGGGCTGGAGGGCACTTGTGCCTCTCCTTCGTTGTTCCCAGGTAAAGATTCACTCGGTGTTCTTTAGAGATTGTCCATGAGTAAGGAGGCCACACCTGTCTTGTCTGGACCTGGCTAAGAGCAATTTGACTGGGAGCAATTTGGGTGCTGATGGGAGAAGGACAGAAACCTAACTGGCGTTAAGATAGAGTGACAGACCAGAGCTGTAATCAGTGATGAGAGGCAATCCAATCCATTTAGCAGGTCTTGCTGTAAAGAGGAGCAGGAGAGTGGAATAGGGTATTGATGGGGAAGTGGCATTAAGAGAGGTCTTGGAATTTTGCTTTTTAACATGAAGGAAATAATAGTATAACTGGAGGCCATGGGAATGTGTTGGTGTGTAGGGTGGGCCATGTGTGAGTGGGGTGAGTGGCCGGGATATGCAGGGCCGGTCTTAAAGGCAGTGTGGGCAGCCATCTGGAGTGACAGAGATCACAGGGTACTCAGGCTCATATGCTGGAGGTGAGCAGAGGTGGTGGGGCCTGAGGAAGTTCTGATATGCTCAGTAACATGGAAGCACAGCTATAAAAGGGGGAGAAGAGGTGTTGGGGTGAGATGATAGGAGCAGGCACGAGAGCTGTGAAGGCGAGAAGGACCACAGGTGGACTAAGGACATGCATTGTGGTTGCTGGGAAATACGGAAGCCCCACTGAGGCTGGTGTCCTGATTTTAAAGCAAGCCCATTCAGCATGGTTGAGTATTTTTCTCTAGCTGAGTTAGTTGCACAGATACCTGCTGAGAATACAGGAAAGGACAGATGTGATCCCTGCCTCCTGGAGATTGTTTTAGAAGGGAAGATAGGCCGAGACCAATAGCTCCTTATTTAATTTAACTACAGTGGGTAAATACAGAGGACAGAACATCTCTCTTGTCCTGTGTGTTTACCCACTGTAGTTAGATGTAATCGGGGGCCTGGTCTGGCTTGGACTGTCTGAAGTGAACCATGTGTATACCAGATGAGGTCCTATAAAGACTCCTAACTCTTGCCTCTTTTTAAATTTTAATTACACAGTCTGGTGCAATAGCAGAGTGGTCACAAGATATGCTATAGTTTTGTCTTTCTTAGTGATCTGCGCTGATTTTCATGTTCATTGTCATATCAGCTGTAAGGTAATTAGGAAAAATAGCATCAGAACTTTCTAAATGGACTTATCCAAAGATGAAAGGGACCCTAGAGGAAAACAGGTAGCACGTTTGAAATGTTTGCAACACACTCTCCGTCATCTGTCCCATTCCCTTTCCATCGAATCTTCCTGGAAAATGCCGGCAGTTGCTTAAAAGTTCTCATGGTGGGGTGAAAGAAGGCATGTACCTGCAATAGCATCATGGGTGGTGGCTTAGTGGAAGGAGGTGGAGGGAAAAGAGAGACTGCTGGTTATTTTAGGTACAATAGAAGTTAAAGGTTTTAATGGTAAAAAGAAACCTTTCACTCTTAGGTCCACAGGTTCCAAGACCCTGTGACATGTTCTGATTTTGAGAGAATTGTTGAAATAACAATAGGAGGAAATTACCTCAGACTCTTGAACTCTGACATAAGGTCTAATTGAGGTTCTTTTTCTCACCATTCCATAAGGTGAGTAGCCATAGAGTTCCTTGCCTGACACCGGGAACCTTTATCAGGTTCTTTCTTTCTGATTTGGTTGTTTAACTGGAACTTCTGGGACCTAGGCCAACAGTATCAAGTTGGTCAGGGGTGGTGGTGCACACCTGAAATCCCAGCAGTTTGGGAGGCTGAGGTAGGAGGATCCCCAGTTTGAGACCAGCCTGGAAAACTTAGGCAGAATTTGTCATTAAACAAAGGGAACAGGTGGCTGGAGATATAACTCTGCAATACAGCCCCATTGGCTTCAATCTCCAGTAACACACACACACAAAAGGCAGGATGGTAGTTCCTCTCTCAAGCCTGTTGAATAAGAATTGCTGGATAGGTTAGTCTGCTTTCTGTTGCTGTAACAAAATGCTCGAGAAAATCATCTTAGAGGAGGAAAGATTTATTTTAGCTCACAGTTTTAGAGGTTTCAGTCCATGTTCACTTGGCTCCATTGATCTTGGGCCTGAGGTGAGGCAGAACATCATGAGAAGAGTGCAGAAGAGAAGCTGCTCACCTCAGGGCAGCTAGAAAGGAGGCAGTGGGGAGGGAGGGGGTAGAGAGAGAGAGTAGGAGAAAAAAGAAGAAGAAGAAGAAGAAGAAGAAGAAGAAGAAGAAGAAGAAGAAGAAGAAGAAGAAGAAGAAGAAGAAGAAGACGACTACAACGACAGGGGAGGAGAGGAAGGAGGCAGGGACAAAATATGTCCCTATCCCCAGTGACCTACTTCCTCCAAAGAGGCTTTGCCTCATAAATGTTACACTACCTTCTAATAGTACCACAGGCCGACAACCAAGCCTTTAGTGCATGACAGCTGGGGGATGTTTCAGATTCAAACCACAACACTGGGTGTGAGACTAGAATCTGGATTTTTACCAAGATGCTCTGGGTGGTGTGAATGGCTCATTAAAATTTGAGTATTGTGACCTAAAATACTGATATTTAATTTGAGTCCTTTGTTTTCAGCTTATTTATTAAATTATAGGAAATAAATTGCTCCAACTGTAATGGCATCCCCCTCCTCCACAGAAAATCTTAATTAAACTTCTCCTGAGGACGCTTCCCCACCTCCACCATAATTTGTTCTCGGACTTTCAGCAAAACTTCTGCAAAAGAATTTTTAGGCAAGGGATATGCCTGCAGAGGCAAAGTGTGATAAGGAAGACTAACCCAAGGCCTTCACAGAGGTGTTTGCATTGCAGAGTTAAGGGCAGCTGTTGAGAGAAAAAACCAAAAACAAAACCTCTGTATTTCCCAGGCACTGATTTTCACAGAGAGAGGAGAGAGAACGTCCTTGGGGTTATTTTCGTAAAAACCTGGCCTGAGCTGGTTGCTGATAGGAGAAAAAACTTGTCATGGGAACTTCTGTAGGTGATGAACCTCCAAGTCCCATCCCTTATACACTGTGTATAAAGTTCTAAAACTTCCTGAACTCGGGGTTCAGGGGAATTGATTGATTACAACGAAAACTTTTCCCTCTGAACCTGGTTGCAACCAATAAATCTGATTCCTGTTACTCCCTTGGTGTCTGACCTCATCTGTCTCTACAACGCTACCACTCTGTGACACCAGAGAGGTGTGGAGAAGCAAGGAGAGGTGCTATCATGTCAGGAGAATGAACCAGGTTGTTTCAAGAAAAGCTTTCCTGAGAAACGAGAACAGGATTCTCTCCCTGGCACTACCGACATGTTGAGCTGGATGATGTGTTGTTGCAGGGAGCTTCTGCACTTTGTAGGGTGCTTGCAGCATACTTGGCCACTACCCATTTGATGCCAATAGCACCCTTCAAGTTTTGGTTGTGGCAGTCAATGATCTCTCAAGACATTGCTAAATGTAGGGGCAGGTAGAGTGATAGGAAGGCACAGATCTCCTCCCCACAACCCACACCCTACCTTGAGAACCACAAGCTGAGAGTGATGAAAAGCCTGGGTGCATTCCAAGGGGATTACCCCGGAACAGGATGTTTGACAGAGACAATGGAGTGCGTTCTTAGTTGGGGCAATAATATGTATCACTGCTTATCAGTTGCCAGGCGTGGCTCAAATTTTGCGTATATTACCATTTTTTTTTTAGCACTGGAGATTGAACTCAGGGGCACTCGACCACTGAGCCACATCCTCAGCCCTATTTTGTGTTTTATGTAGAGACAGGGTCTCACTGAGTTGCTTAGTGCCTCGCCATTGCTGAGGCTGGCTTTGAACTCGCAATTCTCCTGTCTCAGCCTCCCTAAGTGCTGGGATTACAGGCATGTGCCACCGCGCCTGGCTTATATTACCTCTTTTAATCTTTGCGGCAAATCCATGGGCAGGTTTTATTTTTCCCACTTTATGGATAAACCAAGGCTTAGAGAAACTGTTACACAGATAAGTTGTTTAACACGTATTCTGTTCTAGGACTATTTGGATGCACCATGCCATTTGGCTGAGCAGATATATACATCTATACACATCTATACTTGTATTCTCTATCTCTCTCCCTATATTCATCTTTGGGTCCGAGTGCCTTTCCCCGTCTCTTCAGAATCTAGAGAGAACAAGAGAGGAGAAACAGTCGTTTATTGGCAGGAGCCTGGAATCGACTTCCCAAACACTCGAGCTGGCTGGAAAAGCAGACATCAAAGCCCCGTGTCTTCTTCCTTGCTCCTCAGATGTGGCTCCTGTCCCTTGGAGCCTGGCCCCTCTGCTTGCTTCCCCCATCCCTCCCCACTTCCTTGGTGGAAGACAGATCCCCGCTGCACACTGCCTGGGCATGGCATCAAAGACTTTTCTGTGGAGCCCTGGGGGAGGGAGAGCTCACACCATCAAAGGGAGGGTGAGCACAAGACCTGGATGCAGTTCACATGAGAGTCACTTAGCATTTCTTGGGCCCCAAGGGGCGGTATTCAGTGGTGGGTTACAGAGTGCAGCAGAGAAGTCTCTGAATCTCAGTTTTCTTATTTGCAAATCAAATGGGTGGGACTACGTGGGCTCTGAGAGTACATTACAGAGCAGGGGCTTCTCAACACTGGTTGTGCATCAGAATCACCCATAACTGGCCCCATATCTGATCCCCACAGGCCCTGTTTAAGATCCTAGGTGACTGCAATGTGATCCTCTACACTAGCCTGAAAGGGCTAGAGGCTGGACTGATGCGATGTTTGAGTCTCTGCTCTATCACTTGGAGATCACAAGGTACTTATAATGTCTCTGGTCTTCAGTTTACTCATTACCTCATAAAACAAGAAAATTAGAAGCATTGGTTAAGTGAAAGTCTGCGTCAGGTCTTCAACAAGTCCCAACTCCCTCTCCGGCCTCCTGTCTGATGTTCTCTGGCCTGTGCTGTGCCTTGTACATTTATGGACATTTGGGTTGTCTCCACCTTTTGGCTATGTGAATAATGCTGCTATGAATGTGGATGTTCGAGCATCTGTTGAATCCCTGCTTTCAGTTCTTTCAGGTATAAACCTAGAAGTGGAATTGGTGGATCAGATAGTAGTTCTGTATTTTGCTTTTTAAGGAACCATCAAATATTTTCACATCTGCTGCATCATTTGATATTCCACCTGCAGAGCTCAGGGGTTCTGATTTCTCCACATCCATGCCAACACTTGCTATTTTGTTTTGTTTTTTAATAATAACCATCTGTGTTAGCTAGCTTTTCATCGGTGTGACCAAGACACCTCACAAGAACAACTCAGTGCAGGAAAAGTTTATTCTGAGCTCAGAGGTTTCAGTTCATGGTTATCCAACTCCATCTCTCTGGGCCCGAGGTGAGGCAGAGAGCATCTTGGCAAAGGGAGTGGCAGAGGAAAGCTGCTCAGGACATGGCAGCCAGGAAGCAGAGAGAAGGAGGGAGCCAGGGCGGACAAGATGAATAATCCCAAAGGCGTGCCCCCAGGGACCCACCTCCTCCAGTCTTGTCCCACTTGCTTTTCCTTACCACCCAATTAGTCCTTTCAAATTATTAATCCTAATCCTCTAACTAGGTTACAGTTCTTATAATCTAAGCATTTCACCCCTGAACATTCCCACATCAACACAGGAGCTTTTGGGGGCCACCTCATATCCAACTGTAACACCATGCTAGTGGGAGGAAAGTGTTCAGATGCAAGCTTTCTTGGGGCAAAGGGTACGGGGGATTGAACTGAGGAGCACTTGACCACTGAGCCATACCCCTCACCCTATTTTGTATTTTATTTAGAGACAGTCTCACCAAGTTGCTTAGCGCCTTGCCATTGCTGAGGGTGGCTTTGAATTCACAATCCTCCTGCCTCGGCCTCCCAAGCCTCTGAGATTACAGGCATAATGCAAGCTTTTTAAAAATTTATCAGATCCCTGTTTCCAGTCTCAGGATTTTGTAGCTGCTGGTTTCTCAGCCTGAATCTTGCTTCCTCCTATCTTGCTTGGGTAACTTCTTATCCTTAGGGTGTGGGAACTGCCTCTGCAAAGCCTTCTCTGGTCCCCAAACTAACTTATCCCCCTTTTAATTTCTTACCTATTATTCTGTTCATTTCTTTGTTTCCTTTTTAGTTTTATAACTTTATTTGACAATCAGTTAGTTCTCATCCACATTGACTGTGTGTAGATTTTTGAACGTGGTAACAGGGATGTCGGTTACCAAAGTATAGAGCTTGTTTGGTAAACCTTCATCTTCACGTTTTCTGGACAATTGCACGCGGACACGATATAGGACATTCCTTATTCCTTTGGCCCCAACAGCTGTTGATCCTGGTATCCATTCGTACATCTGGAGTTCCCATCTCCCACATGGCAAATTTCCGGATCCCTTTGAGTGCCCAAAGAGCACACCTCTTGAAGCCCACTCCACGCGTGCATTTGTGAATGGTGATGGTGCATGCCCGGGTCACGACCTTGTTGATGGTAGGCCCTTCTTCTCACAACCCCTCTTTGAGGGAGCCATTCTGCCAGGCCCAAGTTGGGAAGGAAGGGCATGAAGGATTGTATTCTGTTTCTTTCCTCTGAAGAACTTGCCATAATTTCTAATTATATAACAGTTAATTTACTTTTCAAACTGCTGTTAACTCCAGGAGAGAAGGGGCCATGTAGTGTAGCCCTTTTGCAAACGTGGCTCTGAGCTAAGGGACTGGTACATACTAGGAGATTAGTAAATGGTGCTGTGATATCCTGGGTTGCCTGGTGCTCATGTGTATGTGTTAGCGCAAAAGACCGGGACAGCAAACTTCACAAGTCATTTCAGGTTTTATTCAGGAACAAGATTACATCTACGGGGATGGACCCACTTTTCCGGTGGAAAATGAGCCAGCAAACAAAGAAAGGGACTGGGTTTTTATAGGCTATTTCGGGAGGTGATCTAGTGAAAAAATGTGCCGGTTCTCTTGGGCACTTAGGAATTTGGGGCTTGTTCCATCAATCAATGAAATGGTCAGTTTTAATGTTCAGGAATTCAAGCCCATGGGTCAGGGATCCTGTGAGTTGCAGACCAGCGTCTCTGGCATGGGGAGACACTCCTTCTTATCTGCAATTAGCTCTGGGAAAACATCTGTCAGGGGAATTGAGAGATGTCAGTGCATGACTGTTTTTCTTTTTCCTCAGGCTACATTATTTTTAATTCCTACATCTATTAATATGTCCAGCCGAGGCTGAACCAGGTGCAGAATCATGGTGAAGGTATTGCTGGTGGGAGAGTAAACATGTGAGCTGGTGAAGGTAGAAGACCTTCAGCTTGTGTTTTGAGCTGACTCAAAGGAAATGATGCATTCATGCTCTTCCTGCTAGAATGCAGGCAGCCTCCAGGGGTCAGTAATCAACAGGTTTGTTCAGAGCTGTGCTCTTCCTGCCTGAGATTGTGTCTGGCCTCTATCACTTTCAGCATGGTTTCCTTCATCTCTGTAACAGGGATCATAATGTTACCTACTCTTTAGACTTCTGCGTATTAAATGAGTTCCTATATATAACTTACAGCAGGGCCAGGCACATCAAAAGCTCTCCATCAATGGTAGCTATTATTTATTAATTCTCATTCTCTTGCTAGAGAGACATGGATTTTAAGTGAGGATTAGAGAGCTCCAATAATTGCTTCCTTCTGTCTAGCATCTGACTCTTGAAGGGGCTCTTTGTCTTGCCTTCTTTTCGGATCCAGAATTTAGGGAGCTTTAATTTTTGGTTTCTATCACCTCTCTAGGAATATTCTTATAAAATCCAAACTCAAAATGGAGTCACTCTGGTTCAGGCCTGCATGTATCTGCTAACCTGCTGTTAACCTGCTTTTTGTACTTCTGTGATTAATGCTTTGCTATGCTTGCTTCTCACAGATGGGGCCAAACCACAGGCTGCCAGACTCCCTGGCTAGTTACCTAAAGTTCCAGGAACTGAAAGGGGACATAGGAGGCGCCGTCACGGTTGAACTGTAAATAACTATAGGTTGAATATTTGCCAAATTCTGTTTTCCCAAGTCATGTAACTTGCCCACCCTATAATAATCTCTGAAATCCTCATTTTGGGGTCACTCTCTGAAGGAAAGGAGAGCTAATCGATTGGCCGATGTGCCTATTTCCTCAATAAACTTTGCTGCTTCTGTAGAGTTGTCTGGGCTGCATTTCTTGGGGAGAGGTGCGGGCTGCATGCAACATTCTCTGCTGTATGGTATGGGGGGGTCACTAACAATAATTTTACCAATATCTCACCAAATAGGAGAATCTGGATAGATGAGAGACTCTGACTTCCCCCGTGGAAGCCCAAGGAGCAGTGGATTCTCCTTCTTCCTGACGTTGGATGCTAGTGCCTGGGTTTATGATCCAAGTGTGGGTATTGAGTTGTTTCTGCCTCAGAATCTTGGGTCTTGGTGGATTCAGGCATAGGCCTAGGATCAAATAGAGAATCTTCTTGGCAACGGTGGGTGGTTCCAGGATCCATGCTATGAGATGAGTGTCTGTTGCTGGCAAGTTCCAGGGGTGATGATGATCCTGGTGGCATCCTAGGCAAACTGTCAGATTTTGTCTGTTTTCTTTTGTCTATTTAATTTTACATTGAGAAATAACATACATAATAAAAAGTCTGCTAGGAATTCAGTAATAATTTGTTTTTTAAAAAAATAATGGTGTTATTGAGTTATATAACTCACATGCTATATAATTCATCCATTTGAAATGTACAATTCTATGGTTTTTCGTTATGTCCGCAGAATTGGGCTAGTATCATAAAAATCAGTTTTAAAAGATTTTTTGTCACCTCTCACTGATAAAACCCTCCAGCTGTTACTTCCCTCTCTTCTTACTTCTACCCCACCAGCACCATGCAATAGTAGTCTGCTTTCTTTCTCTATAGATGGCAAACTCTTCTGCAACCAGGATTTTTTTTTTAACTATTTTTTAGTTGTCAATGGACCTTTATTTTATTTATTTATATGTGGTGCTGAGAATCGAACCCAGTGCCTCACGCATGCTAGGCAAGCGCTCTACCACTGAGCTGCAACCAGAATTTAAAGATGTACTTTCCTTGCCTGAAGGCAAAGTTCCTGCTTAAGTCTTGTATTAATTCTTGTTGCACAGCAGATTACCTCCACATTTAGCAATTTGCTCTAAATTTTGTTTTAAAACAAAAACACATCTCCTTTACCATAGCTTTTTGGGGGCAGGAATCTAAGCATGACTTAGCAGAGGACTCTGCCTCAGGGTATTGCACCTCATATCTAAACTATAACAACTGTAGTGTGTTGGCTAGGGCTGCAGTCCCATTTGAAGGCTCACCAGGGGAGGGATCTGCTTCTAAGCTCTCTCACATTGTTGTAAGAAGGATGTGGTTCCTTGTGGACTGTGAGACTGAGGGCTTCATGTTATAGTTTAGATATGAGGTGTCCCCCAAAAGGTTGTTTGTGAGATAATGCAAGAAGTTTCCGAGGTGAAATGATTAGATGATGAGAGTTATAACCCAATCAGTGGATTCATCTGACAGAGATTATCTGGGTGGTAATGGTAGGCAGGTAGGGTGTGGAGGGAGGAGGTCCGTTGCAGGGGGCATGCCTTTGGGGTATATATTTTGTCCCTCTCTGCTTCCTGGTGTCATGTCCTGAGTTGCTTTTCTTTGCCACACCTTTCTGCCATGATGTTCTGCCCCATCTTGGGCCCACAGCAACAGAGTCAGCCTTTTATGAGCTAAGACCTCTGGAACCGTGAGCCCCAAATAAACTTTTCCTCTTCTGCAACTGTTCTTGTCAGGTCTTTCAGTCACAGCAGCAAAAAAGCTGACTAAAACACCTGATTTCCTTGCTGGTGATTGGTTGGAGGAACCCCCAATGTCTTGCTGTGTGGGCCTTACTTCATCACAAACAGCTTGAGAGAATCTGCTAGCAAGTGTTCTGTAACCTACTCATGGAAATGGCGTTCCCTCCCTGTTGCTATATTCCTTTGGTTAGAAGCAGGTTACTAAAGGGAGGAGATAACACAAGGCCTCGAATAGCAGGAAGTGGAAAACCCTGGGACCATCCTGGAGGCTGCATGCCAAAAGCCTGTCCTGCAGACCTCCCTGGAGTTCTCTAGGCTACTTGATGTCTTTTGAATGCATTTCTTCTTTTGTTTGAGCTAACCACAGTCCATGACTCATTTGAGTTCAGGACACTATACTAGTTTGTTGGTGTTTGGTCATCTTGTGATTCTGGTTTCTATTGATTTTATACCTTTCTGTGCGAAGTGTAGTTAAATTGGTAAAGTTTTTTTTGTTTTTTTTTTTTTTTTTTTTTTTTTTAAATATTTATTTTTTAGTTGTAGGTGGACACAATAGCTTTTTATTTTATTTTTATGTGGTGCTGAGGATCGAACCCAGTGCCTCCCGCGTGCTAGGCGAGCACGCTACCACTGCGCCATAACCCCAGCCCCAAATTGGTAAAGTTTTTGATGTTGCTCATTACTCCTTTTTTGTTTTCAAAGTTATCCATTCCATGTCTGACTTATCATCTCAGAGCCAGCTAGCCAGCACCTACCAGGAAATTTGTTTGAATATTAATCTCTGTAAAGACTACAGAAGAGAAGAACAGACACTTAGTCCCATCAAAATAGGAACACTGAGTCCTGTTAAAGGGACAATTTGTAAATCCTCAAATCAGCTTCTGTTTTTTTTCTAGGGGGGAGTACCAGGGATCGAACTCAGGGGCACTCAAACCGCTGAGCCACATCCCCAGCCTTATTTTGTATTTTATTTAGAGACAGGGTCTCACTGAGTTGCTTAGCACCTTGCTTTTGCTGAGGCTGGCTTTGAACTCATGATCCTCCTTCCTCAGCCTCCCCAGCTCTGGGATTATAGGCATGCATCACCACATCCAGCTCAGCTTGGGTTTTTTGTGGTTTATCCTCATTTGGGTTGTGATCAGAGGGTTGCTTTTCTCCCAAGGGGGTTTGTAGGATTTAAGCCTCAGAAATCCAAATTAGTTTAAATAAGAAAAGAGAGTTTGTGGACTATGGTAGCTCAGAGAAATACTAAGGAGGCCCATGGGATCAAAGAGGAACTGCAGAGCTTCTGGGCCTGCCATCAGTTGCTCAAAGTTCTCTCTCTGGCTCTCATGGATATCTCTATTATCTTAATGTCTTTTTAGCCTCATTCTTCACTATTGCAAACCGGGCATTTTACATTGGTGATATGTGACCTTTGGTTAACCCAAGATTGGGCCTTGAACTGAAAGAAAGAGAAATATTGGGTCAAGTGTTTATTCTCATTGTCAGGAAGATGGGGTACTTTGCATGAAGGACCATGGAAAACCAACATCCACTATTGCCCAGCTCAGGCTTCAGTTTGAGCTCTTTGTTAGTGTCTTGGGCATAGACAGACCATTCATATACTTTTTTGGAGGTTCTCAAAAGGACAATACAATGCCACAGTCTGTGGTAGGGGTCTGACTGGGAAATGTAGATTGGAGTGATTCATTTGGGGCCATGTTTTTCATGGAGTCTTGGAATTAATTTGATTGTATCTAAGGTCCAGTGTCTTAGCCTACTGGCAAAATAGTCATATTGAATTTTTCCATTCTAGATTTTACTTGTCTCCTAACTACTTGACAACTGAAAAAAGTTGTTAGTAGAGACATGAAGGCCATGGATGACATGGAAAAGAGCTGACCATTTCATGGACCCCTGACCAAGGTTAAATTACAATAACAAAGGAGATCAGAGCTGTTTATTTGCTGCACTTTCTGTGATTTGTGGGCAAATTATTGTTTGTTTTTTGCTTTTTAACCTTTCAAGTAAGGAATGATTTATGAAGTTCATGAAAACAATGTGTATTCAGGGACTCATGAATCTCAGGGCTAAGGCTAAATCTTGTTTTCAGAAACATATAAATATAGATTGAGATCAAGATTAGTCAGACACTTAACCTTTAGAAGACGTAATATTGTGCTCCTTTTAAATGTGTATTGATACTGAAGTTGCCCTAATAATTCTTCCAGAGAAGTGCTATGGTGAGCTCCCTACATATGCATCTTGGCCTGGGACTGTTCACAGCTGCTCTCAAAGCTTAAGGATTTTTGGTGAGGGGCAAGTCACAGCTCACAGCCTAATGCTCATGGTTCACAGCCTGACACTTTTTCTTCGGCAGTTCTTTATGGAGGGCCCTATCTATGCTAAGTGCTTGAAGAAATTATGTAGAGCCCACATTGCTATGGTCTGGTTTAGGACTCTCCTTCTAATGAGGAAGCAGCTCACTTTTATATTAGGTTGAGATCCAATATCAAAGATGACAGTAGTGTGTGGAGAAGGGAAGATAGAACTTACTTGATGTCTCCCAGAGGCAAAGACTAGTACAGTGGTAAGGAACTCCCATTTCACAAACCCCATGGAGTTGTAAGATAATCAAGTAAAATATTTAGCATTATGTGGGCACATCGTTTTGCCACGACTATACAAGTTACAGTGATCTCAACAGTCATCATATTTGGGTCCTTGTGCATCTCCTTTCCACCATGGACTTATATCTTCTCCCAGGACTCCAGGCAAAGAGCAAATCTCCACCACCACCATCACCACCACCATCTCCACCACCATCTCTACCTCCACCACCATCACCACCTCTACCACCATCACCACCACCTCCACCACCATCACCACCACCTCTACCTCCACCACCACCATCACCCACCACCACCTCCACCTACACCACCATCACCACTACCACCTGCATCACCATTATGAACACCACCACCACCATCTCCACCACCACTTCCACTACCACCTCTATGTCCACCACTACTACCTCCACCTCCATTACCATCACCACCATCACTGGCAGTAGCAGTGACGGCATGGGGTGTCTCTGGACAGAGGCATGGGAATAAGACTGACTGGAGTTTAGATACAGAACTTGCCAATTAACTTCTTAGAGATCCTGCTCCTCAACTATAAAATGAGTACAACACCTGTGATAAGGATTGGAGATGGACATATATTTAGATGTGTGACATTTTGCAAGCCCCACTGTAGGAAAACATCCCCAGCTGGCCATCTACCCATCTCAGGCCATTGTGATGGTGTAAGTGAGGATCTCTAGAATACAAGTCTTGCTGTTCCTGTGGTCAGGCTTGTCCTTATTCTCACTTGCCTTGAGTCAGACTTCATTGCTCTTAAGTCTGGCCAAATTTCCTTCAAACCAAGGCCCATGGTGCCATGATAATAGCCACAGCCACTCAGAAATATACTCTTCACATAACACTAGCCTTGCATGTGAGCCAATGAGGAGGCAGCGCAGAGATCAATCTCACTTGCAAAGAGTGAGACTGGATAGGTAGGCCTAGATGGCATATACATGCTTATATGTCTGCGACTTTGCATCAAAGTCAGCAAGAAACAAAAACAAATTAAAGATTTGTTTGATATAGAGGGGGAATTATATTTAAAATCTCCTGAAGTCAGGTTGAAGTTTCCTGCAGAAAGTTCTCTCAGCTTCTGTCTGGTACTGGAAAGCTACCAATCAATAAAAAATCTTCTCAAGTTACTAATTCTTTACATTGCAGATTCTTCACATGGGTTGCTATTCAGGAGGGGAAGAAACATGGAGATGTTGAAGGACTCGGTGATAACCATTGACATTCTCTCTTCTATGTCTTACAGCCTACTTCTGCTTCCTCCTGACTGCTCTGGGTGTGACAGCTGGTGCCCATCGCTTGTGGAGCCACAGGTCCTACAAGGCCAAGCTGCCCCTAAGGATATTTCTGGCTGCCGCCAACTCCATGGCTTTCCAGGTGGGAAAGGAGGGTTTCTCCTGTGGGGACCCAGTGCAGAAGGCAGTGTGGAAGGAAAGGGAAGGATGGGCTGACATTCTCTACCCTGATCCTAGCTCAGTACTCAGGCCCTGAGCACTCCCAGTCTGTCCCCATTTTTTTTTAATCTCCTTGTTAAAAAATAAAAAATACCGCGGGGGTCCTATGCCTCATGGCATACCACAAAAGAGGAAAGGAGACTCCTCCACCCACAGTGCATTCTAAAAACACCCTGAAGCCCTCTACATTTGTCCAGCTCTAACTAGGGGCCAAGTTCTGTGCTGAGCATGCACTGTGTGTATCGCATTTGATCATCATGAGCCAGATGAGGAAATAGAAGTTTAATGAAGTTAAAGAACTTGCCAAATTATAGGGCTAAAATCCAAGGTAGGCAGATGCAGGTCAGTCTGACTCCATAGTCATTGCTCTTACAAATCACTGTCCTGAGCTTACCCCACAAGGTCATGGTGGAAAGACTGTTTGACCTGGCATTGGAAGACTCAGGGGTTCTACTCTGATGGTTGCTAGCTGTGAATCACTCTTCATATCCAGTTTATTTATCTTTAAAAATAAGAATATGACTTCACTTTCAAGGTTGTTATGTAATTGTTGAAAATCCCAGGGAGCTATAACAATGTAAGCGGTCACCAGTGCATAGGGATTGGGCCCTATCCTTTAGGACAAATCCAGTCCTAGACCATTTCCCACTCTTGGGCACTTTCTGAGCTGCTGGGATTTTGATTTAATCACGGATCTTCTCCTCACTCTCCCCCCAATACTTCACCTAATAATGCAGGCAGCATAGGTGGGAACAACTTGTTTTCAAAGTTTCTGCCCATATATATGTGCAGATCATTCTAGGCTCCATTTATTTTCACCATCAGGAAGGAATGGTGATTCCTAAAGCTGCGTTTGAGTCCAGGGAAACAGGCACTCTCACAGCTGACTTGTCCACCTCTACATGGGCCCCCTCTTTCCTAGAAGAGAGCCTGACTTAGAATATTTTTCTTAGTTCTCTTGTGGCTACAAATTCATGTCCCTGCTTTAGGGTTTCCTCTACAGTTTGAGCTTTCATAGAGCAAACAGGACTTAACACAGTAGATCAGTTTGGGAAACACAACTAGTGATAGGGATATATACTGGTTAGAGAATCCAAACACAGTCAGAAATTAGTCCAGGGTCCTAGGAAAGATACAACTACACACAAGGAGTGCTTGGCCACTTCTTGGTTCCATGTGCTTTTGTTGGCAAAGTGAACTATACTGCATTTTAATTTTTCATCTTATTTCAATGTTGTATTCTGTTTATCATCACTTAGAAACTCTTGACTTAGTTCTGTGATGCCATTCAGGACTTAACTCAATATTTTCATTTATTTTGTTCAAGTAGTTTATTATTTTTAGCCTCCAATTGCACATTCATATGTTATAAAACATCCCTATTCTTGGATTTTTTCCCCCAAGATAAATAACTCGTGACTGAGAGCCTAAAATTCTGATTCTTCTTTTCCCAATGAAATTATTTGTTTGTAACTCAATATTTGAAAACAACCGAATTTTCCTTAACAAAACATCACATAACAGAATCTTGGGCTGTGATTTTAACTTACTTGGGGAAGAAAATACATGGTAGAGGGAAGTACCAAGGTCCTTGGCTCTGCTGTTTGCTAGAGATGCTGTTTGCTCTGCTTTTATGCAAGTCTCAGGTTCTTTGTTTGCGAAGAGAGCCTAACAATATTTACCTCACAGTGTTGATGGGAGGATGAAGTAATGAAAAATAAAAATGTTAAGCTTCTAGTAGCATTCAGTAAATATTGTTCTTCCTCTTGTGTTTTATGGGAATCTGCACACTATCTCATTTCTATATTCTAGCAGCTATCATATAGATATACTCAGTAATTGTTAAATAAATGAAAAAAGAATGAATAGCTTTAACTATTTTTAGAAATCATCACATTCAACTATGCATACTTCTTCAAGGTCCACATTTGTGGTGAACTTTTTTATTCATGCAACAAGTATTT
The DNA here is from genome assembly GCA_028644305.1 of Xerus rutilus. Taxonomy (NCBI): domain Eukaryota; kingdom Metazoa; phylum Chordata; class Mammalia; order Rodentia; family Sciuridae; genus Xerus; species Xerus rutilus. Next base: position 62,264,632 of record CM053408.1, read on the forward strand.
ATTGAGCACCTAGTATAGGGACTGGGTATAGCAACAAACAGCACTCAAAATCCTTGCCCTCATGGGGGCTTTTTCATCTAGTGGGATATTAGAATTCCCAGAATTTCCAGTGCTTCATGGGTCTGGTGTTATATGACAGTGTCACTTAGATCTAAGCAAAAGGTGTCTTTAAGGTAAGTGTAGGGCTCACTTCCATAACAATGTATATTGGTATCAGTGGGAAAGAACAGTGAGTCTAGATCACTTAACCTCCAGAGGAGAACAACCTGGAAAAGTGAAAAAAATGTACGGTGACCTGCCCATGTGGGGTATTGACTCCAAACCCCAACTTAATGCAGCTATTGACTTAGTTTCCCTTTGATATTACCCTGGATTTTTAAAGTGTCTCAAAGGTTCTCCCCACTTTCTCTCCATCAGAATGTCCACATCTTTGGCCAAAATGGGCAAGGCTTGCCATTGTTATCTCTGAGGCTAGCTGCTGCAAACAAGAGCCAGCTCATTAAGAACAATCTTAAAATTGGGACTTCAATAACAGAAAAGCTCTCTTTTCTGTTTCTTCTGTAGAGGAGATACCCATTGGGCAGGAAAAGTAGGGGCACTTCTAGTTTGAAAAGATGACTGGGATGGGATGGGATTTCTGACGGGGACTGTAAAAACTCTCCAGCCCCTCTACACCCTTGCATTCAGTTATGACGCCCCCCTCTGCTCCTGCCAGGTTCCTCTCTGGTTTGTCCTTCTTCCTTTTCAATAGGATGCAAGTCAACCTAAAGATGGTTTGCAACTTCCTTATAATTCTATCCTAGTCACATGTGAACCTAGGTGAGGGATTCTGATGTTCAGTGGTCTCGAAGAGTTCAGTTTTCAAGAGCAGTCACAGGACTAGCTTTGTGCTCTTGTGTTTGAACACCCGCCTCTGCTGGCTGCACTGAATCTCTTGTGAACATAGTCCAACTAAAAGCAACTGCTAGATGCTTCATCATCCTCACAGATGGCCCATTTGCTCATCGGGTCATGAGACATAAGATTTAGAGATGGAAGTGACCTTATGGAATTTAGTCTAAATCCTCTTATTTTTACAAAGGGGTAAACATGTAACTCAGAGAACATTAGTGACTTGTCAGTGGTGGATAGATTCAGACAGAAACTCAGGTCTCCTAACCTTCCAGGTGGGGATCTTTTGGCTCACACATGGAAGTTCATATGTGATATCTTACAGTGCGATTTGTATGCAACATACAGTTGGGTCAGTTTTTGTTGTTGTTGTTGTTGCTGTTTTAATTCACTCTGAACAGCCTGTCTTTTGGGGGCGAGGGTATGAACCCAGGCCCCTCATGCATGCTAAGCACATGCTCATTTGTGGAGCTACATTCCCAGCCCAAGTGGCTATCTTTTAACTTAGGCCATCACATTTAAAGCAACTACTGATAATAGTTGGGTTAATATCTACCATGTTATTGTCTTCTATTTGTTACCCTTGTTCTCATTTCCTATTTCTGTCTTCTATTATTTTTCTGTCCTTTGTGATTTTTATTGTGCATTTGTATGAATCTATTTTCTCTCTTTTCTTAGAGAGAATACTAGTATACTTAAGTATATCAAGTATACTTAAAAAAAAAAAACTAGTGGCTTCCTAGAATATGCAATATACATTTACAATTAATCCCAGTCCACTTTCAAGTAATACTATACCATAGAGCACTTGCCTAGCATGCTTGAAGCCCTGGGTTCAATCACCAGCACCTCAGAAACAAGTGCCCATCCATTCCTCGCTCCTGTCCCTTATGCCCTTGTTGCCGTTCATTTTACTTAATCTAGGCTATAATCACCAGATGCATTATTGCTAGTATTATTTTTGAGCAAACTGTTATGTTCTTTTTTGTTTGTTTGTTTGTTTTGGTACCAGGGATTGAACTCAGGGGCACTGGACCACTGAGCCACATCCCCAGCACGATTTGTGTTTTATGTACCGACAGGGTCTCACCGAGTTGCTCAGTGCTTCACTGGTGCTGAGGCTGGCTTTGAACTCACGATCCTCCTACCTCAGCCTCCCAAAGTGCTGGGATTACAGGCATGTACCACTGCACCCGGCTAAGCAAACTGTTATGTTTTAGACCAGTTAAGAATAAAAAATATTTTTCTATTTTACCTTCATTTATCCTCTTTCTTCACGTTGGTCTGATTTTCTGACCTAGGTCATTTTCCTTCTGTCACCCCCATTGTCTTTGGTTTTCCTAGAGACTTCTTGGGCTTCTAATTCTTTCCATTGCAACCCCTGGTAATGACCCAGGAGCCCTAATGATGTGGTAATAAGGTGGGGGAAAAGGAAACATTCTATAGGGGACCTGGAATGTCCCTTAAAAGCCCATGAGCCATATCCATGGCACTGCTAGCAGGTGGTAGAACCTTTAGGAGTTGGGACCTAGTGGAAGGAAGTTAGGCCATTGAGAATGTGCTCTTGAAAGACGTATTAGGACCCTGGCCCCTCATCTCAATTTTTACTTCCTGGCTGCCATGAGGTGAACAGGCCTCCTCTGTCACATGCTCCTGCCATGATGTAATGTGCTGTCATGGTCCCAAAACATCAGAGCCAACTGCCCATGGACAAGAACCTCTGAAACAGAGAGCCAAAATAAACATCGTCTCCTTATTACATTGATTATCTCAAATATTTTGTCATGGTCACAGAATAATTAACACAGGAAGAATTCCATGATTAGGTCTCAGTCTTTTAGTGTTCCTGAGTTGGGTATTTTCCTTCCCCTGGGGTAGTTAGGCTTTGGTAAAACTCCAGTTGGTTAGGCTCTGGTGAATTAGCTTCTCTGGAGAACAGGCCTTGTTAAGAAGAATGGAACTCTGGCCATAATTCAAAATGGTTGATTTTCTCCTCCTCTTGCTGGAAGCCCAGGGACATTTTTCAGAAATCATAGTGAGAGCTGGGTAGCAATCTTGGAGGCACAATTTATGGAAGGGGTCCCCTAGGACTGGGTACCCTCAGGGGTTTCAGCTCTTAAGTTTGTCCACACTGAGCCTCCAGCAATTCATCAGTTATGGTTTCCAGTGCTCCAACCTGGACTGGCTCTGGCTCTGGGCTTTGCTCCTGGGTGTCTGTTCCCCTGATTCCCTGGCTGCCTCTCTCTAGTTTGGGGTAGAGACGTATCCCTTACGAGCTTAATTCTCTGATAGATGTAAGATTTGTTGACTTTCAGTTTGTCCAGCTTTTATCTTCCTGTGTGTGTGGAGACGATGGCTTGCAGCTCGTTCTGTATTGGGGTTACAGTATGATTTGTGAATAAAACAAACTTTGCACATAAATATGTTAAGTGAATCACAAAGTCATGGGTCATGAGTTTTGGCAAGAATATAATAATTAGAACATAATAATATAACAAGAACAACAACAACAGAGTAAAACAAGATGATTACACATACCAGCACTTCATTAGTTACTTTATATAGTCATCTGATAACACGCTACAAATTAGGTTTTCCTCATTTGATAGGTGAGAAAACAGAAAGAAAATATGCTATGCAACCTGTCTAAGGACAAAGAGAGCTTCCAATGCAGGTGGCTTACTCCAGAGGCCTCCTGCTTCCTGCCCTGCCCTAATGCTCCTCAGAGCCTCCAAGTATATATTTATCTTTCCATTCTGCAAATATCGTGCTAAACATTGTTGCAGACACTGGAGAACAAGACAGACAAGGTCCCCATCCTCAGGATATGTATGTTACAGCGGGGAGAAGAGCAAATGAACACAAGCAAAGGAATAAACAAATGTGTTTAGAGAAAGAAGGATATCAAGAGCGGCAATGCTCTGGGTTTTGTTCCCGGGTGTCTGCTCCCCTGATTCTCTGGCTGCCTCTCTCTAGTTTGGGGGACAGCCATATCCCTTATGAGCTTAATTCTCTGACAGATGTAAGAAGAATCACAGAGCACCAGGGAGGCAACATCTGTAGAGAATTTTTTTAGTCATATTTTCCATCACTATGAACAAAAGACCTGACAAGAACAGTTTTAGAAGAGGAAAACTTTATTTGGAAGCTCATGGTTGCAGAGGTCTCAGTTCATAGACAACCAACTCCATTGCTCTGGGCCTTTGATGAGGCAGAACATCATGGCAGAAGAGTGAGGGAGAGGAAAGCTGCTCAGGACATGGCACCAGGAAGCAGAGAGAGAGAGAGACAGCTCTACTCTCCAGGGACAAAATTATACCCTAAAGGCATGTTCCCAATGACTCACCTCCTCCAGCCACATCCTATCTGCCTTCAATTACCACCCAGTTAATCCCCATCAGGGGATCAATGCACTGATTAAGCTAAGGCTCTCATAGTCCAATCATTTCACCGCTAAACTTCCTTCCATTGCCTCACACATGAACTTTTGGGGACACCTCATGTCTTAAACCATAACAAATGTGATCAGAGAAGAGCTTGCTGAAGAGATGACCTTAGACCTGAGACCCAAATGACAGAACAGTAGGGTAAAACCATTCCCAATAAAGGGAGGAGCAAAAGGAAATCCAGGACAGGTATGATGTGTTCAAGGAGCAGAAAGATGGCCAGAACGACTGGTCCACATGTGGGAGAAGGTGATCATAAAAGAGGCCAGAGAGGGGGACAGGGGCCCCATCCATGTTGGCTTTGTCAGGCTAGTGTGGAGTTTGGATATTGGGTTAAATGCCATTATAAGGCATGCAGGTTATTAGGCAGGTGAGTAGCATGGCCTCATCCATTTCATTGGCACAGGTAAGCCTCAGGCCACAGTCATGAGACCTTGGGGTTTTCTGCAAGATTCAGGATCACAGACCATCCCTCAAGGCTGGGTCTCTGTGGGTTGTGCACATTAAAGGAGGAAACTCAACCTCCTTGCTGTCAAGGAGGACAGTGCTCTCAAATGTGTTCCAAGTGTTAGCAGCAACAGGTAGTGGCAGGTGGGCAGAAGAGAACAGAACACTGGAGCACTACAGCAGGCTCAAGAATCCTTGACCCCCCGTGGCTCTCTGTGCAGGATTTAGCTGTCCCTTCAGAGATTCTGTTTCAGCATTTGCCACCTGTCCTAACTACAAGCCTGAGCTTCACAGGTGCAGCTTTTTCATCCACACAGCAGAAATGGTTTGCTTTCCTCCTTTCAAGATGGATGGATGTGGTGGGTTGATACTCTTTCCTTCTCTTGTTTGATCGTCAGCCCAGGAAGGGTCCTGATTCAGATGCCCTGAGAAGCCTTCCTGGTTTATTTTGGACGGCATCCACACCTCATGCCTCACCTTGTCTTCTTCCACAGCGTTTTGCCCTCAGAGGTTTATTTGGAAGTCAAGTGGAAAGAGCAAATGCTTGTCTCTGAGCAGTTTCTCTCACCCTTCACTTGTGACGAGGGGGCCTTATTGGTTCATCACAGCGGTGTTGCTGTATACCTGCTGCTTCGGGACTCCATCAGTCATGGCAGGAGGCTCTGACAGATGAAGTCGTGCAAGCAGGAGGTGGGAGAGAGACCGAGGAAACTCTCCTGAGCCTGATGTGGGGCACGGCATGTCTCTCCTGAGACACGGCATTTTTCTTTCTGCCCTTACCTGCAAGGATTAACTACACATCCTACCAATAAGAGTGTATTCTCTTTAAGGTAGAGAATAAAATCATCCCTCCCCCAAGATGCCTTGCTTCCTTCTTTGCTGGGAATCTAGGTCAGTGAAAATAGCGAGATGAGAGAAATCACCCAAGGAAATGCACCTCAGGGAAAGAAAGCATGACAGCCCCAGAGAGCCTGAGCACAGAAGGCAGTTCCAGATTCGCACGCACTAAGCAACAGGGCTGGTCTCTGGTATCACCCTACCCTCCCCAAGTAGAGCGGAGCCTCTTGAATACAGATGGTACCTGCTTTAGACAACAGTGGCATTTCTGCTTCTAGGTAATTAAATTTTTGTAAACCAAAATATTATTTACTTTAAAGGTACACAGAGTTTGCATTGAAAGAAATTCTTGGCAAAGTAGAGGGTATTTTTGCAAATAAATAACCACCAGGTTTTATGTTAATTTAGCTCCACATCTATATTGCAAGAAAGACAGGCATGTTTAAGATGGAATCCACAGGTAGTGCTGTCAGTTTGGAATCTTTCTGGTGACATTCTTAAGCTTGCCCATTCATTCTACCTGTTATCATAAGGAAGGTCTTCAGAAGGCTGTGGGTACACAGGGAAATCCTTTGCCATGTGCTTTCTCCCCTGCTCGTCCCCTCTTCTCCTAGGATCATGGGTAGAGCTGGAGGATCCTTAGAAGCCATGAGTCTAATGCCTTTTCTGATAATTAAAGAAACTAAAGCCTAAATGTCTGAGTTTGTTTTTGTTTAGTTTTCCCCCACGGTCTCCAGAAATGTTCATGGGTGCTGAAGGAGACAGTGCAGTGCAGTTGACAAACTGCTTCTCCCGTAGCTGCCACCAACCACTGGGACTGAGATGGCACGCGGTCATCGCTTATTCTCTCTTCCACTGCTCTCCTACCAGACATTGTTATGTGGCTGCTTCTTGCTAGGTTTCCCAACCTACTGATTATTTTGCATTTTGGATGATTTCTTCCCCAGCTGCCTTCATTTGCATTTCTCCTAAGCCAAATCGCATTGTGATAATTTTGATTCATATTTCTAATCTCTTTAGATCCATCTGTTATTTCTCTGTCCTCAATGATGTCTGCTGAACCTCCTAATTTAGTACCAACCAAAAATGTTATTAACAAAATGCATAAGGCTTGTTCTCACTCATTAATGAAGATGCTGAATAAACTAGATCTCACAGACACAGTGGGCCCTTCCGCTAGCAGCCTCTGCCCTCCTGCTTGTTAGATATTGAGCTGTTTTCATCATCGATCCTTGTTTACGGTGGTTTGGACTCTTCAATCATCCTGTCCCAGTTCCTACTAATGCCAACCAGAGAGTTTGTAATGGGAATGTTTCAGGGATGTTGTTTCAATGCCTGTATCAAGTTAAGATAGGATATCTATAGAAGTCATTGAGTCAACAGTTTTAATCAATGGTAAAATTTATTGAGTTTCATGTGCCAAATGGAAATTTTTAGGCTTGCTTTTTAAAGCTCTTTTAGAAGACAGAAACATTTGATTATTTTATCTTCTTCTTGTTGAATCTTTCATTGTTTTTGGTGTAAATCTGCTAGTTAATTCCTTTTGAATTTAAGGGTGTGTAAACCACTGTAACCTAATGAGGAACACAAGAGCTGTATAAGAAATGGTCCTTGGTAGGAAAGACAGTGGAACGAGATGGACATCATTACCTTATTTACATATATAAAGACACAAATAGTGTGACTCTACCTTGTGTACAACCAGAGAAATGAAAAATTGTGCTCCATATGTGTACTATGGATTGAAATGCATTCTCTTGTTTTCTTAAAAAATTAATTAAAATAAATAAATAAATTAAAAGAAATAGTTTTTGTCATGAGGAATTTATAATCTAAACGAGCCAGCTAGGCTTGTGTATAATAAAGACAGACTCTTACAAGATGATGCCGAGTTACTTTGCCCAAAGGCTTCTTGCTGACTCTTAGGACTGCAGAACTGACTATGGGCTGAGTAGCTGGAGAAATCCTAGTGCAAAAGGGAGTTTTGTGTTAAACTTGGAAGGTAAAAAGAATTTGTCTAAGTAAAGAAAGAGGGGGTAGATGGAGAAACACTTGTGAAAAGGTAGACAGAAAGAAATGATTGTCACATTCCATCCGGGGCCACAGTGTAGTTAGGGCATCTGTCTGACTCAGGAGGTAAACTGATGGTGTTTTGCAGATCTTACACACTGCATCACCTCTCTTGTTGGATCTCAAACTCAGTGTGCCAAAAACTGAAGTCGCTCTGCCTTCTCTCCCCAGACTGTTCCTCTCCCAGGTTTCCCAACAAGGAATCTGGGTGTTACACATGATTCCTCCATTTCTCCTGTCAATCTTTTAGCCTGTCAATCTCCCTTCAGTTCTGCTAGATTCATATCTTGGATCTTTAAGCCTCTTGTCACTACCGCCCTCTAGCTCAAGCCATGAGCCTTTCTTGGCTAGGCTACTAAATAAGCCTTCCAAACTGGAATTCTTGCTTCAGTGTTCACCCTTCTTCATTCCACAGCCAGAGGGAATGCATTGAAAATTAAACAGTTCTCTAGCAGACAAACCTTTCAGTGGGTTAGCATTGCGTTTGAAATGAAACCCAACCTCATTATTATGGTCTAGAAGGCCCTGCAGGATCAGGCTGTTGCATGCTAATTCTGTTCTCACCTCGCTTTTGTGGCTGTCAGTACAGCTCTGATACTAACCACTCAGAGTCATCATCAGACCCCACAAGTTAAAGTCGATCTTCCACATGACTGTCCCCGTCTCAGACACCAGCTGCAAGGATGGTAGAATAGTAATGGGTCCCTACTCTATCTATACTTCTAATTGACCAGATACAAAATTGGGGTTCCTATAATCTCTCAGGTTCAATAATTCACTAGAATGACTCATGGGACTCAAGACAGTACTCTAGTTACTACTGCAGTTTTAGTACGAAGGATGCAGCTCCGAACAGCCAAATGATATTGCTGCATGAGGCAAGATCTGGAAGGGTCCCTGCCTCAGAGCGTCCATCATGCCCTCTCCCTGTGGATTCAGGGCATGTCACTGTCCCTGCTCATCAATGCATTCATCAACTGGGAAGCTCTACTGAGCCTTGATGTTCAGAATTTTCATCAGGATTTCATTGCATAGGGGTGGTTAAATCATTTGCTCTGTGATTGATCTCAATCTCCAGTCACCCTCCCATCTCAAAGTACCCATTCCAATCATATGACTGGGCTTTCTGGTGATCCGCTCCATCCTAAGGTTGTCTAGAGACTCACGGAGACCATTCATTAGCATGACAAAGATTCTCCTATCTCTCAAGAAATTCCAAGGGTTTAAAGCTCTGTGTCAAGCACCAGAAACAAAGACCAGATATATTCTTTTTTCTTTCTTTTTTTTTTTTTTGGTACCGAGGATTGAACTCAAGGGTACTAGACCACTGAGCCACATCCCCAGCCCTATTTTTGTGTCTTATTTAGAGACAACGTCTCACTGAGTCACTTAGCGCCTTGCCATTGCTGAGGCTGGCTTTGAACTCGCGATTCTCCCCAAATGCTGAGATTACAGGCATGCGCCACCACACCCAGCTAAGACCAGATATATTCTTGATTATCCTGTAACACCCCTTGTTATTCTTTTCATGCCACTCTCACCCTTGCACCATGCTACTAACTGAGTGGCCATCTCTGAGTTCCTACACTGCTCCAGTTTCTTCCTGGGACCTCAGATGTTTCCCCATTCCCTCCCTCACTGCCACTCCCAAAGCTTCTCAACCTCAAAATTGTTCCATTAGGGAGGCTTTGCCTGTATCAATGTCTCCCCTTTGTTATTCCCTGGAAATCTTATTGATTTGTTTTCATAGGTTTTATCTCAGTCTGCAACTATTTTATGTTTAATTCATCTACTTTGTGTTTAGTGTTGACTCTTCCGTATAATACAAACTCCTTGCAGACATAAATAACTTTGATTGTCCTGTCCTTCTTTATCTCTTGGCACATAACCAGTCAGCAAATATTTGTCAAAAGATAAAGTGGGAAAGTGAAGAATGTTGAGGCCAGTTGAAGATTTTTGATTGCCCAGAAGGAGAAAATTTGGATTATTGAGAAAAGCATTATGGAGAGGTTTTCAAGTCATGAGCAAGAGAAGGATAGGTATTTGGGGAGTATGAATGTGAGGAGTATGTTAGTAGTATCCAAAGATATTGTGGTGATGAGAAGACTAGGGGTAGGAGGTTGTTAAAGGAACCCAAGAAAACTGATGAAGACCTGAATGGGGTGGAGGGAAAAGGAAAACTCAGATTTTAAATAAGGACACCTTAGAAATTTTTCTTTTAGTTTTAGCTTTTATTTTGAAATATTGTCTGTTTAAAACTTATGTTTTTACAGAAAAGTTGCAAAAATACTAGGAAGAACTCCTGTATCCCCTCCACCCAGATCCACTATTAGCATATTGCCTCATTTGCTTTATTATTCTCTCCATAAGTGTATGTCTATGCAGTCATGTTTTTTTCTGAATCATTGGAGAATAAATTACAGATATCATGCCTCTTCATTTGTGCCTCAGTGTGTATTTCCTAAAAACAAAGATACTTTCATGTACAGCTAGTATACTTACCGAAGTCAGGAAATTTAATGTTGCTATAATACTATATCCAGAGTCCTAGTCCGGGATCCAGATCAGCTCAGGATCATGCATTACAATGAGTTGTAATGTTTCTCTAGACTCCTTTCATTGCCCTTGCTTTGATCTTTTGACATGTACTGGCCAGTTACCTTATAGAATTCCCCTCAGTTGGGTTTGATCATACTTTGTCATTATTGGTTTCCGTGAGTTATTTCATGAGCACTGCATCAGTATTGTGTGCATGTATGAATATACACCATTGTGTATATGATTATAATGCACCAATAAAAAATATGGGAAACCCTCCCTACATTAGTGATCTTGTGTACTTATTAGCATCGTATAAGAGCTGCATGATATCACTTGTGTCATACTATTGGTGATAAGAATTTCAGTTTTTGGGTAATGTCTACCAAGTTTCTCCACTGTAAGATTGCTACTTTTCCTTTTATAATTAATGAATAATCTATGCAAAAATATTATTAGCCTATGTACATATTTTCTCTTCATCAAAATTTTATCCAATAATTTTAACATATATTGGTGATTCTTTCTGGAACACTTATTCCTATGACAAAAGCAAATTAGTGATCTGTATCTCTATCATAACTTCTACTTTTGTTTGTTGGCATTGTACAGTAAGGACATATATTTAATTCTTCCTGTTTATTTACTATGAGCCCATGAATTTTTAATTATATAGATTATAATCCATTACTGTCATTATTCACTTTAATGCACAAATTACACTGGTTTTTCCAGTGGGAGACACTGTGAATGGACTCTCACGTCCCTTTTTCAAGCACTTCCTTTCTGGCACAACGGCACACACACCAAGCTCTCATGTACTTTTCCTACCCTAGTTCTGAATCAGACATTTTTCCAGAGCTCTGATTCCTTTTAGTGGGGAATAGCATTTAAAAATCAAGATCTGGGAGCTAAGCATATTCATTGCTATGGGGTTGTTTTCTAGGCTGTTCAGGAGACTAGAATATGGTCACATGACTACCAACAATCATATTGGTAGTTCAAACATGATTGTAAATATTCATAGAAGGACTGTCCAAGATATTTTAAAAATGTATATTTAAAAAGCCAGATGCAATGGTGCATGCAGGTAATCCCCGTGACTCCCACGGCCGAAGCAGGAGGATTACAAGTTCAAGGCCAGCTTTGCTAAGCAACTTAGCAACCTGTCTCAAAATAAAAAAAAAACAAAAAAAACTAAAAGAACTGGAGATGTAGAGCCACCCCCCCACTCCCGTTTCAATCCCAATACAAATAATATGTCTATCTCTAAAAAGTGTAAAAGTTCTATTTGGATACATTGTCATTATAAGAGATTTAAACAGAGTACAGAAGAAAATATGAAGCATCCCTTTACTTTTTGGCAATCTTTAAAGTTCAACAGCAAAAACTTTTGAAATCACTTAGACTGGCTTTTCAAATCTTGCTTAGCTTCTAAAATTTATGCAGGCCCAGAGCTGCAGGGAGGCAAGGCAGCAGGTGGCAACTTGCCCTCAAAAACCAGGTGGCACAGAACAGCGCCAGGCCCCTTCAGGGGACTTTCTGGACTATTCTTACAGATTGTCAGCATTATGTAGAAGGATATCAGTGCTGACCTAGTATCAACAATGGGGAAAGCACAGAATCTTCATCACCATTTGAATGGTACACTGTCCAGGCATCTGACCTGGAGGAGATTCTCCTCAGACCTCAGGGACAGTTGATTTCCAAAGAACCTTACAGATAATAAGCAGGAAGCAGCAGTGTCTCTTCTGATTTGACCCCTTGATAGAACGACTCCTCTCTCTTACACACACACATACACACTTTCTATTTTAAAACCTGCCTGTTCGAGCTGACATGTTGGACTTAGTTTCTATTTTACTACTGACTGGAAACAAAGATGTACTATGAATAAAAGTGGAATTCCCTTTGGCTATGTTTTGAGGCCACCTGGTAAGTTCTCCTTTTGGAACTTTAAGCAGCTACGAAATTCAATTAGGGGACAGAACAACTGTATCGGTGTCTGGTCAGAAGCAAATATGTTTCCAGTTAGGCCAGGGGAAAACCAAGCAATGATTCTGGTTTCAGATCTGTCCTGTGGGACAAGCCACATGTCGTTTCTGAGCCTTTGTCTTACTGGCTAGTGGAAATTCTGTGAGCCTTAAAAGACAATTTTCCCTACTCCTGTTTAGATGACTAGATTCAAGAATTTATTTTGAATATAAAAGGAAAGTTGGGGAACTGTAATTTCAAAACACACTTTGCTGGAGCTTTTGAGATGGATTGCCATTGCTCATGTCCCAGGTGACACTCCAGGGCTGTGCAGATGGAGGATCAGTTTCCATATGTGCAGTCTCAGCAGGAACCCTGTGTGGGGATGTTTTCAGTACTTACCACTAACAGACGCATAGATAGGGGTGGGTTCTAGCAGGGTCGTGGTGTGATTGGTTGATTAAGGCCTATGAGAACCCAGATGGAAGAAGGTGGACCTAAGGATACATATAGTAACCAACTGGATTGCCAGGTGAATCTTACCGCTTCTCAGAGTTTTTCTAAGATAAGACTGATGGCAGAAGCTGGAACATTTTGATTCAGGAATATAGAAAAATTTTTTAAAAAATAATGTCTTTCACCCAAATGATGAATGAAAAACCCACTTATAAAAATTTTTAAAAATGCAAACTAATAAGCTGGGCGTGGTGGCACAAGCCTGTAATCCCAGCACTTAGGGAGGCTGAGATAGGAAAATCGCAAATTCAAAGCCAGCCTCAGCAATGGCGAGGCACTAAGCAACTCAGTGAGACCCTGTCTCTACATAAAACACAAAATAGGGCTGGGGATGTGGCTCAGTGGTTGAGTGCTCCTGAGTTCAATCTCCAGTACCAAAAAAAAAAAAAAAAAGCAAAATAATAGAAAAAATTCAAAATTACTCAGCCTCATATCCTGTAGAGAACCACTGTAAATAGGTTGGATTATACACTTCCTTTATTTTTCCAATGTTTAAACACACATTTTTATGAAAAATTCACAGTGTACATATTATTTTGAAAACCATTTTTCTTTTTTACTGCAGACTGATAAGACTAATACTATACTATGAAGCTATAAAATGCTATGTACTATAATATTAATTTCATACAGTTTAACTACATTATTATGTAAGCTAGTTAAAGATAATATATATTACTTACATGCAAAACTATACTGTATCCTACATACTACAAACACACACAAATATATGCATACACATAAACTATATATACTAGATAATATCACACTACACATTATACCAATGTATATAAATCTGATTATAGATAGAAAAGTTTCTTCAAAATATTAGAAAACTGAAGCTATGAATAGAAAAAGGCTTATTCCAAGATGAGCGATTTGACCCAGAAAAGCAATGTTTTCACATCTCAATGTCAATGTAACACACATATCCATCTCTAGTGTGCATTATCATATACTTTTGAACAGATAAAAGAAAAAAGGCAGACATCCCTGTTTTCCATGCACTTATAGTGTCTTCTCAAGAATAAATTCTTGGCCAGGCACGGTGGCATACACCTCTAATCCCAGCATTTTGAGTGGCTGTGACAGGAGAATAGCGAGTTTAAAGCCAGCGTCAGCAACAGCAAGGAGCTAAGTAACTCAGTGAGACCCTGTCTCTAAATAAAACACAAAATAGGGCTGGGGTCGTAGCTCAGTGGTAGAGTGCTTGCCTAGCATGTGTGAGGCACTGTGTTCGATTCTCAGCACCACATACAAATAAATAAAACAAAGGTTCTTCAACAACTAGAAAAAAAAATAAAAAAAAAACAAAACACAAAATAGGGCTGGGGATGTGGCTCAGTGGTCGAGTATCCCTGAGTTCAATCCCCAGTACCAAAAAAACAAAAAACAAAACAAGAATGAGTTCTTTCATGTCTTTCAAAGATCTGGAACGACTTCAGGCCTTACCACATCCCTACGTCTGTAAGGCTTGAAAACTACTTTTCACAGAACCACTTTCTCCTTCATCATTCTATGTCAATTCACAATATCTTTTTTTGTTAGTTGGTTTTTTTACTACAAAACTAATAGATGCTCTTTTTTAGTAATTTCAGAGTATAAGAAAAAGCATAACAATATTTCCTCTCATCCCTACGTCTCAATTTCTCTTCACTAAGGCAGCTCTAAGATTTTTTTCTATCTCTTTGTAGAAATTTTCTATGTACATATAAACTTTTTATGAATACTCTCTTATGCACATATAAGCACAAGTAGTATTTAATTATTATATCATAAGATATTCAATGAAATCCTCTTATGTGGAAATTTGGGGTTTTTCCAAATGTTCACCACAGTGAGTAAATCTGTGGTTAAATCTTTGTACACAATCATGATTATTTCCTTAAAATAACTTCCATAGAATGACTTGCTAGATTAAAAGATATGCACAATTCAAAGCCTTCTGATATGGGCTGCCCATTTGCCCTTCATAAGGTTTGTGCCAATTTCACATTCTCACCAGTAGGCATGACTGAATGCTTAAAAACTGAAGTATAAAACTTCAAGCCACAAGTTCCAGTGTGGCTACTAGCTGCATGTGGCTACTGAATACTTGAAATGCGGCCAGTCCAAATTGAGGCATGGTACAAGTGACAAATGCCTACCGGCCTGTGCATTCGCTATGCCCAGGGCTCTTAGAACGAATGTAGCTCCCTTCAACCTCCAAAAATATTTCTCAGGAATGACGGACAAACATATGGCGGGTGTCTGCTTTTGAAGGTAATGAGATTGCTTCGTGAAGACTGTTATCTACCAGAACCTGTCATTAAGTATAAACTCTAAGTTGCAAATTTAATAATTTGTTAGAATGTGAGAATTCAGTCTTCTGGAATTGCTGCAGAGTTCAGCCCCCTGCCCCTATAAAACTGTGCACACAAGACAGGCACGGATGGAACGCAGATGGACCGAGAGTCCTCACTTTAGAGGCCGTTTGTCAGTTCTCTGTGCTGGATTTTTTTTTTACTTTTCTATGAAGCAAGGGTGACAGGGTGACACAGAGTTTCAGACAAACGCGATCATCAGCACTCTGTAAACACGGGAGGGAGAGAGATTATCTGGATATCGCTGGGACTGTGGCTTCTGGTACAGGACTGTCCCAGCTTCCTGAGGTTGTTTGCCCCCCTCTCCCTCCTCTTTGTACTCTGCTTTCCTTTTTCCTTGTCTCAAAAGCACATAGTGACTGTACCAAGCACCATAGGTACATGCAGCTGCTCACAGGCAGGCTCTTCCCTCCACCCACCTGCTCACTCCCTGTCACTCCAGAGCAGAAGCAAAATTCAGAAAAATTGGAAGAAAAAGGCTCCTGGGTCAAATGTATGAATCCTGCTATTTTTCTGTCCTCTGTTGACTCACATTTTGTTCTTTGAGTCATTCTTTCACTGGATGCAGCTTTATAGTGTAAAACAAAACAATAACAAGGGACTACTAGAATATACCTTTAAATATTTGGGGCTCAGTCGTGTGCTTGATTATTTGGACTATGGCCACAGCCCTGGCTTCCTTCCACATTACAGTCAAGTGGCTTCTGTCAGGAATATATCCAGGTAAAAGGAATTAAAATAAGTCTTTCTGTTTCAACTTGTCATCTTATACTTTTATTTGTTTAGTTTTGTTTTGTTTCTGTACAATGTTTAATTTTGTGAGAATAATGTCTGTAGTCTTTTGGAACTCCTCACTTATACTTTCTATAAACTTGGCATGGAATTAAATTAAAGAGCTGATATAACCTTTTTTTGGGGGGTGGGGTGGATTACTGGGAATTGAACTGAGGGGCACTCAACCACTGAGCCACATCCCCAGCCCTATTTTGTGTTTTATTTAGAGACAGGGTCTCACTGAGTTGCTTAGTGCCTCACTTTTGCTGAAACTGGCTTTGGATGCTCAATCCTCCTGCTTGGCCTCCCCAGCTACTGGGATTACAGGTGTGTGCCACCACACCCAGCCTGATAAAACCTATTAACAAGAAAAACGAGAGTTCTTTGTAAAAGACTTTTGCCTGGGGTCTGGGGTTATGGCTCAGTGGTAGAGTGCTCGCCTAGCACCCGTGAGGCACTGGGTTTTAAAAATAAAATAAAGATATTCTGTCTATCTACAACTAAAAATAAATATTAAAAAAAAAAAAGACTTTTGCCCCTACACTTGAAGAATGAGGGCAAAGTCTTATTGACAGGAAGCTGAACTGAGGACTGGATGAGAAATATCTTTGCTCCACTGTCGTTTTGACTTACTAGATGAAAACCTTAACCTTTCCATCTGTGAAGAGGAACAGAGTGTTCTCCTTTCTTCCTATGTCATTTTCAGATGGGCACTGCAATAAAAGCAATAAAGTAATGCAAAAGGAATAAATTATGTTAGGTTGTAGTTATTTTGATTGGCATTTGAAATTATTTTCCAACTCCAAATTCTGTGATTATAAATAATAAAATGCTCTCATTTTTTCCAGGCACTGTGTTTAAATACACTGCTAAAAATCTAAAGACCTCTTTATATATTATAGTATGCCAGGCTATAATTTTTGCAAAACACAGACTTAGAGGCATTCCTTTTCTTTCTTCATATTCAAAGCTAAGCATATACTTCTTATGGACTCTCTACTGCCTTTCTCCACCCCCTCATTACTCAAGGGATAAGCAACTTTGAAACATTTTCATTAATGCTGTGGGATGAGTGAGTTGAGTAGTCTTCTAGTAGCATTGGGTAAGCCTAAACACCAAAAACTCAAGAACCTCCCTTGGATTAAAAGAGATGTTGGAACTTTGAAAATGAAGCAATTCCTTCCCTTCTTATTAGCAGCATGAAGCCAATATGTACGAAATGGAAGATTCCTACTAAGAACATTACCAAATATTGAATATTATGGTATAAGATATTTCTACCATTTTCATAAAGAAGAAAAGGCTTATGTACTATATAAATTTTTATTTTCAGATTGATTTCCTATCAGAGATACTATTTCCCAATCTCATTTGCCTTCCAAAATTTTTAAAGCATTGTATTTTTTTTTATTGTGCGGGAGATGAGGGGAACTGGGGATTGAACCCAGGGGTCCTTAACCACTGAGCCACATCCCTAGCCTTTTAAAATATTTTATTTAGAGACAGGGTTTTGCTAAGCTGCTTAGGGCCTCTTTAAGTTGCTGAGGCTGGCTTTGAACTCATGATCCTCCTGCCTCAGCCTCCCAAGCTGCTGGGATTACAGGCGTGCACTACCACACCTGGCTAAAGCAGTGTAGATTTTTAAAAATTGGAAAAATTGAGTTTAAATTGAAAGCCTGTAGCTCTCACAGACCCATGATTATAGATAAGGTCTCATGAATTAGAACAGCCTAAATGCATCCATTCTTGCCCCTGATAACTCACCCAGGACCTCCAGCTCCCTCACATCCTCCCAGAGTCTCCCATCACAAGAGGGTCAACAGGGTGAGTGCCCAACCCCGCTCTGGCTGTGGCAGATGCTGGCAGACTCTGGTGCCTCTCCTGCCTTGGCTTCTGTGAGTTTTAGTGAGTGCTGTCCTGTTCTTGCTGAGTAGAGAACCACTGGTGGGTCCTGCCTCACAGAGCCAAAGTCGTCTTCCCTCTCTTGCTCTTACACCGTGTTAGGATAGTCCTAAAACAAAGTCATTTGTGCCTTGGTATTTTGCTGAGGTTCGGAGAAGTAACTCTTTGGGGTTTTTACTTGCTGGCGTCTCACTACGAGTTGGACATGGAGGCCGTTGAAATGGGGGAAGGAGGCAGAGAGTTCTGGGGTAAGAACCAATACCCCTTTCATACTTAAGGTCAACCCTCTCCTCCGACAACCTCAACCTAAGATGGGATCTCTTTTTTCTTGACATAGATTATCTCCTAGGAGGCTTTGTTCCAGGTCTCCCCTCTAGTTCACCCAACAAGCCTGAACCTTCTGCCGTGGGCACATCTCTGACACAAGCTGAGGTACCTGCTCAGTGAAGATTTACTCTTGCTCTGATGAAAACCACCCAGACCACCCTGCAGGATTGAACTTGAGGTGGAGGGATTGTGGGGCGGAAGTGGGAGGGAAGTGACAGTGAGCCTCAGGACAGGGAGCTGCCCAGGAAGCACTGAGGCATTCTGTTCTTCACTCAGGCTCTGAATTCTCTCTGCAGAACGACATCTTTGAGTGGGCCAGGGATCACCGAGCTCACCACAAGTACTCGGAGACAGATGCTGACCCCCACAATGCCCGCAGAGGCTTCTTCTTCTCCCACATTGGGTGGCTGTTGGTTCGCAAGCATCCAGATGTCATTGAGAAGGGGAGAAAGCTTGACGTCACTGACCTGCTTGCTGATCCTGTGGTCCAGTTCCAGAGAAAGTAAGTGAATACGCATGATACAGAGGTGTCCCTCAGGGCCAGGCAAAGAGAGAGCACAGCAAGAGTCAATAATACCTGGAGAGCATTCTTCTCAAGCATTTCCTTAATGATTGGGTTTAGGATTTACCTCTGTTTGTTAATTTCCTTTTGCTCATTAAGTTCTCCCTGTTGGAAAATTTATTTTGAAATACAAATTTCATTTATAATGGATTTCTATTAATCCCCAGGGATCCCTTCCTCCTGGCTAATCTTGCATGGCTGATTTCCTGGGACCTGTTTCTGTTTTCTCCTCTCCCCCATTAAAAGTTTCCAGGGAGTGAATGAAGGCAGAGCTTACTTTATTTTATTGACAAACTTGACTCCAACAGGACAGATTCTCTGCAGGTGTCCTGCTCTGTTCTCCTGAAGTTACCTCCCCCTCCCTCCCCTCATGTAGACTTTTTGCTGGTAAGTTTCTGTGCTGAGAAAATAAGACTTCATAACAGGGAGCCTCAGAGCAGCTGTGTACCCCAGTGGTGTCCTCTAAGTGTGTTCAGTTGGTTGGTATTTGCCGGGTGAAACTACTTTCAACAAGTACATGAAGAAATATTGACTATAATTGTGCTGGCAAGTACAGAGCACCTGTTGCTCACCTTTCGGCTAGAGAGCTGGCATGTACTCTGTCCATGTTGGTCTGGGTCTGCAAGTTTGGCCATGCTGAGAATACTTATAAATGGGCCCGTTGCCTCTAAAACAATAAATTTATGTACAAAAAAGAGGACAACTTTGGACCATGCTCTGGTTAGAGCTTTGTGATAAGATAGTGAGTAAATGTTTACAAAGACCATTTCCACTGAGAGGTCAGTGTTATCTGAGGGCTCATTTGTATAGAATTTGTTCAGGCTGAAAATGGAAATAGAGGCTGTGCCTTTGTCTGACACAAGTATCCTTGCATGAAAGTAAGAGTGGCTCAGAATGTGCTTGTTTGTCCCACAGCCTCTCCTCTTGCCCTGGAGGGAGATGTAGAGTGTAGAGGGGAAATGGCGGACCATGGCAGTGGACTGCCTTGGATCAAACTCTGTGGTCCCCCACTTACCAGCAAATGTATTAACACTCTGAGTCTCAGGTTCATCTACAAAATGGGAGTGACAGGCTGGGCATCGTGGCATACTTTTGTAATCTCAGAGACTCAGGAGGCTTAGGCAGGGGGATCACAAGTTTAAGGTCAGCCTCAGCAACTCAGTGAAGGCTTTTCACAAAATAAAAAATAAAAAGGGCTGGGGATGTAGCTCAGTGGTAAAGTGCCACTAGTCCAATCCCCAGTAACCCTCCCCACCATCACCAAATGGGAGTAACAGGCATACTTAATCTCTTGTAGCTTTTATAAAGATTTATGAAAATAAAAGTACAATGTCTGGCCTGTCACAAGAGCTCCTGCGTGTCAGCGATGATGGTTGCTGCACAGGCACTTGCTGCTCTGGAGGGTCCCTCAGGTTTCCATCACTGCTTCTGTTGGTTTCACCATAGGGTTTTGCCTGTTCACCTCAATACAGCTCTTTCAAGTAGACACACCCAGGATCAATAGCTAAAAAGTTTAGAGCAGAAAATAACAAGATGTTTCCAATCAGTAATTAAATGATTTGTTGATTTTGATTTTTCACCATGAGAGTAAAATAGTAAAGGTCATTAGAGAAAAAGCTAAAGAATTCAGAGAAATAGAAGAATGATTCACAGTTCATAAACACAGCCACTATTAATATTCCATAGTGTCTCCTTTAATTTTTTACGCATATATTTGACATATTTGGCATGATGGCAGTCACACTGCATATGATTTTATGTCTCACTTTTAACTTCAGATTATATTGTGGACACTGTTGTCAAAGCCTGCAGGAGAATCCATCAGTCAAGCATGTCATAGTTTATTCAACCGTCGCTGTGGTTAGATATGTATGTCATTTTCAATTCTATGAAATAAATGATGTTGCAATGCAATTAGTAATGCTTTGGGACAATCAGAACTTAGATTAATCTGAAGAGCTAAAATGAGAAGGGAAGGCTGTCTTTTTCACTAACAAGAACTGAACTGGGTATAATAGTCTGGGTTTCCTAGATCATAAAACTAGAAGGTTTTTTTTCCTTCTTCATTTTTTTCCCTTTAAAAAAATGCTGACATCTGATTCATTATGTGTGGACTGATGGTACATATGTCCAAAGACTGTTTCTAAATGCAGGCTCAAGAACAAAGGCTATTTCAGCAAGTTCCCTGAATAGTTATCCGAGAACATCTTCCATTGCCAGTCAGGAGACCAAAGCAGGCTGCACCCGTCAGAAACCATCCATTCACATCTTCATTTCACAGGGGCCCTTAAGCTCCTACTGAGAATTGATGCTGAGGATACAGGCCTAAAGATTGGCCTCTGATGGGCTGGGATTGTAGCTCAGTGGTGGAATGCTTGCCTCGCACGTATGAGGCACTGGGTTTGATCCTCAGCATCACATAAAAAAAAATAAATAAAATAATAAAACATATTGTATCCATCTACAACTAAAAAATATTTTTTTAAAAGAAGAAGATTGGCCTCTGTCCTTCCAGAATTTGCAGAGGAGCAGGGAATCCACAAATTAATTGTAAGTATAGTCTAGTAAGAGGAAGCCTGCAAAATAGTACAGGACTCTCTGGGAACACGACTGCAGGGGGCAAGGTGGGAGGGACAGCCTTGTGAGAGCAACTAGCCTCTGAGCCAATACCTGGAAGATGAGGAGGTGAGTCAGGGGAAGATGGGGCAAAGGCTGTTCAACATTCCTTCCATTTCATAGAGCCATACTAAACCACTGGACTTGAGCACCAGAAGGGAGCTCATAAATCATTAATCTGTACTCTCTCTTTTTCCTGTTTTGTGTATTTTTTATGGGATGATCAGTCAGGTGCAAAATCAAGAGGAGTCACAGGAAAGGCCCAGGAAAACAAATCTCATCACACTTACTGCTACTAGGAAAAAGGATTGGCACACCAGTCAGGGGCAACATGGGAGGCCTCAGCATAGTCAGAAGGCAGAAAGCAGGAGCCAGGGGGAAACTGAGTTAAGCCTTTATTGAGGTTTCCTGGGGAAAGAAAAGGAACAGTACAAGATTGGGTGGTCTGAATAACTCCCACAGGCTTTAAGCTGTATGAATGGTCCCTGGCTACCTGGTGTCACCCTGAAATCATTAAGGTAAGGAAGACTGACTCCTTGAGTTCCTGGGTCAGACATGGGAGGTCTGGTTCTGGTTTGTATATTGAAGGCTTGTTCTAGGCTGGGACCATTGCTGTCCCTCAGGATTGGCTAGCTTCAGGAAGGGCAGTCTCTCCCCCAACTAGAAGGATTTTTAACATGTCAAAACATCATAATACACAGAAAATTACACACACATACACACACACATCATCCTATGAGGAAACTAATCAAATGTAGATAGAAAGCTGGGGCTAGAAGTAGCTGCATCTCAGACTATTTGTCTGATGTACTTACTTCCGATCGCATCTCACTGCTTAAAAGGCACACAGCAGTTCTTAGATGCACTTAGAAGCACTCATGGCCTTTGGTAATTATCCAACGTAGAGAACATAGAGAGCCACGATCCAAACATAAGGTGTAAGTAAAATCACTGAACTCAATGAAGAAAGCTTCCAAGATGCACAAAGTGCGGCAACTGGTTTTCTCATGTTCACAAAGCCAGTTTTACCGGTCCTGTCAGTCAGGCCATGTGGAAGAGACAGATTCCTTAACAGGAACTGAAGTCACTGCATGATGGTCATGAGCTGGAGGGGAGCACCCTCTTGTTAGCAGCACTGTCACATCAGGTCTCAGTCCTTGTTACCCTGGGCTGAGTGGAGGGCTTCCTGAGTAACAGAGAAAGGTGCCCACTTGCCTTTGGGGTACAGTCCAGGGTGACAGCAAGGCACCTTATAGAGTTCCTCTGCTGCCAAATTCCCACCTGCTCCCATCTGGTTCTCTGAGGGCAGCTGTCCCTTTTTGAGGTTGGATGTTCAGACTTTATAGCTGACTCCATTGCCCTCCCAGGGCTCAAACAGATCCAGCTAAATGCCTCTTGGAGAGTTTCCTCACCCACAGGACTGTGCAAATGATGGAGACCCAGGACTCAGGCACTCCTCAGTCCCCTCAACACACAGACATTGCAGTTGACTGATAAGCTTGTGCTTAGCCATCCTAATGACAACTTGCCACAGACAGGCGTGGCAGAAAGTCAGGCTTAATTGACTTTCCATTTTATGGTCTAATGAAAGAAAATAGCAGCAGCCTTAAGGGTAACAGGAAAATAACACAGTTTAAGCTGTAGTCCCAGACTTTTCCCCTAAAAGATGATTTTACCAGAGCTGATACAATAAGCTGCTAAGTAGGCTACGTCATGATTTGCTGTGTTATCAAGTTGTGAATGACGAGCATCTGGAGGTGAGAGGGAGAGAAGCAAATGGCATTGCCTTTAGACCCTGGTAACTAGGGCCCCTGCCCTGGGTCTTGTGTTTTAAATGGATGTGCTTCTTCCCATGGGTTGTGAAGATCACAGGACTAAAGGGACATACATCTGGAACCATCTCTGATTTTTAGACTATGGCTGGGTTCCTAGGATGTTAGAATTCCTTGCCCACGTGATCCTGAGCTCACTTTTGGAGCCTACGGCAGCCTCTCCCTGGGCTCTGTCTTCCTGGCAGGAAGTGTGTGTGTAACCTAGGCTTTAAGGGTGGCCAAGGGACAATATTTGTCTGGAGAATCAAGCTTAAAAGTGTGAGCTTGGATATCCACAAGAGTGGACAGGGCTAGAGGAGGCAAGAGAGAGAGGCAGGCCAGGCTGGGAGCTTCCACCTGTATTCTTGGCCTGGCAAATGTTGGGATGAACTTGGAAGTGAGACACCCTTAAGGGTGAGAGCAGGTCTAGAAGTCAGGAGGTGTGTTTGGCTTCAGCAAGATAGAAGTTTATTCCTCTAACAATAAAAAGAATTCTGGAGGGGAGCAGCAGCAAGTGGGGGTAGCAGCACTACCAGGTCAGTAGAGAACTGGGTTCTTCTATCTTTCTGCACATCTTCAGCATGTGGCATTCATCTCGGTGTTATGTCATGGTCCAAGCTGACTAACTACTAAGGTCCAACCAGAAGGAAGCAGGAGAGGCCAAGGGGCACACTGCTGAGTCACCTTTAAGGAGCCTTTCCAGAAGATGTGCATAGTCTCTCCACTTACCTCTCGTTGTTCATATCTGTGCTTGAAGGAAATTTTTTTCCTAAGGTAGAAAATGTGAATAAATATGGGGTGAGCACTTAGCAATAGTACCTCAATTGTCCTGCCTTAAGCACAGAGATTGGCTATCACATTACTCACTCTTGTATGTTTTTTTGTGAAGCAAGATGATGGCCTCCGTGTCCCCATTTAGTGAGCAGAAACTGGAATCTCAAGTGATTTTATTGAGATGTCAGAATGAAGATTAAACCCAGACACTGTTTTTCCTAATGCTTTGCTCATTCCATTGATTCCCACTTTAGGGAAGAAATTCCTTTAGAGATAATAAGCAGACACTGTCCTGTGCATTTTGAAGTAACCAGGAAGGAAGCTAATCTAGACATAAAAAACAAGGTCCTTGTCTCATCACCATGGTGATGGGATGAACTAAGAGAAAGTGGATGGAATGATTCAGAAGAGAAAAAACACTTTTGTTCTGGTGCACTAGGAAGTTAAGAAAATGTATAAATATTGCCATTCCAGGAAGAAAGGCAATTGAGTTCTAGTTGTCCCCTAGTCTGTGATAATTAGTCTTTTATCCCCTCTAAGAAGGAGAATCACTTCTCTCAATGATAATCTCATTTTTTTGGTAGAAACTTCATTTTTTAAAGAGAAATTTTAAGTTTACAGCACAATCAAGAGGACGGTACAGAGATTTCCATATGCACATCTTTCCAGAAGATGTGCATAGCCTCTCCACTTACCTCTCGTATCTATCTATCCCCACACATCCTCCATCATCATCTCTCACCAGAGCAGGCATTTGTTGCAACTGATGAATGTACATCCACACATCCAAAGTCCACTCTTGGTGGTGTAGTCTGTGGGTTTGGACAAATATATAATGGCTTATATTCACAATTTTTGAATCATGCAGAGTCTTCTCACTATTATAAAAATACTTTGTACTCTTTCTTTATCCCTCCTGCTCCCACACCCCCTGGGCAACCACTGATCTTATTTTCTTCATAGTTTAGCCTCTTCCAGAATATCAAATAATTGGAATCCTGTAGTGTGTAGTTTGACTTCTTTCACTTAGTGATATGCATTTTTAAGATTCCTTCATGTCTTTTTATTGTGTGGTAGCTCATGACTGTTTGGTTCTGAATAATAGCCAGAATATTGGTCTGAATGCACTCTAGGCTGTTTGTATGTTTGTTTGTTTTATCCATTTACCCACTGAGGGACATCTTAGTTGCTTCTAAGTTTGGGCAATTAATAAAGTTACTATAAACATCCATGTGCAGGCTTTTATATGAACATAAGTTTTTCACTTCCTTTGGGTAAATACCATGGAATGTGATCGCTGGATTGTATGGTAAAAATATGCTCAGTTTTGTAAATAACAGCCAAACAGTCTTCCAAAGTGTGGTTATCATTTTGTATTCCTCTTGGCAATCAGTGAGTTTCTGTTGCTCTGTATCCTTACCAACACTTGGTGTTGTCAATGTTCTGGATTTTAGTCATTCTAATTGATATATAGAGGTATCTCATTATTGCTTTAATTTTCATTTCCCCAGTGACATATAAAGTGGAACCTCTTTTCATGTGCTTCTTTTCCATCTTTGTATCTCTTTCAATGAGGTATCTGTTAAAATCCTTGACCCATTTTAAAATTGGGTTGTTTGTTTTTTCATTGTTGGGTTTTCAGAGTTCTTTGTATATTTTGAATAAAAGTCCTTAACCAGATATGTTTTATACAAATATTTTCTCCCAGCCTGTGGCTTCTTTTCATTCTCTTGACAGTTTCTCTTGCAGAGAACTTCTCAGTTTCAATGATGTCCAGCTTATCTATCATTTTTTTTCATGGACTGTGTCTTTAGTGTCATATCTCAAAAGCTATCTTCCAAACCTAAGTTCAGTTAGATTTTTTCTGATGTTACTATCTAGTAGTCTTGTGTTTTATGTTTAGTTCTTTGAGTTACTATCTGTGCAGGGTGTAAGATCTGCATCTATATTCATTTTTTTTTGCATGCAAATGTCCAGCTGTTTTGACACTATTTGTTGAAAAGATAGTCTTTTCTCCATTGTATTGATTTTGTTCCTTTATTAAAGATCAGTTGGCTACATTTTTGTGGGTTTATTTTTGGTTCTCTATTCTGTTCCATTGGTCTATTAATTTATTCTTGCACCAATCCCACACTGTCATAATTTTTATAGTAAGTCAAATAATGTTGGTCCTCCAACTTTGTTCTTAACTTTCAATATTGTGTTGTCTATTCTGGGTCTTTTGCCTTCACATGTAAACTATGGAATTATTACGTCAGCATCTACAGAAGAACTTTCTGGGGTTTTGATTGAAATTGCAGTGGATCTATTGGAAAGAACAGACATATTGGCAATATTGAGTCTTCCTGTCCATAAGTATGCAGTAAGTCTTCATTTATTTAGGTCTTTTTTGATTTTTTTCATCAGAATTTTGTAGTTTTCTTCATATAGATCTTATACATATTTTGTTAGATTTATATCCAAGGATTTCATTTTTGAGGGTCCTAATGTAAATAGTATCATGTTTAAAATTCCACTTGTTTATTGCTTGTATGTAGAAAACCAATTGATTTTTGTATGTGAACCTTGTAGTGGCAACCTTGTTATAATTGTATGCTAATTCTTTTGTTGATTCTTTCAGATTTTCTACAAAATTGGTAATATCACCTGTGAACAAAGACAGTTTTATTTCTTCCTTTCCAATGAATACACCATTCATTTCCTTTTCTTATCTCATTTCATTAGCTAAGACTGCCATTATGACATTGAAAATGAGTGGATAACAGGTGACATCCTTGCCTTGTTCCTGTTCTTAGTGGGGAAGCTTCTACTGTCTCACCATTATGGTGTTAGCTCCATGTTCTTTTTGTAAATATTCTTGATTAAGTTGAGGGAGTCACTCTCTATTCCTAGTTCACTGTGAGGTTTTATCATGTATGGGTGTTGGACTTTGTCAGATGCTTTTTTATGCATCTCCTGATAAGATCATGTGATTTTTCTTCTTTAGCCTTTTGATGCTTGGCTTCTATTAATGCAATGGCTTCTATTAATTGATTTCCAAATATTGAAGGAGACTTGCATACCTGGGATAAATCCCAATTGATCAGAGCATATAGTTCTTTTCATGTGATGTCTAATTCAATTTGCTAATATTTTGTTGAGGATTATAATGTCTATGTTCATGAGAGACATTGGTCTGTAGTTTTCTTACATGTCTTTGTGTGGTTTTGATGGTTAGGAAATGGTTTTATTAGTTAGGAAATATTTCCTCTGCTTCTGTTTTATAAAAGAGATTGGCATAAAGAAATACTTGATATAATTTCTTAAATATTTGGTGGAATTCACTAGTGAACTCATCTGCGTTTGGTTTGGTCATTTCTGCTTGGGAAGGTTAATTATTGATTTAATTTCTTGGTAGATATAGGCCTATTCGGGTTATCTTTTTTTTTCCTTATGTGAGTTTTGGCAGATTGTGCCTCTTGTTTTGCTTCATTTCATTTAGGTTATCAAATTTGCAGGCATACACTCGTTCATAGTCTTTCTGTATTATTCTGTTAGTGTTCATGGAATCTATAGATATCATTTTTCATTTCTGATATTAGTAATTTGTGTCCTCTTTGAGCCTAGCTAGAGGCTTATCTATTTCATCGATCTTTTCAGAGAACTAGCTTTTGGTTTTGTTGATTCTACTGACTTCCTGTTTACAATTTAATGGGTTTCTGCTCTAATGTTGTTATTCCTTTACTTCTTCTTACTTTGGATTTAATTTGACTTCCTTTTTCTAGTTTGCTAAGGTAGAAGCTTAGATAATTGATTTTATATCTTTCTTTTCTAATGCATGTATTCATGCTATACATTTCCCTCTTTAAGCACTGTTTTCACTGCATCCCACAATTTTTGATAAGTTGTGTTCTCATTCTCAGTTAGTCCAAAGTATTGTTTAAGGTGTCTTGAGATTTCTTTTTTGACCCATATGTTATTTAGAAATGTGTTATATTTCCTTGTATTTGGGGATTTTCCAAAAATCTTCCAGTTATTGACTTCTAGTTTCATTCTATTGTAGTCTACAAACAGACATTGTATCATTTCTATTCTTTTAAATTTTCTAGGGTGTGTTTTATGGCCCAGATGTGGTCTATCTGGGTGAATGTTCTGAATGTTGAGAAAAATGAGTATTCTGCTATTGTTGGGTGGAGTAATTGATAGATCTCAGTTACTTCTTATTGATGGTGGTGTTGAATTCAACTTTGTCCTTACAAATTTTCTGATAGATCTGTCCATTCCTGATAGAGAGCTGTTGAAGTCTTTGGCTATAATGTTAGATTTGTCTATTACTCCTTGCCATTCTATCAGTTTTTGCCTCATATATTTTCACTCTATATTAGTAGGTGCATTAAGAATTAGTATGACTTCTTGGAGAACTGATCCCCTATATAATTATGTGATGCCTCTCTTTTGCTGATAACTTTCTTCACTTTGAAATCTGCTCTGTTTAAAATTAACACAGCTACTCCTTTTCAAAATTAGAGTTAGTATATCTTTCTCTATCCATTTATCTTTAATTTACATGTGTCTTTATATTAAAGTGGGTTTCTTATGGATAACTTGTAGTTGGGTCCTTTTTTTTAAATCAATTCTTAAAATTTATGTGTCTTAATTGGTACATTTAGATCATTTATTCTCAAAACTTCCATTGAAGTGCTCATTATCTAGCCTATTTGTTATTGTTTTCTGTTTGTTGTTCTTGTTCTTTTTACCTCATTTTGCCTTCTACTCTTTTTCTGCTTTTTTTGTGGTTTCACTTGAGCATTTTGTGATTTCATTTTCTATCTTTTCTAATTATATTTGTTAAGTTCTTTTTATTTTGGTCAGTTAGAGAAATATTTTACTTTTCTGAATTCTGCAAGATTAACAAAAGGAGATTTTTTTTCCCCCATCATATTCCACCACCTTTACTGTCCCCAAGCCCCCTCACTCCTTCCACCTCTGTGAATAGAGTTCCTCCATTGTTCCCGTGTCCTCCCCACTATTATGGATCAGCATCCACTTATCAATGAGTACATTTGGCATTTGGTTTTCTGAGATTGGCTTACTTCACTTAGCATGATATTCTCCAACTCCAACCATTTACCTGTAAATGCCATAATCTTATTCTCTCTTATTGCTGAGTAATATTCCATTGTATATATATACCACACTTTCTTTATCCACTCATCTGTCGAAGGGCATCTAGATTGGTTCCACAGTTTTGCAATTGTGAATTGAGCTGCTATAAACATTGAAGTGGCTGCAGCACTGTAGTATGCTGTTTTTAGGTCTTCTGGGTATAGACCAAGGAGTGGGATAGCTGGGTCAAATGGTTCCATTCCAAGTTTTCTAAGGAATCTCCATACTGCTTTCTAGATTGGTTGTATCAATTTGCAGTTCCACCAGCAATGTATGAGCGTGGCTTTTTCCCCACAACCTTGCCAACATTTATCGTTGTTTGTATTCTTGATAATTGCCATTCTGACTGGTGTGAGATGAAATCTTAGGGTAGTTTTTTAAAAAAATCTTTTTGTAGTTGTAAATGGACAGAATGCCTTTATTTTACTTGTTTATTTTTATGTGGTGCTGAGGATCAAACCCAGTGCCTCACACATGCTAGGCAAGTGCTCTGCTACTGAGCTACAGCCCCAGCCCCTTAGGGTAGTTTTGATTTGCATTTCTCTGATTGCTAAAGATGTTGAACAGTTTTTCATATGTCTGTTGATGGATTGTATGTCTTCTTCTCTGAAGTTTCTGTTCAGCTCCTTGGCCCATTTATTGATTGGGTTGTTTGTTTTTTTGGTGTTAAGTTTTTTGAGTTCTTTATATATCCTGAAGATTAGTGCTCTATCCGATGTGTGTGTGGCAAAGATTTGTTCCCAGAATGTAGGCTCTCTGTTCACTTCATTGATTGTTTCTTTTGCTGAGAAGAAGCTTTTTAGTTTGAATCCATCCCATTTATTGATTCTTGATTTTACTTCTTGTGCTATAGGAGTCTTGTTAAGGAAGTATGGTCCTAATCCGACATGATGAAGATTTGGGCCTATATTTTCTTCTATTAGGCATTGGGTCTTTGGTATGATTCCCAGGTCCTTGATCCACTTTAAGTTGGTGAGAGATAGGGGTTTAGTTTCATTTTGCTGCATATGGATTTCCAGTTTTCCCAGCACCATTTGTTGAAGAGGCTATATTTTCTCCAGTGTACGTGTTTGGCTCCTTTATCTAGTATAAGATAACTACATTGAAGTGGGTTCATCTCTATGTCTTCTATACCATTGATCTACATGTCTATTTTGGTGCCAGTACCACGCCGTTTTTGTTGCTATAGCTTTGTAGTATAATCTGAGGTCTGGTATTGTGATGCCTCCTGCTTCACTCTTCTTGCTAAGGATTGCTTTGGCTATTCTGGGTCTCTTATTTTTCCAAATGAATTTCATGATTGCCTTTTCCATTTCTATAGGGAATGACATTGGGATTTTAATTGGGATTGCATTGAATCTATATAGCACTTGGGTAGTATGGCCATTTTGACAATATTGATTCTGCCCATCCAGGAGCATGGGAGATTTTTCCATCTTCTAAGGTCTTCTTCAATTTCTTTCTTCAGTGTCTTGTAGTTTGCATTGTAGAGGTCTTTCACCTCTTTTGGTAAATTGATTTCCAAGTATTTTATTTTTTTTGAGGCTATTGTGAATGAGATAGTTTTCCTAATTTCTCTTTCAGAGGGTTTATCACTGATGTATAGAAATGCAATTGATTTATGGGTGTTGATTTTATATCTTGCTACTTTGCTGAAATCAGTTATTAATTCTAGAAGTTTTCTGGTAGAATTTTTTGGATCCTCTAAGTATAGAATCATGTCATCTGCAAATAATGATGGTTTGAGTTCTTCTTTTCCTACTTGTATTCCTTTAATTTCTTTTGTCTGTCTAATTGCTCTGGCTAGCATTTCAAGGACTACGTTGAATAGCAGTGGTAAAAGAGGGCATCCCTGTCTAGTTCTCGTTTTCAGAGGGAATGATTCCAATTTTTCTCCATTTAGGATGATGTCAGCATTGGGTTTAGCATAGATGGCTTTTACAAAGTTGAGGTATGTTCCTACTATCCCAAGTTTTTCTACCATTTTAAACATAAAAAGGTGCTGTATTTTGTCAAATGCTTTCTCTGCATAGATTGATAAAATCATATGACTCTTATCTTTCAGTCTATTGATGTGATGTATTACGTTTATTGATTTCCATATGTTGAACCAACCTTGCATCTCTGGAATGAACCCCACTTGATCATGGTGCACTATTTTTTTGATATGTTTTTGTATGCGATTTGCCAGTATTTTATTGAGAATTTTTGCATCTATGCTCATCAGGGATATTGATCTGAAATTTTCTTTCTTTGATGTGTTTCTGTTTGGTTTTGGAATCAGAGTGATACTTGCCTCATAGAATGAGTTTGGAAGGGTTCCCTCCTTTTCTATTTCATGAAATAGTTTTAGGAGTATTGGTATTGATTCTTCTTTGAATGTCTTGTAGAACTCAGCTGAGAATCTGTCTGGACCTGGGCTTTTCTTGGTTGGCAGGCTCTTGATGGCATCTTCTATTTCCTTGCTTGAAATTGATATGTTTAAGTTGCATATGTCCTCTTGGTTCATTTTGGGTAGGTCATATACCTCTAGAAATTTGTCAGTGTCTTCAAGGTTTTCAATTTTACTGGAGTATAAATTTTCAAAATAGTTTCTAATTATCCTCTGTATTTCAGTAGTGTCTGTCATGATATTTCCTTTTTCATTGCGAATTTTAGTAATTTGGGTTTTCTCCCTCCTTCTTTAAATTAGGGTCGCTAAAGGTTTGTCAATTTTGTTTATTTTTTTGAAGAACCAGCTTTTTGTTCTGTCAATTTTTTGAATTGCTTCTTTTGTTTCAATTTCATTGATTTCAGCCCTGATTTTGATTATTTCCTGTCTTTTACTTCTTTTGGTGTTGATTTGTTCTTCCTTTTCTAAGGCTTTGAGACAAAGAGTCAATTCATTTATTCGTTGACTTTTACTTCTTCTAATAAATGAGCTTAATGCAATGAACTTTCTTCTTAGCACTGCCTTCATGGTATCCCAGAGATTTTAATATGTTGTATCAGAGTTTTCATTTGCCTCTAAGAATTTTTTTTTATCTCTTTCCTGATGTCTTCTGTTATCTATGCATCATTCAATAGCATATTATTTAGTTTACAGGTGTTGGAGTAGTTTCTATTTTTTAATCTGTCATTGATTTCTAATTTTATTCCATTATGATCAGTTAGGATGCAGGGTAGTATCTCTATTTTTTTGTATTTGCTAAGACTGGCTTTATGACATAACATATGATCTATTTTGGAAAAGGATCCATGTGCTGCTGAGAAAAAAGTGTATTCGCTTGTTGATGGATGGAACACTCTATATATGTCTGTTAAGTCTAAGTTATTGATAGTTTCATTGATATCTATGATTTCTTTATTTAGTTTTTGTTTGGAGGATCTATCCAATGGTGAGAGAGCTGTGTTAAAGTCTGCAAGTATTATTATGTTGTAGTCTATTTGATTCTTGTATTTGAGAAGGATTTGTTTGATATATGTAGAAGCCCCATTATTTGGGGCATAGATATTTATGATTGTTATGTCTTGTTGATGTATGATTCCCTTAAGAAGTATAAAATGACCTTCTTTATCTCTTTTCACCATCTTTAGTTTGGAGTCTACTTTATTTGATATGAGGATGGAAACTCCTGCTAGTTTGTGGGGTCCATGTGAGTGATACATTTTTTCTCCAGCCTTTCACTTTCAGTCTGTGGATGTCTTTACCTGTGAGAGGAATCTCTTGAAGACAGCATATTGTTGGGTCTTTTTTTTTTTTTTTTTATCCAGCCTGTCAGTCTATGTCTTTTAATTGGTGCATTTAGGCCATTTACATTCAGGGTTATTATTGAAATATGATTTGTAATCCTGGTCATTTTGGTTTATTTTTGGTTTTTACCTTGACTTGTTTTCTCTTTTGAATGGTCTTTCCTTTAGTGTAGTTCCTCTCTTTGTATATTTTCATTGTTGGTTATCCTTTCCTCCTCATGGAATATTTTGCCAAGAATGCTGTATAGTGCAGGCTTTCTTGCTGTAAATTCTTTTAACTTTTGTTTATCATGGAAGGTTTTTATTTCATCATCAAATCTGAAGCTCAATTTTGCTGGATATAGGATTCTTGGTTGGCATCCATTTTCTTTAAGAGCCTGGAATATGTTGTTCCATAATCTCCTGGCTTTTAGGGTCTGGGTTAGAAAATCTGCTGAGATCCAAATTGAGCTTCCCTTATATGTAATCTGGTTCCTCTCTCTTGCGGCCTTTAAAATTCTATCCTTATTCTGTATGCTGGGCATTTTCATTATAATGTGCCTTGGTGTAGATCTGTTGAAATTTTGTACATTTGGTGTCCTGTAAGCCTCTTGTATTTGATTTTCCAATTCATTTTTCATATTTGGGAAATTTTCTGATATTATTTCATTGAAGAGATTGTGTATTCCTTTGGTTTGAAATTCTGTGCCTTTTTCTATCCCAATAAATCTTAGATTTGGTCTTTTGATGCTGTCCCATATTTCTTGTATGTTCTGTTCATGATTTCTTACCATCTTCACTGTATGGTCAAGTTTATTTTCAAGATTGTATATTTTGTCCTCATTATCCGAGTTTCTGTCTTCCAGATGATCTAGTCTGCTGGTGATGCTTTCTATTGAGTTTTTTATTTGGTTTATTTTTTCCTTCATTTCAGGAATTTCTGATTGGTTTTTTCCCACAATCTCTTGTTCTTTCTTAATGTTTTGCTGCTTGTAATTGCTCTCTTATGTCTTTGTTAGAGTGGTCAATGGCTGCCTTTATTTGCTTTCCTATTTCTTTGTTGGATTGATCAATGTTTGCCTGTATTTGCTCACTTATGTCATTCTTTAATTTGCAGATCATTTTAATTATGTACATTCTGAATTCTTTCTCTGATATTTCATCAACTGTGTTGTCAATGGATTCTGTTATTGTGATATGAAGGTTTATTTGGGGCACTTTCTTCCCTTGTTTTTTCATGTTGATTGTGTATCTTCCTTTCTTGCAATACGATCTGAGGTATTGCGGCTTCTATCCTATAATCTTGTTTTGACACTCCAGATTACCAAGTATCTCACCTTGGAGCTACTTCTGGTCCCCAGAGTCCCCAGATGGACACTACTGCCACTAAAGTTGGTGGCAGAGGTAGTGTACCAACCTCAAGAGGGCAGTGGGAGTGGCCTTGGCTGGGCTCCTGTGGCAGTCCCTGAGGGCTGTTTTGGGTCCTTTATTGTGCTTCTGCTGGTGAGTAGGAACTCTGGAGTGGAACTGGGGGCAGGCCCAGGCCTCACCTAGGCAGAGTCACAAGCAGGAGAGTCTGTGTGCAACCCTTACCGTGGGCATGGGCTCCCCCGCGGCTGGAGACTAGCAGGCTCTGGTCTGCCTTCAGCTGGGCACCCCTGGTGTTCACTGAGGGTGGTTTTGTGCCCTCTGTGTCGCCTGACCACAGGAACTCTGGAGAAGAACTGGTGCAGGCCCAGGCCTCCCTTGGGTGGGGCCTCCTCACACAGTGGTCTCTGCTGTGACTCTTTCCTCTTTTTGTGGATGTGAGCTCCCCTGTGGCTGGCGGCTAGCAGTCTCTGGTCTCCCTTCGGCTGGACACCCGTGGAGTTTCCTGAGGGTGGTTTTGGGCCCTCTGCCCCTCCTGCCGGTCCACAGGGACTCTGGCGCAGAACTCTGTTAACTTGTTTTTTAAAAAAAATTTTTAGTGGTTCCCTTGCAGTTTATGATATACATTTATAACAATACAAGCTCACTTTCCAATAACATTGTACTACTTCATGGTTAGTGTGAACACCTTACATAATGAAATACTCCTGGTTCCTCCCTCTTGTCTTGTATTTTTACTCTCATTCATTTCACTTATATATAAACATAATAAGTATCTGTGTATCTATGTACCCAGACACACAACACACATGTGTATAAGCATTAAAAAATCAATCAAATGCATTTTTATTATTACTTTGAACAAACTGCTACCTGTTAGATCAATTATGAATAAGAAAAATAAAATTTTTATTGTTCTTTCATTTATCTTTCTCACATGCTCTTCCTTTTTTATGGAAATGCAAGTTTATGGTCTCTATTATTTTCTTTATTTCTAAAGCACACCTTTTAACATTTCTTGAAAAAGCAGGACTAGGCAGAAAATACCCTCAATTTTTGTTTGTTAGAGAACATCTTTATTTGTTTTTCACTTTTAAAGGATCGTTTCAGTTTTTAGTTTTCTTTTCAAAACTTTAAATATGTCATATCACTCTCCTCTTGCTTGCTTAATGGAGTTCATATCTTTACTGCTGTATAGGTGTTTTTGGGTTTCCTCTCTGGTTTCTCTTAGGATTTTTTCCTTATCTTTGATTTTCTGTAGCTTGAAATTTTTATGGCGAGGTATAGAGTTGTTTGTTTCCTTCCTTTTTTGCATTTATCCTGCTTGGCATTCTCTGAACTTCCCAGATATGTGGTTGAGTGTCTGACATTAATTTTGGGAAATTCATAGTCATTATTCTTTCAAATATTTCTTGTGTTCCTTTACTGTTTCTGCTTATTCTGGTATTCCTATTACAAGTGTGTTATGACTTTTGTAGTTGTCCCACAGTTCTTTGGTATTTTGTATTGTTTTCTAGGCCTTTTTTAAAATCTTTGCTTTTCAGTGTTGAAGGTTCCTCAAGCTCAAAGATTTCTTTCTTCTACTGTGTTCAGACTACTTATAAGCCCATCAAATGCATTTTTCATTTCTGTTAGAGTATTTTTAATTTTTAATATTTCTTTTTGGTTCTTTCTTGGGAATTCTGTCTGTGCTTGTATTGCCTATGTGTTCTTTTATGCTGTATATTTTATTCATTAGATCCCCTAGTTATTAATCATAGTTGTTTTAAATTCCTTGTGTGGTAATCCCAACATCCCTGCTGTGCTTGCTCTATCTCTTTAAACTATGTTGTTGATTTTTGCCTTTCAGTATGCCTTGTAGTTTTTCTTTATATCTAGACATCATGTACTGAGTGAAAGGAACAGCTATATATAGGCCTTTAGCAGTGTGGAAAGTATGGGGGGACAAGAAGCATTCTATAGCCCTACAACTAAATCTCAGTCTCTTGGTGAACTGATGCCTCCGGATTATAAACTTCAGGTGCATTTCTCAGGTGTTTTTTTTTTTTTTTTCCCTCTCTCTCCTTTTAAGTAGGACA
The DNA here is from genome assembly GCA_028644305.1 of Xerus rutilus. Classification (NCBI taxonomy): domain Eukaryota; kingdom Metazoa; phylum Chordata; class Mammalia; order Rodentia; family Sciuridae; genus Xerus; species Xerus rutilus. Next base: position 62,300,782 of record CM053408.1, read on the forward strand.
GATGGCTAGAATAAACTGGAGTTTGGTATGTTCCTTCTCCCATGTGAGGCTAGAGCTAGCTGCAGTTGGGTATTTTCCTTCAGCCAGGTCAGTTGGGCTCTGATAAAACACTGGCAAGCTCTAGTTTACTAGTTATATCCTAAAGGTAGACCTTACTAAGAACAACAGAATGCTCTGGCATATTTTAAAATGGCTCCTTTTCTTCTCCCTCTGCTAGAAGGATGAGGGGATTTTCTGTAATATTTACTGTGAAATCCTTGTTAAGTTCCTAGAGATACAGAACACAAAGCATAGGGAACCGTCCCCCTCATGACTAGGTCCCCTGGATGAGTTTCAACCCTGAGACTTGTCCACACCTATCCTCTAGCAATTCATCAATCAAGTTCAGGTTTTCTTACATCGGTACTTGCCCTAATGTGTTGTGATTTTCTCTGTCTCCCTGTCTGTCTCTCCAATTTGGGGAGCAACAGTTTGCCCTATGACTTCATTTCTCTTATTAATCTCAGAATTGTTAGTTTTTCAGTTTGTTTTGCTTTTTACTTATTTTTCAGGTAGAGTGGCAACTTCCAAGCTTCTTATGCCAAACCAGAAAACAGAGGTCGATATCCTCCTTTCTTTATCCTTCTTCCTTTTTTCCATTTAAGTTCTGTGCAATCACATCAGTCTAAATCCTAAACATATTTCTATTTTTGTGAGTATCATATAGCCAGAGTAGTCAGACAAGTCTGCAATTGACTTACCTTTGCTTCTCTACCTTATCAACCTTGTGTTCCACTTTGGAGATTCTCAGTGGAGTGAGATGAATCATCTGTGGATATACAACCAACCTGCCCCCATATCCCTACACTGAATCCATTGTCTTTAATCATGGTTGTATGTAGGGCTCTTGGGAAATCTCCTGTTCTGAGCCTACTTGCCATGGGACCCTTCCTACTGGTTATTAGGTTAGCAGAAAAATTCTTGTCTAGATATTAATGCCTTTGAATAGCTGAGCATACTCAAGGCTTTGGTTGGTTATTTGTATTTTGGGAAAACTCTATAGAAATAATCTTCAAAGGAGAGACCCTAGATGATGAGGTGTTTTGGGGGAGAGATGTGGGGACAGGAGTTTCGAGCTTGACCACCCTCCACCACCCCTTTGCCTCCTAGTCACTCTTGGTGTGATGACTGCCTGTTTCATTTGGGTCCTTGACTGGCTGCATCAGGGAAGCCAAACCTGGCCTTAAGGTGAACATCATTTGGCCATGCTATAAACAGAGCTTAGCTCTTTGGTGTTTTTTCTGCCAACTTAATGTTGAATGTCCTGAGGCATGCGGCATTTTCTCAGGTAATTCAGCTTTGTTTTCTACATGTATCACTTATTCATTCAATAACAATGAAGTGAGCATTCATTATACACCAGGCACCATTTGAGGTGTTGGAGATTGATCAGTGAACAAGAGAGCAAGATTCTGGAAGGTACTTGCTCTTTCTTTCTTGCGCCCCATTTTGGGTCTGGAAATATGAGAAGAGGAAGTTTTACTAGGCATCTTTCCCCTGCTTAGCCCAGTCCCTCTCTTTGCTTCTCCCTATTCAGTCTTTCCTGTCATTCTGTCTCTGTCAATTAATCTGTTTTTGGTTCACTCGCTCTTGTCTGTTTGCCTTTCTGTCCCTGCAGGCTTTGTTTTGTCACCTGCCAGAGAGCTTTATTCCCCCTTTTGTGCCCCTCTCTGCATGGGAGCGTTTTCCCTTGTCCCTCGCACTGTGTTCCCAATAGCATGGTGTTTTTCCCCTCTCCCAGCTTTATTAGAGAACAAAAACCATGTAGCCTACTGCCCAGCCAGCTCTTCTTTTGTTTGTTTTTGGTGGGGAGATGAGAGGGTTTGGTCCTCTTCTGTCCTCTCCTCACTTCTCTGTCTTTGATTTATTCTATCCAGACATCACTTGTGAATGTAAATCTATTCTCTCCTTTAATCTTATCTCCCATTGTTGAGGGTCAGTCTCTTAGGTCAGCAGCCTGAACCCCATAGTCTTTCCAATTCTGCCTTCTCCCCAAGCTACTACATCTTATTCCTGACTCTGAAAAACACAAAAAACGTTGAGAATGAAACAATTTTGTTACTTGGAATAATTTCCCCCTTTGTGTAGCTATAGTTGTCAAAAAACTGAAATTCTGAAACTTCCAGGTCCATGGACTTGAGAAAAAATCAGCTAAATAGATGTGAAGTGTGTTTCATTAGATCCTTTTTGTTAAAAGGTAAAGAAGTAAAACACTGTTCAATACTTCTGTTAAGCTTTTGGCCTTTCCGAGGAGATTTTTTTTGACTCCTTGGAGTCAAAATTTTGTAGTCAAACAGCTGAATTATACTCTGAATGCAGGACAGAGATCTTTTAGTACCGAGGTCACAGCACTGACACCAAAATGTCCCTTTTAGTGGTTAAAAATTTGTGTGGGGGAGAAATCAGCATGTCAGATAATCCAACAGTTGTTTTGGCTTTTAAAAAATTTCCAAGTCAAAATGTCACTTGTTTGCCTCTGTAGAAGGTACTTTTCCTACTGGAACTTTAGGAGAACTTGCCTGTGTGTGAGTGGGAAGATACATCAACTGCATTAGCAGTCAGTTTTCTTTCTCCACATTGACCATCCATTTCTTTATGCAAGAAATTTCCCTGGCAAAATGAGAAGACAGTTTCTCAAATTTCTGGAACCCAAGTACTTATCTCAGAAGCATGGGAAACATAAATCAACAGGACCAGTGAATTCTGGAACTGCTGTTTGTTAAGTATTATCTTAGCTTCACTTTTGATGGCAATAAAGGTATCTTCATGCATCTCAGGTTCACTCCAATAGCCAAAATAACTGCCATTTATTAACTGCTTACTATGTACTCACATTTTGTCTTTGCACACATTATCTCAGGTCCTTGCAATAATCCTTGCAGATGGTACCTGGATTCTGGACTTGAATTTCTAATATTCTCTGGCTCCACATTGCCTTGATTAAATAAATCAAAAGAAGACTAGCATATGTTTGCTATCATGTTTTTCTTTTCCTTTTTTCTTTCTTCCATGTTTGTTTGCTATAAATTATTCTTTCTCTAGTAAAATACTACTATTAAAGCTGAAAAGGAGTGGTATCTAGTTTTAATGTAAAATTTAAATATTTATGTAGAAGTTAAAGCAAAGTTAATTTTTGCAAAAGATATTTTGGTACAAATAGATACCATTCTCACTAATATTTAGCTATCAAGTCTTAATTCTCTTTCTAGACCTGGGGAATAGTATTCTAATTTTCCTGAATATTTTCTTGGCATGAATATGGCTTTAGCTTCAGGCCTTCAGTTAGTAGAATATAAACAGCATTTATAAGAGGCTTTAATTTAATCATTATTTATTGCCTGATAAGTTAGATATATTGTCATTGACATATGAGTCAGAAAAAAAGCCTCTTTTTTTGCCCTATTATTCTTTTTTTTGTTTTGTTTTGTTTTTTGTTTTTTTATAACTTTATTTTATTTATTTTTATGTGGTGCTGAGGATCGAACCCAGTGCCTCACGCATGTGAGGCAAGCGCTCTACCACTGTGCTACAATCCCAGCCCCCTATTATTCTTATTTTTTATTATATATTGGGGGGGGGGGAAGTAGAGAAACCTTTTATAAATTTTATGTTACCTCAGAACTCTTGAAATCTAAATATTATAAATATAACTTAAGAATAAAATACTACTTTAGCACAAAATGTAATAGATTCACTGCAGACAATTTAAAAATGCAAATAAGCATCAAGATTAAAATAAAATAATTTGCAATCTTTCTACTTCAAAAAAAATCAGTTAAAATTTTGTTGTGTAGAGCTGGGTGCAGTGGTGCATGCTTATAATCCCAGCGGCTCAGGAGGCTGAGGCAGAAGTAGCACAAATTCAAAGCCAGCCTCAGCCAAGGAACAGCACTAAAGAACTCAGTGAGACCCTGTCTCTAAATAAAATACAAGATAAAGCTGGGGATGTGGCTCAGTGGTCGAGTGCCCCTGCGTTCAATCCCTGGTACCCTCCACCAAAAAAAGTTTGTTATGTACTCTGAAGTTTTTCAAATGAATCATGCTGTTTTTTTAAAAACAGTAATGTATTCATACCCTATATACTATTTAAAATTGATTAAAATAAGAAAAATGTTTAGAATTTACCTTCCTTTAATTTTATCTACTTTATTTGTGTGTCTATGTGTGTGTTCGTTCTAATTTCCATTTGAGATCATTCTCTGCCTGAGGAACTTCCTTTATCATTTCTTATAGCAAGGGTCTATCAGCAATAAGATTTCAGCTTTTGCTGGGCACAGTGGCTCATGCCTGTAATCCCAGCACTTTGGGAGGCTGAGACAGGAGAATCGCGAGTTCAAAGCCAGCCTCAGCAACGGTGAGGCGCTTAGCAACTGAGTGAGACCCTGTCTCTACATAAAACACAGAAAAATAGGGCTGGGTATGTGCCTCAGTGGTGGAGTGCCCCTGAGTTCAATCTCTGGTACCAAAAAAAAAGATTTCAGCTTTTGTTCATCTAAAGGTCATTTTTTTAAACATCTTTTTTTAGTTGTTGATGGACCTTTATTTAATTTATTTATTTATATGAAGTTCTGGGGATCAAACCCAGGGCCTCACACATGCCAGGCAAGCACCTACCACTGAGCCACAACCCCAGCTGCTTACCTTCTTTTTGAAAAGTATTTTTACCAGAGATAAAATTATGGGTTGGCAGGTTTTTTTCCTTCAGTATCCTAAAGGCATCAAGACCTTACCTTACACTTTGCATAGCTTCTGAGAAATCTGTTGTGATTCTTATGATTATTCCATTACACATAATGTTTCTTTTTTCTCACTATTTTCAAAATATTTCCTTTATCTTCATTTTTCAGTCTTTTGATTGCGATGTGTATAGGTTCCTTTTAGGGGCTAATGGTCAGGGAGTTTTCCTGGTTGATTAACCAAGATGCTTGAATCTGAAACTTGTCTTTGACTAGTTTTGGAAAAGTCTTGGCTATTTTCTTCTTTTGCCTTATTTTCTCTCTCTTCTTCTAGGACACTAATTATATACACATACCGTTTGATATTGTCTCACATATATATTGTTTCATTCACTTCCTTAAAATCTTTGTGTTTCGGTTTACATAATTTCCATTATATGTCTTCAAATTCATTGATTCTTTCTTCATCTATGTCTGGTCTGGTCTGTCAATGAGTTCATCAGAGGATTTCTTCATCTCTGGTATTGTTTTTTTGGCGGGGGGTACTGGGGATTGAGCTCAGGGATACTAAACCACTGAACCACATCCCCAGCCCTATTTTGTGGTTTATGTAGAGACAGGGTCTCACCATTGCTGAGGCTGGCTGCGAACTCACAATTCTCCTGTCTCAGCCTCCCGAAGTGTTGGGATTACAGGTGTGCACCACTCTGCCCGGCTTCTGGTATTGTTTTTTATTCATAAGGTTTACATTCAACACTTTGATAAAACCTATCTGCTTATGTATGTTACTCACCTTTACCATTTAATCCTTTTAATATGTTAATAATAGTTATTTTAAAGTCCTATATAATACTTGTAATATCTGAGCCATCTTTGAATCTGGTGCTATTGATTGTTTTCTCTCTTGACAATGGGCTTTGAGGTCCCCTGCATTTTTGTGTGACTCATTACTTTTTATTAAATTCTGGACATTTTATCTAGAAGAACAAAGAGACTAAGGTAAATAACATTTATGCTTGAGAATGCGCACCCCTCTTTTTTCAGACCATTAGTGTGTGGGAGGACGACAGGGGATGGGGGTTGAATCAATTCAATAGAAGCTGAGTTGAGTTTAGATTTTGTTGCTCTTGTTACCTTTAGTGCCTCATAGACTTCAGCAGATGAGTGCTCTTTTTAATTTTTTTTTTTTTAGCTGTTGATGGACCTTTATTTAATTTATTTATTTATATGCAGTGCTGAGAATCAAACCCAGTGCCTCACACATGCTAGGCAAGTGCTCTACCACTGAGCCACAATCCCAGCCCTACATGAGTGCTCTTACCTTGTACCTAGAACTTGGGGTGCCAGAAGAATTTTCTAAGGATTTAATCTTCAGCTTTCAGCTATCCCTGCACACCTGCCCCACAAAGTAGCTCTCTATACTCTTGTTCCTACTCCCAAGGTGAATTCTGCATCTTTTTTCTTTGCATGTGGCTTATTATGAGTCTGAGGTTTCTTTGGTGTCCTGGTCCAATAGCAGCCTTGGCCAAGCTTGATGTGCCTTAATGTTGTAATCATTGCGTTCTCAGCCTTCCTATCTCTCCTCATCAATAGCAGACCTCTGTTTTGGGTCAATGCAGGATTCTAGGCACAAGCAGATTTCCTAAGGAAGGTTTTTGCTTCAGATCCTTCTTTAATAGCAGTGGCTCTTTGCCTGTCTGTGGTGAGAGAATTTTCTGTCCTTTTTTCCATACTTGGTTTACTTCTATTCCTTTTCCAGAAACAATAGACTTTTGCCTTGTACTGGGGCCCAGATGTTTTGCCTTCCCCTGCAAAGTGTACAACTTTTGCATTTTGAAAGATGGTCTGAGCATTCCCATGGGGTCTGCCTCCCTATCATCTGCCTGATCTGCTTCCTCCTCCCACCAGGAGAGTTGGGGGTCGGTGACAATCTGATTTCTTTTGGGAGGAGTGGCTACCAGTGTGTGGGGGGGTCAAAACTGCCATGGGGGAGAGTGGGACAGGGCAGAGAATCCCCCCAATTCTTGCCTAAAATCTCTGGCCTCACCCCTGCTGGAGGCTGGACTGAAAACCTTCCTCCCCAATTGGGAGGTGTTGCCCCCATCACTGCCCAGCTCCTCTGACTGCCCCTCTGTATTCAGGGTGGGGGTATTAGTCACTGCCAATGTGTGTATGGGACTTGCTGGATGATGGGGAATCCTTGCCCTTCTCCAGGGCTGTTGAGCCTCAGAAAGAGAGAGGTATCCCCTCATTGGGTGAAGTGATAGAGGTTGGGTCTTAATGTCTTTTTAAATGGCACAATTTTAGGGGTCTGAGGGTGCAGTTTCTTAGCCTGCCACTGGAGGAGGCCCCCAAATGCGCCCCCCTCCCCAGGTTTCTTGTGTGGAGGGGGAGCAAAGAGATCTAAATTGTGGTGTGAAAGGGTAGGAGAGATGCTGGGGGTGGGGGTGCTGTGTTCTAGACCCCCCATATTATCCCAGTGTCCCCTGCCTTCCCTCTTCCCACACCCCGTGCCTCCAATTCTGTAGTGCATCCAGATTGTGAAAATGTGCAATAAATGTGTAATGAGTAAAAAAAAAGAAAGAAAGAAAAAGAAAAAGAAAAGAAAGGTGGTCTGAGGAAGGCAAAGCTTTGTGCTGGTCCTCCAGCAGCAGTTGATCATCTCCTCCAGGTCTATGTAGCAGAGGAAGTCCTGGTCTTCTACTCTATGCCCAACCTTTCTTACAGCATCCAATGGGGCTACACAGAAAAGGCCTGAGAGTAAGTACAAACTCTGCTTAGTGTTGGAAGAAGGTCACATAACCTGATCTAGCTAAGCAAGCACATGGACAGCTGAGGGATTTTGTGGATTTCTTATTTTTACTTTCTCCAGTGCTCTGAGCTGGGATATATTACCTCATAGACAATAATATTCACTTTAATGCTGGTTTGCTCCATGAAAGACCCTTTTCTAAAGAATTCAGCTAATACTAAGAAAGAGAGTAGTAAAGGAAGAAGTTAAACAAGAGGCATCTGAAGCCACAAATGTATATATCTAAAGTAAGAAGTGGACTGGTTCACTAGAAGCCGATCCATCACTTGCTGCCCAACTTGTAGTTCTTGCCAAGAAATGATTTATGAGGTTCATGTCCTTGTGACAGCTATTTTATGAAAATATTAAATGACTCTGGGTCCCTTTTTAAAATTGAAAGAGTGTGATTCATACATATTTGTGAAATTCATGTACATTTTCTTTCTTATTGACGCAAATTGCTGACAGCCATGTATTGTGAAGACCCTTTGTCAGTTGAGTTGAAGTGAAAATATTGTCCTAAGTAATGAATTCTGTTGATAGCTGTTCCATTATCCAAAATGAATATTTACATGAGTCATGTGCCGGCTGTCATGTCAGAGCTACCAGAAGCGTTTCCTCTGACATAATTTATTTTTTTTATTCTAATTCCTCAGTCTCCATCTTACCATGTTATATCTGATTGAATGTGTCAAGGGACGATTAGATGGAGAGACATGAAGTTTTGTTACTGGCACAATTTCCGTAGGAGCATTGGAAAAATTTAACCCTGGGTAGATCTCTCAGCCATGTCCTTTATTCTTTATTGGTACAAAGAATGTCAAGAGACAAAGAAGGGCCTCCATGGAGAGGCCACACTAGGAGATGCTCTGTGAGTGGCAGCAGGATGCGTGTTAAAAAGTTGCCTTCTGGGAGTGCATGTTCAGCTTTGTTATATATTCATTGAAACCACTTTAAAAAGTGCTGCTTGACGCCATGTGGCCCTTCTGTGTCCCTGGAGGTATTCTGAAGGTCAGAGAGAGTCATACAGTGAGACTTTGTGAGAATATTTTATAAAGTAACAGCTATGGACTCAAAAACCAAGCCATGTTTTTTTTTTTTTTTTTGGTAACAGGGATTGCACTCAGGGGCACTCAACCACTGAGCCACATCCCCAGCCCTATTTTGTGTTTTATGTAGAGACAGGGTCTCACTGAGTTGCTTAGCACCTCGCTGTCACTGAGGCTGGCTTTGAACTCACAATTCTCCTGTCTCAGCCTCCCAAAGTGCTGGAATTACAGGCGTGTGCCACCTCACCCGGCTCCATCTTTTTTTTTAACCATGTGAAGTACAGGCAGAATTATAACATGAGTGAATGCTGGGTTATTGATTCATGCAGTTAATCAACACACAGAGGCAACTATGGAGAGGCAAAATATGGTTGTGGAATCAAAAGATCTCCTTCTTGCTCTTCTCTCTCTGAGAGTCTATTTCCACAACAATAAAATGGTGATGTTAAGTGATAATATTTACCTTCTAAATTACTAGAAGAATGAGTTAGTTAATATATGTGAAAGTACCAAGGAACTGTGTATTAAATATTCATGTTATTAGCTATACATACAGTACTTCCCATTTAGACTTCTTCAAGGACCTCCACCCTTATCTCCTGGTGGCAAAGTCTTACATCTCCTAACAAGAGCTGTTCTACTCATGAGGAGTTTAGATTCTCAAAGGCCATTCATAGGCCCTTTTAAGAAAATAAGCCCAAAGTGCTAAGATAAGTTTAAACTATTAGTTTCCTGATTCATTTCCACAAGTGAAAATTTAATGATCCCATCAAACTTTTACAACTAGAAGTACTCCTTCCATTCTGTTGGATATTTCCTTGTAGCAAGACCTCCGATGCCTAGAATACCCTTACTGCCACTTCAGCAAGCATTCAAGGCTCTGGTGATGTGGAGGAGTCCTGCACCCAGCAACTCTGAGCCTGTGCAGCTGTCCTTGGCCTGTAGCAGATGTGTCACCACAGCTCTTTTACCATGCTTAGTCTTAAGTTCCCTGCAAAACTCGTGGCCTTCACCATAATCAACAGAGTTTGGGCCAACAGACATCATTCATTGCTGCTAACATTTAGCTACAACTTCAAAAATTTGCCCTTTTCATTCAGTCAATCCCTGTTCCTTCCCTTTTGATCATTATTTGCCCTCTGACCTTAAGCATTCTTCCTGCTGGGCACCCTGCAACATTTGGCATTCTTTCATGCCTTTCAGTTTGGAAAAATTATATCTACTTTTGTTTCCATCTTAATCATGCACCTGTGTTTAGCAGTATTACAGACACTTGTTACCTTTATGCTTATCAAACTGATGATATTACTGATGTTCATAGAACATCTCTGCCTGAGCACAAGCCCAGCTAACAAGCTCTGACTAACCAACAGTGTGTGGATGGATAACTGCTTATCGCTGCTAATTCCATCTACTGCACCAGGGCAGCATGGATGCCTTTATCTTCCGTCTGTGAACTTCTTTATGTGGAAAACTTGAAAGTAGAGGCATTTCTGTACTAAGGGGCATGGAAGATACAAGGCAAAAAAGAGAGAGAGAAAAGGATCGTCCCTGCCTTTATGAATCTTCTCATTTAATTGAGAAGAAGAGGTGCAGGCTTATGAAGTAGGCAGAGAGCTGGGCTTGGTGGTGCAAGCCTGTGATCTCAGCACTTTAGGAGGCTGAGACAGGAGAGTCGCGGGTTCAGGGCCAGGCTCGGCAATAGTGAGGCACTAAGCAACTCAGTGAGACCCTATCTCTACATAAAACACAAAATAGGGCTGGGAATGTGGTTCAGTGGTTGAGTGCCCCGTGCCCCTGAGTTCAATCTCCAGTACCAAAAAAAAGAAAGAAAGAAATAGGCAGAGACCTCCAAGTCTATATATGAAAGTGATAATGTGGTGGATGATTCTATTAGGAGCTGAGGGAATTCACCACCAGGAGATGACGTTGGAGGTCCTTGAAGAAGTCTGCATGGGAAGATGGTCCTTTATAACTGTCAGGTGAAGACCCTCTCACTACTTTCCTTCAGGAACAAATCCATCCCTCTGTCAAGACCTCTTTTATCTATTTCACTAAATGTTTCAAGTCCTTTAGATCTGACATGTTTCTTGTTTAGTTTATTTCTTTACAACCTATCGTTTTTGTTGTCATTGCCAGCAGGAATCATTGAACTTTTACCACTGATGGTAAGAGGGACAGTGAGTGGATGCCCAGACACCTGTCCTTACCTCCTAGATTGACAGCAGGAACTGTTGAGCTGCCCAGACAAGTTGCAGGATGCCACTGGGGGTGACCAACCTGCAAAGATTGTCACCTGGGTTGTTGCCCAAAGTCATGCTGCCAGGAGGCAGATGGCTCCCAATGGAGGACACTGTCTAGATGTTTGATGTAATTCAGCCTTGGGAATGGAAAGTTCGCCTTCTTCCCTCCCCACTTTTCTTAAAGAAATGCTTTCACAGTTCAGAAATTTTTTTAAAAAATAAAGGGAGCACTGTCGTATATAACTAAGAAGAACCAATGAAACAAAATTTAAAAAAAACTAAAGGGAGCTTAGGTGAATTCCTTTTTTGGAAAAAGATCACCTTATTGCAAAAAGTATTCTAAGAGTCAAATTTAGTCTAAAATACTAAAATTACAAAGATTAAAAGGATGAATTCCCACTGAAAGAAAAACCAAAGAAATCACAGTCAACTTACCAGTTAAGGATAATCCTTATCAGAATTTGGCTTTGGACTGGCTCTCTGTGCAAGTGACTTCTCACACTGCCTATTTTCCTATAAAACAATAACAATTCTGTCACACAGATAAAAGGAATCCATGTTGAAATAATGTGATTTGTCAGAATATGCTCATGGACTCAACTGATGTGTATAGTTCATGACTTTATCTTTTAAACCTACTCTGGTCTCTCTTCCATGTCAAAGAAGACAAAAATAATTACTATCGAGAGATTTAGAGAAAAAATAGTTCTTAGCTGGACAGAATTTGAAAGCCTATTTATTTATATGTCTCTCTCCTCTCTCTCTCTCTCTTTCCCCCTCTCTCCCTCTTTCATACGTGTGTGCATGCACGCACACCACAGACACACACTTTCAAATTCTGTCCAACTAAGAAGTTGGATTTTTGTGATAATGAAAACTTTCACTTACCTTCAGTCAGTGTATTTGCTCTAATGGATTGAGAGAGCAACACATCACAAGTGACTGGAATAACCGAACTTACGCGCAAGAAGAGGATATTAAAGTCAGAATCCCAAGTGGTGGTGAAGGGATTCTGGGATTCTAAAGGTCAAGCTTTTTCAGAGAAAAAGAGGAATAGAAATAGAAAACACCTCCTAATGCAGGTCTGTAGGCAGGGAGAAATTCTTAAAACTGTAAAGAGCTTTATTTAATATGAATATGCATATGTATTCTTTTTTAAATATTTTTTTAGTTGCCAATGGATCTTTATTTTAATTATTTATATGTGGTGCTGAGGATTGAACCCAGTGCTTCACACATGCAAGGCAAGTGCTCTACCACTGAGCCACAACCCCAGCCCCTGCATGTGTATTCTTTATGCCTGGTGTGCCTTTCCTCATTATTGCTTGCACCCACCATCAGCTGTATTGAAAGTGCGGGTCCAGGTTGTTAGAAGAAGGGATGATTACCTTGACGCCTGAGGTCTTTCTCTTTTTATGGTCGCCAGTATCTGCCTGTGTCCTGCCTTGAATATACATAGGAAAAACATTTGCTCACAGGTGATTCCCTTCAATGCTTATTTAGAATCTTTTTGCTCTTGAAAACTCAAAATTCTAATAAGCGAAGTATAAGTCTACACCTTATTTTAGAATAACAAGAAAAGGTTCCAGTTTTTTTTATGATTTGTATAACACTATCATATCGATTTTCTGTGTATTGAGAACTTACTATGCATGAGATGCTGTTCTTTTTAATTTTTTTTTAAATTTTCTTTAGTTGTATATAGGCTCAGCGCCTTTATTTGTTTTTATGTGGTGCTAGGATCGAAGCCACACATGCTAGGCAAGTGCTCTACCACTGAGCTACAACTCCAGCCCCGGAGATGCTGTTTTTATGCATGTAAAAGTCAGCACATAAGTGTGGGGTACATGTATACAATATACTGATCAAGTTAATTGACATTTCCATCTCCTTATCATCACTTTGTGTTTAAGCCTTCCATCTTCTATCTTCTAGTTCTTCATAAATATGCATATTTTCTGAATAATTTTATGAATATACATTGTGAGCTATAGTCCCCCCACTGTTTTGTAGAACGCTACAACTTACTGTCTCTGGTTGTGTTGGGTACCTGGGTACCTGATATCCAACCTGCTACTCTCCGTCCCTTACGTCTCCCTGCCTCTAGTAGTTTGAGTCAGATAGTGACTCCATTGAGACAAGCATTCTTCATACCTCATTAGACTGTTGAGCAAAACAACGGGCACTGAAGCCTGAAACACTGCTTAATACCTACATTTGCAATGCAGAAGTTTGTATGTGGGGGTGGTGGCAGCGGAGATAGGAAGTGGAAGCTGGTAGACATTCTTCCCCTAAACTTTTCCTGGAAGGAAAATCTTGACACATAGTTGCCCATGTTGCCTCACAAAAAAAATGGTCTGCCAGATTGAGATATCAAACAGGGACCAGCTCAATAACATCCTCTCCTGTCCCTGCCTTCCTTGACTTCCACTTCTGTTTCTCTGGGACTGAGCTCCTTTCATAGAATAGTAGCACATAACCTTTTGCCTCATGCCCTACCTTCTAAGAAACCCAGCCTAAGACTCTCATCACCATCAGGAAGGTCAAGTTCTGTTTCATAAACTCTGATTAAGAAGGCAGAAAAATGGGTAATGATTTACACACAAACACACACACAAACACATTTAAGTTTAAGTAATTGTACGTGTATACCCTCAACTAACAGGAAAACTCAGCTGTCTAAAATAATTGTCTTCTTGAGTTTTTACAGCATAGTTGTACTGAAGGGATGTTGAATAATGCAGTAATCACAGCTGAGAGCAGATCTATCAGAGTAAGCTTTCTGGAAGAAATCAATTTGAACTTGAGGTGATTTTTAAAGGCCTAGAGAGCTTTGGAAGGACAATACAGCCTGAACACAGGAATGGAAACTGTGTGATCTTTAGAAGCATGTGTTGTACACAAGGGTCGTGTCTTTTACGTGTGAAATGAAGCAGTTGTGTTTTATCAACCAGCCTATTCGCTCTTGCCCTAGACCAAAACAATGACCCGACTAGCTAATCAATTCAGCCTCAACAGTTGGTATTGATCAAGAAAGTGGCTCAAATGCCTTCATTGGCTCTTTTCCCTCAAAGAGCCTGGTTGGCTGCTGGTGAGGAGCTTCCTAGTGATAGAGGGGATAGGGATTTGAATTACACTTGCTCCTCTGCATGAGGGTGAAGGGTTGTACGACTGTCCTTCCCACATGAGATCTGTACACAGGTAGGCTAGAATAACCAGAGGAACACATATACACACACTGCTACCTAGTGTTACCGTCATTCCTTTAAAATTTTTACTACCAAAAGAATTAGGGATGACCATTTTAATTTTTAAAGGACCATTCTTTAGAATGAATTAAACTTTCTTACTTAAATCCTAGGCCAGATTCTGAGGTAAAATGAAGAAAATCACAGTTAAACAACACATTATTATTCAAAAAAAAAGTAGTTTCTCTACGCATGTGTTAGGCTTTAATTCCTTTGGAGATTGAATATCTCTGAGAATCTAACAAAAGCCATGAGTTTTGTGCCCCAGAAAAGTGGAAATACTTTGCTTCACTTTCACAGGTCCCGGATTAAGAAAAGTGGTTCTGTTTTCTCCTGTAGTGATTGGTTCATTCAGAGAGGGAGGGTGAAAGTGGAATGAAGTTTTAAGCAGCAGAAAGTGGAAATGCAGCCACTTTGTAAAAAAAATTTTTTTTTTGCAAATGATTTTGTCATTTTAGTCACCATATGCCACATATCATCAGGAATTGGTCTATTTGTTGAGAATAACTACTAACTAGTGAGGAAGGGAAGGAGGAGAATGAAAGGGAAGGAAGACAGAAAAAGAGAGACCATAATCTTATAGAGAGACTCATAATGACACCCTATCTCATCAACTTTGATATCTATGAGAAGACTAGAAAAGCTCTAGGTACCAAGCAATGGAAGGAGGATTTACCTAACAACTTTTGTAAATGATCCTCACCCTCAATTCCTTTTGGTGCAACTGGACAGTTCAGCTGCTCACAGGGCACCTACTCTGTGAGTGAGCATTTTGCATACAAGTAACTCTGGGAAAGCCTTGCCCAGAGTTCGCTGTCTACCACGATGGAAGCAAAGCTTTGAAAAAGGAAAAGAAGCCTTTTACCCTTCTTCACACCAGTTTTGACAATTAGCAAACGTGGGTATTTTCTTTAAGCCCTTCTTTGTTAACGAGGTAGAAATAATGCTTTTTGTGCTAAAATTCTAAAATAATCATGTTTACCTTTGGATTCACTGCTTAGTGAATTAGTGCAAATTGTTTGTGCAAAGATAAATGGGTAGATGCAACCAACCTCTGCATTCAGACTTCAAAAGCTTATAAATAAAGCCAACAGTAGACAGAAAATAAAACTATGTTATTTTCCCCATTGCCTTACAAGGGCTCAAAGGAGATGCTTTTGTGGAGCAGTGGTTTACCATCTCGCCTTCCTGTACTGGAGAGAAGATGCATCTAGAAGATGCAGGTTTTGCATTAGCTAGTCCTATTAAAAGGTTTTCTTCTACAGGGATGCTTATCACGGAGCAACAAGAGGTGATGTCAGGACTAATTGAGGTCAAAGCTGTGTCCGGAGTAGTCTAATGTACAACTTGCAGAGAATACTTTGAACACAGTCATTGTGAATGCTTTCACGTAAAGACACTTGCACACGGGAAGAGACAAAGCCATTTTTCAACTTAAACAATTCAGAGAGTCTAGAATATTTTCTGCAAAACTCCAGAGAGCTTCTCCATAAATGGGCTTCCATTTTCACCTCTGCATCCAAATTCATCACGTTTTCTATCTCCCTGTGGGTGATGCTGTGGCGGGGAGGGGGAAGTGGAGGGGAGAGAATGTTCCATCCATTTATAAACTGCCAAGCCATAATCATTTATCCTCTAAATAAATATTTAGTACGCATCCACATTATTTTTCCTAGTCCCCTACAAGATGCAGAAATTGAAGGGAAATGAATTTCTGGTGAGGTTTTAAGTGAAATCACCAAACATAAGCATGTTTAATCAAGATGCCAGTGACAGCTCATTGCTCATCATTATGACACTTTTGTGAGGCCGCGGTGTCTTTCCCACCCATTGAGGTGTTTCCTTCTTTTCATATTTTCTCAGGCTGCCCCCGGCCCAGAAGTCAGCAGGTTGCTCCCCTTCCTTCATGCTCTGATAGAGTTCACTCTCAAGGTCTCACACACTACCAGAGCAGGACTGCTGTGCTTAGAGTCAGCCAAGCAGTAGGAAAATACTCGAAGACCAAGAACAGCAATTTCTTTTTCACCTAAAGAGAAATGAGAGTTTTAAGGTGCTATCACAACCAATTTGGGGGAAAAATAGGAGAAGGAAGAAAGAAATCCCAAATTCCTTCTTCCACATGGAATGATTTTTGGTTTCAAGGCTATTCTCAAGGTTTCCGTTCTCTTTGTTGTGACCCAGTTTATCAGAATGAGAATATTCCTCAAAGAGTTGGAGAAGTTGAAAGGTTAGGACCCATATCTGTGTTTGCCTAGCATAGCTTGGGTTGGGCATTGTTGAGTGAGATGGTCTTTGTGTAAAAAACAGACTCCTTGTCCTGAACTAAATGCTGAGAAACATCTTCCCAGTTGAGGTATTGGTGTGATGAGGGACTGTGAGGAGCTGGGAGTGGAGAGGTTTCACCATGTAGTGTATGCTTGTCCTGACAAGTTGTCATCTTCCAGCTATAGAAAGCTGCTCTAGAATTACTTAGAAGGTGGTTTGAGTACTTTTGCTTTTGTGTTTCTGGCTAAGACATGTGGGTTTCTGGTTTCAAATTCTACTTAATGGTTCATTCCTGGATCCTACTCACCACCTCTTCTCTTCTTTCTCTTCCTTGATAATCTTAATATTTTTCACCTGTCCTAGGGTCTCAGAAAGATAGAGAGTCGCTCACATTCCAAACCAAACCTTTTGGAGTTACCAAATTTGGCAGTATGGAGAATGACCTAGCTCATGGTCAGAAACTGTTTAAACGAAGAGTAGGAAGTCTCACAATGAAATCTGTTGATAGCTGAGGGTCAGGTCCTGAGGAGATGCCTTTAATCAGGTTGTTGGCTTTATTTTATGTACTTAATCCTACATTGGAACCAACACAAGAGATAGGCGTCTCATGAAAATCCAGAAGTAGGTTGTGCATTTATTGTGTAGTTCTCTCTCTCTCTCTCTTTGAAATCTTGGTATTTTATCTCTTTGCCTTACTGAAATCATTGTAGTGTTTTTATTTTCCTGAAAAGCTGAGAATTCATCATTTATTAACCAAGTATCATTTAGTCATTCCACAAAGGTTTAGTAGCTCCTTCTGCATGGGAGGCTCTCTGCTAGACTCTGCAGAGTCTGGCTTCCTGCTGAAATTGGCTGGTGCAGCTGTGTATCCATGTCACATGGCTGGTCACCCTAGAAGTTCGCTCCGAGGTGGATATTATGTTGTAGGAAGCTAACTGGGGAGGGTTCTTAGGGTCGACACCTGTGGAAGAAGGATGAAAGCAGGAGCGGGCAAGGGAAGAGGCTGGGCTCTCATCAGTCTTGAGGGAGGCATGCGCCAACTCTATGGAGAGTAGGCCCAGGCGGAGGCCTGTTTCCCTCATCTGTCAGTCACTGAATACAGTCACTGGGGGAGGGGCAGGACCTGGGGCACAGTGGCTCTTTCTCCACCAAAGGTAGCACTGCTAGGAACTGGGAGATGAAGATCTTTCATCCTAACAGAGGATCTGGTGACACACCGCAATATCCACTACAGTGCACTACAATGGTGTCGGCTACTCCTCAGAAAATATTGACCCAGCTGGCTTGAACAAGGGAAAATGCCTTGCGTTCCAAGGCAAGGTATAGGGATAAAGCAACCCCAAGATTGGTACTCAAGTGCAGTGTCTTATCAAGATATTCAAGGACCTTTCTGTCCTTCTTCTCCATCACCCTAAGGGTTCAACTTTGTTTCTCAGGCCTCTTCCCAACATAGCCACAAATGTTGTAGCAGGACAGGGTATCACTGTAGAAAAAAAGAAACCATCTCTGCCCCTTTGCTCTTTTTATTGTTGAGGAAAATATTTCTTCATAATTTTCTTTTTATTGTGCTAAAATAAACATAACAATATTCATCACTTTAACCGTTCATGAGTGTGCCATTCTGTGGCATTACGTACTTTCATGATAACCATCTGTACTCTACATAAAACTTTAATTATTCTTATAAAAACTCTGTACCCATTAAACAATAACTTCCTCTCTCTTCCCTCCTACCAGCTTGTCCTCGCTTCTGTTCTCATTTCTGTCTCTGAATTTGCCGAGTTACCTCCTGTGAATGGAATCATACAGTGTTTGTCCTTCTGTGTCTGATCTACTTCACTCATCATAATGTTTCAAAGTCCACCCATGTTGCAGTACACATTGAAATTTCATTCTTAGTGGCTGAATAATATTCTTCGGTATGCATAGACAACATTTTGTTTACAATTCATTTATTGATACTTGAATCATTCCACTTTGGGGCAATCTTAAATAATGCTGGGTAAATTTACATCTCTCTTGTGACCTGTTCCCGGTTGTTCAGATGTGTCAACCAGGTAGCAGATAATCAGGGATTCAGAACTCACTCTGAGGCTTAGTGGCGCTCTGTATTGGTGTGACTATGGGAAAGTCCCTGTTCTCCTCTGGACCTCTCCAAAATTCCTTCAAGAGAAAGGTGATAAAAATCACTTCATGGGGCTATTGTGGAACTCAAATGAGAAAATGTATGAGAGCGGCATGAATATTCATGAGCATATTCTGAACTTCTATTCCTGTCACCTCCTCTTTCTGAAGCACCCCTATACTCCAGCTCTGTATATTAACATCCCTCCCTCCCTATTTGAAGGTGCAGTGTGTATCTCCCACTTACCACGTCTGAGGCTGAGCTATGCACTTCAAACCAACTCTGTCTCTATTCATCCCAGAATCAGCCAATGGCATCTCCATCCCTGATGTCCTCCTCAGCTCCACCCCTTGTCTCCAATATCAAGTCTATTAACAAGTACTGTCACTCTTTTTGAAATACATCCAGAATCTGACCATCCTCCTCCCCTTCACTCTCTTGGTTCAGGCTAACATCCTCCCTTCCCTGGATTATTGCAATGGCCTCCCTATACAGCCTTCCATACTTGGTTATTCTTGTCACTTAATCTCCTGCAACTCTCCTACCTATTCAGCTGCTCTGGCTCCAACTCAGGGCCTTTGTATTTGTGGTTTCCTCTGTCTCACTTAGCCACATGGCTAACTTCTCACTTCCTTCAAGCCTTCCCTAGATGTCCTATTTCAAATTGCAGGACATGCCCTTGATATATCATATTCTCCTTTTCTACTTTACTTTCTCTTCGTAGTATTTACCATGAGTATGCTCTTTGTCTTGTCTATTTGTAACATTTATTGTGTCTTCCCTATCAGAATAGGTCTCTACCAGAACACTCCTGCTCCATAAGGGGAGAGATTTTTGTATTGAGTTCACTTTGTACCTCAGTGGTAGGGCAGAGCCGGGCACATGGTGAACACCTAATAAATTTGTTAGTACAGCATTTTATGGAGGAGAAATCTGAGGCTCAGCACAATTAAATAATCCACTCAAGATCACACAGCTAGGAAGTGGCCAAGATGGGTAGTTAAATGTCCTGCCATGCTTTACAACATTAAAAAACAAACAAACACAAAAAACATTGAGCAAAAAGGCAGGACAACACCAGCCACCCCTCTCCACCCTGCTCCCTCCTACCAGTTGAAGAAAGGAAGGGTTTTAAATGAGGAAGGATTCAGTGCTGGAGGGCTTTGTGAAATTTGGCAAAGGCGTTCAGATTTGAGTGTTATTGAGCAAGGAAACTGGGGAGCCACCCCGGGGCTTGTACAGAGGATCAGACGCCGTGACCGTGATTAAATAGAGACCAGCTGCTGGAAGCTTTTGGTGTGTAGGAGGAAGGGCTACTTGGCTACATGGGAAAGATTTGCTGAGTTGGTTGGAAATGGTCAGAGACAACTTATAAACAGTTTTCTCTGGAAAGATCCATCACATTGGTGACCTATTCAGACTCACCTGCCCCTAAACATTTCTTCTTCCTTCCATTCTCCTGGACATATAGCAGGAATCTTAGCCAATTCCCAGGAAGAACAATTAGAGAGCAGTTCTGTAATTTGACCTGCTGTAGCTTTGTTGGAAGGAGAACAGTGCTTTTTTTTCTTTCTTTCTTTCTTTTTTTGTTTTTGTTTTTTAAAAACATCTTTTTTGAGGAAGAGGAAATTTGGTGGACAGTGGTTATGTAGCAGTTGAAGCCCAGAATTTTTTTTTCCTCTCCCACTTAGGAAGCCAGTCTCTCTCCCTCCATAGGGACCCAACCCCCTTTGTGGAACATAGCAGAGCTTCCAGAACCAGAGACAAGGCCTGCAGATGGCTCCTTAAATATTCCAGAAGGAGGAGGCAAGGGCAGAGCCTGAATGGAAGCTGAGTCCTATGGGGCCAGTCAGACAGAGAAGGCCTGAGGCAGGATGGGGAGCCAGAGGAGGTCTGGCCTCTCCCTGGGTAAGCTGTGGTACCTCTCCAAGCTTCAGGGTCTTGATGGCTGGAGGGTGTCTGTCCCCAGTTTGCTGTGAGGATTAAGTGACACTCTTAGCCCACTGCCCCACACAGAGTAAGCTCGCAGTACAAGTGCTTTCTTTCACCTTCTTTACAAAATCAGAACAGGACCGGAAAGAGTCTCCTTTGAAATGTCTATATTGTAACCAATAAAGTGGAGGGAGAGGAAGAAGCTACTTGAGTGGCAAAATGCCTTCTGTTAGCTGCGCTCAGCTGCTCTCCCTCTTCCCCAGAGGTGTAAAGGAGGAGCACAGCAGCCCCTGTCTCTGCAACCTCTTCCACCTTGCCTTCGGAGCCCTGTCTCTTCACCTGCTAGGCCCCAGTTCCCAGGCTCTTGGCCAGTGTGGGGTTTCGTGTTCCCCTAGATGCCCACTGCAGCTTGAGCTCCCACCTGCTGCTATACTCCCCTCTGGAAACCACCCTTGCCCAAGGGCTCACCCTTCCAGGGCCACCCTGAGGCCAATGATTGAATGATGTGGGGACACCTTTCATTTTGACACTACTCCCTACGTGACCCATCCCAGAGTGCCCCATCAGATCTTCAGAAACTCACGGTGAGCAAGCTTCTCCCTCTGCCTCATGTGCCTTCTCCTCTTCCTTACAGATATGTCTCAAGAGTGCTCCCCAAAAGCCTTCTGCATGTGACTCCAGGGAGCCCACTCTAGGACCACAAGTCCTTGAGTTGTCTTTGCCCCTCTAACCACAGCTCGCCCCTCTGACTTCCTGGGTGCCCACTTTTCACTAAAATGCAGCCATCCTGTATCCTAAGTGACTGAAAAATGGGCACTGATGGATTAATATGTTGCCCAATAAGCATAATTATCATAGGAACCAACACCCAGGTATAGCTAGCAATCTACAAAACACATGTATGTATGTGATTTCATTTGCCAGAATGGCATGACCATCTCTGCCACAATTCTGCCTGGATTTGAATTTTGGTTCTACTCCTTATTAGTCTTGTGACTTCAGGCCAGTTGTATAAGCTTTCTCTTTCTCAATCACTTCATCGGTAAAATGGGAATGATAATGATCCCTTCCTCAGAAAGTTTTTATTGCAATTAAATGAATCAATAATATCTAAAGGAATCAGAATAGCTCCGCCACGTGGTAGGTTCTTAGGATACACAGGCCAGAAATCAAAGGAGACAAGGTTTGCTTTTAATGATTACTTTCTATGTGGCCACACCTGTATCTACACTCATTGTTTATTTTTTATGCTAGTTTAGAATATAATGTCTGATGGAGAGAGAACATTTTTTTAAGTGCAAGCTTATCTACCTTTTTACCAAACTTAGTACAGAGTCATGTCCCTAAAATTATTCAAGAAATACTGAATGTCTTGAAATTATTTAAGAAAACCTGACTATCAGGCTGATTGATAAAGGAAATCTCTAGGAGCTGTCTCAAACTGGTGGCTTGTAGGATAACTGGACCTCCAAGATATATGGGTCTGGCCAGCACAATGTTTCAATGTTTTAATTAACATTGAAATTCTTCTGAAGTACACTATAGGGCTGACCACTTGCTATAGCATTTTACCTGTCTCCAAACTGTTACTGGCCTAGCCTTTGTAGGTATATGGGTTTGTGACCCTGCACAGAGGGTGACACATAACAGGGTTCCCCTTTTACAGAAAGAGCTGAAGGTGCTCACTGGCACAGTTCCCTCGTTTTTTGTTTTTGTTTTGTTTTGTTGTTTTTCTTTTCTTTTCTAGGAACTTGTTCAGCCTATCCCCACCTCCTTCAACATGATTAGCTAAGTGCCTAATCATGACATGGTGTTCTACCTCGTAGGTACTATAAGATCACCGTGGTGCTCATGTGTTTTGTGTTCCCCACGGTGGTGCCCTGGTACCTCTGGGGAGAGAGTCTGTGGAATTCCTATTTCTTGGCTGCCATCCTCCGCTATACCATCTCCCTCAATGGCACCTGGTTGGTCAACAGCGCTGCCCACATGTATGGAAACCGGCCCTATGACAAGCACGTCAGCCCTCGACAGAACCCACTTGTCACTCTGGGAGCCATTGGTGAGTAGGGGAATCTAAAGTCCACAGGGATAATGACAGTCTGGATTTTATTGACATCTCCGTGGTTTTATGAGATCTGTAAAGAGAAGGAGTGGAGTGGAGCGAACTTGAGCTTTGGCCTTAGAATCCTGGCTCTTGCAAATCCATGTGATCTCTCTGATTTATAAGTTTTTTGAAGGTGTTAAGTAGAAATAGCAGTGCTTATTTCACAGGAATGTATAATTTGCTTGGTACTGTGCCTGGCACATAATAGGCGATCAATAAATAGTAGTATTTTTACCATGGAAATTTTCCTAAAGAAGAAGCAGCAGCTGACTTTTCTCTCAAACTGCCCTGGCCACTCAAGCCTTGACTGTCCAATCACTTGACAGGAAAAAAGGGCTTCAAACAGAGAGATGGGAAGAAAGGAGACGTGAACTCTCGAGGGACAACAAAGTGCTTAAGAGCTAGGCTAATGGGGTCGGATGAATTTGGTCAAGTCCTGGATCCTCCGCTAACTCTCTGGGCAAGTGATCTGGCCCCTCCACATTTGGTGTCCTTATCTGTAAGTGAAGATAATAGTAGCCCTTACCTCCTCCTGGGCTCATTGGAGAGTCAGTTGAGTTAATACTAGTGTTTAGAGTGATGCTTAGCAGGAAATCAGCCTTCTGTACTGTGGCTTTTATTGTTAGCCTTATGGGCTTAGGCGAGTTACTGGTCCCTCCTGTGCATTTACATTTGCATTCTAAAACGGGGATGCTCATAGCAGTTAGCTTAGAGGCATGAGGATAATAGGAGTTGATACCTGGTAAGACACCTGGCACTGTGCCAGGCACACAGTAAGTGATTCATAAATATTAACTGCTTCTTTATAGAAGCAGCTCAGACTCCTTGGTAAGCTGTGCCTGGAGCACAGAAATCAACCCGGGAAGGGAGATTCCTACTGCTAAGCAGGAACCATCCCTGTGCCACTCAGCCATGAGTTTCGGCCACTCTTTCATTAGTCATCTATTTATAAAGACCTCAGAGATTCTAAAGTTTTTGTCAATTTGTGCTGGCAGCAACATTACAGGGAGGAATAAATTCCAAACCTAGCTACAGAATAACTGGATGAGAAGGTAGAAATGGGTCTTGGAATAAAAGAGAAAGTGTTTTCTGCCCCCTCCGTGGCCGCCTTCTCTCACCCTCATATCGTCTGAAGACCATAATGAAGGGAGCCACATCCAGAATGAGGATAAGACGGACCATTATATAGGGATAGATGGGCCAGGAACCTTGAAGAGCTGGACATTGGTGTTAAGCCTGTCCAGGCTAATGCTGGACTCCCAGGAGATTTGCTTCATAAAGGTCCTTGGAAGGCTTTTGTTGCATTTGATTATCCAGCAGAGTGGGGAGTGTATACGTAGTGCCTGTTTTGAAAACGGGAAGAAACTCCTCCATGCTGTACTCTACTCCATGAAAAGCACTAAAAAGGATGCAAGTGAGCGGGCAGGGAAGGGAAGAGCTAAAGTAAAAAGAAAACTGCAGACCATAGATGAGTTCATTTGAAGGACTGATCGTAAAGTGGAGTCAGTCCTTCCAGTATGATCAAGAGGAGAAACAGTACCCACTTAAGAAGTAAGGAGAGAGTCTGATGTTCCTCAAACAGCTGAAAACAGCTACTATATCATCTGGCCATTCCACTCCTGGATTCTATACCCAAAAGAAATGAAAATATGTGTTCACACAAAAATTTGTATATGGATGCTCACAATAATATTCATAGTAGCTAAAATGTAGAAAGGAACCCAAATGTCCACCAACTGATGAATAGATAAATGCAATGCAGTGTATCCATACAATGAATATTGTGTTAAAAATATGCAAAGTGAAAGAAGCCAGTCACAAAGGACTACATAGTGTATGACTTCATTTATATAAAGTGTCCAGCACAGGTGAATTATGCAGACAGAAAGTAGGCTGAGAGGGATTGAGAAGAGGTTGAGGAGGTGGCCAGGAAGTGGGCGCATATCTCTGGGAGTAGTAAAAATGTTATAAAATTCATTGTGGTGATGGATGCACAACTCTGTGATTATACTAAAAGCCTTCAAATGGGATAGTTTAAAGGGTGAATTGTATGGTATGTGAACTATATCTCAATAAAGTCATTTTATAAAATTAAGTGAATTAATCATCAGAGAAATGCAATGTAAATCAAAATGAGATATCACCTCACACCTATTAGAGCGACTGTTAGCAAAAAGACAAAAGGTAACCAGTGCTGGTGAGGATGTGAAGAAGAAACCCTTGCCTACTGTTGGTGGGACTGTAAGTTAGTGCAGCCATTAGATAAAACAGTATGGAGATTCCTCAGAAACCTAAAATCAAACTACTATTTGATCTGATCCAACAATCCCACAGCTCAGTATGTATCCAAAGGAAATGAAGTGAGTATGTCAAAGAGAGATTCCTGTGCTGATTCAAACATTGTTCAGAATAGCCAAGATATAAAATCAATGTAAGTGTTCATCCATGGATGAATAGATAAATAACATGGGGCATGTACATGTGGAATACATGTACATTTCTTCAGCCTCAGAAAAGAAAATCCTGTCCTGTGTGACAGCTTGGATGAACCTGGAGGACACTGTGCTAAGTGATATAAGCCAGGCACAGAAAGACAAATGCTGCATCATCTCAAATGTGGAATCTAAAACAGTGGAACTCAAAGGAGAGTAGAATGGTGGTGACCAGGGTGGGGGAGGCAGGGAGGCTGGGGTACTGGTTAAAAGATACAAAATCCCAGTTAGACCCAAGGAATAATAGAGAAATCTATTATGCAACACGATGACCACCGTTAATAACAATGTATTGGGTTTTTAAAATTGTTGAACATAGATTTTAAGTGTTCTTACCATAAAAAATAAGTATGATGGGCTGGGGTTGTGGTTCAGTGGTAGAGCGCTTGCCTAGCATGCGTGAGGCATTGGGTTCGATTTTCAGCACCACATACAAATAAATAAAATAAAGATCCATTGACACTAAAAAATATTTAAAAAAAATAAGTATGAAGGGTAACATGTTAATTAGCTCGATTTAGCAATTCTACAGTATATACCTATTTCAAAACATGTTTGTGTGATAAATATATCTTTTGTCAATTTAAAAAATAAACAAAAGAAATACAAGCAATCAATTCAGAGAAGCCCTGATACCTTTCATGAAATGTATGTTTGAAAAAAAGGTAAGGGAGGAGAGCAACTCATTGGGAGGAGAACAGGGGTAGGTTTGGGGGTTTTCTTTTGATACTAGAGTTTGAAACCAGGGGCACTTGACCACTGAGATACCTCCCCAGCTCTTTTTATGTTTTATTTTGAGACAGGGTCGCACTAAGTTGCTTTATGCCTTGCTAAGTTGTTGAGTCTGGATTTGAACTTGTGGTCCTCCTGCCTCAGCCTCCTGAGGATGGGATTACAGGCCTGTGCCACCATGCCCAGAAGATTTTGGATATTTAAAGATCCAGCTCCTTAATTTACTTATCTGAATAATTCTGATTTCCCTCCTCCAAGCTCTCCCAAGAAGTCTTCCTGTCATCATTCTGGTCCACAGAGACTATTTTTCTTTTATGAATATATGTCAAAATGATGATCTGTTATCAGCCACTTAGCATTTAGCTTGAGAAGTACAGTTTGAAGTCCTGATATCATATGTGCAATTCACACAGGAAATTAATCCTGTGACTTTATGCTGATAACTAACAGCATTATTTTTCTGTCCATACTGAATCTAGCCAACTGAGAAAATGTTCTTGAGAGCTGAAACCAAGTCTTTTGCTCCCCACAGAGCTTGACACAATGTATTGTACATGATAGACCCTCAAAAAAATGGGTGACAGCCTGGCACAGTGGCATATATCTGTTATCCTGGTGACTTAGGAGGCTAAGGCAGGAGGATTGCAAATTCAAGGTCAACCTCAACAGCTTAACAAGACCTTCAGCAACTTAGCAAGACCTTTCTTAAAAGAAAAAAAGAAAAAGAAAGAAATCAAAGGGGGGCGGTTCCAAGATGGCGGCGTAGACAGTCCACTCTGCGCTAGGCTCTTAGGGACCAAGGCTGGAAGTGGTGGAGGCGCCGTTTTCCAGCCAGCTTCCTGGCATCATTCTTCAGCTCAACATCCCACGCAGGAATTTCGCTCGTGTGTGTGAGTACAGGATCAACAGGAGGCAGCGGTAGCCGGGAGGCATGGCTGCGGCGCCGGCCGCAGGAACGCGGTTGCAGCCCGGGCCTCAGCCCGGGGCTGCGACCATCTGAAACTGAGACTGGAAG
Source organism: Xerus rutilus (assembly GCA_028644305.1). Classification (NCBI taxonomy): domain Eukaryota; kingdom Metazoa; phylum Chordata; class Mammalia; order Rodentia; family Sciuridae; genus Xerus; species Xerus rutilus. The sequence goes on from CM053408.1 coordinate 62,327,493, forward strand.
TAGCGGGGTGCCAGCTTCCAACCAGTTTTTGGCAGCTCTCTGCGCCTTGCCGCCCCACGCAAGAGCCTCGCACACATGTGGGAGTGAGCACAGGCCCACTGGGAGGCAGCCATAGCCGGAGGCGTGGCTTCAGCGCCGGCGGGAGGAACGCGGTTGCTGCCCGGGCCCCGGCCCAGGGCTACGGCTATCTGAAACTGAGACTGGAAGAAGCGGGGTGCCAGCTTCCAACCAGTTTTTTGACAGCTCTCTGCGCCTTGCCGACCCACGCAAGAGTCTCGCTCGGTGAGTGAACACAGGGCCACTGGGAGGGAGCGGAAGCCGGAAGGAGTGCCTTCG
>CM053408.1:62328328-62379401 GCA_028644305.1 Xerus rutilus
TATTGTGTTCATCTACAACTGAAAAAAAAAAAAAAAAAAAGAAATCAAAGGACTGGGGATCTAAGTCAGAGGTAAAACACCCCTGGGTTCAATCTCTAGTACTACCTCCACAAAAATAGGAGATAAAAAAATCTATGCAAGTAGGTACCCATCAACTGATGTGTATATATACACAAATGTGGTAAATATATACATGTATATATTATACACACACACACACACACACACACACAATGGAGTTTTCCTCAGTCATAAAGAAGAATGAAACATGTCATTTGCTGGGGATGTGGCTCAGTGGTAGAGAGCTTGCCTGACATTCATGAGGCCCTGGGTTTGATTCCTAGCACTGCAAAAAAGAAAAAAGAAAAAAGAAAAGAAATTATGTTACTTACTGGTTAGTGGATGCAACTGGAGACCATTGTGCTAAATAAAATAAGCCAGACTCAGAAAATTAAGAGTTGAATATTTTCTTTCATATGTAGAAGCTAGAAAGAGAATTTTTTTTAAAGGGGAATTCATGAAAATAGGAGAAGGAGATGGAGAGGGAGGGAGGAGGGGAGGACATGGAGAAATACTGGGTAATGTAATCTACCAAATTATGCTATGTCCTTGTTTGAATATCCACAATCAATCCCACAATAATATCCACAATTATATATTACGTATATAATTTAATGTACTAATTAAAAAGAAATAATAATAGTAGAAGGATGATCAGTAAAATAGCCAAACAGATCAGGGGAAGAAAAAAAGGGGAAGAAAAGGAAAGATCCTGGGGAATGAGATTGATTAAATTTTGTTATGTGCATGTTCAAATATGCTACTATTAGGTGTAACTGTAATACATCACCAACAAAGACATCAGTACAGAGAGGTGGTGGTGGAGTTATGTCAAAGGCTCTCTTTGTCTTCCAGGTGAAGGTTTCCACAATTACCATCACACTTTTCCCTTTGATTACTCTGCAAGTGAATTTGGCTTAAATTTCAATCCGACCACCTGGTTCATTGACTTCATGTGCTTGCTGGGGCTAGCCACTGACCGCAAACGGGCTACCAAGGCCATGATTGAGGCTCGGAAAGCCAAAACTGGAGATGGCAGCGCCTGAAGCTGGAACAGCAGACGCCACCTCTGCTCACGGCTCTGTCACTGTGGTTCCCTTGTTCAGTGGATCGTAGGAGGGGTAGAAAAAGGGGAAGGGATGGGATCTATGTGATGTGGGAATTTCCTGTTTTCTCAAAATGATGTCAACTGTAACTATTGATTAAAAAAATTTAAGTCAATATTAGTACTATGATTTAACATTAGAATGTGGGCATGTGAGTTCTTTGCTGTAGATATAATACGTCATATATACATTGTTATGTGCTTGTACATGATATTAACCTTGGCAGGATAGATATTTAACTCTTTCAATGTGATCCAAGAGAGTATTTGTTTTATTTTCTACCAAATCCAGCATTGCTTTTAAACACACCATCTGAAGGAGCAGAGAGGCAGGGTAGAAGACAAAAGGGAGGTCTTCGTAGTAACAGAAGAATGCCCCTGCTTTGTAATTACTGTGTTTGTATGCTTGTTTTTTGGTTTTTTTTTTTTTTTTTTTGGTTTTTGGATTGTTTATATAAGAGAATCAAAAACTTTCAAAAATGAGGATAATGGGAAATGGCTTTTTTTTTTTTGCCCTGTTTATAGCTCGCTAATAATGTTCCAGTGTCTTTGCTTTAGATGAGATTGGTTCACTACCAAGCTAGTTTTGTGTGCTAGCCATATGCTCAGCCCACCCTATAAATCAATGCCTGCTTAATGTTTGATTTTGTTCTCTTTGCTATTGTCATTTTAAAGGTGTATAACTCACACATGCCAGACATCGAATTAAGCTCAAATGAAGCTCTCATTTAAATGTTTAGACACCTAATTTGTATTCTAATTGATCCTAGCCACTGATGCATGTATGTTAGCTACTTCTGCTAAATAAGTGTAATAATTTTTCACACCAGGCCATCAGATCTTAATAACTGAAAGTTGTCTAGAACTCTTTGTCTATTAACGTTTTGTCTGCATGCATTGTCATTGATTTTGCAGCAAAATGTAAAGTGATCATTATGTAGTTTCTGGACTAAAGCAATTTTTATGTGTTCAGTTACCTTGTAAAGAGCATGTCAGATTAATGGGAGAACTTGCCCTTTGTGTTAGATAGTAGAGCAAAAGAAAGACTTTATAGTGTTGTTATCAGAGTACTTTGAAGATAAGATATTTTCAGGAATAACATAGGATTTAAAATTTAAGTTTAGAAAGAGAAATAATGCCAATCAGAAATTATCATAATGAAGTTCTTCATCCAGCAGGTGTTTAACCGTGTTATTTTGCCATTAATAATGTGTAAACTATGAGTGATTTACAATAAATGATTATGAATTCATGGGTATTCTCATCTTGATACTTAAATGTTCTTTAGAGAATATTCTTTCAAGAGCATTTGATGCTTCTTTTTTTAAAAAAAATATTTATTTTTTAGTTGTAGGTGGACAGAATATCTTTATTTTGTTTTTATGTGGTGCTGAGGATCGAACCCAGTGCCTCATGCATGCTAGGCGAGCGCTCTTCCACTGAGCCACAACCCCAGCCCCCATTTGATGCTTCTTCTTCTTTTTTTTTTCTTGTTATTGTTGTTGATGGATCTTTATTTTATTCATTTGTTACTTATATGTGGTGCTGAGGATCGAACTCAGTGCCTCACGCATACTAGACAAGTGCTCTACCACTGAGCTATAGCCCCAGCCCCCATTTGATGCTTCTAGATGACCACATTTGACTTGGGCTCTGGACACCAACAACCCTGAGACCAGATCTCTCTCATCCCACCTGCCTGAGGCACAACCAGAGGGAAAGTCAGCTAGCATTGTGTGGAATACAGAACCCCCAGTGTTACTGTTCCCCATTTTTCACATACCAACACTCTCACTTCTCTGCTTCTAGCTGATAAATAGGAACTTCTACTCCCACGTGTCACCCAGAAGAGCCCAGAGGACCTCCTTCTCCTCCAGGCTCCATCAGTGGTGATCAGAGGTGGAAGAGATGAGCTCATACTCCCATCCCAGTCCTCAGTAGCTCAGCTTTGCTTCTGTACCCTTAAAGTCCCTGTCTTTTATCCCAAAACAGCTATGCTACTGCATCAGACATAGACTTCTTAGCCCACAGCCTAGCGACTCCAGCCACTGATGGCTGCCAGACCAGCTCTCACTGGGTAAGGACCCTTTGGATACACCTGTGGCATTTGTCAGCCGCTTCATATTCTAGTCACTTATTGCTAAGACCTCATATGGAAGGTTGGTGGTTGTATTCCAAGGTGCGTTTGTACCAGGATGGCCTAAAATGATCCTGACTGGGAATGTTTTATGTGAAACTTTGAGCCCTGAAAGTGCTAAACTTACTTGCCCATTCATAGAAAAGGTGACATTGGGGTAGCTATTTGAAATCCTCTCACAAAATGTGGATATTTCCCAGCTAGTACAAAAAAAATTCAGAGTCTCACTCCTCTGAACTTGAGTGGCACCATCTCTATCTGCAGCAGCACCTATGAATGACCCAGGGTTGGGATGATTAAGAGGAAGAGGTAGACAAAGTTTAGATATCTCTAGTGTCCTCCATATGAACCCTCCCTGCAGGTCTCAATAGCATCTAAAGGAGGGGAGTTACCCCGAGAGGCACCCCCAAGCCCATTCAAGGAGGCCCTAAAGAGAGGTTGGGGCTTTTTTTTTGAAAAATTCAGTTTAAGGTAAAGGAGTGTTCTCCCCGTGTCTTGTCTTTAATCTCCTCAGTCCTACAAGGCGTGCCTGAGAAGCACCAACCCTGCATAGAGTGGAGGGGAGCCAAAGGGAAGCAGTTCCAGAAGTGCACATCCCATGGTGTCATGGCAGCTGCATGAAGCTGGCCTGTAATTAGGGTGCCAACTCAAGTGCAGCTCACGTCCCCAGCTGTACTACTGGGCAGCTGTGTGACCATTAGAAAAATCAATCTTCCTGGATTCAGTTTTCTTACCTGCAAAAAGAGGGAATTAAATCAGACCCTGTCTAAGATCCACTGAGCCCTAATGTAAAATGGCAGCAACAGGGACAGGACTATGTCTGACCTCAGATTTGAGATGCCTCTCAAGTCAGTACCTGTCTTTCCTGGAACCAGAAGGTAAAAATTGAGGAGAACTAATTGAATCTGAATGGGAGAACAGAGACAGAGGCTGAAAGGATAGAATGTTCTTCGTTAAAAAAAGAAAGTTACATGTATTTCACTTATTCCCAAAATGTGATGAAGCAATAAAATATAATCCATCATGAAAAACAATATAATGAGAGAATGAACCGGAAAAAGCTCTACAGCTTCGTAGTAGTAGAAATAACACTAGGCTCGGAGTCTTAAGACCTGAATTAGAATTCTAACACTTGCTCTCACTTGCTGTGTTCCCTAGAGCATGTTTCTAGGCTCCACCATATTAAACGTGCCCTTTGCTAACCTATTAAGCCTCTCTAGGCCTCAGTTTTCCTCATCCACAAAATGGGAATAACTACACTTAATGTGCCGCCAATGAATCTGGAAGCATCAGCTTCATGCAGTGCCTACTGCATCTTAGAGTCCCAGGAGACTCAGTTTAGGGTGAGTGGCATGTCCCAGACACAAGTTGGAAACTGGGATGTGTGCCAAAGGCTGGTGACTAGACATGGGGAGGGCCAGTGTGTAGGCCTGCTTTTGCTGTTTGCTAGGGATTAGTTGCCCTAAACTCTGAGCTTTAGCTTCACCTTCAGTAAAAGAAACCAGATTGAATTGTCTTGTTTAGCTCTGCCCTTTGGAGGATCTTCTCTGTTTGAAGACAGTAAATGTGCCTCACTCAGTATACGGTCTGTCTTTCTCGTGTCCCTCTGAAGCTCTGAGCACCTCACTGTGCCTCACCTCCATTAGGGGATGAGTCAGGCCTGCAGAGTGCTCAGGCTTTGGTCAGCTCACTTCCTTCCTCACGGGGAGCTGGATAGAGACTTGTGAAGGGAAGAGACTGAAGCTCATGGATAAGAATGAGCATTATCTGGGAGATTTCTTTCTTTATTCCAATCCTGTCCCCAATTACAAAGGAAACTGAAAGTGGGTTATGTTCTCAGTGACTGCTCATGTAGGGGGGAAAAGAAGGAAGGAAATAAATATCCTAACTTTTATAATCTTGCTTTTTTTACCCCCCATTTTTAGCTCAGGGTGTTAGTCAAAATCCTTTCCTTCCTCTTCCTCTACGTCAGGGAAGTGCTATAAATGAGCTGGAAACCCCTCTCCTTGTTCTCGCTGCTGTTCCCTTGGGGACTTTACAGTTCAGAGCCCGCCCCTCCACCCCCAGGAATGTTCCTGACTTCTGAATTAGCAACATCAGAAGGAGAGGAAGGAAAGCCCTGGTCTCAGGACACCTGTGACTCAACAAGCTGGCAGTCCATGTAGCTACTGTAGCTCCGACACAGCCTTCTTCTTTCCCTCTTCCTCTCAGCCTCCACGATGTCTCTGACTCCCCATCTGGACAAGCAGGCAGGCTATGTCCTGTCCATCACTACTTCCCAGGACTCCAGAGAAGAATATAGCTCTCAGCCTGAGTTAGCTGGGCTGTGAATGCTTTGCCTGAGAATCCTTCAGTGTAGTGCCTGACCTATTTTACTATGGAGAAAAAGATGACTTTGCCTTGGACCACCTGTCCACATCCCTCACAACTTATATCTATTACCTTGATGTCCCCTCCCTTCTGTTTTCAGTCCTGTAGCAGGCAGACTTTCATGTTGTCACTGAGAACATTTTCAAAAGTTACTCTTACATCAGAAGCACTAATGACTGGGCAGAGCCAGCAACCCTTATGCTATCTATGGACAAGGTGACTGGGCCACAGCAGAGTGGGATGTGATTATATTTTCACAACCAGATTTTAGGTTCACAACATATGGATTGCTATGCATAGAGGATATTTCATTATCCTGGGCTGTGTGACAAGATGGTAAGTACGAGGGGGAGGGAGGTTGGGAGAGATGGGCAGGGCCCCACCAGGTGCACAGTGGAATCATGAGTGGCGGGTAAATGAGGCTACCTGGAATAGCCAGTGTCCCAAAGTGAGACCGAATGGTGGTGACTTTCCAGTTCCACTAAACAAGCTCCTCACACCTGAGTTGGAGGGACAGAGAAGACCTGCTTTAGTTCCTTCCTGGCCCTGCACTTGCTGCCCGTGAATGAAGAATGGCTGTTACAGCTGACCAAGCTCCTTCTACTTCCTCCTCAAAGCTAAAGGACATTTGGGTTCCTGGCATCATAAAGGGGTTATGCCAGATGTGCCGACCAGGGTGGGCATCCATTTGCACTGTTCTCTGCAGCTCCTGCTAAATGGAGCTGTTTGTAACACACGGGGTCAAAATTCTTAGTGTCAGCTTGTTAGAATGTGGACATGGTCCACCCCTGACAACCTGGGCAAAAGAGTTCTCTACACAGATAATTTGGCCTGGATGATTTCAAATCACTATTTTAAAACACCTAAGGAATTGGTTCCCCATGTCCAGCCAACAAGGCACTCATGTTCAAAATAAGCAAAGATATATTGGACCCTTTTTACCACTTTTTCAGTTCAATTTGAAGCCAGGGGCCTGGGTCAGTCTTAAGACACTGAAAAGGGCAGGCCATTTGGCTTGGTTTGATTTACAGTACCCTATTTGGCCCACATCAATACAACTGGAGGATATTTACATTGGTACTTTGTTGGGTTCAAATAGCTCAGGAAAAAATAGACAAAAGCTCTGCTTCTTCATTTGTAATATGTAAGAGCTATAACCACCAATTGCTTAGGTCTTTTAGATCAGTAACTACAGGAATCAATTACTATAACAGATACCTGAGATAATCAACTTATAAAGAAAAAAGGTTTGTCATGGCTCACAGTTGTGTTGTTTCAGTCCATGACTAGTTGGCCTATTGCTTTGGGCCTGTGGCAACACATCACAGAGGAAGTGTAAGACAGAGCAAAGCCACTTACCTCATGGCCAGGACACAAGAGAGTTAGAGGAAAGGACTGGTGTCCCACTTTACCCTTCAAGGGCATGCCTCCAATGACCTGAAGACCTCCCACTAAGTCCCACCCTCTAAATGTTCTACCCTGTCCCCATAGCACCACAGTCTGAGGACAAAGCCTTTAATACTTGGGTCTTTGGCGGACAGTCCAGATGCAAACTATAGCATTCCATCTTCGATTCCCAAAGGTTCATGTCTATCTTACAATGCCAAATCATTCAGGCCATTTCCAAGAGTTCTTTGAGCCTCCTAACTATTCCAGTTTATTGCTCAAAAGTGCAAATTTAGCTGGGTGTGGTAGCATAGGCCTGTAATCCCAGCACTTTGGGAGGCTGAGACCAGAGAATTGCCAGTTCAAAAGCCAGCCTCAGCAATGGCGAGGCACTAAGCAACTCAATGAGACCCTGTCTCTAAGTAAAACACAAAAAATAGGGCTGGGGATGTGGCTCAGTGGTCCAGTACCCCTGAGTTCAATCTCCCATACCAAAAATAAATAAATAAATAAATAATAAAAATTTTTTAAAAAGTCCAAGTCTAAAGTCTCCTCTCAAGGTAAACTCTTAGTTGTTATGATGCCCTATAAAAAACCAAAGCACAAATGGTAGTCTTCTAAGACACAATGGTGGCACAGGTATAAGGCAAACATTCACATTTCAAAAGGCAGGAACAGGAAAGTAGCAAGAAGGGATCAGATTGAAGCAAGACAGAAACTCAGCAGGGCAAACACTAAATTCTATGGCTCTATATCTGGCATTGGTGCACACTATAGGGAGATATGGGTTCCCAAGGGACTGGGCAGCCCCGCCCCTATGGCCTTGCTGGTTATAATCCACATGGCCACTCTCTCAGGCTGGCTCTGCATGCTGCCTGCAGCTTCCCTTGGCTGGTGTTCATGTTTCTGGAATCTCTATCTTCCTGGGGTCTCTGTTACAGCTTCAGCATCACTTTCATAGCTCCCTGCATTGTCCTGTCAGGGGCTGTTTGCAGGGATTCCAACCTACCACACACTGTGTCACAGGGTGATATGTCATTAACATGAATGACACATGTTTGTGTCTTTCTAAAATGTCAGAATTTATTAAATGACAAGAAATTCACAGGCTACAAGCGGCAGTTCACTGAATACTGGGTCATCTGGTAGTCATAAACCAGGCAAACACATGTTCTTTTATTTCTATCTTAATTTCTATTATCTATAACACTCAAGGCACCCATATTTCACACAATGATACATAATGAGTCCCCGAAAAACTCAGAAAGGGTTAAAGCGGCCACAGGGTCACAGAATGCTGTGCCAAGAGCACAGGCAAAGAGACACATGAAGGCAGAGTCACAGCGTCACTGTAGGTGGTCAGATAAGGATTTTAACAAACCAGTTTCACAGAGTTGTCAAAGCAGAAGGTCTGGACAGATGGCAGTTTCAGTTTCAGAGTGTCAGCTTGAGGTTTTAGCTTAGAGTAGGCTGTGTGTGGTCATAACAGGCAAGAGAAACTACACTTTGATGAAGCTCTACAGGGACAGGAAATCAGAAGTTTGTTTCTGGGCAAGGATTGTGATGAGTGACAAGGTGATGGAGTCAAGGTGACACCATGTCCAGACTCCTTTTATGGAGTCTATAATTCCTCCTTTTATGTGTCTTGAGTGAGGGATTCTTATGGGGTGAGGATGATAAGAGTTCTGTGTCTGGTGTTCTTGACATGATTTGGGATGTCCACATGTCCAGAAACTCCTTTAGTTTGAAAAGTTGGCACATACAAGTGATTTATCAATTTGTGCTTTATGGTGGTGCCAGGCAGGTGGCAGTTTACTCGTACAAAGTGTGGAGTCTACCTTGGCACTTGGACTCAAAATGGAGTAGCTCATGGCAGATTACTGCTTACATAATGGATTAACTCAGACTTAGGCACAGCCTGAAAACTGCTATTCTATATATCAAAGAGTAATTTAGAGCAGGACACAGCCTGCTTTCTGCACACTGCCTGGCCTCTCAGGCTTTCCTTTGAAATCTTCGTAGAAGCTTCCATGATCCCATAACTCTTGCCTTCTACACGCTTGCAAAACCAGTATCATAAGGGTGAAGCCAAGATCTGTTACTAGTGGGAACCTCTGAATGTCTTGTCAGCTGGACTTGGGGAAATAATTCCCTATGTGCTTTTGGAAGAACAAGATGCCTGTCCCGAAGCTAGTTTCTCAAGAGAATCCGCCTTGGAAAGTCTTTGAAACAAATTTGCATTCTGCAGTTCTGAGCCTTGTCTATACTTGAGATGCCCTCAAAGCATCTTTCCTATTGTTCTTATGCAAAGAACCTGGCTTTTTAACCACACCCTCCTTTATCAAAACCTCATAGGTACTTCTTTTCTTAAGTACATATGTGTATATGAACCTTATATGTACTTCGTTTCTGCAAAATTTTTCTAATATGTCTGTTCTGCTCCTTTTTACCTTCTGATTCTCACTGTAACTCTGGCTAAAAAGCAGCCAGTGATACTTATGTTGCAGCCTGAATGTTACGCTGCTTTGAAATTTCCTCTACTGAATAAATTAGTCTGTCACCTTTAAGCTCAGCCTTCCACAAAATCTCAGGGTATGGACAAAATGTAGGAAAATTCCTTGTCACAGCTTAACAATATTGGCCTCTAGTCTAATTTCCAATAGAATTCTCATTTCCATCTGAAACCTCATCAGCATGGCCTTCACTGTCCACATTTCCATCAGCATTCTGGTCTTATTATCAGTCTCAAGTTTGTCTACTCACTGCTCAAAAGCCAATATTCGGAGGCTGAGGTTGTGGCTCAGTGGCAGAGTGCTTGCCTCGCACGTGTGAGGCATTGAGTTTGATCCTCAGCACCACATAAAAATAAGTAAACAAAATAAAGACACTGTGTCCATGTATAACCAAAAAAAATTTAAAAAAAGAAAGCCAATACTCAGAAGATAAGAGTTGATGGGAAGGAATTCTAGTTGATTCAAGGGCTAAAATCTTGAAATGATGAGGGAGCTATCATTCCTCCAGAAAAGACCATTTTTGGGGAACTCGGGTACACAAAAGGACTTTTATATAGGGAGGTAAAAGAGATACAGTGGGCCAATGAGCAGGAAAGCTACACACTGAATGAGGTCTTCTCCAAATTTCTTCTGTAGCCCAATTCCAAAGCCTCTTCTCCATCATCAGGATAACAGCAGACCACTCCACTTCTCAGTATCAATTTTCTAGTGACCCCTCAGTCCAGTCAGGTTGACAACCAAACAACTATTGCAGCGAGCAAGCTTAGATTCTGCTTTTTGAAGCAAAAGACTTGGAAACTAGTCTCGCTTTGTATCCCCAGAAAACAAATAACAAAAGAAAAGAGACTTGAAGTCAGAACATTGTTCAGGAAACTGGCCCTATGTTGAAGCCTGTCTTCACTTAATCATCTGTTGTTAGAGATATAATCATGAATCTGCTTGATCTTCCCAGCATGCCATTTTGATGGCTAGATACTGACACTGTAGCTTTTTTGCCCCCTTTTCTGGGGAGGGTTTCATATTGTTTTAAAATCTTTTTTTTTTTTTACATTTCCATCTAAAAGATGTCCTTAAAAATGACCATTTCTGTGTCCAGAAAGTTGCAACATTATAATACTTGGAAATAATAACTTGCATCAGAATAAAGGCAGTCACCATCACGTGCCATAATAATTTGGCTACCAAAGTTCTATACTCCATGTTAGAACTCAGCTGAGTGTCCACAAAGCTCAGAGATAATTAAAACCTCCATAACAAACTTGCCTTGGTTAATCAATGTCTTCTGTTGTAACCTCAGTTATTTCCCCATGTGCTTTAGATTTAGCAGTGCCTCATAGAAAGGAGAAAGAGAAATTAGCACAGCTTGAAGAGGTGTAAAACTACAATTACTCTTTTGAACGTATGCATAGTTATCTATTTTTTTGCTAATCCCCATCTCACGTGGCTTTCCATCTCTAAATAGACAAAATGCTCCTTCCTGGCTTGTGGATATACCACACTTAGGGTTATTTCTAATTGAGAAGAACATCTTTTGTTACAACTTCTAGGCCACTGATTGTAGCACATTTTGAGCATTTCTTTTGCATCAAAAAGGAAATCAAATAAATGTCCTGTAGAACCTTAGCAAACCAGTCTGCAAACAACACCACAAATCTCTGAAATTTTGCTGAACACACTACTTTTAGAGAGAATAATAACAAAGGAAGGAAGGAAAGAAGACAGGAAGAAGGAGGGAAGGAGAAAAACTTTATCAGAAAGATATTTTCCTTAACTATACCTAGTTTGGGCTGCATCTATTAAACAATATGCATGGATTCACACCTCACTTTTTTAGGGGTGGGTGGGGGAATACTAGGCCTCATGCATGCTAGGCAAACGTTCTGTCCTACAATCACATTTAAGAGCCACATGGACCAGGATGGTCTCACCAGTGTTTTCTCAGCCCACACAATGGGACCTTGGAGGAAGGAGTACTCACTAAGCAGGTCCTGGGCAGATGCACGCATGCCGGGATGCAACTCACAGTGATGCAGTCGGACACTCAATTTAGCAATTTACCATTGCTGTGTCTCATCTTTTATATATATATATATATATATATTTTCAGTTATTGATAGACCTTTATTTTATTCATGTATTTATATGTGGTGCTGGGAAATGAACCCAGTGCCTCACACATGTGAGGCAAGCATTCTACCACTGAGTCACAAACCCAGCCCTGTGTCTCATCTTTTGTTTCCCCATTTAATGTGAAACCCCAGGCAGGCAGGGCCCTAGGCTTGTCTTGTGTGCAGTTGTATCTTAAATTTCCAGGAGACAGCCAACCACACAGCAGGACCTTGAAACATTTTTGTTGGGTTTTCACTGTTGATGAGAACAGGCAGGCCCTGCTTTCAGAAAACCATTGCCCCAGAAATCCAAACTTACAAAAGTAAATAAATTAGAAAATATTCTTAATTATACAGAAGTGGTTATTTCAAATTTCCTTTCATAAGCAGCCCTTGAAAGCATGCCTCCACTTATAAATGTCTTCACACAACTTTTAAGAAGCACAAGTGCTGGAGAATTCAGGGCACACCTAACTCTCAGGCCTGTGCGTCACAGAGCCACATGGAAATGGTCAGGGTAAAAAGGCTGCCCTTCCTCCCAGACAGGTGATCCACCGAACCTCAAGAATGAGACTATGCTAAAGTGAAACAGGCAAGGACAGTGTCATAGGTTGAATTTTGTTCCCCCAAATTCTTTGCTGAAATCCTAACCCCCAACTACTTCAATCTGACTTGATTTGGAGATAAGGCCTTTAAAAAGGTAATGAAGGTAAAATGAAGTCATGAGAGCAGCTCTAATCCAATATGACTGTTGTCCTTTTATAAGAAGGGAAGATTGGGACACAGACACAAGAGGGACGCTTGTGTGAAGTCACAGGGAGAAGATGCCATCTGCAAATCAATGAGAGAGAAACTAGCTCTGATCCCCAGCCTCCAGAATCAAGAGAAGATAAATTCCTGTTGTTTCAGTCTCCCAGTCCATGGTGTATGTTACTGCAGCTGTTAGCAAACACATACAGGCCTAGAAATGAGGAAGTCTTTTTTAGACTTCCTTCTACTGTTTTATAGACTAAAAACACAATATAGAAGTTTCCAAATGCCGGGCAACACTATTGGAAAACAAAAGCAAATCATGTCCCCAACCTGCTCCGCCCTATAAAGTGACAGCTCAGCTGGGTCTTTCTCTACATCTTGCACTACATTCTTTCTCCCCAGATGTGAGGTGGTGACTCCCTGGAGAGGGCTGCCTTACAGAAGGAGCACCATGTCAACTTCCCAATAGAAAACAAAACTAGGGCACACTTTGCCTTTCTTCATAATAATCAATGACAATTTACTTAGCTCCTCCTATGGCAGAGGCATAGAACGGAGGATGGCCAAGAAATGGGTGTCATACTAACCCTTAAGAAGGAAGCAAATTTACACGGAAGGGAATTAAACTTCCCCATCTCCTGCCTCATTGTCTGAATACAATCACATCCTTTGCACATTTTTTCACAATAACTTTTGCAAGCATTATAGAAAAGTAAGTGACTTAGTAAGTCTTAAGCCTTCACTTAAGAAATTAATCCTGGACTTATAAAAATAGGTGGTGGGATAGGGATATGGTCGTGTTACAGATAAAACGAGTTACATTCTTTCACTGAAAATAGGCCAAGCATCAACACAACAATTGAATATATTATTCCCCTTAATAGAAGCCCAAATCAAATGTCTCACTCAATCAAACTAAGTTAGCAGAGAAACCCTCTGTGAGCTCCAAGTTCAGCTCCAGCAGGCCTGTTTTGCACAGCACTGGCTGAGGTCTGTTTGTATCATTAAAAAATTATCTTAACTGCTTGCTGCCAAAAGTAATTTGCCCAGCATTGTCCATTCTTGGGCAGCAAAACTAATGTTTCCTGTGGCTGTAGATGCCTATGAAATAGCATCACAGGAGAAACACCTCCAGAAGCTGGAGAAAGTGAGCTGAGAGGGAGGGGAGCCCTCTGTAAGAAGTGATCTGACCCAGGATGAGGGAGCCAGTGTGCAGATGGCTGCAGGAAACAGCAATAAACAAGATCTTTGAAAGACTGGCAGATGGGGGAAATCTTGACTGCCCAGACAGGTACATGATTCATCTGGTGAGTGTCACGGGTTTTAGATTCTGATCCCCTTATCATGTTCCACCCTTTGATGTAGGGTCTATGTGCGGGTTCTGGGTGAGCCCTGCTTCCAGGTGTCTCCACCATCCCACCCCTCCCCTCCACTCCCCTCTCCCTTCTCTTTATTCTCTTTCTCTTGCCCCTTTCCTTTCTCACATCCTCCCTCACCGCTCCCCATAGTCACCTCCAATATTCTATGTCACTTCTTCCTGAGGCCCTTGCCTTGGCAAGAGGAGCTGCTGGGCGGGTGGAGAGCAATTTCTAGAAGCCCGGCCATAACTCTGGAATGCCGACACCTGGGGAAGCTCAACAGGGCAAAGGAACATCTTGTCCTGCCTCGCGCCTTCTCCCAGCTGCATTATCTCTCCCTTAGAGGCTGCCCTGCCTGATGGCGGTGTTTGGTTTTCCTTCCACCCGGCTCACTGTCCAGGGAGGCTGAGCACCATGCATGGTACCAATGGGCTGGTGGGAACGAAGGCGGGTGGAGGGAGGAGAGGAAGGTGTGGGAGTTGGTGGCCCCTTCCCTCCCTACAGCTGGCCTGTCCCTCAACAGGCAGTTACTCGCTATCCTGCCTCTGTGTCCCTGGGACTACTGGGGAGATGGCCCTTCTCTGACCAGCTCTGCCCTCCCCTGTGGTTACTCTCCACCCTACCCAAGTGCTGTGAGTAGCCCCATGGAAGAGCCATACAGGGGCACCTCTTGAGTCTTCTTTCAGGAAGGAGCCTGTCATTTATCTGTAAGGCTGCAGTTCACTGACCACCTTCAAACTCCAAGATTAGTTTTATGATTTTTGCTGCTGCTGTTTTGCCAGCTCTTGGCCTGGCCATTTCAGGGGCTCCTCTAACTCAGCCTCTAGTTCCTCTGCCCAGGTGCAGGCTAAGGCTCTGTTGGGTCTGAGCAGAGCTCTGAGGATCCTGTGCCCAAGAATCTTTCACAAGTATCAGATCTGCACAAGAGACTGGAGGCTTTCCTGCTTCCTCTTGCTTTTATCCTCCACAAGCCTTACCCCAGGTAAATCAGTCATGCTTCTAACTCTAGTCCCAGCATCTGCTTCTGGTGACTCCAATTAGCACCTGGCCTTACTAAACGCTACTCACTGTCTCCTCTCTGTCAGGCCCACGACTGATGTACTTTGATATTCATTTAATGAAATTTCACAGGAGTTAACATAATGACTTGGGGAGAAAAACTCCTTGGATCCCTCCATGCTGCCCTACCCATGACTGTGGCCAACAAAGAATAGAACTCAGAGACCACAGTTTCTGTAGCCTCCCAGTTTCCCCACCAGTATCATCCACACCCGATCCTGGCCTACCAGGCCTGTGGGAAGGATCCTAGGAAAACAGGCAAAGTTGGCAAGAGCTGATGAAGCTGCTGGACTGTGGGGAACAAGCAATGACAGTCACAAGAAGCCCAAGTCTCTGGATTTTCTCAATGGGGCTTTAGGAAAACACATTTAATCCTAATCAATTGGAAGAAAACATCCAAAGTCATTGACGCAGGGAGACAAAAACAGCACTAGAAATTTTGAAGTGTATTCATTAACTCTAGAATCCAGATTTGCTAGCTCTGAGCCGGGCTATTCAGCCTCCCCAGACTGATATGTGTAAAAAAGAAGAGACGATGAAGACATAGAGGATGATTCTCAATTGCTTAGGTTGGGACATGGGATGTCTAATGCACTTTTGGGAAATATCTAGGTTCATAATTCTTACTTTTTACTTCTGAAACACTCTACATATTTTCTCACTCTTTCAAAATGGAATGATTGCTACAAAATCCTAAAAACACAATTAATTTAGTTTGCAAAAATAGTATGTCACAAGAAGCCCAAATATGCAGACTATATTTTCTTGGGTCATTGTAATTTCAAGGATTCTGGCCTGTTAAGAAAAATATACATGGGACTGGGGTAATGGCTCAGCGGTTGAGCGCTTGCCTCACATACGTGAGGCACTGGGTTCGATCCTCAGCACCACATAAAATAAATAAAGATACTGTGTTCATCTACAACTAAAACAAAATAAAAAAAAAAAAAAAAGAAAAATATACATATTATTGGATCTTGTATCTTCTTTATGGTTCAGACAATTTCATCCTGTTTTTCACATGACATTTTCAGGAGAGGAAAAGAGATGGGGAAGGAGAAGTATGGCTAGAAGATTCTCAAATTTCAAAAACCCTATTTCATTCCTATCATATCAGTTCTTGATACTTTCATGCAGTAAATGAAATCCAATTTTTCTCACTTGGTGTTCCCTTGCTCCAATTCCAGATCCTTAGATTTGTGATTATTTGTTGATTATTTGTTGGGGGAGGGTATCATAAGGAAATGCCAAGTAAGGCAGAAAAATCTCCGATTCCCTCATAGTAAGGCAAACGCTGTTTGTCAGACACTCCAACCCCAGGCAGCTTTCAGATTCTGAGGTCCTTTGTCTTGGATCTTGCTTCCTACCTTTGAGCAGTCACATGTATGTCACACGTTCAAGTCAGGACAACATTTGTCACTAGAGCTCATTCTTGCTACCCTTGCACAAATTTATCTCTTAACACCAGGAAAATTCTAGGAAATCTTCATGTCTAGCCCAAGTGGCCCTGCTACTCTCTCCTGACTCCCATCTGCCCTCCACAGGTCCTGGATCTGACTCTACAGGAGGCTTGGTCAAGGTGGCACTCCATCACAGTGGCATCCAAGCCTTCTGTCTAGGCTTCTCATCTCTGCACAGGCAACCCTGCTGTGCTGGCTGCAGCCTCTTCCCTCTTTTTACCCCAATAATCTTTTATGGTCCATTCCCTCTGACGCCTCCCTTCACTTGATAGAGCCCCTCTGTCCACTTCAATTGTTTTCCAAGATTCCCATTGGAAACAAACACTTCTATTTTAGCCTTCTAGGATAGAGGAGTCTCCTCTTCAATGCCCCACAATCATTGGGGCCAGAGAGAAGAGGTAAGTTTGGCATCTTCCATTGATATTTCTAATGGTACCTCCCATTGATATTTCCAATCTATCACTTCTCCATTCTCATCCAAAAACGTCTTTTCTCTTGACTCTCCTCTACTGTATGCATTCACATAACCATTTTCTCTCCCTTGACATTCTCATTCACAGCCTCCTTATGCTAAGTTCACATTTCCCCTTATGCTAAGTGCTTTGCCATCTTTCTTACACACTTTCTCTACTCTGACCTTCAGAAGATGCTATGTCTGTGTGAACAACTTATCTCTCTCAGTTAGAATTGGTTTGACTGTACATGAAATACACAGGTAAGTAGCTTTAATAATTTAGGGATCTCTTATATAAAACCAGTATAGAAGCTAGGCAGATCAGGGCTAAAATGGGTGATTTCATGTTACTAGGAACTCTCGTCTTTCTGCTCCACCACACTGGCCTTGGATTCCATCCTGAAGATGGTTCATGGTCTAAACTGGCAGAAAGGAGAAGAAACGGCAAATGGGCACAACTTCCTCGAGATTTTCACTTAAAACTTTTCCCTCAACCCCTGCCTTCCCCACCCAATTACTTTTTTACTTACAACTTTTTTGTCCATCCCTAACTGAGAAGAAAGTTAAGAATCCTACTCTCTTAGCTAGCTCCATTGCTATTCTGAATAAAAGCCAGGTTCTATCAGTAACGAGTAAGCAACTAACATTCTTACTTTGTCCAACATCACTGACCTTCATTTCCTCTTCCCTTCAGCAACTATGGCCACTCTCTGACTCTGTTGCCTGAAACGCTCACTTCCTGATCTATTAAGTTCTAATATCCTATTCTCCAGCTGTCAGCACCCAGCCTTGCAGTTCCCATACTCACTCCTGCTACATCTGTCCTTCATCACAGGGAGCCTCAGGTGGAATCCCTCCATCCTTCCACGCCCCTCCCCTCCACTCATAAAATGTATCAGCTTGGAGAGACACTGAGGTGGAATTGGATAAACAAGAAGTTTATCTAGGGAAATGCCAATGAGGATAGAGGGCAGGGAGCAGGGTGATCAGGGAGCGCTTAGGAGCCAGGGTGCAGGCCTGACATCTGTGGAAGGAGGGTGGGAAGGAGCAGCTGAGTAGGAAGAGCTTGGTTGCAGTTTAGTTCTCAGGCAGATCACTGGGAAGTCCTAAGCCAACACTGCCCATTCGAGGAATGCTGTGTTGGGCAGAAATGGCCACCCTCCAATGATCCTCTGTGCTCAACACTACTACTAACATGTTTATCTACATCCCTGATAGTCCACACCCCTCTTCTAAAATCTCAGTATTTCTTCAGCTCTCTCAGGAAGAGGTCACAGCAGGAGCTAAAACGGCACAGTGGGGTCTGGGGAAACAATCCCAGGATTTATAGGGCTGGAGCAAAAAGTGTGAAGTACATAATGAATCCTCAGTTAATATGTATTGGAGGAAGACATGTATATTTTGTATTTTCCAGCTGATGGTAAGCTTTTTGAGGGTGGGGACTATGTCATATTTATCTCCATAATCTATCTAATAACACAGAGCTATAAATACAAAGTTGTCAAGCTAGTAAAGTTTATCCACTAATATCTTGCTATATTAAAAACAAAGTTATTTCTCTAAATTCTTCATTTAATGCTTAATATGCAACCTGTTATATAATGGTTGTTTACTAAGTAAATGTTTATTTAATTCAGTGAAATTAAAAATAAACTTTCACTTTCTGAATGTCATGTACATATTAATGGCATTGGACTGACGAAAACAAACAAGAGCTTATGATTTATCTAACTAAACCACTTCACTGCCTCTGGTATATCTACTTTTGGATACTTCATGGACTTGAACAGAGTGATCTTATCTATCCCACAAGTACATTATGCCATGCTCCAGATCAATTGTAACCATCAGTATATTATAGAGGTGCATGTTGTTTGATTATAAATGTTTCTCTCTTTGGCTGGTGATTTTAAGGGCTCTGAGTGTCAGCTAGAAGAAACTGCAGGAATTGGAACAGATCCAGAGTATGGACAGACTTAGATTTCTGCTGAAAACAGAAACTCAAAGCATTATCTTGGAAACAACCAAGAAGCCTGGCACTGTGGTGCACACCTCTAACCCTAGGGGCTCGGGAGGCTGAGGCAGGAGGATCAAGAGCTCAAAGCCATCCTCAGTAACTTAGTGAGGCCTTAAGCAACTCAGCAAAATTCTGTCTCTAAAATACAAAAAAAAAAAAAGACTGGGGATATGGCTCAGTGTTTGAGTGTCCCTGGGTTCAACCCCTGGTACCAAAAATAAATAAATAAATAACAACAACAACAAAACAACCAATAAGGCCTTAATGGTGAATACTAAACAGAAGCCATAGTCAGGGAACTCCTTTTCCCCAAACTAAAATATTGGAACACTTCCTAGAATGAAACTGTAGATACGCATTCTGTAAAATGCTGGGGGGTGGTATTGGTCAAATTATATTATTATATTGTGTGTGTATGAATATGTAACAACAAATCCCACCATTTTGTACAACTATAATGCATCAATTTAAAAATGGGGAAAAAATGAGAAAAAGAAAGAAATGCGTTTTGTAAGGTTAGAATCAACAATATCTATCAATCAAATTATTCAGGGTATTGCCTCTGGTGAAATCAGGTTGTATTTATGTGTAAAGTTGTTACAGACACTTTATCCGGATTTGGTGTGTCTAAGGAGAAGAGGATAATGGAGGGAAAGTGGACATTGTAAACTGCAGAGTGAGCCATGAGGATCCTGTGTGGTCTGCACACAGGATGGTTAGCCTGTGCAGTCCCAGGGGCCATATATTTCTACCATACACTTAGATGATCAGACTCTTAGAACCTAATGTCAGTGGATACAGGGACTCAAATTTCCTTTGCTCTGGTTCATGCTCAGCGCACACTTTTCTAATTATAATTTGACTTCTCTCATAGGACAAGAAGTCACCAAGTATTATAGCAGATGTTCGGTTGCACTTTTCATTGTAATTAGTACCCCAGATTTTTGATTTGTTTTTCAGTCTCTTGAGGGCAAAGCTACCGTGAGTCTCTCCTTCAAGGAGCCCGTCTCTGAGCCTACAGGGCTGAGGGCAAGGTCTGGAGTGGTGAGGTCAAAATGCCAACCATGAAGCCCTTGATGGATAGGCACACAATCAGCCCTTTCTTATGACATCCTACTATCTCCATATAGTAGATGTCACCATGGGATGAGCTGTATTAACAACAGAGTGAATAGCCACTAACAAAACGTGCAGAAAGAAACGTGTGTGCGCACGCCCACCCACAGAAAAAGGCAGTTTCTTAATAACACTAGAAAGCTCAAAGAAAGTAGTTAATTCAATCAGATGAGCCATAGGGTCTTTCATTTTTATTACTGGGGTTTCCTCAAAGTGAATGTTGGATAGATGAACAGAATGGATGGAGTATGGATTGATGGATGAACAGATGGATGAGTGAAATAAAACAAAGCTATTTAGTTTAGACTTTGAACTTAATAGCTCACAGGTAGCAAAAATTATTAGGCTAGGAATGTTGATCTGCTACTTTCTTGCTCTATTGGAAACATAATTTTTCCAAGTTCCTTATTTCATTTAAAATATGCCTTAGGGATAGCTAATTTCAGAATAGAGTCAACAATAAACTATTATGGATTTTTCCTAAACTAAACAAATGAGAAATTGTTTGTTTAAAACTCTTACACTAGATGGGGCTGAGGTTGTGGCTCAATGGCAGAGCACTTGTCTCGCACGTGTGAGGCACTGGGTTCAATCCTCAGCACCAAATAAAAATAAGCAAACAAAAATAAAGACACTGCATCCATGTATAACTAAAAAAATAAATATTAAAAAAAACTCTTACACTAGAAGTCATGGGGTATGCCCAGGAAAATCTGAAAGTTATGCCAAACCATTTAGATATTCATGCTGACAGAGTGAAGGGTTTCTTAATCCATGAGTCTTATATGACATCTGTAGGGAAATGTTGCCTATGAATAATACTTAGACCACAGTTTTCATCTTCACAGAGCTAAAAATATGGGTAGTTTTCATGACTCACACTTTTATTAGGTCATTATTTTAAATCCATTTATAAAAGCCTTTGACGGTGGTAATTTGTACACAATACTAGTGAATTTTGTTAGAAGGCATATTAATTTAAACTCAGCTGCCTGGGTTTAAATGACAGCCTCAGTTTTTCAATGCCTCCTCACAAGATATATATAAAAATTTCCCCAAGTCACCAGGTGATTATTCATATTAATCAAGATAAAATTATAACAAGCTGTAGAAAATCCCACCACACAGCTATGTTGCAGAGTCAAGGACCTGCTGAGTGAACTCGTAGAAAAGCTGCACCATACGAGTTTCCTTGACAACTGTTCCCATAGAACCAGTGTTCAAAGATAGGCACAGACAAAGCAACCGGAGAGATTAATTGATGATCATGCTTTAGTATCTAAAATGGCATTGATATTTGCTGATACTGTAGCAACTACTTCTAAATTTTGGTGAGTATGTTTCAAACTTACTTTCTGCCTTTGACTGCTTTTTTTTTTTTTTTTTTTTTTTGTGGAATTCCCCTGTTTTCTTTCTCTTTCCCAAATAAGAAAGCCCCTTTAAGAAAGGATGACAACCACAATTAAACCACTACTTTGGAAAACCTACACTAAAAAAATAATTATTTCTCATTTAAAATCAATAATCCCACCAAAAGGACAGCAAGTCACACAGAGGGGATCCCCAAATGGGGGGTAGTTCTATTGAGATTTAATCCCAGCTCTGTGGAAACCTCCACATGTGGTGTGGTGTGTGTCTCAACAATCCTGGTGTTCTGCAAGATACCAGGAAATTAATTCATAACTCAAGCTGTTGCCAAGTTCACTCAGACACAGGGAAGACTCAGTTCCGAGCCAGCCTCTCTCCCATTTGCTTGCAGAACAGAGAGACATCTCAGCAAACAATTCCCAATGTGGAAAGAAACCTGTGTGCAAACAGTGGACAATTTGACAAAGGGTGGGGACAAAGAGCTACAGAAGGGCAATAGGGATAAACAACACAAAGAAACCCAATGTGGTAGAATAAAAGAATCCTTTGAGGTATTAAAATAGTTCCACTAAGCCAATTCTGGCCACCCACATGAGAGAAATCAGAAATGCAATTACTCCAACCCTGAGGAGTAAATACAGAAAATAAGAAGCCACAGGGAAAGCATACCAGAATACAGACATAAATTAATAGAAGTACCCTAAGGAATCGCTTTTCTCTTTTCTTGTTTTCTTGCTGGTGTTTTTGATGCCTTTCCCCAAATGTGCAATTATCTCAACAGAATGAAGAAAGAAATGAAACTGCAGTGTACGCACACTACTGTGGATAAAGGTAGACAGACAAATTGAGAGCCGAAGGGCAGATGCAAGATGCAAGCTTTGTCAGGCCCCCATGTGGCCTCCTGGGTACCTACGTGGCCTGTAATGCAATCCAACAGGTCTTTGAAAACACTGAGACTGAAATCAGACTTACGAATTATTTCATCTTAGCTGCAACAAACAACTCAACTGTTTCTCAGTTTCAACAACAAGGCAGCAACAGCGAATCCACCAGAAGATGCGCTCCCTCCATTCACAGGAAGAAGTGGCGTGTCCAGTGTGGTAGCCATTCCAGCTTTGTGAGTGACTTGTCCTTGTCACTCATCTAATATGGTTTGGGAGATCCAAGATGTGTGTACGTACAATAACCACGGTCAGCCTGGCTATGTAGCCATTACATGTGTCCCCATCCCAGCCGGAAGCATGTCCTACTCCTCTGAATAGGAGGATGGTATATAGAAACAGATTATAGCTCACGACCTTGCCTTCTATGAGGGACTCTCAACTCCAAGCCATGTCTTATAGCTCAGTCACTTCAAGACATTACTGATTCCCTGAAAGAGAAATAATTAGAATAAACTTTTGTTTTTAATTAGGTGGCTAGGTAGTATATCTTCATCCACATCATTTACACCATTTGGTTAACTTTGAAGTGTTATGATTTGTGTGCTCTTGTTTATTGCTTTTGTTCATTGTAAACTTAAGCCCAAAGCATCTGTGTACATAGAAGAGGGCGAATCTTCATTTCCCTTGGTCTATCTACAGTCAGAAATTCAGCCAACAAACATTTCCAGATGATTCCTTTGTGATGCAGGCTACGGAGACAGCTTTAGGCAAGCTAGATACTGGCCCTATAGCATCGCAAAGACTGAAGATACATCAGAGCCAGGACTGTTATGAAAGGTGGAGCAGGACTTAACTAACCACAGCGTTCCCTGGGGTGGGGGTGAGGATCAAGAAAAACCTCACCAAGGAAGTGGGATTTTATTTGAGGTTTTTTTTGGCAAAGACAGTGGGGAAGGGAGAGCTCTTGAAGAGGGAACATCAAGTGCAGGAAAGGCCCTGAAGTGTCAGAAAGGATGGAATGTTCCCGAAGCACAAAGAAAGCCCATAGACCTGGGGAAGGTGGGCAGGGTCTCAGTGTCTGTGTGAGGACATCTAGACTTGAGCCTCAGGGGAAAGGAAGGTGATGAGGTTTCTAAGTCAGGCATCGTTGATTTGTGCACTATGTCAGTCTGTCTCTGCAGCCTTTTGATTTTCTGACCATGACCTTGCCTAATTGTTGACCTGTTCTGTATGAGCAATTCCACACTCACTTTCTAGGACTGTAGGCGAGCCCTTTAAACTTCCTTTACTTTTTATCACATTTATTTGTAGGATATAAGGTAGATTTTAAACAAGCACCTAAAGAATTTAAGTAAAAAGTTACATTTCATTGTATATGTACTTTCCCATATTCTCCTCCCAGGGCAGGGTGGAGTGGTACAGGATCATTAGGAGCATGGAATCTGAAGACTAGGTTCAAATCCCTGCACTGGATCTTACTTTCTTGTGTGAAATTGGGCAAGTTCTTAATTTTTCTGTGCCTTTGTTTCTTCATTTGTAAAACGTGGGATAACAGGACCTCATAGGCAGATTGACTGCTTAATGTAACATCCTAAGTGGGCATTTTGGAAATGCAAAGGGTTCCTAGCACAGGTCAACATATGCAGCACACTTAAAAGAGTGCTATTGCTTTAAGTCTTGCCTCGTGGGTCTGCTCGACAAGTTGGGGGTCCTGAGAGATGAAAAAAGGGGTCCTCAGGGAAGGGCGAAGTGAGGTCTCACGGCACGAGGTTTTGGGGTGACGGTCCCCGGAGTCACTCCACCCAGACTCCCAGACTCTGGGGTAGGTAAACTGTTCTGCCGGAGTGAGACGCAGAAACACCGTTTATTTCAGAAAGTGCAAAAGCTTATTATATACAGTCCTCGCACCAATCACGGCCCAAAGTTACAAACAAAGGGGCAGTGCCATTCATCAACATAGAACGGGGAAAGAGGGAGGGGAAGGGTTGAGGGTCAGAGAGTGCTCCTACAGAGTGCCAAGTGCACAGTAAGGGCTGCTTGATGCCATTATAGGGATGCTTTTATTTATTCCTAAGAAGAGTAGAACCACCAACTGTTTTTAAACATTGACATGGTTAACAGGGAGAACTGAGAAATATTTAGAACTCTATGGAATGGTGGCAAACTTGAAAGTATTTTAACTTGATGAGGATTATATTTTGGCAGAAAACTAAGCAAAGCCATAAAAAAAAAACTGAATGAAAGACAAATACTTTTGGTGGGCAATACAGGTTAAATAGCCATACAAGTACTTTTTCAAATGGGAATGAAACTCATCTGATTCACAGATTTGGGTATTGATCTGTCAGAAGCATCGATTAGGTGAACACTTAATTTGGATCTGATTATTAAAGTAATAATTGCTCATTAGAAAAAATTTGAAGAAAAAAAAAGAAACAAAAGAAAGCCATTCAATCTCCATTAACAATAACCACCAAAGGGGCTGGGATTGTGGTTCCGTGGTAGAGCGCTTGCCTCACATGCCTGAGTCACTGGGTTCCATCCTCAGCACCACACAAAAAAATAAATAAATAAAATAGGGACATTGTGTCCATCCACTACTAAAAAATTTTTTTTAAAAAATAACCACCATTAACATTTGCTACATGCTCCTGTAGTAAATGCAATATGCCACTTCTCTGCAAACTTTTTTCAGTGCATGAACTTGTATGTGTGAGCTTGTATCTGTCTATCGACATATCTGTTTTTCAACATTAAGGTCTATAGATGCATGTGTGTTAGCTTCCTAGAAATGTCACAACAAAATACAACAAACTGAGTTGTAGTTCTGGAGGTCATTAGATTGAAGCCACACTCTCTGAAGGCTCTAGGGAAGGATCCTTCCTTGCCTCTTCCCACTTCTGGTAGCTTTTGGCATTTCTCAGTGTTCCTTGGCTCATGGCAACAGAGCCCCATTCCCTGCCTCTGTCTTCACATGGCCTTACCCCTGTGTATCTCTATTTCTGTATGTTCACAGGGCCTATAAGGATACCAGTGATTGGGTTTTAGCCCATCCCCATCACTGCAGTCTAGTTTGAACTCATCTCAACTAATTATGTCCACAAACATTCTGCTTTGAAATAAACTCATGTTCTGAGGTTCCAGGTTGCCATGAACATTTTGTGCACACCATTCAACCCAATGCAGTATATGATGAAGACATCTGACTTTACTGTGTAATGTGCTATACTCTAGCTCAGAGTATCCAAGAATGTGGTACTTGAATCTCCTTTTACTAAGATTAGCAGGAAGTCCAGTCTAGCTTCTTTCTTTATCTCCATGAGTGTCTACTGATTACTGGGGTAGAGATGGATGCTTCTAGGTTGGGATTGAGTCCTGGTCATTATCCAGGACCCAGGGATGGAAATCCAACGTACATAGAATCACAGAAACTGTAAATCAGGCCTAGCCACTGCACAGAGTTAGGTTTGGGTTACGAGTGAGCTGCCACGTTGACCAGGGCCACTGCAAAGTCAGTACTCTTTAGGGCCACCTCCTCCACACATTCCTGTCTTCTAAGGTGCTCTTCTAGGGTAGACACCTCTCCTGGCTCCTGGACCAGGATGCTTGCTGACACCATTTCTCCTTTTTGCCTCATGGTACAACTTACCACCAGCCCCATCTCTCCCTGCCCTCAAGGTAATTTTATTCTGAAAGACCCTCTGCCTGATCCTGATGGTGACCAGAAGAGTTGTCTAACTGAATTTCAGGAATAAGTTGTTAGAATGAATCTTGGTCACTCTAGTCAGAAGGCCCCAAGGCCCCCTGTACAAGTGAGATGTTTCCTTCCCTAGAACAATAGGTACTAAGCAGCTCTGGGAGAAATTCCCTGCTCAGCCATAGAAAATGCACTGTCCTTCCCTCAGGCAACAGATGCCCAACTGCCCTCTCAACATCTCAGAACAGGTAAACAACCATGCAGTTGTTCTTCCCATGAGAAGGGAAATGTGTTTGGAAGACTGGTGGTCTCTTCCCCCTTTGTTGTGATCCAGTTTGAAATTTAGCATCATGATCACAACCCTATTGCATAGATATAACTTATTTCACTTTTCCCATTTTCTGATACATTTAAGTGATTTCCCATCATGAATTAGCCAGGATAAAAATCTTCACTCACTGAATAAACACTTATTGAACATCTACTATGTGCTAGTCATCGTTTTAGGGCAAGTTGGGAATCTAGAGTTTTTGTCTTTCACTCATATTTCAGTAATAGGAAAAGAAGACATCAAACAAGCGAATGTAAAATGGAACGCCTTCCTAATGACAATGGAGAAAAAATAAACTAATGGAGAAAAATAAATCAGAAACTACAGGAGTTGCTAATCTACAGAGGAGAGCAGGAAAGGCCTCAGGGAAACCTGGCGTTCGAGTCCACTGTCTAATCTGGCCAACTGAGGGAGGTTTTTTATGAAGTGCAACAACCTTCACTTGAAGATTTGTCCTTTTGTTTTCTTTTGTTGTTTTGTTAATTGAATTATGTATGAAAATAAACGGAAATCACTCCACTAGGTGAAATTACCACATAAATCAACATAAGCACATTTTGTACAAGTGAACGATGAATATGCTGGATTTTAAACATCAACAGTTGCTCAAAAAACTACAATTAACATTATATGCACTCTATGAAATATGTGTGATTTTACATGAAAGGATGACATTGAAAATTATAAAAAGCCACCACTGAAACCTATTCAGTTGAGATTCAACTGGATCTATTTGTAACGGGTTATTTTCTACTAAAAGATTCGAGAATTTTGTACCCCTTCATAGTTTTGTCAACAACTAAATTGGCACCAGATGAAGACTAGTAGGATGGCTCAGATTGAAAGTGAAATCTCACAGTCTGTTATTGCGATTTAATTACTAAAAAGATCCTGCTGCCTTTTAAATACTGCTCTGACTCAAATACTTAAATATTTTTGTCAAGCTGAGAACCAAGTTCTTTGTAATAGGTGTGGGAACTGAAAATAGTGTAGCCCGAGAAAAAGGAAGAATAGCCATGCACTGACAGCTTTCACCTCTCTCGACAAAGGTCTTCCTGGTGTTAATTGCAGACAATGTCTCACCATACTGGAGACACTGACTTGCAGAGCACAAGACCCCTGACCCAAGGGCTCAAATTCCTGAGCACTAAAACTGACCATTTCATTGATTGATGGAACAAATCCCAAATTCCTAAGTGTCCAGGAAAATTCATATGCTCACTGGACCACCTCCTGAGATAACCTATATAAACCCAGTCCCTTTGTTCGGTGGCTCATTTTCCACCGGGAAAGTGGGTCCATCCCCGTAGATGTAGTCCTGTTCCTGAATAAAGTCTGAAATGATTTGTGAAGTTTGCTTTCTTCCCAGTCTTTTTGCGCTAACACTTCATAATTTCATACATTAGTGTAACAAATTGCAACTTTTTGGGTAGCCAGATGTGTAAATGTTCTCAAACTTAGTTCAGGCACTTACTTTTATTTATTTATTTTTATTTGTTCTTTTTAGGCATACATGACAGTAGTGTGTATTTTGACATATTATACATACTAGTAGTATAACTTATTCTAATTAGGATCCTATTCTTGTGGTTGTACATGATGTGGAGATTCATTGTGGTATATTCATATCTGAACATAGAAAAGTTATGTCCAATTCATTCTGCTGTCTCCTATTCCCATTCCCCCTCCCTTCCCTTCATTACCTTTTGTTTAATCCACTGAATTTCTATTTCCTTCCCTGCCCTTGTTGTGTGTTAGTATTCACATATCAGAGAGAACATTCTACCTTTGTTGTTTAAGGATTGTTTATTTCACTTAGCATGATAATCTCCAGATCCATCCATTTACTGGCAAAAGTCATAAAGTCGTTCTTTTTTATGGCCCAGTGATATTCCATTGTGTGTGTGTATATATGTGTGTGTATGTGTGTGTGTGTGTGTGTGTGTGTGTATACACACATATATATATCACATTTTCTTTATCCATTCATCTATTTTGGGGCACCTAGATTGGTTCCCTAGCTTAGTTATTGTGAATTAAGCTGCTATAAACGTTGATGTGGCTGCATTGATGTAATGTGCTGATTTTAAGTCCTTAATATATACACTGAAGAATGGGATAACTGGGTCAAATGGTTGTTCCATTCCTAGTTTTTTGAGAAATTTCCCTACTGCTTTCCAGAATGGTTGCACCAATTCACAGTCCCATCAGCAATGTGTGACTGTACCCTATTCCCCACATCCTCACCAACATTTATTTTTGCTTATACTCTTGATTGTTGCCATTCTGACTGGAGTGAGATGGAATCTCAATAGAGTTTTAATTTGCATTTCTCTAATTGCTAGAGATGTTGAACATTTTTTCACATATTTGTTGACTATTCGTATTTCTTCTTCTCTGAAGTGCCTTTTCAGTTCCTTTGCCATTTACTGATTGGATTACTTGTGTTTTTCTGGTGTTAAGTTTTTTGAGTTCTTTATAGATCCTAGAGATTGATGCTCTATCTGAGGTGCGGATGCCAAAGATTTTCTCCCACTCTGTAGGCTGTCCTTTTACACTGTTTCCTTTGCTGTGAAGAAGCTTTTTAGTTTGATCCCATCCTATTTATTGATTCCTGATATTACTTCTTGTGTTTTAGGAGTCTTGTTGAGGAAGTCAGTTCTTCAGCTGACATGATGGATTGTTAGGCCTACATTTTCTTCTAATAGGTATAGGGTCTGTGGTCTAATGCCTAAGTCCTTGATCCACTTTGAGTTGAGTTTTGTGCAAGGTGAGAGATAGGGGTTCAATTTCATTCTGCTACATATGGATTTCCAGTTATCCCAGCACGGTTTCTTGAAGAGGCTATCTTTTCTCCAGTGTATGTTTATGGTACTGTTGTCTGGTATGAGATAACTGTATTTATATGGGTTTATCTTTGTGTCTTCTATTCAGTTCCATTGGTCTACATGTCTGTTTTGGTGCCAATACCATGCTGTTTCTGTCACTATATCTCTGTAGCATAATTTAAGGTCTGGTATTATGATGCTTCCTACTTCACTTTTCTCGCTAAGGATTGTTTTGACTATAAAAAGCCTCTGATGGGGCTGAGGTTATGGCGCAGTGGTAGAGTGCTTGCCTAGCACGCAGGAGGCACTGGGTTCGATCCTCAGCACCACATAAAAATAAAATAAAGATATTGTCATCTACAACTAAAAAATATTTAAAAAAAAATAAAAATAAAAATAAAAAGCCTCTGATTTTTCCAAATGAATTTCATGACTGCTTTTTCTATTTTCATGAAGAATATCATTGGAATTTTTTTTAAATATTTTTTTAGTTGTTGATGGATCTTTATTTTATTCATTTGTTATTCATATGTGGTGCTGAGGATCAAACCCAGTGCCTCACGCATGCCAGGCAAGTGCTCTACCACTGAGCTCCAGCTCCAGCCCCTCATTGGAATTTTAATAGGAATTGCATTAAATTTGTATAGCACTTTTGGTAGTATGGTAATTTTGACAATATTAATTCTGCCTATTCAAGAATCTGGGAGATCTTTCCATCTTCTATAATTTCTTTTTTCAGTAGACTGTCGTTTTCATTGTAGAGGTCTTTCACCTCTTTTGTTAGATTGATTCTCAAGGGTTTTTGTTTGTTTGTTTGTTTAAGACTATTGTGAGTGGGATACTATTCCTGATTTCTCTTTCAGCTGATTCATCATTGGTGTATAGGAACACAATTGATTTATGGATGTTAATTTTGTATCCTGCTACTTTCATGAATTCATTTGAGTTGTATAAGTTTTCTGGTGGAGTTTTTTGAGTCTTCTAAATATAGGATCATGTTGTTGGGACCAGGTATGGTGGTGCACACCTGTAATCCCAGAGGCTTGGGAGGGTGAGGCAGGAGGATCATGAGTTCAAAGCCAGCCTCAGCAAAAGTGAAGTGCTAAGCAACTCGGTGGGACCCTGTCTCTACATCAAACACAAAATAGGGCTGGGGATGTGGCTCAGTGGTTGAGTGCACCTGAGTTTAATCCCTGGTACTCCCCCACACCACGGCAAAATACTCCAGGATCATGTTGTTGGCAAATAGGGATAATTTGAGCTCTTATTTTCCTATTTGTATCTCTTTCTTTCTTTTGCCTAATTGCTCTGGTTAGAGTTTTAAGGACTATGTTGAATAGAAGTGGTGAAAGAGGCTTCCCTGTTTTGTTCCAGTTTTTAGAGAAAATACTTTCATTTTTCTCCTTTTAAAATATTTGCCTTAGGTTTAATGTGTATAGCTTTTACAGTGTTGAGGTAAGTTTCTACTAACCTTAGTTTTTCTAGTGTTTAAACATAATAGGTTGCTGTATTTCATCAAATGTTTTTTTTTAATCTATTGAGACAATCATGTGATTCTTGTCTTTAAGTCTCTTGATGTGATGAATTATTTTTATTGATTTCTGTATGTTGAACCAATCTTGTATGCTTGGGATGAACCCCACTTGATCATAGTGCACTGTCTTTCTAATATATATTTGTATGTGATTTGCCAGTATTAAGAATTTTTACATCTGTGTTCATCAGGGATACTGGTCTGAAATTTTCTTGCCTTGATGAGGTACTTACTTTTAAAAAGTGTGTATGTTTGTGTGTGAGTGGTATATGTGTGTGCATGTGTGTAAGATGTGTGTGTGCATAGTGTGGTGTTATGTATGTGTATATGGTGTGTGTGGGCATAGCTATGTGGTGTGTGTGTGCATGGTGTGATGTGTTGGTGTGTTTTGTGTGTATGCATGTGTATGTAGTGTCATATGTATAGTGTGGTGTGTATGTTGTGTGTGTGGTGTGTGTATGCTGTCGTGTGTTGGTGCGTATGTATGTATGCATGTTGGAGGTCATGTGCATGATGTGTATGTGTGTGTGATGTGTGTGCATATGTGTGGGATATCATGTGTTGGTGTGTGTGATCTGTGTACATGCGTGTGTGGTATCATGTGGATGTGTGTGTGCATGAGAACATGCCAGCCCAAGGTCTGCCATCCTAGAGGAAGGGCTCCAGGAAGCTGCATGACCCCAGCAAGAGTCATGAAGGTAATGGCTCAGAGACATGTCCGACTGTTGACGAAGAGGGAGGTAGGAGGCCAAGTCCCAGGGGAGGCACTTCAGGACTGTAGAAGTTTTCTTCCTTTCTTTCTCTACTCTTGCGGAACAGAAGGTAGTTCTGGAATGGACTTTAAGGAGGGTGTTGCTGTGGATGACCTGGGTGATGGCAAGGACGGCCCCAGATGTCCCTTTCTTCTTGTCACTGCCTGAAATCCCAGCAAGCACTGATTCATGTAGGTTAAGAGCATCTCAGTTCAATAGTTCATAGTTTCAGTCATTCATGCTTTAAAATAAATTGTTTTACTCGATCACCTTATGTGAGCCCCCATTGGGGATCAGGACTAGCAGCGATGAGGAGAACCTGAGGGCTGGGGCACTGCGCTGTTGTGGAGCCTGGGGAGAGGCAAGTGGGAAGGTTATGGTGGTGAGGAGGAGTCTGGTATGCTAGAGGCTGAGGACTTTGATTACCTCATCAACAGAAAGGAAAGGAAGCAGAGGTCACAGACATGTGGAAGGTGGGGGAGGGTCCCTTGGGGAATAGTGCCTTCTTTGGATTTTTTCCCAAGGGCAGTTCTTGTTATTCTCATTGTTTGGACACATTTGCTAAGAATTGGAATCTGGGTCTTCGTGTATTGTTTGTCTGGGTTTACTGTTCTAACTGTGAATTTTAATCGAGAGATGACAGAACAAGGTCCAGCCAGAAAGCATACTGTGGGACATAGTTTTTTTGGTTAGCAGTATCATTAGCACGGCAGTTTAACCACAGAATATTTTATTTCAGGGTCTAGATTTCAAAATTTTCCAACATATCATTACACCCACACCAAGAACACAAAGAAATAACTTAGACTAGAGCAAAGACTTCTAAGGAGGGATGCCGTACATAGACAGGAAGCAAGACACACATTTTCAAAGAACTAAGTTAATTATTTCTAAAGCTATTCAAAAGAAAACCTCAGCCATGGGAACAACTCAGTTCTTCATCCTCTCTCTTTTTTTCAATTTTTTATTTTTATTTTTTTTGGTGGCGGGGAGGGTACTAGAGATTGAACTCAGGGGCACTTGACCACTGAGCCACATCCTCAGTCCTTTTTTGTATTTTATTTAGAGACAGGGTCACACTGAGTTGCTTAGCATCTTGTTTTTACTGAGGCTGGCTTGGAACTCACAGTCTTCCCACTTTAGACTCCTGAGCCTCTGGGATTGCAGTTGTGTGCCACTGTTCCCGGCTCTCTCTTATTCAATTCTAAAAAGGCATCTATTAAAATATTTTAAGAAGGGTGCAGTGGTGCACAAGGGAAGCTGAGGCAGGAAGATCACAAATTTGAGGCCAACCCTGGCAACTGAGTGAAACCTGTCTCAATATAAAAATTAAAAAGAGCTCAGTGGTAGCTTGGTATGGTGGCACATGCCTGTAATCCCAGCAACTTGGGAGGCTGAGGCAAGAGGATCCCAAGTTTAAAGCCAGTCTCAGCAATTTAATGCACCCCAAGAACTTAGTGAGACCCTGTCTCAAAATAAAAACATTTAAAAGAAAGAAAGAAAGAGCTGGGGATGTGGCTCAGTGGTTAAGCAACCCTGGAGTCAATCTCCGGTATGAAAAGAAACAACAAAAACTCAGTGGTAAAATGCCTGGGATCAATCCCTAGTACCAGAAGAAAAAAAAAGTTTCTAAAATATAAGTTATATAAGACATGTTAATCACAAAGAAATTCAAATGACGTTGCCAAAGTAGGAAGAAATAGGAAGTAGTATGCTCTACTTAAATACTCTGAACCACAGCTTTATCTGAAAAATGGAATCTATAACACTTCCTTTATCTCATGGGATTTTATGAAGAATGAAGGAGATAACACATGTGAAATGCTGAGCACAGTGTATCATGCAATCAAATGTCACCTAAAACCACTATTAGTTCATTGTTAGTAATTTAATATCCAGCACAAAATCCATCCTCTTTTGCAAAGACCCCAGGACAGTTAAGTCTTTCATTCAAAACAGCCCACCCCCACCCCGCAGCTCCAAGTGAGTTGAGCCCCCTGTGAGCCTGACACAGATCAAGCAATAGTGTCCTACTTCCCAAACTTCTCCTGCCAGGGGTTCTTTCAATACTGGCATATGGTTTCTGGGTCTCCTTTTAATTTCTATTTCATCCCTATTTGAAGGCTTCTTCCCCTTCTAACCATAGCGAACACTGTGCATGGGTCTCTTCTTCCCTTCTCTCCTACACATCATGAATAGTATTTCTCCAACAATATTCCATTTGAGAGTCTACTTTTTTTGTTAATAAATTTTTAATTTTAGAATGGTTTAAGATCATAGAAAGATTGCAAAAATAGGACAGAATTCCCATTTACCCTATACCCAGTTTCCCCATTGCTAACGTCTATATTAACATGGCACACAGTGACAAATAATGAACCAATGTGATACATTATTATTAACTAAAGCCCATAGATTTTTCAGGCTTTCTTAGCTTTTCCCATATAGGCTTTTTATATTCCAGAATCCCATACAGGATTACATGCCACATTATATTTAGTTGCCTTCTTAGACTTTACTGGAACAGTCCATGATGGAATTTTTTTGACAGGTTCATTCTCTGTATAACCAATCCAAACCTTCATCTTTTGGGGGGGGGTACTAGGGATTGAACTCAGGGGCACTCGGCCACTGAGCCACATCCCCAACCCTATTTTGTGTTTTATGTGAAGACAGGGTCTCACTGAGTTGCTTAGTGCCTCGCCATTGCTGAGGCTGGCTTTGAACTTGTGATTCTCCTGTCTCAGCCTCTCAAAGTTCTGGGATTACTGGCGTGCGCCACCGTGCCTGGCTCCAAACCTCAATCTTTAATAAAATAAATAATAATTATACACATACATGTTATTAATTTCACATGAAGATATGTAAACATTTATTTGAAAGTATATAGTATTCTGTATTATTTTTCTGTGACATAAATGTAATCTAAGCAATCCATCAATAATAGTGTCAATTAGTAGCAACTAATAGTAAGACTAATTAAACAAATAAGATATGTCAGAAAAAACATAAGAATGTTTTTTAAATAAGTTTTTTGTTACAGAATAGGGTTTTTTTTTTTCCAGCTCCTACTTAATATTTACATTGTATGTCATTCTTACACTCGTGGGAGACGCTGTGGCTGAGCTGCAGGAAGCCAGATTGAGGGAAGTGCTTGAAGAATATTTAAGGAGCATGCTGATCACTGTGGAGAACACAGGCCAATAAGTCAGATCACTTTTGATGAGGACTGCCTGAGTAAACTTGATAACCTTTAACTTTCTAATTCTAAGTCTTTCGTTCTATAAAATGAAATTGTTTTTAAAAACTCATTTCAAAATAGTACTTAACATATGTGCTTTTGCATGTACGGTCTCATTTGTGGGCATTTCCATCCACAAACCAGTTTGACTTTGGGTTCTGTGCTGCAGATGCTGTAGGTCTGGGATTTGGTTGTTTCTTCTTCTTATTTTTTTGAAGTTCCGCAAGCAGTTTTCATATGAGAATCATAGGTCTAAAAGCTGTAGAGGACATAAAAGGTTCATCTTAGGACTCTTTTTTCTTCTTTACAGTGTCTTGCCTCACCCCTATTTCACCCCCTGTTCTTAGCACCTCCCAGATGCAGGGTGATCATACACCCTAGCTTACCTGGGACAGTCATAGTTTGTAACTCTTATCAATTGCAAACCCCTTTACTCTCAACATGGTCCCAGTTTGGGCAATTGGTTGCTTTACTTGAAAGGACGTTGGGGCTGGTTTAATCCAGTCCCTAACCACTAGCACTTCTCTACTGCAGATTGTTGAATGCCTGTCCCTATGCTGGTGGGGAGGCTCAGAATTGCAGAGGACCTGTTCAGTTTGCCGGAATTGTTAATAAGTACTGAAATCCCAACCTTGGAGACTTCTGATTAAGGGTAGGAAAAAGGGTGGACTGGGGGATTTTTAGAAGAGAATCTCAGACATCTGGTAGAAAGTTAAGTATTTCCTAAGTTATTTTATGTCTTAAAATGACTTATCACTCTAAGCCTAGGTCTACCCTACCTTAGGCCTTCATGTTACATGAAGTCATATATCTCCTTATTGATTGTTTGGGCTTTCCGTCTTTGTAGCAGAAAGCAACCTAAATCATATGCCAAATGTTACAAAGTTGTGTTCAGGTCATTTGGCTCCAAAGGGACCACTTGGTTTACATCCATGAGTGTGCTGTGCATGTAATCCCACCTGAAGGAAAAGGAATGTTCTATGTGATTCCCGGCAACCCCAGGATTCTCTGATAACTCTCTTCCTGCTGCTGCCCTTTGGATATAGAAGTAGAAATCGCACCATGGGAGCCGCTGGAGCAGAAGAGAACTCTTGATTTAAGATGCTGGAGTGATATTTGAAGCAGATAGAGGAAGCATCGAACAGAAGAAATTGACAGGCTCAGACAGTAAAAACCAAGGGAGAGATACTCAGTGGAGTAATGATGGATCAGTTTGCATGGGATTCGTAAGGCACTTTGGATATCACGAAGTTCCTAAGGTATGGACGTTGGAGGGAACAGCCCTGTCTACCAGGGCAGGCGAGGGGAGTCTTCTTTTCACAGAGATCTGATGACTCCTTCCAGGGAAAAACAAAGAGGGCTCAAGGGACTAAGAAAGCTATACTGAAGACCCCTAAACAAGAAAGGGCCATGAAGGCTGCCACCTTCACTCTCCAGGGCAGTGCCCGAGATGTTTAGAGAGATTGCTCTATGGGAGAGCAAAGTTGAAGGCCTTGAGAACTGTTTAGAAACACTGGTCAGTTGTTAAAGAAAATTAAATGTCAGAGAACCTCAGGAGTTCTCATATCCAACTCAACAAGGTTTAGAAACCGTGTAAGCAAGTTTCTTGCTCTTGTCCCCAGAGGCAAGAGAGTTTTTCTCCGCCTCTTGGAGAAAATCTGGGTCAACTTTGGGGACTTTCTCAGTTTATTTCTCTTTGGAACTAACTACTCCAAAACCAAGTGGCTTAAAACAACAACCACCATTTACTTGCTCATAATTTTGATATTAGGTCAGAGTTAAGAGTAAGTGGAATAGCCACAGCATACATAAGACAGGAAAGCATGAAAGAGTACATAAAGTAGCATCTATAAGGAGAGACAAGGTGTGTGTGTGTGTGTGTGTGTGTGTGTGTGTGTGTGTGTGTGTGTGTATGGTATTATATATATATGGTATTAAAGTATATGCTGGATTGGAGTTGTAGCTCAATGGCAGAGCACTTGCCTAGTACTGGTGAGGCACTGGGTTCAATCCTGGGCACCATGTAAAAAACAAATTAATAAAAAATAAAGGTTAAATTCTTAAAAAAAAAAAAAGAAGTACATGCTAAGTATGTGAGTGTGCAGAGGAAGACACAATCACTTCCTGCTGAGTGTATTAGTGAAGATGCAGCAGAAAAACTGGGATTAGCTTGCTAGTTGGAGAAGAGAAGAAAAGAATTTTTATTCCAGACAGAGGAGAAGCACATACATACTGAAATATCTATATGTATTCAGGAATCTGGTAGACAATCATTCAATTTTGCTAATGCATGGAGGACTAGCAAAGGTGCTTGGAAGGTTGGTGGGCACTAAATACTAAAATGTTGAAGGCTAAGTGTCTTAGTCCATTTTCTGTTGCTATAATAAAATATCTGAGACTGTGTAATTTATGAAGAATAGAAGTTTATTTGGCCCATAGTTCTAGAGGCGAGGAAGCCCAAGAGCATTGTGCTGGCATCTGGTAAGGGACTCCACGACACGGCAGAAGGCATCGCGTGGTGAGACACAGCAAGCATGCTGGCTTGGAGCTCTCTTCCTCTTCTTATGAACTCTCTAATGCCATCACGGGAACCCCACTCTCACAAACCTCATCTAATCCTGATTACCTTCCAAAGGCCCCACATCCAGATATAATTAATATGTGAATTTGGGGATTAAGTTTCCAACACATGAAGTCCAAACCACAGCACTAAGACATGGAATTGAGACTTTATTTGGTAGGCAATGGGAAACGTAGAAGGTAGGTATGCAGGGAGTGTCACTGGCATGTGATGCTGTAAGATGCGAAATCTGGTGGCCATGGATAAAACAGTTAGTTAGGAGGCTGCTGTAATAATGTAGCATGAATCGAGACACCCCAAAGTAAGCCGAAGGCAGCAGGAATGGAAAGAGCTAATTGAGCAAAACACAAATAAGGATTTGTAAACAGGCAACTCCTCTGTTAAAAATAAAAACCCACAAAATTGATTTTAAGCATGCATCTGCACATAATCACTCTGTTTGCAAATAGGCTGTATTTACATGCACACATATCATAATACATCACATATGCTGATGGTAATTCTCTTCAACTAATAGCCTTGAGAATTTTGTTCCATACACTATGCAAAACAAATAGAATAAATGGAGCCACGAAAAAAAATGCTCTGCCTCATTCCATGAAAGTGCTTGGGGTGTGTGAGTGTGTGTGTGTGGGTGTGTGTACATGCACATGATCTTGGAATGGACTATGAAGCAAGAAGCTTAATATATAGGTGGATTTCCCAAAATCCTCTGAGGAATCAGACTGTTTCCTGTAACTCTGCTTTCCTTATAGTTGGACTTAGTGAGGAATGCCAGGGACTGTTGCTCATACATGGAAGTTCACTGGGTTTGTCTATGGAAAAAACCCTGGCAGTTCCAGACAGTGACATTTTATAGGCTTCTTAAACAGGATGAGCTAAAGCAATTAGGTATTAGACTGATTGGGTTTCCAGCCCTCCTTCTATCATGCAGTCAAGTCTATTGATTCTACCTCCTAATTATATTTAAAGTCTGCACTCCAACCTCACCTCTCACTGTCACCCCCAAATTCAACTCAAACATCTTTTTGACCACAGCATGCCTAGTCATAATTAGGTCCCTTGTTTTCCTATTTCACATGCACAAAAATTGTAGTGATTTTAATGGCATGTCGGTTAATTGCCTGCTTTGGAGCTATCCCTTCTCAGAGTCCGTTCCCACATTCCTTGCTGAAGAAACAGTAGGCATATGACTCCTGCCCCCAACCGTGTCTGGACCTGACCCCAGACTGACCTATCAGATTCTCTTTCTCAAAAATTTGGATTTAGGACCCCGTGATCAAATTAGCTGTGTTGGATCTGAAGGTAGCTTGAGACCACTTGCAGGAAGCCAAACTGAACCACATGAAAACAGAAATGAAAGTAGTCTGGAGAAAGAAAGGAATTGATGTGTCAAGGTAAGTGGAAATAAAAGACCCCATTATCCCAGCTACTGTGATTCCTAAGTGTTCTTCATCACAGTTCCTGGATGCACTTCCTGCCTGGGTTCCAAGACACTTCCCTATTGATAATCTCTCCTTGATTTTAGGCAGTTTAAACTAAGTACTATTCTTTGCACCAAAACTGACTTAATTGACACCCACCAGTATCTATTCCACACCCTCTCTTGTCCCTTGTCATATTATACTGCTGTAGTTTATTTGCTGTTTCCCTTCCTCATTGGGTTTTGAACTTCCTTGAAGATGAGAGCTTTGTCATGTTTTTTTTGTTTTTTGTTTTTGTTTTTTTGGATCTATGGCACCTCTGTCACTTAGAAGAGTGACTGGCATGTAGAAAATATTCAGTAAATGTTTAGAAAGTTTTTTTAGAGTTAGGGGTCAACCTTCTCACAACTTGCATTGATTCTACCTTAGTAGGAACTTATTTTTCCATTGAGTTTTTTTTCTTTTTCTTTTTTAAATTGTAGATAGACACAATATCTTTACTTTATTGATTTATTTATTTTTAATGTGGTGCTGAGGATTGAACCCAGTGCCTCCCACATGCTAGGCAAGTGCTCTACCACTGAGCTACAATCCAGCCCTTTGCTGCTGAGTTTTGACAACATAGATGCTAAGCATAAGCAATTGCTTCTGAGCTGTTCAGGGCATCTCAGAGTGCTATACTAGGAGATGTCAAATGCCAGACTCCTAGGATGGAAGGGACCTTGAGAGGCCATTGGTCTATGAAAGTTTGACATTGTTATGTTGTGGAAGATTGCCTATTTACTTTTATTTTATTTAAATTTTTTTGGTACTGGGGATTGAACTCAGGGGTATTCGACCACTGAGCCACATTTCCAGCCCTATTTTGTGTTTTATGTAGAGATAGGGTCTCACTGAGTTGCTTAGCGCCTCGCCATTGCTGAGGCTGGCTTTGAACTTGCGATTCTCCTGTCTCAGCTTCCCAAAGTGCTAGGATTACAGGTGTGTGCCACCACGCCTGGCTCGCTTATATTTTAAAACGTTGTCTAATTTCACATGCACAAAAATTGTAGTGATTCTAATGGAAAGCTAAAAATAAGAAATCATCCCCAACATCATGAGTGTAGTCAAGTAACCTGTTTCCATATGTCCATATTTCTTGCCAGTCTTTGTATACATTTATATAACTTTTACAGGGTTTTAATCATCATTCAGATAAAAATGTTTCTTTTTTACTGAACAATCATTATTTTTCCATGTCGATACAGGACTTAATGAGTTGTTACCGTTCCATAATACCTTAATTGATTAGATATACCTTAATTTACTTAAATTCTCTTACCATGGACATTCACATTGTTGTTTTTCCCTTCCTTTCTTCCATTCTGAATGTGGTTTCCTTGGACATCTCTGTATAAATTCCTCTTTCCCTTTAGCTTGATTCTTTTAGAATATTTCTGCCTACATTCTTGTTACTGGTACACAGTTTTGCTTTTATTCATCAACAAGCATTTGCTGAGAACCTGCGGTTTCAGCTGCTAAATGCAGAGACACATTGATGGAGATAAGATTGTGGAACTCAGAGTTCTATCTTTAGTGATGGAGAGATACACCTTAACAGGTAAATGAGAATATACTGTGGCAAAGAGCTGTAACACAGGGAAGAACAAGTCATCTGCAAGAGGGTGCTCTGTCTGCTGTATTTCTTTTCTTTTTTAATATTTTTTTTAGTTATAGATGGACATAATACCTCTATTTTATTTATTTATTTTTATGGGGTGCTGAGGATCAAACTCAGTGCCTCCCACGTGCTAGGCAAGCACTCTACTGCTGAGCCACAACCCTAACCCCCATCTGCTGTATTTCTTACTAAAGGGTGCCTGTGTTCCTTGCTCACAGCAACATATGGTGATGCCAGCTTCCATGCAGTCTCTCCTGCCTCAATATAATTACTAAAGACATTCAAGGGAGGAAATTCAAAGCTCCACTATCAGTAATAATGATCATTTATTGAATTATTATCATGTTCCATTAATCCTCTTAATAATAATGTAAAGTGGACTACTATTGCCTCATTTTACGGATTAGGAAACAGAGGCTCAGATATGGAAAACAATATGTCAGAGTCACATAGCTAAAAAGTCACAGAGGCAGGCTACATGTTCACTCAGTTCAGCTCTGCAATCACTCTACCTCTTGGAGCTAATTGAGCACCATTAGGAGAATACTTTACAAACTGAAAGCTCCTCTCAAGGGGACATGAGGCACAGTTGGGTTCTATTTTCTGCAAATATAAAGATTTCTTTAGAGTAGAGGGCCCACTTTCAAGTCTATTCAAATGTATTCTCTTTCTTCTTCAACCCACATTGTCTGGTTGTCTTCCTAAGACTGTTATGGGTTAAAGCAGTGGACATGGTGGTGCACACCTGTAATCCCAGCTACTTACGAGGCTAAGGCAGGAGGATCTCAAGTTCAAGGACAGTCTCAGCAACTTAGTCAAACCCTGTCTTGAAATTAAAACATATAAAGGGCTTTGGGGTTTAGCTGAGTGGTGAAGCACCCCTAGATTCAATCCCTAGGTTGTCTGGGGGAAGGAGAAAGAAACAAGAAAAAAAGCAATGTTCATTCAGCAGCTAGGATTTGAATGATTGCTCCGAAAGCCATTCTGATTTAGCTGTGCTGCCAGAGTACTTGAGAACACACAGGAAAAACCACATTCTTTTGCTCCTTTGTGTCACTGTGTGATCTTCCTGGAAGGTAAATATTTGTCCCTCCTTTGACATGTCTCTTTCCAGTCATGGCAATATATGTAATATTGCATACATAAATATGTAAGCACATATGAACTCACATGGATACAAACATGTAAGTGCTCACAAATATTTCCTGGGTAAGAAATTAATAGCAATGAACCTGCATGTAAATAGAAAGAAGTTGTCTTTGGCTAGGCTCCCAAGAAACAGTCCCTGAGACCGGGGTTCATGAGCAAGGTATTTATTAAGGAAATGCTCCCAGGAGAAACCATAATGGAGCTGAGAAGGGGGACTGGGAGGTGGGAAGCACTAAGTAAAAGTGTGAATCCCCGGGAAGCTTCTGCTTCAGCCCGACCCCAGGGGAGTTCCAGAATATTAATTACACCTCTGTGTCAGCTCAGGCGAGGCAAGGGAGTTGAATTTTGGTACTCCTGTATCAGGCAGCTGCTGGTTTGGGGATATAACTGTTCATATTTGACTCTCTGGACTTGGACAAAACAAGTCCAGCAGCCCTTAGGGAATGCTCTGGAGAAGATGGCAGGTGCACGCTGCTAGAAGGAAAGCAGGCAGAAGGGGAACAGGCCTTAAGAACATGTCGAGGGCACCCTGCTCAGAATGGTATCCTCTCTGATGTCCAGTGCACAGCCGTTAAGAGCACAACCCCTGGAAGTGGATCGGATTTGCATTCCAACTTTGCTAGATTACATATATAACCTCTCCCCTCGAACACTTGGTTTTTTCCCTTTGTAAAATGAGAACAGGATCTTCTAAGGAGAGTGTAAAGATTTCAGATCTGTTATTGAAAGGATTGTTCTGATGATGATCACAAGCAGGTGCTCAGTAAATGGTATCTATTAGTTCTGACATGATACAAATATAATTTTTAAGATGCTGTTAGCCCAGCTGGATCAGACACAGAAGAATTCCTTTCTCATACCATGCCATGATAAGTTATATAGAAAGAAGATACCTATTCCTATTACCTCAGAGAGACCATCAGTCTAGAGATCAGTAATAAGCTTATTTTCTGAAAAGCCCATCTCCCACTTCTGCCTGCTTTCCATGCAAGC
This sequence comes from Xerus rutilus, assembly GCA_028644305.1. Classification (NCBI taxonomy): domain Eukaryota; kingdom Metazoa; phylum Chordata; class Mammalia; order Rodentia; family Sciuridae; genus Xerus; species Xerus rutilus. The sequence continues at coordinate 62,370,667 of CM053408.1, forward strand.
GGGAGGAAACTTTGTTCTTGCTCACCAGTGCTTTTTATATTTAACTCTTTTATAATGAAAATCTTTGAACAGATTATAAAAAGTGAGAAGAGAGCATAATGAGCCCCTGAGGAGTATGAGACAGCCAGTTCCAACAAAATCATCACTTCAGGCCAGTCTTATTGCATCTGCACCCCAATACGTTCCTCCCTCCTGTATTATTTGGAAGCAAATACTAGAAATTCTATCACTTCATACACAAATATCTCCATATGTACCCCTAAAAGATAAGGACTCTTGTTTTAATTGTTAAATTAGCATACCCTAAAACTGCTTTTTTGGCAGTGTGTATAGTTCCATAAATTTTCACATGTACAGATTTGTGTAGCCATTGTTGAAACCAGGGTACAGAGCAGTTCCATCACCCCAGAGGTCTTTTTTTAAAAATCCATAGCTATATACCATCATCACCACACCTTTAAAACTGACAGTAACACATAGACTTGGTGGTTTTTTGTTTGTTTGTTTTTTTATACTAGGGATTAAAACCAGGGGCACTTTACCACTGAGCTACCCTCAATAGATTTTTTTTTGAGACAATCTCACTAAGTTGCTGAGGCTGACCTCAAACTTGCTAGCCTCCTGCCTCAGCCTCTTCAGTCACTGGGATTATAAGTGTGCAGCACCGCACTTGGCAACAAATAGACTTTTCTCCCCATTTAAAAAATTTGTTCTAATTAGTTATACATGACAGTAGAATACATTCTAACACATCATACAGAAATGGAGTATAACTTCACGTTCCTCTGGTTGTACATGATGTAGAATCACACCAGTCGTGTAATCATATATGTACATAGGGTATTAACATCTGTTTAATTCTACTACCCTTCCTACCCTCCTACCCGCTCCCCTCCCTTCATTCCCCTCTGCCTAATCCAAAGTACCTTTATTCTTCCCTAGCCACCTCCCCTGCATTGTGAATTAGCATCTTCACATCGGAGAAAACATTTGGTCTTTGGTTTTTTTGGACTGGCTTATTTTCCTTAGCATGATAGTCTCCAGATCTGTAGGAGCATCTCCATACCTTCAATCCTCCCTTCCATCTTTCCCCAGTGTATGCTAATGGACTGTGTGCTTGACAGAGAGCACCCCTTTGTTTGTAACTTTGGGCCTGATTGGTCCAGGAGTGTATATAAGCTTCTGTACTTTTTGGAATAAATGGTGTTTCTGTGTCTCGCTCTTGCAGAGCAGTTTTTTACCTACACCCCCGGGTCTGGGTGGAGTGACCCTGCGAGCTGTCACCCCCATCCTGGGAGACCCAATTTCGTCTTCCCCAGAGACCCCTCTCCTCTCTCAGGACTCCAACTCCTCGAGCGGACCCATGCAGCGTGACCTTTAAAGCAACACAGATCCATCCAGTTACCAGAAAATGCCATCATGTTATTCTTCTTTAAGGCTGAGTAATATTCCAGTGTGTGTGTGTGTGTGTGTGTGTGTGTGTGTGTGTCTCACATTTTCTTTATCCATTTATCTGTTGAGGGCTCCTAGGTTGGTTCCATAGTTTAGCTATTGTGAGTTGAGCTGCTATAAACATTGAAGTGGCTGCATCATTGTAGTATGCTGATTTCAAGTCCTTTTGGTATAAACTGAGTCAAATGGTTGATCCATTCCAAGTTTTCTGAGGAATCTCCATACTGCTTTCCATAGTGGTTGTACCAATTTGCAGTCCCACCAGCAATGTATGAGTGTACCTTGTTCCCTACATCCTACTCCTATTTTTTGTGTGTGTGAATTTAAATGTATTTTTCCTATTTAGCAGCCTCTTCATTGATAGAAATTAAAAAGCCCATTAAGGATGTACTTTTCTTTTTGTTTTTTGCTTTTATTTATTTATTTGGCTTCCTTTCTAATTTCTCCAATACCTCTTCTGCAGTTGTAGGGGCCAAAAGCTTCACCACCTTTTCACGAGATTTACCACCCCTTGCCAAAACCACATCGCTCCTCCTGAGTTCTAAAACTTGGAAAGATGCGACAGAGCTCAGCCTTAGCCTCTCCCTCTGACAGTGGTGCTGTGATAGCAACATTGACGGCTTCAGTAGTCAAATCTGTTACAGCATTTTGTTTGGAGCCAGGTTTGGCATGGATGGCTATGGTGACACAACCTTTAGGATTGACTGCCACAGGACCTAAGGGAGGAGTGGTCTCTCTGGTTCCTTGCTTTGGCTTTTACCCTTGTTCCTTGCACTAGCTTTTTTGGGCATCTTGGTGCCAGAAGAGGAGGCCCGGGTGCCCAGCCCTGCCCGGAGATGTCTAAACCAACCATCTAGCTGCACCAACCGCCTGGAATGGCGCTGCCAGGTGGCCGGAGCCAGAAGTGCGCTCTAACAAATAGACTTTTAAGGAAAAACATGATCCTATTTCTCTACAATCATGGGTGGTTTTCCAACGCACTCCAATTTATAGTATTCCTTTAGGAAAGGAAGCATTCATGTCTTGACACTGAAATGTGCCATAAGTAGAACATGTTCTAAGCACTGACTCCTCACCCTTGCTTCCGACATGTTCCAAACTTGATAACAATTAATTCATTTTCTTCTGCATATAATCTTCCTGCTCAATTCAGATCTTTCTTTTTAACAAAATATTTTTTAATTATACATGGACACAGTGTCTTTATTTCGTTTACTTATTTTCATGTGATGCTGAGGATCGAACCCAGTGCCTCACACATGCAAAGCAAGCGCTCTGCCACTGAGCCACAACCTCAGCCCCCAGATCTCTTTCTTTGATAGGCAGTTTTCCGCCTGTTTTCTTTCTTCTTTTTTGTCTCTGGTACTGAGATTGAACCCAGGGGCGCTTTACCTCTGAGATACATCCCCAGCCCTTTTTATTTTTTTATTTTGAGACAGGGTAGCAACTAAATTGCTGAGGCTGCCCTCAAATTTGCAATCTTCCTGTCTCAGCCTCCTGAGTAGTTGGGATTACCAGCCTGTGCCTCCACTCCTAGCCGATAGACATTTTGTAACACATTTCAGTTGTCCTATTTAGTAGAATTAGCCATCTTAACGTGATTGTTCAGAGTGAGAGAAGGTAGAGTGGTCTTAGGTTTTGGCTGAATGACACCAAATTTTATCAAAAATATCTCAAATACTGCTTTTATTTCTCAGGTAAATAGTTTAGAATCTTAGAGTTGGAAGAAAACTTTAAAAACCTTTTGCTAAAATGCCCTCACTTCATGTATAAGAAAAATCAGCTTAGAGAAGTTTTGAAATTTATAACAGGCACACAACTGGTTAGGAGAAAAGCTAGAACTGGACTTGAGGGCTCTTTTCCTTATACTATGTTGTTGAGCAGACTTTCTCCTTCAACCCTACTGTCCCCTGATTGTGGGTTCCCTTACCACTTGTGTGTCCGTGTGCTATGAGTAGCACTTAAGAATACTTAAAGGGGTTGGGGTTGGGGCTCAGTGGTAGAGCACTTGACTGCATGTGAGAGGCACTATGTTTGATCCTCAGCACCACATAAAAAATAAGAGTATTGTGTCCATCTACAACAAAAATGTAAAAAAAAATACTTTAAAAAAAAAAGAATACTTATGCCCGGCACAGTGGTGCACGCCTGTAATCCCAGTACTTTGAGAGGCTGAGACAGGAGAATCACAAGTTCAAAGCCAGCCTTAGCAAGGGCGAGGCGGTAAGCAACTCAGTGAGACCCTGTCTCTAAATAAAAAACACACACAAAAAAATAGGGCTGGGGATGTGGCTCAGTAGTTGAGTACCCCTGAGTTTAATCCCTGGTACCAAAAAAAAATAAAGAAAGAAAGAAATATTTAAAGCTATACATACACATACACAGTGCTTTCTGAAAAACCTGGAGAAGGCTAATCTGTAGAGGCATAAAGCAGATTATTGGCTTCCCAGGGCTGTAAGAATAAGGATTCATTGCAAACTGACATGAGGAACTTTTGGGGTGATATAAATGTTCTAAAACTGGATTGTCATGGTGTTTACCCAATTTTGTAAATTTATGAAAATTGCACACTTATCACAGGTGAAGTTTATGGTGCATGCATTAATTATATTTCAATAAAGCTGTTCAAAAAAACCCCAGCTGTATAGAAATATTTAATGATCTCTTATAACAAGACATCTGAAAGTAACGATGGCAGTTCAGTCCTGCAGCTCCCCAATGTGCTCAGACTCCTGTTCCTCCTTTGTCTACCATCCTGAGCACCTTGGCCTTTCCCTTTCTTGCTCCTCTTCTCATGGTGCCAACATGGTCACTGTAGCTCCAAAACAGGTCCAAAGACCCAGTAAGAGAAAGGGTGGCGTCAGTGAGTTCTTCATGCCCTTTCATCTCTTGTATAAGTGGAAGTTCCCAGTCTGACTTCTTCTAGCCTCTCATAGGGCAGAATCAGGTCACATGTCACCATCCTCATATGCAAAAAAGGCTGAGAAATCCAGGAGATAGCAAAGGAGGGTGAAGTTTTGATTGTCATGGAGCTGGAACTGTCCACATTGACTCCCCGAACCAAAGTCAAGTTCTGCTGGCAAGAGAAACACTTCAGGAAGCTGGGTAGGGGGCGGGCGTGCTGGGATGGGTTGAGTGGGCAGCTAAGAGTGTCTGCCACACCAGCAAGCTCAAAATGTGCTAAAGATGGTATAATTTGTTCAAAGTTTTTATGGCATGATGATTATAAGCACAAATGTTGGCGAGAGACTTCTGAGGCTCAATCCCGGCCCCACTTCAATTCATGTAATGAAGCCCTAGCCTCAATATTTCATAATGTGACTCTTTTTGAAATAGGACCTATAAAGAGGGGATTAAGTTAAAAGGAGGCCACTAGGGTGGATCTTACTGGGGTCCTGTAAGAAAACAAGATATCAGAGGCACACATGCCCAGAGGGTCAACCATGTGAATAGACAGAAAGAGGGCAGCCATCTGTAAACCAGAGAGAGGGGCCCCAGAGGAAACCACTCCAGCCGGCACCTTGATCTTGGGCTTCCAGCCTCTGGAAGTGTGAGAAAATAAGTTTCTGCTTAAGCCAGCCAGACTCTGGCATTTCATTAAAGAAGCCCTGGCAAACTAGCATGTTTGCTGTGTGATCTTAGGTGAGTTAACTGGCCACTGTAACCACTCTGTGCTTCTGTTTCTTTCACTATCAACTGGGGATAACAGTAACACCTGCTTCACAGAGTGATGTTAAAAACTAAATGAGTTAACCCATATAAAGAACTTTGAACAGTGCCTGCCACATAGTCAGCATTATCAGGAGTGAGAGCACCATGTATGTGTGTGATTATATGTAAATGTATGATCTTGTCATGTTTTACCTACTGTCATTCTTTTAGTCAGCAAATATTTATCGAGGGCTTAGTATGTGCCAGACAATGAGCTAGACACTTGGATAAAACTATGAACAAGGCAGATTTCCTCTTGACTTTGCTGAGCTTGTATTCTGATGGGAGAACTTAATAAATATGTCAACAAATATATAAATAAGATAATTAAAGATTGTGATAAATGCTGTGAAGGAAATATACATAGTGATGAGATAGAAGGAAGAACTTCTATTAAATTGGGCAGACAAGGGAATAACTACACTGAGATCTGGCTGGTAAGATAGTCAGCCATAGCCGGGCACGGTGGTGCACACCTGTAATCCCAGCACTTAGGGAGGCTGAGACAGGAGGATCGTGAGTTCAAAGCCAGCCTCAGCAATGGTGCGGCGCTGAGCAACTCAGTGAGACCCTGTCTCTACATAAAACACAAAATAGGACTGAGGATGTGGCTCAGTGGTTGAGTACCCCTGAGTTCAATCCCCAGTACCAAAAAAAAAAAGATAGTCAGCCATGTAAGTAGCCAAGAGAAGAAATTTCCAGCCATTGAGAACAGTTGTGACAAAGGCCCTGGGGAAGGAAAGAGTTTGGCCTGATCTAGACTGGTCCAAAAGCTGGAGTGAGGGCATGGGTCCTGGATGAGGCTGAAATGGTATGTAGACCCCAGGCCACAACACACTTTGTTGGCAGGGGAAGGCACTTGGGTTTTATTCCTAGTGCAAAAGAGCAATTAGTGAGAGGTGTGGTGTCTATAATGTGTTTTTTAATCACTGAGACTACTGTGTGGAGAATGGATTGAGAGGAGACAAGAGTAGATGCAGAAGATGGGTGTGGTGGCACATGCCTGTAATCCCAGCTGCTTGGGAAACTGAGGCAGGAGGATAGCGAGTTCAAAGCCAGCCTCAGGAAAAGGCACACTAATACATTGCTGGTGGCACTGCACATTGGTGTAACCAATCTGGAAAGCAGTATGGAGATTCCTTAGAAAACTTTGAATTTTGAGACAAAGTCTCTCAATAAAAAATAAAAAGGGCTGGGGATTTGGCTCAGTGGTAAGCATCCTGGAGTTCAATCCCTAGTACCAAAAAAAAAAAAAAAAATTCTGACAGGTTCACATAGTAGCTGCCATGGTCTTAGATTGCAAGGCTGATTCTAAGGAACCTGTCCTGAAATGCACAGCTTGAGGTCTGTTGTTAACTTTGTCCTGGGAGATGTCCCCAGGTGAGTTTGGAACCCATCAGTACATCTTCTTCCACAGGTCACCCTGGTTCCAATCAAGGTGGGCAGCCTTCAACCCATGAAATCCCAAGTTTTCAATTCTGTGACTCTTTTAAGGAACTAGACGCAAGTGCATTAAAATAGTTTGGGATGATGGGACAAAATGGGTTAAGGAGAAAAGGGCAGGAAGGAAGCAAATAGCCTGGGGTGGGGGTGGGGAGAAGATCCAGGCTATGTGAGAAGATGGGAGTGCTCTGAAACCCAGTGAGCAGCAACTGAGTGTCTGTCTTCTGTGTGGAGAACTGGGCTAGGATAATGGACTACCAAGGTGAACAAAGCAGAGGCCCCTCTTCGCAGCCTGCACTGATTGTGCGGCTCTGAGGCCTGCTGTTTTCTTGGTAACAGTTGTTTCTATGCATCCGGCTTCAATCAGCAGCCTCCGTCCTGCCTATTCACCATAGTCCCCACATGTCACAGGGGTGGTAGGGGAGGGGTGCTGGCAAATTATAGAATACTATTTAGATGTTAAAAGTGACTCAACTTTTTTTTGAGGCCAGTATTATCGATGACACTGAAACTAAAGATAGAGAAAGAAAAGACCCACCAATTACTATTGTTGGTTTTAAAGGGTCTTATTCATTTTGTATGCTTCCCTAATTTTTATTTTCAGTGGTTTATCATCACATAAATATATCTCTAAGGGTCTAGAATCCATGTTTGTGTTAACACAGGCTTAAATTCCACTTTAACAAATACTTATTCATCACCTGCTAGATGGAAAGCAGCGTGCCTGTCTCTGTTAGGGTGTTCTCACATCTCAGTGAAATGTCTGAGTCTGTTCCCCCAGGTAAAGGACACTCCCTCAAAGCAGTGTGCATCTCTCACTCATGTCTGTGTCCCCACTGCCTTGCACAGGCCATTTCCGTTACAGGAGACATTTAACATGCCGGAGGAGTTGTATTAAAATGTGTGTACAATAGTATAAGGCTGCACTTTGAGGAGTGAAAGCAGAGGAATGGAAACGAAGAGGATGAATTTGAGATGGTTTTAGGTATATGTGCACACAGAAGGGACAATAGTAATTAGAAGCAAAGCTAGGAAGTAGGATAGGGTCAGGCCATGCCAAACAGCTAGAACATCATTTATAGCCAATTAGTAATATTGAAGTATTTGGGAACAATGAGAGATTATTTTCATATTTTTTTAAGAAATAAAATTCTTTCAAGGGGGCTGGGGCTGTAGCCCAGTGGCAGAGCACCTGCATAGTCCATGTGAGGCACTGGGTTCAATCCTTAGGGACAGATAAAAATAAATAAATAAATAAAATAAAGGCATGCTGTCCATCTACAATTACAAAAAAATCTTTTTTAAACTTTAAAAATATTTAAAAAATTCTTTCAAAGTTCAAATGTGCATCAGTTATGATTGCTTTCTATTGTGATAAATAACCTTTTTAAAAATTCTTTTTGGTGGTGTTGAGGATTGAACCAAGGACCTTTTGCATGATAGACTAGGTCTCTACCACTGAGTTACATCCCCTGGCCACAACCTGACTTTGCTTAAGTTTAAACAAAGAAAGGAATTAGCAGTTTGTAAAACTGAAAAGTCCAAAAGTAGGGTGGACTTCAGATACAGTTTGATCAAGATTTCACTTTCATTTCTCTGTGATTATCTTGGCTTTTTCTTCCTCCATGTAAAGGCATCATGTCCAGACTGGTTTCTCTTGCAGTTGCAAGATTACTACCAACAAAAACCAGGGATTTTTGATCCTTTCTCCCTCCATTAATGAAAAGTCCCAAGTTTCATTCTTATTAGACCAATTTAGTTCTCATTGTTCCATAAACAAAGTAATGTAGCTAGAGAGGCTAGCTCCAAGGCTAACACCAATATACCCAAGCTGCATGCCCACCACACTCTAGAAGGCTGAGGAGGCAAATGTTTACTGCATGCAATATGGCAGAATACACAGAAAAAAGATGAAAAAAGAACATCAAGGGAGGATTTGTCTTCCCTAGTTAAAATTATCCAAGTAGACTGGTATTGGCACAGAGGGCCCAGAAATACTATAGATCTAAACTGATATTAAAATTAATTCATGACAAAGATGACAATTTGATGGTAAAGAAGTAATTTACTAGGCTGGGGTTGTGGCTCAGTGGTAGAGCGCTTGCCTAGCATGTGTGAGGCACTGGGTT
>CM053408.1:62379901-62395370 GCA_028644305.1 Xerus rutilus
AGAGTGGTTTTCCTGAAGCAGCTGAGCAGCAGCTTGCTACTTGTGACAGGACCTCTTTCCCTTAATAGAGTTCCTCTGAGTAGAACACACCAGAAATTTGTTATTACCACCTCCACAAACATTGATATCAGCAACGTGAAAATCCCCAAACACCTCATCGATGCTTACTTCGAGAAGAAGTTGCGGAAGCCCAGACACCAGGAAGGTGAGATCTTCGACACAGAGAAAGAGAAATACGAGATCACAGAGCAGCGCAAGGTTGATCAGAAAGCTGTGGACTCACAAATTTTGCCCAAAATCAAAGCTATTCCTCAGCTCCAGGGCTACATGCGATCTGTTTTTGCTCTAACAAATGGAATTTATCCTCACAAATTGGTGTTCTAAATTTCTTACCAAGAACCTCATTAAATAATTGATACATTGAAAAAATAATAATTCCTTTCAGAAATAAAACACAAGTACATAAGTATATGTATCCTGTACACTGTTAATAGGGGCAAAAAATGGAAAAAACATAAATGTTTATCAATAGGGCTATGATTAAATAAACGTGATACATCCAAATTATGGAATATTACTGAGGTGTTAAAATGTGTTAGGCCAGTTTTTTGTTGTTGTTTTGTTTTGTTTTTTTTTGTTTTTTGTACTGGGAATTGAACTCAGGGACATTTCACCATTAAGCAACATCCTTAGCCCTTTTTAAATATTTTATTTAGAAACAGGGCCTTGCTAAGTTGTTAGGGTCTTGCTAAATTGCTGAGGCCAGGATTACCCCTGATATCAAAATCAGATGAAGATATGAGAAGAAAAGAAAATTGCAGACTAATATGTCTTGAGACTATAGATACAAAAACCTTCAACAACATACTAACAAATCAAATCTAGCAACATATTAAAAAGATTGTATACCATGACCAACAGGGATTTATTCCAGGAATTCAAGTTTGATTTAATGTCTGAAAATAAATTAGTGTAATATATCATGTTAATAAAATAAAGGATAAAAATATGATCATCTCAATAGACACACAAGAAAGATTTGAAAAAATCCATCACTTCTTCTTGATAAAAGCATTTAACTAGAATAGAAGGAAATTTCTTCAACCTCATAAAGGCCAACTACAAAAAACCCACAGCTAATATCCTGATTTCAAAATCTACTGAAGTAATCAGGACAGTGTGGTACAGGCATGAGTTCAATAGATTAGAATACAGATCAATGGAACAGAATCAAGAGTCCAGAAATAAACTCTCACATTTGCAATCAATTGATTTCAGCCAAGGTGCCAAGACAATTCAAGGGGAAAAAATATTCTTTTCAAGAAATGGTGCTAGGCCAACTGGATAGCCACATGCAAAATAATGAAGTTGGACCCCATACATAAAAGAAACTCAGAGGAATCAGACTTAAATGTAAGAGCTGAAACTATAAAACTCTTAGAAGAAAACACAGGAGTCAATTTGGTGACCTTGGGTTAGACAAAGTATTCTCAAGCATAACATGAAAAGTATAAGTAACAACAACAAATAGGAAATTTGGAGTTCATCAAGATTAAAAATTCTTATGCTTGATAGGATACTATAGTAAAAAGACAACCAACAGAATGGAAGAAAATATTTATGCTAAGCATCTAAATATAAACAAATCTGATGACTCAATAGTTAAAAGTCAAATAACCCCAATTTTAAAATGGGTGAAGGATCCTAATAAACATTTATTCAAAGAAGATTTACAAATGGCCAATAAGCTCATGAAAAAGTGCTTCAAAGATGGCCCCCAAGGAAATGCCACCAGGAGACTCAAATTTACTCATTAAGAGAGCTATAATTTTTTAAAAAGTTTTTTCTTTTAAAAATAGGTAATAACAAATGTTGGTGAAAATATGGAGAAAGATGGTACAGCCACTTTGGTACAGCTAGTTTGCCAATTCTCCAAAAGATTCGATGGAGAGTTGCTATATGACCCAACCACTCCTCTACTATGTATATACACCAAAGAAGTAAAACAAAAAAATGAACACAAGTTCACAGTAGCATTGTTCATAATAGCCAAAAAGGAGGGAAAAATCCCGATGTCTGTCAAGAGATGAATGAATAAATAAAATGATATATCCATTCAATGTTCAGTTATTTGGCAAAAAAAGAAAGAAAAAATAAAAGGAACTAAATACTGATGCCTGCTAAAACATGGATGAACAAGTTAAAGCATCTAGACACAAAGACCATATATGTGGCTCCAATTATATGAAATATCCAGAATAGGAAAATCCATAGAACAGATTGGGGAGAGGGGGAGTTTGGGGAATGGTATGGGACTTCTTTGAGGTGATGAAAATGGACTGAAGTTGATTATGGAGAATACACTAAGAATCACTGAATTGTATCCTTAATGGATTTATTGCATGATATGTGAATTATATCTTAATAAAGCTGTGATTTTAAAAAAATGAATTAGCTCTCTATTGACTTCGATGGATGTCAATGATATACTTTTTAGTCAGAAAAGACAGAAACAAACACATAAACATATATATGCTATAATCCCGTTTTATGTTAAAAAACGTGAACATATGTTTGTATGAGCATGAAAAGATTTCCAAAGGATACATACCAGGCTACATTGGAGGTCTGAAGGAAGAACTTGGAGACAATGAAAGGTTATTAACTTACTCATATATATTTGGATTTTTTCACTTTTTAATTCAGCATGTAAACTATATATTCAAAAAGAAAGTGAAATAAAGAAAAGGAAATCATTTAAAAAAGAAAACGGGGCACCATAAGAAAGGGGAAAGAAAGCAAAGCAAGCAGGCACACTAAGGCGAAGAGATGGAAAGGAGACAGATTCCCAAGGCTCTGTCAAAGCAGGATTAAGATGTAGGACTTAATTAATGAGATGAGATCCCTGGAAGAGAAAAAGGCACAGCCTGGCTGGTGAAAGACCCAGAATAGATGAGTGGTTTGGGGAGTCATCAGGAAAGAAAGAACATTCCACAGAGGGAGAGACCAGAGTGTTAGAGGAGAGAGGACAGGGTGCCAGCTATGGAGGACCACATCCACTTAACGGAGCAGCTTCCAGTGAAGAAGTACACAAGGAAGCAGTCAGAGAACGGGAAGGAAATCAAGGAGATTCAAGGACACTCAGAAACAAAAACACATGTGAGTTTTGAGGAAAGCAAAGTAGAGTGGGAGTACCTGCAGCAGGCAGGGGAACCCAGTGCCTGGGAGGTCATTCATTGTGGATTTATAAGGGCCATTTTTGTTGTTGTTGCCAGGGATTGAACTCAGGGGCACTCAACCATTGAGCCACATCCCTAGCCCTTTTTTTTGTATTTTATTTAGAGATGAGGTCTCACTAATTTGCTTAGGGCCTCCCTAAGTTGCTGAGGCTGGCTTTGAACTTGCGATCCTCTTGCCTCAGCCTCCTGAGCCAAAGGGATTGTAGGTAAGCACTGCTGCCACACCCAGCCAACAAGGGCCATTTCAACACAGTAGGTGCAGAACCCAGACTGCTGGGAGCTGAAAGTAATGCAAAGACTGGAGGTAAAGGGGAGGTAGCAAGTAAAACCTACACTTGAGAAAGTTCTCCTTGAAGGGAAGTGATGACACTGGAGCTTAGCTGAGAAAGCAGGATCTAAGGAAGGTGACTTTAGGGTGGAGGAAACGCTATATGTTTGTAGGCCGAGAAAGAACCACTGAGCGGAAGAGATTAAATGCCGCTGGGAGACAACGGGAAAAAGAATAACAATTGAGCCGGGCGCGGTGGCGCAAGCCTGTAATCCCAGCACTTTAGGAGGCTGAGACAGGAGAATCTCGAGTTCAAAGTCAGCCTCAGCAAGGGAGAGGCACTAAGCAACTCAGTGAGACCCTGTCTCTACATAAAACACAAAATAGGGCTGGGGATGTGGCTCAGTGGGCGAGTACCCCCAAGTTCAATCTCTCTTACCAAAAAAGCAAAAAAAAAAAAAAAAAGAATAATAATTTGTAGATTTAGGCTTGAAAATAAAGTGGGGACCTTTCATTTTTTAAAGGTGAGATGAGAGAGGGAGAGGGAAAGAAAGGATTATGGAAGATAAAAAGATGTGTTGGTGATCTGGGGATATAGCTCAGTGATAGAGGGCTTGCCTAGCACATGTGAAGACTGGGGTTCAATCCCTAGTACTGAGGGGGAGGGGAGAAGGGTTGGGTGTGTTTTCAAAGAGTGTCCATCCAAGGGTGATATATAGCAACTAGTGCAGAAGGGCATCAGCCTATCAAACACCAGCTGTTCTGTGTAGCAGGATCCAAGGAGGCTCACTATACTGTCCATTGTCAACTCTTTAGTTCAAAGGGTAGAGACTGGGTGCTAGACAACAGAGTGAACAGTAAAACTATAGGGCTGAAGCAAAAATGCTTGATTAGAACTTTCAAAAACTGAAAAAGAATCACCTAAATTCCTCAAAATCAGCTATTTCTGATGAAAAGAATATTACACCCTAAAATGATCAATCTTTAGATCTCCCATTTAGAAGGTGTGTGTTTGTTTGTTTATTCTGATTAGGTATATATAATAGCAAAATGCATTTTGATTTGTTGTACACAAATGGAGCACAACTTTTCATTTCTCTGGTTGTACACGATGTAGAGCTACACCATATGTGCAGTCATACGTGTACCTAGGATAATAATGTCCATCTCATTCCATAGAAGGTGTTTTTTAATCAAATAAATAAGGGATGTCTTCCATAAACTTACCGCAGCTTGACTAAAAGATCCAAAGAAGGGATTGATTGAAATCAAAACTGTTCATAGTCTCTCGGATTAGTCTGCAGCAAACAACAGTAACTTAGTTAACATGGGAAAAATGGAGTTACAGAGGATTTTAGAACATGGAATCTGGCCCTATTTGAGGTCCTCCCCTCATTCCCAACACCAGTCTCACTGCTTTGTAACTCTGCTCTCCCGAGGAAGAGGAGAGTGAAAGTGATAACACCTAACACACAAGAGAATACAGGAAAAGGGCTTGGGGATTCCCAGCTTACAATTGCAAAGTACCTAACGTGGAAACTGTTGCCAAGGCAATTATATAACCCTTAGCCACACACTGTCTCCAAAGGACAGCACCTGGGTTCTTGTCAGTACCTCGTTTTGGAAATACTTCTTCCTTATCACTCTAAACCATTGCTATGCTCCCACGCCAGATATGCTGATGTGAGGGCTGCTTGCCCTCTGGAGCAGAGCCTGAAAAACTGGTCCTTGATCCATGGCATGCTGTAGCCTTTTGAAAAACAGAATTTTCTGGCCGATGGAGACCTTGACAATCATATAATCCGAGCCCTTTAAAGATGAGAAAACCTCATCAGACAGCTATGTGATAGACGGTTAAACCAACATTGAGTAGCTCCCCTCTTTAATCCTGTATCCTGAAATGCTAACTTTCTTGTGGGAAAGCTTAAATCATAATTTACATATAGTCACAAAGGGGATTTCTTGACACATATCACTTAATTCAGGTAAAATGCCAGAAGAGACATCCTCAGAAGTTTGATATGGATTGGACAGTGTATAGCCGATACGCTGTCCCAGCAGGATCTGTGGGTTTAAGCATGACACAGCCTTAATTCTCTCCCACCAGCCCTGTTCCAACCTGCTGTGGGGCTGGTTGTTTTCCTGCCACTTGGATAAATGAATGTCTAGGCCCTATGAGTTACTTTCAAGTAATAAAAAGTCCTCTGGTTACTATTAGCTAAAAATGCAATTTTATTTCAGTAATTAATATTTTTGGTACAGTGTAATTACACACACAAAAACAAAAAGCACTCCAAACTTCAGTGGGAAAAGGGAGTGGTTGGTAGGCACTGTATTTCTTCCAGTCTGCCTCTTCTCCCCTCCTTTCACCCTGACTTCTGTAAGATGGAAGTGGAGGATGAGGGAGCTAAGGAGGTGGGAAGGTTGGGATAACTTTAGGCAACGTGGCTTCCCCTGCTCGTGGGAATGCTTTCCACCTTTTCTTGTGGGTGCTTCTCTGGATTTGCTGGAACTCCATTTGCCGCTCCTGCCCCTGCCGCGGAACACCTCATCCATTCGCTTGCACAGGGAAGATTTTATTGCCTGTGACTGGTTGCTTCAGATTCTTACCCCTGCTCTGGGCATCTAGAGGCAAACTCTGACCTCTTTCTGCAAGGTTTCTCTGCCTTTCTAAGTGGTCCTCTTGAGCAGGATCAAAGTCAGCCTCACTGTGTTATGCTTAGATTTGTCTCCTGGTGGAGTAAATCACTTCCTCCACACAGTCCCTAATTGGTGTTCAGACCACTTTTGCCAGCTCTGCTTGCTCTGGCATGAGCCAGACACCAGTCCACAGTGTTCCCCAAATTGCAGCGAACACATACCCAGCTCTCTGAGATGTCTACCAGAAGCCTCCCTTACCAGATGTGAGAAAAACCCCCTCAGTGGGGTTTTTAGAACACCTACAATTATGGACACTTTCCTAACCTACCTTCCCAGCAACCTGGTCAGCATCAACTTCCACTCCTTTATTCCTTAAGTAAGGTAGGTGAGAGTTTAAGGGAACATACATGGTGATTGAGCACCCTGTTTGGTATGTGAGAATGGTTGGCAATTATTACCGGGGGGCTCTGTCAAAATGGGACAAAATAAGAGCTCCCATTTAACATCCAGTTATCAAATGTATTCTTATTCTTTTTCCAATTGCCCCTTGAGAGGTTTTCTTTAATAGGTAGATTTTGGTAAAGATAAAATGCCATTTCAATAAGCTTTGTATGGTTTGGTTGCTTATCAGAGACTACTGGAATTACTGGTTATTGGATAAGGATTGGCAATAACTTTGTTACACAGGGATTTTTATTATAACAGAGTTCCTTGCAATCTGACCAGCCACAGGGATTTACAAAATCTCTTGAGCTGTGCTTCTCAAGTCTGTTTGGTCAAATGAATAAGGGAAGTGATTTGAATCATAAATAATAATAGCAAATTGACTGCCCAAGAGAAAGAAAATGAACAGGAATATAAATTTCTTTGTAATCATAAATGTTCTTTTGTCATTTCAGTTAGATAACAAATTCACTTACATAAGAAAAACCACCACCATACTCAGATGGATGCAAACTTGTGCTGGTTACCAGAGAGGGGTCTGCCAATTTATAGAGCAGTGTGGTGTGGAAATTACAATGGCTTGTTGTGGTCCTATAGAGCAATGATGTCCCTGAATATTAATTTCCATCAGCTCACAAAATTTGTGGCTGGCATCTATCTCCAGGCCTTAAGATTTGTATCTTTCTTGCTCATTCTTTAACTCTGTGCCCTTTACTCACAGCCTAAAGCATTTTGGAACACTGTCAACAGGTCGTTTAAAAGTACAGGGGTGAATCTTTATTCATTTTTTTTTTTAAAGACAACCAGTTCTGAAATGGTATTTTGATCTTACTTATGCCCATACATGAGTTTAAAATACCTAAGGTCACATTGAATACATGGTGGACAACTGATTTTAATCAATGGGATACCAAAAACAATAAAAGAAAAGTCAAAATACAGTTAAGCTTATATTTTGTCTTCAGTTCTCTCAGAGCAGAGCAGGACTCAGAGCAGAACTCTCATAATATTAACAGAATCTGCTTACAACAACCCATACTCTTTCATGGCCAGCATTTTAATATACTATTCCAAACAGTAAATATCACTGTCAGGAATGTAATTCATTTCACTTTGGGGGTTGATTTGGATGGACATTTCGGAGATGAAGGTGGCAATGATTTAGTACTGCTGTCAAATGGCACTGAGTCGGCTATCGGTACATACACTTAAGTTGGTTTCTTAAGCAAAAGTGTCTCTAAAATACATACATACATACATACATACATACATAAATAGAAATAAGTGGCTCTAAGTGAAAATGAAATGAAAATTTTCGAGTAAATTAAACATGGTGCAAAGATTCTGAGTCCTTCCACAGAAAAAAGGAAAAGTAAGGGCATTTTACAAACTGGGGACCCTATTCCCAAGAAAGTGAGTGATTGTTATAAGCATTACAAAGTCATAGTTATTCTCATCAGGAAAATACTCATGAGTTAACTCCCACAAAATTTCGCGTATACTTTTAGGGGATACTAGACTAGGATTAAGTGTGTGTTTTCGCTGTTTTGATTGGGTAAGTAACAGTCCCATTCATTAAGGTAAGGAGGTACAGGAGAAGGCCCAATGACCTCAAGAAAGTAACAGACCAGCAGCCAGGACAGAACAGTTACAATAAATCAATATGCATATACGTAGACAATAATCTCAAGCCTTGTTGGGGAACCGGAGAATTCTGGAAAAGAATGTCGAATTGGAGAATCTGAATAGGGTGAATCAGGGAGCAATTTCTGAAACATGCTTTGAGAGGCAACAGTTTAAAAGATGGGTATGGTATTGAAGCTCTCCAAAGCAAGGCAGTCGGACTGACTAGGGCAGGTTGGATAAGGAGGACCTACTGTGCGAGGCCACTAAGGCTGCATTTGGAAGCTAAGTTAACCACGAGCATGTAATAAAAATGGCATTGATCCACGCTGCTGCTAGAGGTCACTGACACCGTGCCACTGGGAGGTTGGGGTATGGGGTGGGGGAAGCTATTAAAATGCTGATGAATACAGTTTTATGACGGACTCGGACGAAACATGCAAGGAAAAGAGCAAGCCGGCGCTGGGAGGGTGGCCTTGGAGTCCGCCGCAGTTCATCGACAGGGTCAGAAGTTGGCCCTGTTTGTTCATATGATGAAAGAAAACTGCGAGAGAGCACTGAGTGTCGGAGAACCACATTCGGCCAGTGAGCATGAAAATGAATTTTAGCTGCTATGTGCAAAAACCCTAGGTGTGGGGACACAAGGGAGCCAGCCAGAAGGTTACAACAGGTCAGGAATAAATAACCACCAGGCGGAGGATCCCTGATTCTGTCCTTCCTTTTGTTGGGTGAGGAGCGCCAGGCAAACGCGTCCACAAAGGCTTTGGAAGGAAGCGGTCCGGCCGTCCACACCCGGCTCCAGCCCCAGGTGACTATGAAGGGCCCCGGGGGGGTGGTTTAAACCAGAGACTCAGCGGGCTCTGCTCTCCCGGGAGGCCTCGCAGCGGGGACCCCAGAATAAGTCGGGGGCGGGCCGCGGCGCGGCGGGAGGGGGCCGGCGCGCGAGCGGGCAGATCCCACCCCTTCCTGAAGGAAGCGCCCTCCCCACCGCGCCTGTCGTCGCCGCCGCCGCCGCCGCCGCCGCAGGTCACGGCCCCGCGAGGCGACCGCGGCCACGCCGCACCGGAGCAGGTAGGCGCAGCGCCCCCTCCTCCGCCCGGGCCGGCCGGCAGCCAGGGGGCGTCCGGCCCGGCTCCGCGCCCAGCCCAGAGGAGGAGACCGGGGGCGGCGGGAGCTGCAGCGGGACTGGAGCGGCGGGTCCGCCGGGCTGCGGGGCCCCTCTCGGCTCCGGCCCCCTCCCCAGAGCGCCGCGGGCGCGGACCGTCCCCGGATTCCCGCGGGCGCAGGCTCCCGAGCGAGTGGCAGTGTCGTTGCCGGCTCTTCGCCGCGCTCCTTGAGCGCCGACGCCTGCGAGCCGGGTCCCGGCGCCGCAGTGCCGTCCGCCGAGCCCCTGCGCCGCCCGCCGGCCTCGGCCCCGGCCCAGCCCTTTGACAGGTGTTTCTACCCGGCGCCCTGTCCTTTGGTTATAGGGTGGACTCTGGAGAAAAGCGACCCCAACTTTGACCTTCCGGTCCCTCTGCCATTCTGCGTTCACTTTGCCATTAGCTAAGTCAAGCGGGCTCGGGAAGGGAAGCAGGGCATCTTGGAAGGTGGCACTAACTTGTTTTGCCCAGTGCACCGCCCTTCACTCGAAAAGCACAGTCTTCCTTTCTTTCTTTCCTAGGCGCACACACTTGGGAAGAAATGGGATTTTCGGTTTCTCCAGGTGGCTGTGGTGGGTGGTTACCGAGGCTCCTTGGTTATCCAGTGCAATAATAAAGTGATGGACGTTTCGTCAGAGCCCTTGTTTAGTGGTTCTCCCGTCTTTAAATGAATCAAAGGGAGGATGAAGGTTTTTCCATTTTAAATTCATATTCCTTTTCTCCCTATTCATCCCTCTCTTTCCACTTCTACCTCCACAGCACTTTATTATATCCCAAGCACTTCACTGATATTTTTGGTTAGATTTATTCCAGCCAGATCATTCACGGCTGAGCCAGGATTGTGACTTAGAATGTGGTAACATAGCCCAGGTGGAAGGAAAGCTACACTTCTCCCTGAGCGATCCCATTCTGGCTTCTTACATGCGTGCTTCTGTTAGGGAAACAAACATACTAATGATATGTTAAAGAACAGAACAAAATTGTTCTTGGCTCTATTACAATAACAAAGCCTGAAGAGCAATATTAGTTCCTGCTTCGTGGGTTCTCTGCTTGAATTGAAGACAGATTTTAGTAATGCAGGGCAGTAACTCCATTCTGGGCTGCAGTTCATCAAAAGGCTAAGCAAATGTGAATGTATAAACTCCATGGTAGCAGTTAATAAGCTGACCTACTTAAAGTTTTCTGTTTCAAGAAAAAATTATTAGGCTTCTATTTGTGATATTTGCAGATCAAAGAATTCTACAGTCTTCGTTCTCATGCATTACGTCCCAAACTTTTTCTTGTATTTGACCTGGAGACACCATGTTTCCAAGATTAACTATAGCTGTTATCTCTTAATGAATTAGAAATGCGAGTTTAATCGTCAAGGCATAAGCATAGGAATTTTAATGGTGTGCCCTGTATTTATATTTATTATATACTTAAAGTAAATATTTTGCAAGCGCCCCAAGTTGGAAGCTCACAAACTGAACATGGTAAATAAAAGGGTAAAGAAGTTTTGCTAACAATAATGACTAGTTGACAGATGTTATGACATTGAGCAAACATATTAAAGTATTTGAAAAATGCATGTTTATTATAATCTGCCATTAGCTAAATGCAATCTGTTTGGATTATTTAAATCAGTATTGCATTATCTTGACAGCAATTGCCTAATTCATGTATTTCTCATTAAATGCCTTTTATAAATTGCTGTGGGATGGAGATAGTTTGCCTTATGGAGTAATTTTTTGGGGGGAGGGTTAACTGGGGATTGAATTTCGGGGCACTCAACCACTGAGCCACATCCCCGGCTCTATTTTGTATTTTATTTAGAGACAGGGTCTCACTGAGTTGCTTAGTGCTTCTCTTTTGCTGAGGCTGGCTTTGAACTCGTGAGCTTTGAGCTCAGCCTGCCGAGCTGCTAGGATCACAGGCGTGGGACACCATGCCCACCTGAGTATTTTTTTTTTTTTTTGCATGAACAAAATAATACTTTGTGTTTAGCGCTTGCTATAAAACTATGGTAACCATGTTTATAACAACCTTGCAAGGGTTTTTTGGACTTACATTACCTGCTTTGTGATTGTCAAGAGGAAAGGGCACTTTGCTCTGCACTCTTGGTTTCCCCTGTGGCCCACACCTCTGCAGTACAGTGGCCAGATTAGCAAGGCAGCCTGGAGTCAGGAGGGAGTACAGCTAGTTGGTCCCTGCAATCTTAGCCATTTGGTGTTACTATTATTTGGCCATTTGGGATTAGTTTAGTAATCAGTTTAGCAAAACAAACATTGACAAGATAACTAACCTGTAAGTCTTCACCTTCCTAAAGAGAAGCTATAGCACCTGAATCAGTACTACAGTGATGATTTGATTCTTCTGAAGCCGGAATGAGATCTATGCTAAAGTTCCCCAAACATGCTACAAAGTTCAAGTATCTTTGAAGTTGGCTCTAGTTCATGAAAGGTCAACAAAGGAACTAGACCCAGGCGTGCAATTTGTATTTTCCTTATTCTAATGGTAAAACAGAAGTATGTTTCTACTTATTTTAACTGTTTCCAGAGCTGATAGTACCAGGTGTCTATATATTTTTTGTGAGTTAATCTAGTTACTTTCAATCTAGTTTATGAAATTATTGGAACTTTTAAGTGTTATTATTGCCAAATATTTTCTGATACGTTTGAATGTTGAAAAATGACTTGTGGCAATACAAATCTTAATGCAAAGAGATTTTGGAAAGAACAGTTGGGATGATATTTTGAGATAATAATGGAATCTTTGGCAGTCACCTTCAGTTCAACTCCACACTGTTCTGAGTCAAGCCATCTCTGATAGGTAGGGCTTGCAATTCTCTTACCAACTGAGAAATTTCCTCTTTAACATCTATAAATAGCCTTTTCTAGAGCAGTGCTATCCAAAGGAACTTTCGGCAGTGATGGAAATGTTCTATAATCTGTCAGATATGGTAGCCGTGAGCCACTACTGAGCACTTGACATATGGCTAGTGCAATTGAGAAACCTGAATTTTGAATTGTATTTATCTTTAATTAATTTAAATAACTACATAGGATTAGTGGCCACCATACTGGAAAGTGCAGCTCTAAGTCCCTCTATACATTTCCTGTAGAGATAGCACTTGATGGTAATTATCCTTTAATTACAAGGTAGTAGAAATTGACATTGATAATACTGGGAATTAAGATTTGATTTAGTTATTTTGTTTCATGAGGAAACACTTGCATTTACTCTGAAGAAGGTGCTTTATGGGTCTGGGGTTGTGGCTCAGTGGTAGAGAATTGCCTGGCATGTGTGAGGCACTGGGTTTGATTCTCAGCACCACATAAAAATAAATAAAATAAAGGTCCATCTACAACTAAAAAAAAATTTAAAAAAACCAAGGTGCTTTATGTTGAAGTTCAATTTTTCACTAAAAACAGCTTCCCTTTTTAATTTCCACAAAATAAGCATCAGTCAGAGTTGTTTGGATGCTTGGTCCCATGTGTATGTTCATGAACTTGAGCATTGTTTGCTCTCTTGCACAGTATAGATCATTTATTCTCAGAGTTAGTTTCTGTACTTTTCATTTTTCAAGGTGGAGAGTGGGGATTTGGAGAAAGGTAGGAAGTAGGTGGTTATGCAGAACTGAGACCCTGGGAAAAGTCTGACAGAGGGTACCTCTGGCTTAAGGAGCAATTGAAGGCTGAAACCTTTCTTTGTTGGGTCCTTGCTTGGTTTCTTTCTCTGGGCTTCAAACCCAGATCCCCTTGCTCAGTGCATCTTGTGAGGGTTAATAAATCCACTTAAAATACAATCTTCCCTTATCTTTAGTAGAACTATTAAATGGATTTGATTTTGCATCTACTATGTTGTTTCCATTTTTAAACTAATTTACTTTGATTAAAACTCTTATTTCGACTGTGGCAGGAAACACATATTTAGAGTATTTTATGAGACAGTTCCCTGCATGCTTCTGGGGCGAGTGATCCTTCTTTTCCTAGTCTAGGGACCTATATACTTCTCTCCAGGCCCTGGGGGGTTCCCCTCCTCTGGAAGTAATTTTTCCTCAGTTACTTATTTAGACATTTGTGAATGTGTTTGGATATATAACTAAATTGTAGGTTAAGATAAACCTAATGTTGTCTCTGTCCTGAGGGTATTAACCCCCTACAATGAAATTTCTCAAATTAGTGTCTATCCCACAAGATAATGGGGATGCTTGAATGACTTTAGGAAATGCTCTCTATAACCCAATAGCATGGTAAAGCTTCTGAAATGAGATAATAAGCATATTTAACTTTTTAAAAATATTTGTTGGTGTTTTCTAAAAAAAAATCATTTCATATAACACTAATATTTTTCAAACTTCATGTCTTAGGTCTTGAAATCAATTTAACAGTTTAGGATCAGCATTTGTCTCATGAAACAGAATGTATAATAGGTTGAAATAATCTCTGCACATTCTTCTTAGTGAGGGTTGCTAGCGTTAGCTAAAACTTTTGCTTACTCCAGGTACATCACCTACAAGGCCATAAGGCAGTGGATGGTAGTGGTTATGAGTACTAGAGAAATAGGACCTCTGGATTTAAGTCGTGACTGTGCACAACCTGGTCCATATTCAGTAAGCACTATATATGCATCGTCATCATTTGTGGTGTTGTTATATAAGTGTTTATGTGTATACTGAATCATGATGCAAAGTATTGCCTATAAAACTAGGCTTGGAACCCACTATAGGAAACACCGATCTAAGACATATATAGTAACTAGCAATAGCGACTGCTTACCAAGTGCACCGGGCCGAGTGCTTTGAACATATTATCCTGTTTCCCACAACAGTCCTTTGATGTAGTTACTACTATTGCCCTACAGTATCTACATCCCAGACAATAGTGGAGACAGAATCTGAACCTGGGCAACTGATGACTGAT
The DNA here is from genome assembly GCA_028644305.1 of Xerus rutilus. Lineage (NCBI taxonomy): Eukaryota > Metazoa > Chordata > Mammalia > Rodentia > Sciuridae > Xerus > Xerus rutilus. The sequence goes on from CM053408.1 coordinate 62,394,162, forward strand.
CACATGTTCAACCACCTTAATTTGCAATGTGATAGCGTCACATAGATGGACAGTTGCAGATTTGTGACACTCAAACTTTGTGTGGCGTTGTACATGTGCAGAAGGGATCTGACAGTTGCAATTTTCTGTGTGTAATATGAAGCCTGATGGGTAAGAGGGGAGGTTTTGAACAGGAATAGGCTGGAAAGACCTCACTGCTGCCAGCCTGTGGTCTCTGAAGGTTAATGCCCTTGGAAACACATCCTGGTGCTCAAAGAAATGTCAGTTAACTGACATTAACTGCAAATTACGTCTTCAGAGGTGTCTTCCTTTCCTCCTAACCACTTACTAACTTCTACATACTGGTTTGTAGCAAATAGTGACAAAATACTCTAAATAGATAAGTCCATCTCATAAATCCCTCACTTTTTACTGTATCCTAAGTTATTTGCTTTTCAAAATCACTTCCTGCCTGTTAAGTGCCTCATGATATATTTTTAATAAAATAAATGGAAAACAGCTTGGGGTATAACTCAGCAGTGGGGCACTTACCTCTCATTTGCCAGGTCCTGGGTTCAATCCTCAGCACCACATCAAAGAAGTAAAAACCATAAATGAATAGATAGAAAGATAGATAGATACATAACATTGTTGTCTTAAGAATTCCAAATAAAATGAGATGTCTTAAAATTAATGCCAGAAATCTTTTTTATTCCTAATGTAATCTAGAAAGTAAAACTCATTTCATTTTGGGGAGTAGATTTCAGTTTTCCTTAAAGATCAAACTAAATATAAGTGATCACTTATCCAAAGCCTTCACCAGGTAGAATATGAGTCAACAGCTTGCCATTACACTCACTTCCCTCCTTCAGAAAGTCCAGAGGCTTAACCTAATATACCCAAAATCCTTAAGATGTTCAGATTTTGTTCAAGACTGTAGAATCTCCCATTTCTGTGGATCAGACTCAATCTGTGGAATACAAAGGGGCCAGATGAACTGTCTTTGAAAAAACATTGAAAGTCACGTAATACTTTTAGACAAGTGTACACAAAGCTGAAGAAGTAATTGTGTTTAACTATGGCAGTAGAGGAAATTAGCCTGTAATTTAAATGGTGTTGTTGAACTCTACAGCAATTATAATGAATATTATAATGGTAATCGACTAAATGTAAACATAAATGTCTCCCAAAATAGCACAGCCTTACTGTTCATCAAATATTTCATTTTTT
>CM053408.1:62395870-62440876 GCA_028644305.1 Xerus rutilus
CCACCCTGTCTGCTCACAAGGTGGGCCACTGCATGTGCTACCTGTGTGGGAAGGAGTGATCGCCTGGTCCCCTGTAGGAGAGGTTTGGGACTTCTTTTGTAGCTGAAAACCGGCTGGTGTTTGTCATAGCTGTGGTTGTCCCTTTATAATCATAATCGGAAGCTGTTAAGCATTTTCCTGCCCTAGAGAAACAACTGGATATCGCTTTTGTCTTTGTTAAACAATAAGAAAACAAAGGATGGAATGCTCTTCTTTAGTTACAGAGCTATTCTAACCACTTTCTTTATCCTGATCACCCCTGGGCTTTCATAAATCTTCTCCTGTAGATCTTCATACTCGTTCCTCTCCCTCCGTCTTTAACTAGACTTTGTAGTTGCCACTTGAACTGGCAAAAAAATCACTGAACTAGATTTTGAAAACAATACAGTCCTTTTTGGTTTTCTTACTCCAATTTTAATATTGATTGGATCCCAGAATGTACTTTCATTTATATCCCCCTCTTTCCAAACAAAATCGGCAGATCTGATCAGTGCTGTAATTTCATTTTCCTTTCCCAAGCCCAAACCAACTTCACTCCAAACAAACATTCCCTAAGCAAAATAAGTGAAAGGGGTTCTAGTTGCTGAAAGGTGTGCAGACCCTGTCTCCCCTGTTTCCAAAAGTGAGCATCCTTTCTACTCTCCCCTCCTGCTTCCAAAATATTCCTTGAATTCATCTCATGATGTCCCAGCCACTGTTGCTCTGGTTTAGAATAGCCATGTCTCTCCAGGAACTCTGCAATGGCTTCCAGCTCCCCAACAGTCCACGGCTCTGTAATCCTGTAATCCTGTAATCCTCCTTACTGGGAACATGCTTCTCATTTGGTTCCTAATCAAATTGTGTTCCTGTCCTTTTCTTTAAGCTGGCCTCTAGCCAGAATGCCCTTTCTCTTTAGCTGCCTGGTGAATTTCTCCCCGACCATCTTAAATGTCGCTTCCTCTTCTTCATCTCTGCCCAGCTTCCTCAGGTAGGATCATGCAGGCCCTGCTTTGGGCTTTGTACAGCTTCTTTGTTTTAGGACAGTTCCTGCCTCTACTTTGGTGATTATGTAACTGTGGCTATATCCTCCTCTAGATATCTGGAGGACATAGTTCTTACCTTCTTCATATTGTACCTTCCCTACTACACAGGGAAAGCCCTTGTTAACTCTTGTTAAATATTTGTCCCATGAATGAAAATATAATCCCCCTTTGGAGGTTATTATATGTAAAATAAGAAGGAAAGAATAAACCAGGCATGGTACTCATGCCTGGAATCCCAGCAACTTGGGAGGCTGAGGCAGGAAGATAGCAACTTTGAGGTCCACCTCAGCAACTTAGCAAGACCCTGTCTCAAAATTAAAAAGCGGGCCTGGAGATGTAGTTTAGTGGTAGAGCGTCCCTGCATTCAATCCCCAGGTCTGAAACAACAACAACAAAGTAAAGAATAATAAAACAATATCTTACCTGATATTTTTCTGAAGGAACCAGAGACAGCTGCAAGTAATTTGGAGTTTAAAGGACATAGACCAGTCAGTTATAGCTAAAGGATGAAATTCAGGCTTCCCAAGACACATCTCTTTAGGAAGGTGTAGAATTTGTCTAAATGTACAATGAATGCCTATAATGAAAGAAAAAACTAGAAGTTTTGGCTTTGCTGGAAAAAAAAACAAGAATAAAATGCTTCTAGGATAACTTTAGATTCTGCAACTTAATTTTGAATTATGATCATGTTTGTAGTTGTGTTTTAATAATGTAGGTTATTTAGACCCTGCCCTCTGACAATGGTTCTTTGCTTGGCCAAACTTTAGTCAGTCTCCTAAACCTTCTTTTGGACCCATCTGTACACTTCATGAAATCCAGGTTTATCAAGAACCCTGCTAAGTCAATTTAAGGTTGGTGTGTGTGTGTGTGTGTGTATGTGTGTGTGTGTGTGTGTGAGCTAAGAACATCCTACCCAGGATACCTGACAGGTTCTTCATTCTCTACCACCCCTAGCTGATGCCTGATCACCCATCTGTCTGCAGTGAGAATTCTGTTAAATGGGTTTAGTCTAAATCCCTCCTCTTCCCTGGTCTTTCCTCTTAGTCATTTTCTATCCACTGGCCGATTCTGTTTCTTGGCTCTTGATTCCCCCTTCTCCAAGCTTTTGAGTCCAATCTTTCTCCCCAGCTGCAAATCCCATTGGTGCTTGTATCAGTTGCCATAGTCCTGAATGAAGTCTGCCTACTGTGCTTTCACAAGCACCAGTGAATACTTTTAAACACCTCCCTTTCTTTTGATTCTTTAATCATTATGTAGTACTTAAAGGCCATGCAGTTGGCTATCTCGTGCCTTTCACGACAGTACACTTTTGATCTCATGCTTTCAAATATTCATATCCTAAATAAATGTGGAACCATCTCTATACCTTTGTAAATCTATCATTTAACTTAGCAGGAAATAAAACTGTGAGCACTGTTGATTCCTAACTGATTTCCAGAATATGCCCTATGACATTTTATTGGAACTTGGTCTCATTATGTCAAAAGTCATTTCAGCAATAGTCAATGCTTTTGAGTTCTCCGTATTATTTCAGTTTGGCCAGTTGTAGATTTTGGTGAGAGAATAAGAACAGGCCACAGCCAGTTTGGCTACTCATTCCAAACCAGAGAACCCCCGAGGTATAGCATACAAGAATGACCTTCCTGTGGCCTCCTGACAGTCCTTCCTGTGGCGGCCTAACCTGTTTTCTGATGTCTTTGTGTTTTTGGAGACTCCTGTAAGTAACTACAAATTTAATCCTCCAAAGCACCATCTTCACCTTGTCACTAACAAAAGGATCTTAGGCACTCCCCATAACCTGGGAGTGTACACCCTCTAGTCCCCTTCCTGTGTATGCTGTGCAGGCCCCACAGCCACATCCCACTTCACATCCCAAATGTCCCAGGTGTCGGCCCCCTGGCATCACTTGCTCAACTCCACAAATATTTTGTCTTTCCTTGTCATGTAATTTCTCTTGCTGGTGGCCTTCCTCTTTCTTTCAGCATCTTGCGGTTGTGTTCATTATCAAAGGTCCAGCTCAAAAGCCGCCCTCCGTGGGCCTTTCCATCGCCATGATCCAAGTAGTCCCCCTCACTCTAGTGTAAGCACCGGTCTCTGTGTTAGTGTGCGTGTGGCCTTCAGCATGTGTTCCTTGTACTGTGGTTACTGAGTTCGCATTTATGTTCCCTTGAGCCACGGCTTCTGCTTTTTATCTTCCTTTTAAAAATCATCTATTTCCCATTTTCTGGAACAGCACCTTTAATTTATTCATGGAGCACCTCACTATGGGCATGGCTTTGATCTAGACACTGGGTATAAAGCAAAGAGCAAAAGATAAAAGTCCCTACCCTCAGGGAGCTTACATTTACTGAGAGAAGAAAGCCAGTGAATAAAATAAGTAGACAAAATATAGGACTCTGCTCTGGATGAAACTACGGCAGGGTGACAAAGGGAACTCAGGGTAAGGGATGAGAGTAATTATAAATGGTGTGTTCAGGAGGACCTGCCAGGGAGAGACCATTTTGGCAAAGACTTACAGGGGCGAGGGAACAGCTGTTATGATTTAGATATGAGGTGTCCCCCAGAAGCTCATGTGTGAGACAATACAAGAAAGTTTAGAGGTGAAATGATTGGGTTGTGAGAACCTTAATCTAATGAGTGCATTGATTCCCTGATAGGCATGAACTGGGTGGTAGCTGTAGGCAGGGAGGGTGTGACTGGAGGAGGTGGGTCCCTGGGGGCAGGCCTTGCGTTATCTATATTGTACCTGATGAGTGGAGCCTCTCTCTCTCTCTTTCCTGGTGCAATGTCCTGAGCAGCTTTCCTCCACCACACTCTCTGCCATGATGTTTTACCTCACCTCAGGGCCCTAAAGAATGGAGTCGGCCATCTATGAATAAGATCCCTGAAACCGTGAGCCACCAAATAAACTTTTCCTTTCTCTAATGGTTCTCGTCATATCTTTTGGTCACAGCAGCGTAAAAGCTGACCAAGACGTAGTCTTGTTCATTTCTAAGAGGCAAGAGTGCTGTAAAGGGGCAATACAACACATGTGCAGCTCCAGAAATGCTAGACTTCAAGGAATACAAGAGGCTGGAGTGGCCAGAGCCAGAGGACTCAGCGGGCAGTCACTCGAGGGGAACAGGTGTGTGCTCTGAGGTGGAGACTTGGCAGGGAATTACGCTAACGAATGGCATGATCAGCAGGCGTGGTGGCAGCACACCTGTAATGCCAGCTACTCTGTTGGCTGAGGCAGGAGAATTGCAAATTTGACACCAGCCTGGGCAACTTAGCAAGACCCTTTTTCTAAATATAAATAAATAAAGGAAGAAAGGACTGGGAATTTAGCTCAGTGCTTGGCTGGCATGTACAAGACCCTGGTTCTTCAATGCCCAGCACTGCAGGGGGAAAAATTAAAAAAGCATAATTTGATTTGCATTTTCAAAGCATCTCCTCCCTGGCTGCTGTGGTGAGAAGTGGTTGGGTTTGGGATCTATTTTGGTTCAAGATTTCCTGGTACATTGAATGTAAGGTGTGCAAAAAAAAATTGGGGTCTAAGATGATCCTATTGTTTTTAACATGAGGGCTGCTATTAATGGAGAAAGGGAGGCTGCGGGCAGAGCAGGTTGGGGAGCAAGATCAAGAGGACATCATGAATCCTAACATACAAACGTTAAGGCCATTAAGCATGGCCCTGAGCAACTTAGTTAGACCCTTTCTCAACATAAAAAACAAGAGAAAAGGGCTGGGGATGTGGCTTAGTGGTTAAGTCCCTCGAGTTCAATCCCTGGTGCCCCTTCCCCCGAAAAATCACAATTTGGGAAAATTTATACACTTGAGGAAAAAAGCCTGGGAGCATATGTGTTGAACCATTAATAGTAACTGTTCAAGATGTGGCATTGCTAGGAATTTTCCCTCTCCAATTTTTAATAGCATGTATATACAATCCACAAGTCCTGCTGATATGAAGGGAATAAAGATGTCGGAGGCCTGGCTGCTGCCCTGAATGTGTGTAAGAAGTCAAAGAGCAGAGCTGGTTTAGGCAGAGTGATGGCACCCATCAACCTTCCCAGGTCAAGGTCTGAGCCCTCAGCTAGGCAGCTTTCCTCATTCACTGGAAGGTGCACTCAACAAAACAAAGTCGTAAGACTGCTTTCTAATCATGAATAGAAAAGTATTCACAATGAGGATAAAGCAATATTAATTGTTTGCTTAGGAAAATCCTTTCTTGTGAGTAATTCTGTGTAGAAAACTATTATAGGCCAAAAGGCGAGATGGTAAACAGATTTAGAGCAATACCCAGGAGGAGGATTTTTTTCCCCCCAAAATTTTAAACTGATAAAATTTTTAAAATGATATGTTTGACAATTTTTATGTTTTATACATCAGTTTAAAAATTATCATCTGTCTCCTCAAATATTTGTCATTTCTTTATGATGAAATGCAGAATTCTTTCTCCAAGTTTTTGAAGTACACAGTACGTATCATTATCACCCTATCACTGTCGTCACCCTATTGTGTGACCAGAACTGATCTGTGCTATCACTCAGCCTTGCCCCATCCTCAGTGTTAAGCATTTTTTTTCATATCTCTGTTGGCCATTTTGTATGTCTTCTTTTGAGATAGGTGTATTTAAGTATATTGCTTTTTATTTTATTTTTGCTGTGCCGGTGATTGAACCCAGAACACATGGTAGGCCGTCTACCACTGAACTACATCCCCAGCAATATTGCCCATTTTTAAAATTGAGTTGTTTTTGATTTTGAGTTCCTTATATATTCTGGATATTAACCCCTTGACAGATGTATAGTCTGCACATATTTTTTCTCCATTCTGTCTGTGCACTGTGTCAGTTGATTGCTTTGCAGGAGCTCTTTGGCTTGATATAATCCCATCTGTCTGTTTTTTGAATTGCTGTGTTAGTCAGCTTCTTGTTGCTGTGACCAAAATACTTGACAAGAACAATTTAGAAGAAGAAAAATTTATTTCGGCTCACAGTTTCGGAAGTTTAGTCCCTGGTTGACTGACTCTTTTGCTCTGGGCCCAAGGTGAGGTCAAACATCATGGCACAAAGATGGTGGCAGGGGAGAACTGCTGAGCTCATGGCAGCGAGGAAAGAGAGAGGTGGTGGGGGAGGAGAGAGAAAGGATGGGGGGAGGGAGGGAGAGAGGGAGAAAGATGGGGTGGCGTGGGGTGGGGCAAAGGGAGGATGCCTCCTTCCAGGGCATGCACCCACTGACCTACCTCCTCCAGCCACTCCCCACCGGCCTACCACCCCCCAGTCAGTCCATTCAAACTAGGAAGAACTGATTAAGTTACAGCCTTCACAATCTAATCATTTCATTTCTGAATATTCCTACATTAACACAGGAGCTTTTGGGGGACCTCTCATTCTATAACAATTGCTGTTCTTACTATTGTTTCTTTCCAGAAAACTAACACCCATACTGAGAATCAAAGCAGCTTTCCCCCTGTACAGCACTGCTCAGACATGCTAAGGATTCTCATGGTTCAGCTTCCCTAGTCAACCAATCTGTCTGTAGTGCACCCCAGGCATGAACTAATTCAAGATATTACAGAGATTAACTAATTTTGAGAATACAGATAATATGCTACAAATAGAGTTCTTTGTACTCTACAAAGTTCTGTAATGTTGCTTTAAAGGTGAATTGTGCAGGTTCTGTAGCTGGAAAGGAAGAAGCAGAGGCAGGTGTCAGGTCTGAAAGGCACAACAGTACCCACTGTCTAGACCCCAGGCAGCCAACTGTAGTGCAGAAGAGACTGTTGGTCTAGGTACAGTGAAAGGAATGAAAGGGAGGAACTTAGGGAGACCAAATGGGTTTCTAGGAGATGATTCCCCCACTCAAACTCTGCCCTGCCCTTTACCTAAAAGAGAGAGGTATCAATGTATAACCACCTTCAGAGGGAAATAGAAATGGGCCAATGAGGGAAGCTGGCATAGGAGATAATGAAAGGGACAATTGGGAGAGCATGCCCAGTGGAGGTAGCTCAGGACCAAGTGGAGCCTTTAGAGAGCCATCAAGGGGCCTGGCAGCCAAGACCCAGTGCAGGGAGCAGTTTAGAGTTCAATGTCCTGCTAGCTGCTGTGTACTGATGGTGTTTCCTACTTTTTTTTTTTGGTACCAGGGATTGAAACTGGAGGTGCTTTAACACTGAGCTGCATCCCCAGCCCTTTTTTCTATTTGTATTTCAAGACAGGGTCTCGCTGAGTTGCTTAGGGCCTCGCTAAGTTGCTGAGGCAGGCTTTAAATTCTCAATCCTCCTGCCTCAGCCTTCTGAGCCAGATGTTTCCTACTCTTTAGAAGGGGAGGGGAAATGTGCCAGTCCTCTTGGCAGCACATCCGGAAGTCCTTGTGAGGATGTTATAGAACTATATGCTTGACTTCATTAACTGAGGGGACACCTCAGTGATGATTGTATGAGTCAGGATTTTCCAGAGAAACAGAACTAATAGGACACATTGACATATATAAGAGGAGTTTTGTTCTTGGCTCATGCAGTTATGGAGGTCAGAAGTCCCACTGTGTTTTGTCTCCCAACTGGAAACCCAGGAAAGCCAGTGGTGACACTCAGTGTGAGTCTGAAGGCCTGAGAATGTGGGAAGGCCACTGGTGTTAAGGCTGGAATTCTAAAGCTCAAGAATATTGATGTCCAAGGACAGGAGAAGATGAATGTCCTAGCTCAAGGACAGAGTTCCCCTTTCCCCCACCTTTTTTGTTCTGTTTGGGCCCTCAGCAGATTGGATGATGCCACAGCACATTGGTGAGAATGGATTTTAGTGAGGTTAAGTGACTTTACTTAGTCTGCTCGCTCTATTACTAATCTTGCCAGGATCACCCTTACAGACACACCCAAAACTGAAAATTTGCCCGTTATCTGGGTATCCCTTGGCCCCATTAAGTTGACACCTACAATGAACTATATTGGGGCTGAGGATGTAGCCCCGTGGTAGAGCAGTTGCCTAGCATGAGAAAGGCTCTAATTCTGTGGACACATTCTTATTCATAACCTGAGACCTTCTGAGTGCTTAAAATTAGCATAAAATCACATCATCTGTGATGAATGGGGGAGGATTTGGGAATGACAGGGAGGGTTGATCATTGACAAGGTCTGTTCCCAGCTGTTTTGGTACAGACTACTGTATGAAGGGAGAAACTGCATGGGATCACCTTTCACCAGGTGGGTGGGGCACTGACTAGCTTTGGGAGAACAGGCATCTGGCAGTTAACTGCATTTTATAAGCCCCTTGTTTGGCTGTTTGTCATTCTGGTGATGTAGTGACTGTGTGTGTTCAGGGGAGTTTGGGTTCTGAGTTGTTGATTAGTTCTTCTAGCTGGGGGAAGGATGCAGGATGATGTACAGCCTGCTTCAGCCTCTGTCTGAACTCCAACAAGCAACCTCAGGTCTAGTATATTTCATGTGTTTTTTGTCCTTTCAGAAAAGTCATCAGCATAAAGTAATTTCTTAGAGACTATTTGAAGGATTTTTTTTTAAAACAAGGTCAATCATACTCTGCTTCTCCAAGAGAACACTGAAAGCCTATCTTACTTTCTTTTTCAGGTTCTTCATTGAATTCTTAACTAGTCATCGTTAATTGGAATAAATCTGCATTTCTACCTTCTTTCCCTGAACCACAAATGGGGTGGGCATCAGCAGTATCAATGCAACCATTTATAATAGTAGCTTCCAGTTATGCTTGCCATGTGCTCATCAAAGAGTCTCATGTGTGTTAATTCTTTTGTTTTCACTGCATCCTAAATAACTAGGTACCATTATGAACCCTTCCATAGATGAGAAAATTGAGACTTAGTGAGGTTAAGTGATTTGCATAGCATCTCATACCAGGTGGCAGTGCCTACATATGAAGCCAGAGACTCTGGATCAAGGTTGTGTGCTGATAGTTCCTGCTGTGTTCTGAGTCCCCATTATAATGGGATGTGGAAGAATGATCATTTTTATTTAAATTTTTTTAGGTGGGTACCTGGGTTTGAACTCAGGGGCACTTGACATTGAGCCACATCCCCAGCCCTATTTTGTATTTTATTTAGAGTCAGGGTCTCACTGAGTTGCTTAGCGCCTTGCTTTTTTTGAGGCTGGCTTTGAACTCGCTATCCTACTGCCTCAGCCTCTAGAGCCGCTGGGATTACAGGGACATACCACCGTGCCCGGCAGGAATGATCGTTTTAATTATTACCTTTGGTGTAACACTCCCAGCTTGTTTAATAGGGAGATACAAGTTCAGTGCTTGGGGCTTGATGGTCACATGCATTAGCCTGGCATTTCTTGGTCTTGGCCTTCAACCATTAGCCACATAAGATTCCACATAAATTTGCTTCTCAGATCTCTTGGACTTACTGGGCCAGTTGGTCCTCTGGGGGTTTGGGTGGAGCATTTCTTATTTCTCTCTGGTTTGTTTCCTGTTTGTTGTTTCTCTTCACTGAACTAGGCCTGAGGTGTTGATGTCAAAGCTTGCAAGACAGAGCCAGCATCATGAGGACTCGCCAGTTCTGGCACTAGGAGCTGGCACCATGGGCCAGATGCTGTGATGCTGTTTCAAAGCTGTGGACCAGGGCTTCCAGGCTCAAGGATCTTATTTTCAGTTAGCTTGTGGTCAGACTGCTTTACAGGTTTTTGTTTTGTTTTGTCTTTTGCCTTAGGAATAGGAAGGAACATAAAATAATTGCATACGGCAAAAGGACTAGAAAAGATTCTTTAGAACTGCCAGTTCAGGCATGTCAGGGCTAATCACCTCATTGTCGTCTATAAAATAAAATCAATAATGGTACCCAACATTTCTTATACCTCCAAGGATACTGTGAGTACTCATTTGATTTAGGAGCTGTAAGATATAGCTACATCTTTAGGGAAAAGAGATAGGTGCGTGTTTATAAAATCTTTGTAACAATTGTGTGTATCAAAGAGTGGCCACTGCTAAGTGAGGAAGCCATTCCCTGGCCTTAATTCTTCCACAGACTGAGGAAGGTAACTTTGTCATCCATGGCTCTTAAGTATCACCTGATTTCCGGGGCAAGGTTCTGTTAAATGAATGTCATCTAAGAATCAAGGTACCTCTTGGCTGGGTGCAGCTGCGCATACCTGTAATCTCAGCCACCCTAGAAACTGAGGCAGGAGGTTTGTAAGTTCAAGCCAGAGTGGGCATCTTAGTGAAACCTTGTCTCAAAATAGTAATTAAAGAGAGAGAGAGAAAAGAAGAATCAAGGCACCTCTCAAGCAGCTTATGGACAGAGTGACTTTGTCATTTTGATAGGAAATGAGTTTTCAGATGATAAATTATCAGATAAGTTATCAGATGGGATATTTGGACTTCAGTTAGTAGAAATATGAACATATTAGCCTGAGTAAAAGGTTCAGCTCCTATAACAAGGAATCCAAGAATAACGTGGCTTAAAACTGAAGTTTATTTTTTTTTTCTCATGTACTCATCATGTTAGTGGAGGTGAAGAAGCTCATGGCAGCTGGGCCATCTGCAAATAGGTGCTATCTTTTGGTCATTGCTATTTCAGTTCATAGGGAGTAAATGTTTGAGAGACATGTGTGCCAAGCTAGTAAGTGGCACACATCCCTCTTGCTCACATTCCATTGGCAAGAATTTATTCACATGGCAAGAATTGAATCATGTGCCTAAGTCCCAGGATAGAGGAGCCAGGGAGTGTCATAGCCAGGCAGCCACGTATCTAGCTGTTCTAATAATATAGAAGAAAGGGAGAATGAATTTTTATAGATAGAAGTCTTTGCCATAGTTAGCCCCTCTAGCCACCAACTATCAGTAAATGGCCTATTTCCTACCTGTAGAACAAACTGGCTTCATCCCAGGAAACACAATCAAAGCCCCATCCAGTAGATGATCCACCTAAAAGTCCATGGTCACAGTCCTTGCCATGAGGGTTGGATGTGGTTCCTAATGGCCTCCCCACCTGGGACTTAAAGGCAAGTTACCTCCCCTTCTACTCACACCCTACTTTGCAGCCCATGTCTGCTGGTGCCAATGTGGGAGTCGGAGAGTATGGCAGTCCTAGGTGTTATTGGCTTGGCTGTGGTCCCTTTGCTAACACAGCTCTCTCAGAAGCTCAGCTGGCTTCTACTCACTTCCAGCCAGTACACATGCCAGTGATATCCCCAGTGTTCTTTTCAAGATCTTCTGCCTGCTTTTCTTCTGTGCATCCTTGCCCTCCATGCTTCCCTTTCTCAATTTCAGGGCAGCTGTACTGAAGGCTCTGGAACAGCACTCTTGGGAGGGATGGTGTGTTAGCTTTTCATCATTGTAACCAAAATACCTGACATCAACAACTTAAAGGAGGAGAAGCTTCTTTTGGCTCACAGTTTCAGAGCTTTCGGTCCATGGTCAGCTGGCTCCATTGCTTTGGGCTGGAAATTAAGCAGAACATCATGGCAGAAGGCATGGCGGTGGGAAGCTTTTCAGATCATAGCAGATGGGAAGCAGAGAGTGAGCAAGGGGCCAGGGACAAGGTGTAGCCCCTGGAGAGTATTCCCCAGTGACCTCCCTACTTCCTCCAGCCATGCTCCACCTGCCTACAGTCTCTGCCACCTCCCACTCATCTATTCAACTATCAGTGGGTTAATGCACTGGGAGGTCAGAGCTCTTATGAGCCAGTCACTTTCTAAAAGTCCCACCTCTGGACAGTGCTACAGTGGGGACCAAGCTTCAACACATGAACTTTTGGGGGACATTCCAGATCCAAACTATAACAGAGAGCAACACCATATTCTCATCTCTAATCTCTTGCTGTTTGAGATATAGAAGTCATTGGCTTTTTCCCACCCTTCAAGGCCCCACATTTCTAAATTCTTTTTTATCTCTCTTTGCAAATAAGTCCAGTTATAGGACTTCATAGGACTGTGGCCTGCCTTCCTAGTTAGGTAAGGTGATAGTTTGTTTTTGTTGTTTTCTTAAGGATCAAGAGGCTTTGTTGGTACAGAACAATTTTTTATAATTCATTTTCTGTATGTGTATTCTTTTTTGGTGTTATTAATTGTGGTCAATATCACAACATAAAATTTGTCATCTTTACCGTTTTAAGTGTGCACTTCAATGGCAAAAAAATGAGATTCTGTACTCATTAAATTGTAACTCCCCATTGCCCACCCCATAGCCAGCACCTGGCAACCTCCATTCTCCTTTCTGTCTCTATGAATTTGACTACTTTTGATACCTTATATAAGCAGAATCATACAATATTTGTCTTTTTGTGAATGGCTTTTTTCATGTAGCATATTGTCTTTAAGGTTCATCCATGTTGTAGCACATGTCAGAATTTCCTTCCTTCTTAAGGCTGAATGATATTCCATGGTATGTATGTGCCATATTTTGTTCATCCATTCCACCTGTCGATGGACACTTGGGTTATTTCTACCTTTTGGCTATTGTGAATAATGCTGCTATGAACAGAGATCTGTTCAAGTTCACACTTTCCATTCTTATGGTTGTACACACCAGAATGGAAATTTTGCATTATATGATAATTCTATTTCTAATTTTTGAGGACCTTCCTTAACTGTTTTCCACAATGCCTACACCATGTTACATTCCTAGCAACACTGCATAACAGTTCGGATTTCTCCACATCCTTGCCAATATTTGTTATTTTTTGATGATAGCCATTCACAAATGGCACTTTCATCTTATTTTTGATGAATAACTTTTTAAAAACTTTTTTATTGTGGTGCAATCTACTTTAAAAATTTGCCATTTTAACCATTTTTAAGTGTATACATTAATTATACTCACAATATATAGCCAGCCCCACTTTATTTCTAAAACTTTTCATCATCCTTTTGATAAAAAATTATTAATTAAATTTTATACCATGGCAGTTGATCCCTAAATACTTTGGCATGTGTCTCTAGAAAATAGGGACCTTTTCCTATATAACAACACTAATATCATATCATATCACAACACCAATATCATATTATATTATATTATTATATTATATTACAACACTAATATCACATGAATCTCTACTCACAATCCTTGCAGAGAATTGCTCACAGGCCACATTTGCAAGGGAGGCTGCTAATACAGTTGAGTGACCATTTGCCCAGTTGTAATGGAAGAAGGGAGAGTGGATTACTACTATACTAACTTATAGTAATAAAGCAATAAAGACTTTTAATTGATTTATATTATAAGAAGTTTGCAGGATGGCAGCATTGGGAATTTGGTGAAGTGTCTTAGTGATGTTAATGAAAGACTCATTCTCTCCACCTTCTGCTCTGTCATCCTCCATGTGTTGGTGTTGGGTCCTCATGTTTATTGTCTCATGGAGATACCATGGCTGCCATAGCACTAGGTACTGGTTTCCACTACATCATCCCAAGTAGGAAAGGAGGATGGTGAGTGGAAGAGGCTTCCCATTATCAGGGATGCAAACCCTTTAAATTTTGCTCAAGTCAGTAGACTTCCCTTTGTATCTCATTGGCCAGGTGCAAGGTCATCTGGAATGGTACTTGTCAAAGGAAAACAAAGACAGCCATGCTTACCTTAACCATAATGACTCTTAGGCTGAGCACATTGATGTCCTCAAGAAAATTAGATTTGTGTTAGCTAGGAAAAAGACAAGTGACTGTTTGGTTGGCAATTTTATCTATCATATATGGGTGGTATCTTTATTTTTATCCTTATTAAAGATATAAATGGACTCTGAGCAGGTTTTTGGCATAGAAACTCTAAGATGATATTAAATTAAATACTAAAAGGGAATTCCTTCTGGAATTATTCTGTGAATGATGCTGGGACAGTCTGCTCCATCTATTTCTGAGAAAAGAGAGTCTGTTGGACCACTAATATCAAAGGATCCCTATAGTCATCTGTCAGTTAAATGAAGGTAATTGCTTTTAGAAATCAAGAGAGATTGCAGAAAAACTAATCACCACTGGTTCTAATTAGAAATCATATTCTTTGAGAGTGGTAACATTTACAGAAATCCTTTACTAATATATTATTTTTTGCCAGGGCTCATGAAAAAATGTTGCTAGGGGGTGGATAGGGCATGGATTGACCTCATATATTGAATAATTTTATATCTGCTGATATATAAGGGCACCTGACTATTGGGCCTTCAAAAACTTAGGATTCAGTGAAAACAAAGTTATCACTATCAGCAGAAGGAGCATGACTTATTTTTTGGTTGTAGTGCATATTTTCCCATGTTATTTCTATACGAGAGTCTGTAAACTTTCTAGGGAAAAACCCAAGACAAAACAAATAGTCCTTGTCATTACCACTTATAATTGCAAGTGAATTACAACATAATATAAGACCTTCACATTTGCCCATGACACACATGGTGAAGATTCCCAGAAGGTCTTGGTTCATAGACACTGTGACAGTCCTGGTCATTAGTGGGTGGCTCATTAATCTTTCCTGCTCCATTCCAGCTGGCCCTGAGAACAGAATGAAAAATCACTGTGCCAGGGAGCTCATTTCCTGATAAATTACAAAATTAAAAAAGACAACTGAAGACCCCAAATAGCACTTGCAGTGGAGATTATAGTCATGTGTTGTGTAAAGAAGGATACATTCTGAGAAGAGTGCCATTAGGTGATTTCTTCCTTATGGGACATTGGGAGTGCACTTACACAAACTAAGATGGCTACAGTATCACTAGGCGATGTAACCTTAGGGGAGCACAATCATATGTAGTTTGTCATTGACAAAAATGTCATTTGTGGTGTGTGACTATAGTTAACATTTATTGAAAGGCCATCTGTATGCTAGATACTGTTCTGAGTGTTTTCATTATATTTTCTTTTTTTAAAAAAATATTTTATTTAGTTATAGAGGAACACAATAGCTTTATTTATTTTATGTGGTGCTGAGGATCGAACCCAGTGCCTCACACGTACGAGGCAAGCGCTCTACCGCTGAGCCACAACCCCAGGCCCATATTTTCAATCTTTATAAAAACCCTGTGAGGTAGGTACCATTACTATTCACTCTTTACTGATCAAGAAACTGAGACATAGCAGGGTGTGGTGGCACACTCCTATAATTCCAGTGGCTCGGGAGGCTGAGGCAGGAGGATCGAGGGTTCAAAGCCAGCCTCAACAACTTAGCAACTAAGCAACTCAGTGAGACCCTGTCTCTAAATAAAATACAAAAAGGGCTGGGGATATGGCTCAGTAGTTGAGCACCCCTGGGGTCAATCCCTGGTTTAAAAAAAAAGAAAGAAAAAAGAGAGAAAGAAAGAGAGAGAGACACAGAGAAGGCTTAACCAAGGTCACACGACTAGTAAGTGGCAGGGCTGGGTTTGCAAGCCCTGGTCATCCGGCTCCAGGGTCTATCAACTATAGCTGCCTGTCCTCTCTCCACTGCCCCAGGTAGTACAAATCTTCATTTCTAACAAGCAGATTCTTTCCAGCCCCAGAAAGTATTAACTTTGTGACACATAACAGTTATTAGAAGCTTTTTCTCATTGATAAAAGTTTAAAAAATTACAAAGATGATCCAGTCTGCTTTACTTGTCCATTTGTAGGTTGGAGATGTTTTATCAATACTTGAGACTCTAGAAAATTTGTCTTTGAGGATGAGCATTGGTAACAGCATGCTATAGTTTTTGACTTTGGAGCTTTGCAGTTTATAGTATAAGAACTATGTTTGGAATTTGATGATAAAAGCATGAATAATCATATTTCTTCATTTCATAAAGACCCCTTTCTGTAGCAATTAAAGTAGTTGGGGTCTTAGGTCACAAGGTCATGTGGGCACAGAGAACCACTGTTTTGCTTCCATGAAGCTGTAAATGTTCTCCTGGACGCTGGCAGCTAGAAGACTTGCAGAGTAATAAAAATGTCGATGGTGGGAGTCACCACAGTCCTTTTGCTACAGTTCATTTTTTTTTCGGGGAGGGGGGCAGGGAATGAGAGCTTCAAGGATGCCAGGCCATAAACAGATAGAAGATGAGGGTTTTCACCATCTCACTCAGTGTGGAATAGTCCCCACTGAGCATCCCCACTCACCACAGATTGGGTAAGAGAGTGAAGATCACTCAAACTTAGGGAATGACATTTATTGGAAGAAAAGAACACATGGTAGAATGTATAGAGTTGGCAGTATTGGCTCTTTAAGAAGATTTGACCATCTGGATAACAGCTTTGCAAGTCATTTGGAGAAATGATACTATTTGGAGGAGATTCTGCCAAACCAAAATCTTAGTGCCAAAACTTTCAAGAAAGTTTATGCAATTTGGGCTCTTCTCCTGTTTTTGTCAGAAACTCGTTAGGTAACATTGTTCCAGATATAATTGGCCATTTAGAACATGGGAACACTTATCCTTATTTTTTAATATGTAATATTATTGGAAGAATATATCAAGAGTAAATATTACACTGAATAAAAAAGATGTACAATTCAGGGTACAAAGATAAAACTCTTAGGAGTGTGGAATATTCCTTCTTTCTCCGCGTCTTTCCTGAAAGAGGCAAGGAAAAATGTTCTCTTGTAGCTGGTAGCTAGCTACCTTGTTTATTTAGCTCTGGAAGAGTGGAATTTATCCTTTCTGGGAAATGTAATCAGAGTTTGAGTACCAGTTTCAGTGTGACTGGAAGCAGTGGGGCAGTTTTGTCTGGAAGCGTGGGAGGAAGAGAACCATCTCTCAGTTACAGCTTTAATTATTTTTTAAAAATTTTAAAAAATATTTTTTTAGTTGTAGATGCATACAATATCTTTATTTATTTATTCTTATGTGGTGCTGAGGATCAAACCCAGTGCCTCACACATGCCAGGCAAGAGCTCTACCACTGAGCTACAGTCCCAGCCCCACAGCTTTAATTGTCAAGACAACAGTGAGGCAGAGTCAAGGAAGTTAATTTAACAGATCAGTTCATTTATTCTTTTCAGAGGTACTTCCCGTCAAGTACATTCTCTGAACTCACCAAGCCAGAGCAGCTCAGAGTCAGTCCTGTTTATCTCCTGGCACTTCCACAAACCTCCAGCACCAAGAACAGAGAGCTCATGAGTGTTGTTTGTCTACTGCAAGTTCTTCAATCACATTAAAAGCTGAGTAAGGACTAAAGAAGAAAAAATAGATTCTTTGGGACGAGAAAAGAGAAGTATATATAACAGAGTCTCCATCTTTGATTAAGCCCTACCTGAGAGGGAGAAAGAAATGGAAACATCAAGATCTGTCATATGGGGCATTGATAGGTTGACAGAACCAGAAATTGTTTCTATAAGAGCTTTTCATTGGGATCTTCTGGTCTCTGGAGGTCTTTTGCAGAGCAAAGTGGGTAGGGAGATAGAGAAGGGAAGGGGGCTTTACACACACAGTGTAAAGAGTGTACATAAAATTGGTGAAATTTGATTTAAGTTGAAGGGTTGTATCAAGGCCGGTTTCTTAGTAGATGATATTATACTGTTTTTTTGCAGGAGACAGAATGAAGGATATACATGATCTGTCTATATTGTTTCTTACAACTGCATGTGAATTTGCAATTATTTAAACAAAAAAGCATAGCCAACATTTAAAAAATCCCAACAAAAACCAAAGTAGGTCCATTTCAAGCTAATAACACAGCCATTCATAGGCTTACCCTTTTCACCTCCCAGGGCATCTCTTTTTTTTTTTTGGTACTGGGGATTGAACTCAGGGGCACTCGACCACTGAGTCACATCCCCAGTCCTATTTTGTGTTTTATGTAGAGACAGGGTCTCACTGAGTTGCTTAGCGCCTCACCACTGCTGAGGCTGGCTTTGAACTCGCGATTCTCCTGTCTCAACCTCCCAAAGTGCTGGGATTACAGGCTTGCGCCACCGCACCTGGCTCCAGGGCATCTCTTAAAGTTAAGAAAAGGCAGTTTCATATTATTAAGCAAGGGAAACTGTGAGTTTCCCAGAATTTGGACATCCGATTACCCTACGTGAGTTAAACTGATAAAAGTAAAACAATGTACTTTTAGCCATTGACCATTTTAGGTGCTTGCCAAACAAAACAAAGGAGCACTGCATACCGAAAAATAACAAAGCAGTAGAGTCTCAGGAAGGTAGACCTTAACTATTAAGTTGTCAAGATTTTAATTTGGAGGGGAAACATTTGAAGGAAAAAAGGATTATTACCATCAGGAAGGGTGTCCACACCTGTCTAGAGAAGCTAGAAAAGTCAGATCCCAGAGAAGAAGAAAGTGTCAAATTGTCCTGAGCCCTGCTCTATAGAGTGGGGACTTTGTCCTAACACAAAATGGATTAGGCAGTTATAATTATAGCACTTACCAAACATGGATTATGTGTGATGTGTTTAATATCAGCATCATTAATCCTCAACACAATCCTACAAAAGAGAATCATCTCTACAATTAGACTAAGACTTAAGAGATGGAATGTCATTACTAGTGAGTGGCAGAATGGGGTTTGGTCCTTTGCCTTGCCATACCATTTCTGTTCCACCAGACTGATTCTCTAAAGGAATCAATGCAGAGAACTATGTAGCTTGTTGGCATGGTCTTAGAGTTGTCTCATTAACTCTCTTCATCTACCTCCCTGTTTCCAAATTTTGATTTTCCACAGAACTTCCTAAAAGGGGAGCCAATCTGAGTATTTGACAGTTATGTTTCTCATTGTACCGTCATATATCGGCATTCTGATTTTGTCACCAATCTAATGTAAAAATGTTTACCATTTCCTCTGTGGATGATAATTCTGAGTATATTAGGCATTCTTTTACTGCAAAGATATAAAATACTGGACTTGGGTTAACCTCCAAGGTACTACCACACCAGGAGAACTCAGTCTTCGACTTCTTGCTCCCTTTTTTCAAATTCGGTACTCTTGGTGTAGTGAGATAGGGAAATGAGGTAACTGATCCAGGCCCCAAGGAGTCAGTTTTTGGCAAAGCTGGGGTTGGAAACTAGAGCTTTTAAGTCTTATAGTATAACCATCTCAGCTGCCAGAGCACCCTGTTTCAGTGACAGGTCTAGAATAATTGTTTTACCTACTCAATCACCCCTGCAGTTTATGTACTTCTGATGGAATTATTTTTGTTAGCATAATTGATAGCTTTGTTATGAATCTACAGACTTTTGGACATAAATATAAATATATCCTGTCTAGCCATATTGTTTATGCTTAAAACCGTCACTGTTCTTCCATAATTTGGGGGGGAATCATTTGAAGGAAAAAAGGATTATTACCATCATGGAAAGCCATGGACCACTAGTTCCTACAGTAGCATTTATACCCCTTACTGCTGTTTTACTTTTTATGGTTTCAGTTATCCATATTTAATGGTCAGAAGATAATATAAAACTCCAGAAGTAAGCATTTCATACATTTTAAATTGTGTGCCATTCTGAGTAATGTGATGAAATCATATGCTGTCCCACACTATCCTGCCCCAGACTTGAATCATCCCTTGTCTAGTGTATCCACACTGTATGTGCTTCTTGCTCATTAGTCACATAGTAGCTGTCTCAGTTTTCAGATCAACTGTCATGGTGTCTCAGTGCCTGTGTTCAAATAATGCTTATTTTATTTATTAATGTCCCAAAGTTCAAGGATAGTGATGCTGGCAATTCGGATATTGTTATGGCTTGGATATGAATGTCCCCCCAAAATCTCATGTGTTAATGCAGGAATTTTTGGAAGTGAAGTGACTGGATTGTGAGAGCTGTAACTTAATCAATAAGTTCATCCTAGTTTGAAGGGAATAATTGGGTGGTAATGTAGGCAGGTAATGGTAACTGGGGGCATGACTGGAGGAGGTGTCACTGGGGGCTTGCCCTGGAGGGGTTCATCTTCCCTGTGACCTCTGACCCCTTCCTCTTGTTCTATTTCTGGGCCACCAAAAAATGAGCATACTCCACCACATTCTTCAGCTTGCTTTACCTTGGGCCCAGACCAGTGGAGTTGACTCACCATAGACTGACCCTCTGAAACCATGAATCAAAATAAACTTCTCTAAGTTGTTCTTGTTGGGTATTTTGATCACAGTGATGAAAAACTAAAAAAGATGTGCAAGAGAAATTTAAGAAACAAAGTGCTTTCTTAACCTGAAAATGTATGCATTTGAAAAAAACATAGTATAGATAGGGTTTAGTGCTATTCATGGTTTCAGGCATCCACTGGGGGTCTTGGAATGTATCCTCTCACATAAGGAGGGACTACTGTATATATGGCATAGACTGGTAAATATAAATAGTTATATTCATTAAACCTCAACTCAGTATTTCCACAGTCTGGCATAGTGCCTGGTATAAGTAGGGTATCAATAATTGTGAATTGGATTGAATTGGATTAGATTGTATTGGATTAATTGATTGAAAGTGCCTCAAATGCCTTTCAAGGGCTGGGATTGTGGCTCTGTGGTAGAGCTCTTGCCTCACTTGTGGGAGGCACTGGGTTCGATCCTCAGCACCACATGTAAATAAATGAATTAATAAAGGTCAATCAACAACTTTAAAAAATTTTTAAAAAATGCCTTTCAGCTTTTAGATTCTATAATTTGTTTAACACTCCTGCTCAGATATATGTTTGAGACTAAGGCACAAATGTTAAAAGCATGTTATTAGGTCCAAGTGTCTGTCTTCTAGTCAGAACCATCTACCTAATGAGGCAGGACAGTACTAGGAACTCAGATCTCCTTGCAGAGGGATTGGCTCCCCAGCCTCAAAGGGGGCATCATGTTCTCTGATGTCAACACTTGGAAGGTACAGAGAGTCTCAGCACATGAAAGCAGATGTCATGAAAGTACTCAGAAATGTGGCAGTGCAGGTTCCAACTTGTTGCGAAATTCAAAATAATGAACACTGAGTTTTCACCTGGAAGTCATTTAATCACATTATCATTATGTTTGTCAGGTCACAGGTGGAGGGCACTAGAGTATTAGAAAAGTTTTCTTTTTCCTTAAAAATTATGTTGGAATCCAATATCTCTAACAGATTTTGTCTGATGGTTTTAGGCAAAAATACGACATAAAGTGATAATTTGCTACTTCTGTTTGATACCAGTAATTTTTCCTGGACACTTTTATTTATTTATATTTTAGACTTCATTTTCATGAAACAATCAGAACAAGTTTTGGTTACAGGTTTACAATTGATAGGTAAATATTTAGGGACATTTAAAGTACTAAGTCGTGCAAACAGTCGAGTGTTCATTGGTGGTGAGGAAATGTCATCTGCCTAGTGAATGTAAAAGGCAAATGAGCAGGACTTTAAACCAAGCGCTTCCCTGTGGGACTCCCCACCACCACACAGCAACTCCCTGACTGGCAGACGGGCTCCATTTCCTGACACCCTAGTCTTCCTGACACCAAGGGTCGAACTTCCCACTACATCAGTGAAGACCCTCAGAACACAATTCGTATCCGGCTGGGCGTGCACCGCGCAGCGAGGCCAGCCCTAATCCCTCCAGCGGTGTCCGCACTGAGCACTGCAGCACTTGCAGACGGCGGTCCTGGGCTGGTCTGCGGAGCGAGTCTGAAGCTGCGTGAAGTAAGCTCCAGGATGTTCGCGTTTGGGACACAGGGCTCTGTCGCAGAGTCAGCATTCTCCCAGGTAGCTGCTCCCCCAGGCACATCATCCATTTCTTTCACCTTTGGATACTTCCGGGTTTGTCACCTTGCAGGTGACTTTGTGGTTGTGCACCTAGGGGCAAGTGTTACAGGGGAATTGGTGGCAGTGCTGGCCCTCCTCCACCATCAGCCCGTTCCCACATCCCAGACAGAAGAGCAGCCTTTCCTAGACACTTCTAAAGCATCTAGTTTTCACTTTTATCTGGGAATTTTAAAATTATTATTTTGAGATGGGGTCTCACTATGTTGCCAAAGCTGGTCTCCAACTCCTTGGCTCAAGGAATCTGCCTTCTCAGCCTACTGAGTAGCTGAGACTGCAGCTGGGGAGTTTTTAATTTATATATTTTTGCTGTGAAAATGTTATATCCCAAAATGCCCAGCATCTGTATTTTTCCCCAGTGTGCTTACTGGAGCTAATCTAATGCATTGTTTTCTAGAGCATTTATATCTACTACATAGCTGCTTAATAACGTCATAGGAAAAGTTCAGATTTGCAATGCATTTCTTTCCCCCTACGATGCCAATTTATTTAGTAACCATTTGTTTATAACACCTGCCTGCCTGGATGTATACTTAAGCACTTAGATCGATAAACCTGTAAATGTTAATAATAGCACTAAGTGTAGGTTGGAATTTGCCTTTGGTACCTAGCTCTTCTAAAAGTCCTAACCCCTTTGTCCATTCTTAAAGGTACTCAAAAGTTTTCATGAGGAATTTTGCATCAGGTCCCAGCTAAGACTCTGAAGCTAATGCTAGAGAACAATGATCTGTTAAGTGCCCATGGGATTCCCCTCACTGGACTTTCTTTCCATCTTGAAAGAGTTAGGTAAAGTTTGGCCTTAGTTATTAATACCTGTTCATTTTATTTCAGTGGTACAGGCATGGATGGGAAGAAATGCAGCGTATGGATGTTTCTACCTCTTGTATTTACTTTGTTTACTTCAGCTGGATTGTGGATAGTGTGAGTATGCTCTTAATGACTTAGATTCAGATGCATTGTAGCTAAAAACAAAGTGTTGAGAGTATGTGACATATCTGTATGAATGTGTTTATAAATATGTTAAAATAATGTTTACTAATTTAATATTGCTAAGGTCCCCATTTCCTTTCTCAGCTTTTTTACTTAAAATTAAGACTAAGTAATAAACTAGGCAAAACAGGTAATAAAGAATACTGGCTTTGTGTTCATCTGTTCTTATAATGAACATTTTACAAAGTGGTTATATAATTTGCAAGATTTTCTAATTTGACACTAACATGATCTGGTTACCATTCACAGTCCTAGTCCAAGTATTTGTGACAAAGTCTGACATGTTTATAAAATGAATATCATTACATTGGAAGTTCTGGCTTACCATAAAAATGTTCCCATAGTTGCTTATTTCAAATAATAAGTCAGTTTCAAGCCAGGCGTGGTGGCGCAAGCCTGTAATCCCAGCACTTTGGGAGGCTGAGACAGGAGAATCGTGAGTTCAAAGCCAGCCTCAGCAGTGGCGAGGCACTAAGCAACTCAGTGAGACCCTGTCTCTACATAAAACACGAAATAGGGCTGGGGATGTGGCTCAGTGGTCGAGTACCCCTGAGTTCAATCCCCAGTACCAAAAAAAAAAAAAAAGTCAGTTTCAGAAATTTATTTTAGTTTAAGTTCATTAAGAGTGGTGGATATTGATTCCTGACAAACTAGAAACTGGATTCTAATTTTAGTTTACTCAAAGTTGGAAGGTTTCTTTTGTTGTTTTCTTGTTTCCATACTATAGTCCTTGGGAGCTGAGGATGTAGCTCAGTGGTAGAGCACATGCCTATCCTATGGGAAGGCCCTGGATTCCATCCCCAGCCCTGCAAAGAATAAAAAAACTTTAAAAAAAGTGATGCAGATTATAATCATTGCCATTAATTTTGAGGGTATTTGAAAATTAAGAAAACATTAAAAATAACATTGGAACTTCAAAGAACTAGATGATCTATGGGTAAAAAAAATGTTATTAAAAAGCATTTTCTCAGAAAAGAATGAGTATGATTTAATATAGTTAATCTAATTAAACAGGGAAACAAATGATTCTTGGGATTTTTTGTTTGTTTGTTTGAAATTGCTTTGTTTTATAAACTTATCTTTCTTTCCTGATAGGTACTTTATAGCTGTGGAAGATGACAAAATATTACCATTAAATTCAGCTGAAAGGTAAAGCTTATCTCTGGGGGAATTTGTTGTTCAGCCTTTTAGCCAAGCCTTTGCCAGTGGCAGAATTGAACTGCAGCAGTGACCACACTTTAACCTAAGCCTCTCTCTGTTGTTTGTTACCCAGGAAATCTAGTGTGAAGCATGCACCATATATAAGGTAACTCCATAATTGTTGCCTGATCTGTTGGATGTTCAGAAAAGTCGGGAGGGTTATAGATTTTAAGTAATTATAAAATATTTCATCTTTTTCAAGTATTGCAGGGGATGATCCTCCTGCAAGCTGTGTGTTTAGTCAAGTTATGAACATGGCAGCATTCCTAGGTAAGATGAGCATAAAGAATGCTTTGTGCACTTCAGTATATTTTTATTTAACATCATCCCAAACCATATCAAAACAATGGTGGGCCTAGCTGATAATTTCGTAGTATCATGTCAGTATGCCAAAGCCAGCTATTTTAGGAGTATTTTTTTCCTTATAAATCTTTTTACTTTCACCCTGCTTTCCTTAGATTTCTCTCCCTGTGACTGTCTTTATCATTTCAGCATACTCTGTACTTTATTTCTTTTGCTGCATGAAATAATATATTTCATGTGCCATGAAATTCTGCATGGGAATGTGATATGGTGCAATACATTTGCTTTAAAAAGAATGTCTTATTCATTCCTTTACTGGCAAAGATGGAAAAAAAAATGCTTGGGCTCTGTAATAAATATTGTGTGTAGACCCTGTCTTGAAGCCTGAACAGCAGCACTGACATTAGGATTTTGCGCTCCTGTATGCCCACACACATTTCAAGCTGGCAAATGGGGAAGGAGACTGAAGAAAAAAAACAACCTTTGGCACTCATGCCTGATCCTGATTTCCTCCACTGTCACCAGGGCCCAAGACTTTCCCTTAATATCCTGTCCCCTAGTTCTGCAAGTGCTTGCATGACCCTGTTAATTTTCCAGAGATAGTGGTACTATCTGTGCTCTCTCCTTGTTCAAGTCCAACTTGTACACCATCTCCTCAAGGTCAGGCTTTCCCTGTATCTTTCAAACGGTCAGCCATCTATCACTGTCATCACATTGTTGGGAGAGGACCAGGGACAGCTCAATCCTTCCATAGTGTTTTTCTGGAAAAGGCTCTCCAAACAAGAGATAAAAATGTCATTAGGAGTTTTCAGCATTTGTGGTACCTGTCCCTGAATGGCATGACTTATTACTTCATCTCTGTGTAAATCCTCTCCTCTTCACCAGAAAAACAAAACAAAACAAAACAAAACAAAACTCCTCACTCTTAATGTTTTCTGTTGGAATGTTTGCTGTAGGAAAGGTTAGATCTCTAGGCCTTAGGAAATCAAGGGACCTTCTTGGTTCACCATGCAGATAGCTCCAATGGTGAGAAACTTGGAGAACATCCCCAGAGAAGCACACTGGGGCACTTCTCTGAAGTTAACAAGATTTCTCCCTGGAGCTAAGTGTAGTTTTGTCAGAGCCTTTCCTTACCCAAGCTTCCCCAAAATATCTCCCATTCCTCTAAGCAGGAAGTGTCTGGAAGGCATGGGCTGCTACATGACCACCAAGGAGAAGGTTAACTATCCTGAAGCTGCGGAGTAGCTCTTCTCTTCCTGCCTGTGCCATTCCAGGTTTTCATGGCCCAGATTCGCACACGTATTGAGAAAGCTGACAGTCACAGCAGCTGATGCACATGTGGGACCAGGGCTGGTCCCAGTCAATCAATTTGGTCGGATACTGCCTTCAGCCTCAGAGCTGCCAGGAGCCTTATACTCACTCCTTTTCATTCTACTCTTGACATGTTCTTCTGAAAAGATCCAGTGAACTTATTCATACTGGGACATGTACCTGCTAAGGAATATACTTTTTTTTTTTGTACTGAGGAACCCAGGGGTGCTTAACCACTGAGACACATCCCCAGCCCTTGTTTTTTACATTTTATTTTGAGACAGGGTCTCACTAAGTTGCTGAGGCTGGATTTGAACTTGTAATCCTCCTGCCTCAGCCCCCCAAACCACTGGGATTATAGGCATGCACCACTGTGCCTCATGCCTGCTGAGGAATGTTTGCATTTAACAGAGCACAAAGCCCCAAGAGTGAACTGCGAATTGCAGAGTCAGGGCCTTTCACACACTCTTTGCCATCATAGTATGTAAGTCTGCAGGTTGACATCTACTCATCTGATCATCCCACAGGGCACAATAACAATAATTAATCACCGTCATTTTTATTCTAAGCACAAAGCTAAGTGCTTTATAAACACTACCTCATTTAGCCATGCAATGTAGAAACCTTTGATACAAAAGCTGTCACAAGCTGTCCTTTGAGTTTTAAAGAAACCAACAAACACGTTGGGATCTACATATTATTTTCTTCACATTTTTTAAACAAATTGATATTTCCCAGTAGTCTTTGTTGTGTAGACCAGTTTGCACAGCTCATGAGGTCATCCAGTTATAAAACATATGATTAACTAATTATAAAAACATTCCCCAAAACAAAGCAATGCAAGCAAGTTCCCCTCTTCCTGATGACATTTGTCATCATCTGATTCTCCAGTTCTTCCTACTCCACCAAGAAGCAATTAAGCTTTTACCATCTTTTGCTCGGAGATATTGCAACATCCAGTGTTTAGTCTTCATTATCTTTCAGCATTAGAAGTGCCATCTGGTAGACACAAAACTGATTAAGATTAGTGTTCAGTGGGAGCAAACTAACAATTATTTATCAACTCTGGGAGTGAAAAAGAATCCATTTAGTAAAGATTCTTGTTCCACTGTGGATGCTTTCATCTCCCTAGGTCTATCCCTGCTGGACATCAGACTATTACTTTTAGATGGCACAACTGCCTTTAAGAAATAGCCCGCACTGCCAATAAGTGAGTGCTTTTTGGCAGCCCTATAGATTATAATTTATAACCCAAAAATGAATGTAGCATTTATTAGAATTAGTTAGCAAAGATCTTTTATCTTTTTGACGGGCTAATCAAAGATTGAATGCTCAATTATTTTCTTTACAGAATTTGTTATGCTTTTTGTCCTGAGCCCACATTTTCCTTTCCACTAAGGGAAAAAAAGACCTAAGACAGATTTATTGAGAGGAATATTACTTCCTGCCCTGGGGAGGTTGCTGAAGATGAAGCTAACAGCTGAATGATTTCAGTCACCTAATAACAGCCGTTCTCCCTCCTTCAGCCCAAACATATCGACTGCCGTGTTCTACTGCAGTCATAAATAGGAATTAGGGATGCATAAACAGTAAAACTAAACAAAACAAAAAAGAATTGGCCAGGCACCAGTTTAGAACTGTAATGAAGATAGGTTACTCTGAGTTTTGAACTTTAAAAACCTAGTTGGTCTCAAAAGTCAAAAAATAAATAAAAAGAAAAAAATATTTTTCTATTTTGTACTCTTTTTTTCTATTTGTACTCTTTTAAAATAGGAAAATTAAATAGGGAGCACATGTATAGCAAAGGACTGTTCTACATACTCAAAACAGGAGAGTAGATTTTTAATACCTTTTCTAAAACCAGCTAGTAAAACCTAATTTTTCTCCAATTATGGTACTTGGGCTTGAACATGTTAGACCAGTACTCTCCCACTGAACTACATCCCCAGCCCCCTTTGAAAAGTTTTTTATTTTGAGGGGCTGGGGATCTAGCTCAGTTGGTAGAGTGCTTGCCTAGCATGCACAAGGCCCTGGGTTCAATCCCCAGCACCAAAAAAAAAAAGTTTTTATTTTGAGATAGGGTCTTGCTAAGTTGCCTAGACTACCTTCTTGCCTAAAAAAAAAAAAAAAAATTATGAAACTAAACAGCATGTCTGTTCATCAGAAGGTGAACATGATAAAAGTTGATCAGCATATATAATGATGCCTTTGAAATTATCCTCTTGCCCTAGCTATCTTTTTCAATAAGGTATAAATGAATCACCACTTGGTTGACAATGGACTTCATAGTTTGAAACTGCCCTCATTTAAACCAAAGAGTTAATGAGACTGTTTATAGGGGCAGTCTTGTCATTTAGTTCACCATTCTCAAAATTCAAGTAGAATCTATTTTAAAAGGAAATTATGCCTCGTCCAAGCTGATTAATAATGGAATTAAAAGGAGAAAAGGACAAAATATGATGTTTGTAAAATGATTCTGGAAGTTGAGAGTGCTGGGTTGAATTATTGGCTCCACATAGCTTTCTGGTTCCTGTGTAATTTCATCACCTGCTCATGATAAAGTGTCTTATCACCCATATTACAATAGGAAGCTTAGCACTGCTGGGACCAGGACATGATACATGCCTCATGTTTACTGGCAAGAATGGATAGCTCAGAGAGTGATCATCAGATCCCTTTCCTTGGGCATAGAGGACTAAACTGCATGGGTCATTGTGAGGAGCCATATAAGGGATTGGGTTTCACCTAGGCCAAAGTTCCAGCATGATCTTATCCTACAATTAATTAAATGGCCAGCAGGGAGTTCCCAGAGTAATGTATCACTAATCATTTTTAAAAGAAATTAAATGTGCCACTTTGGTATTTTGTCATTATTCCCTTATAGCCATACAGAATTAATTAGCAAGTAAGTCCCATGGTGCTCTATGTTGAACTTTCTAGTCTTAATCTAATGACTTATTTATGTTGTATCAGAGTGTTGTATGTGTATGTTGTATGTTGTATGTGGAATTTCTCCTGTCCCCACTTCCTTCTCCTATTCTAATCCTCAATATTAAGACTGCTTACTTTTCACCTTTTAGGATAGAAGTAGCTTTCATCTTCTAACTATAGTCTTTCTTAATAGACTTCTGAAGTAACTCCTAACTGGGTCCCTTAAACTGTTTGAGAAACTGTTGTCAACTGAAATAGAATTGATTAATTTTCTGATCCATAGCAGGCATTAGATGAAACAGACTATAACTATACCAAGGTTGAATAAGTGATATTTCACAAGTCCTTGGTTATCTCTATTTTGGTTCTAAAATCCAAATAAGAATCAAGTATTATTCCACTGTCTGATCAAAGGTACTTGGAACCAAAAGCTAACTCATTGAGCTTTGCTTCATAGCCCAACACTATGAAATTTAGCATCCTTGGAAAATGCAAATATATGAAAGGGTTTTCTTTACTAGTGATTATGGATAAGGGCCTGTAATCAAGGCAAAACCTTTAGTGAATTATTATCAACATAATTGCTAATATAAATATAATTCTTGAATTTCTGTCTTCCTTGCTGAACCTTAATGTCAAAATTAATTGTCTTAAGCAGTAGAAACTACATTTCCTTATATGTACATAAAATTTATATTAATTACAAGATATGATTTATATTAATCTCATCATTTATAAACCATTCTCTCTCAGCTTTTTGTATATATATGAAAATATCCCTGCACTAAGTATCTAATAAAAGGTGATTGTTATATAAGTGGCTTGAGTGATAACTGTCCCCAAGTTTATTATTAGAAGTCAGATTTGAAATCCAAGTAACTTCCCTCATTCTCTCTTCAAGTTCTTTGATACCAACCTGCTTCAAAAGATAGTGGCCTTTTAAAATGAGTAATTAATATCACTTGAAAGAATTGAGTTCTCTCAATGTACCAGGTATGATTTTTAATACATACCAAGCCCCTCCCCCATCTGCGATGTTAGAATGCAGACTTCAAAAATGTGATTACTCTAACTGCTCTAATTTGAATTGTCTTTGTGCTTTGACAATGAGCACCTATTGGGAGAATCAAAGGGAAGTGAGAATAAAACCAGTAATGAAGGGATTTGCACACTTTACTTTCCATCCTATCCCTAGGAATGGTTTCTGGCCCAGGGACCACAGGTTAGCCCAGATGTTGTAACCTTGACCTCTTCCCCCATCTTCCTGCCTTGTGCTGTCTAACGCTGTTGTAAGCTAAAGGATGGCTGGTATTAGTGAATCCTAGGCCATGGTCTTTGTCCCCAGCTCATTTGTTCTGTGCCACACCTCTGAGATGCTCTCTGAAGCCAGTCTGTTCTCGGCTGACCTTGTTTTTGCAAACTCTGGAACAACACTGTTAACAGTCCTGTCATCCTTGCCTCCCCCCAGAAGACACGGCACTGCTGCTTCAAGCCCTCTTTGCTTCCCCCAGGTGGTGTCATAAAACATCTAAATAATCATAAGCATTGCATGGAAAGTTTATTGAAAAATCATCTGTCATTTTAGAGATTTAAGATGGAATATGACGAAAAGTTGAGTTTTGCACTTTGTGGCTTGAGAACTCTGCCTCATAGTGTTGATGATTTAAATTTTTTTAATTTTACGATTTTGCTTTATTCCTAGCCCTTGTGGTAGCTGTTCTGCGCTTCATACAACTGAAACCAAAGGTTTTAAACCCATGGCTGAATATTAGTGGATTGGTGGCGCTGTGTCTGGCTTCCTTTGGAATGACCTTACTTGGTAATTTTCAGGTACTTCATTTGGCCTTTTTCACCTCCCTCTCATATCATTAAGGCCTCTGCTTGTATGATTATTGCAGCTACCGAAGTCTAGTCACTATGTGTTCTATATAATTCTTTAGCAACCTTAAAAACAATTTTAAGGCTCTCCAGCAGTCAGCCCTCTGAGCCAGTTCTTGTTGCACATGTGAAGGTGCTAACTCTGCATATGAAATACAGCAAGGCTATTGTGAGAAGTAGCTGCTAGAATAGTTACATGTTTTAGACAAAGGATTTGGAAGTGGTTTACACTTTTTTAAAAACAGCAAATTGTATCCCAATGTGCCTTTCTAGAAAACTAATAGGATCTTTGCTGTTTTATAATTAAACACCAATATCCTATTTGATGAAAGCTTACGTTTCAGGTAGCATGTCCCTGTGGAATCCAGTTTGAAAGCTCAGAATTTCTCAAGAACACCAATAACTTGTATAGATATACTAATCCTAACCCTTCTTCCTAGAAATTTAGAAGCCTAAGGTCACAATCTGCAAGAATAATTTCCCTTGCCAATACCATCACCCACTTCTTGTCCTGAATGACTTCATTCATCACAGCAGCTGACTGATCTTCCTGCCTCCATTCCCTCCATACCATCCTCCAACCTATGCCATACATCCTATTGCTTCAGATTTTCTCCTTGTGAGCAAACACTGATCCTGACTCTCCTCCTCTTTCTTGAATTTGAAATCCCAATGGTGTAGGCATTCAAGACCCTCAGCATTCTAATGAGCATTCAGGAAATGTTCTTTTTTTTTTTTTTTTTTAAAAACAACCTTTATTTTATTTATGTATGTATTTTGTATGTGGTGCTGAGGATCGAACCCAGTGCCTCAGGCGTGCAAGGCAAGCGCTCTCCCACTGAGCCACGACCCCAGCCCCGGGAAATGTTCTTAATGAAAATTTGGTAGTGGATTTTCTAAGAATGTGTCCTATCTTAACTCTTACTCCTGCTAATTCATTAAACCAGGGTCACACATTCCCCGAGACTTCCTCCTAGCACACAGTAGCAACTAAATAAGTATTTTTGGCTTGATGAGTTGTTCGACAGGTCCACAAATTCCTCAAACTATTCTAGATCCCATCAGGTATCAAGTTAGACAACCAGAAAGCTGCATTTTTAGAACGTATTTGTTAGGCTAATGAATTATCCAGAGAATATTTGAGAGTTTATCCTGTTAAGATCCAAACTGTTAGGGCACAGGGCATTTTTACTAAAATCTCAGAGGGGGCCTTTCCCCCACTTGCCTACCTGCTGCAGGTGCAGGTAGGTTGTAAAGTGCTCAGTGACGATCAGTTCTCTTGACCATGGCTTTGATGAGTTAAGTGCACATTTGGATCTATAGGAAAATCCTAGAAGCCCAGAGATTGATCTGTCTTAGTGAACCACAAATAATCAAAACTGTAAATGAATGACAGTCTATATAAATAACAGTTGCTGGAATATCTACAAGAAATAAACAAGGAACAAATAACAAATTAGTTCCCTGTGGAGAAACAAGGTAGATGAGATATTGGCTAGGAGACTTTTCAATCTATACCATGTTTTTTTTGGTAAACTCTAAAAGTTTGAACCATGTAACTATATTATCTGTTTTCAAATTTACATTTAAAATGACAAAAAAGTAAATGAAATAGATTGCATATAGCACAGAAAACCAACATCCTAGAAGGAAAATTTAATTTGAGGAATTATTATTTTAAAAATATATTTTTTTGAATTATGAATAAAAAGTGGTTTCTTCCAAAAAAGCAGGGCATGAAGGGAGGATGAATGCTGTAGCTAAAAACAATAGAAAAAATTGTAAAGGAAAAGTAATATTCATTTGATGCAAAAGCTATTCACAACCATGCCAAACAACAAAATGGTATTTTTCAGCATGGCTTAAAAGCTATCCTTTCAGCAGTTGATTTTATTTTCTTATATGTGTAATTAAATTGCATGTAATTACCAAAAGAGATTTAAGTGATATATACATTTTTTAAATAAGTGGGATGATTCGAGGATTTTATATCACTAACCCCCAAATGAAATAACTCAGATGAATTCATGTAACTTACTGACTCTATAAAAGCCTTGCCTATGAATCTTCAAATATTGTTATCCTTTAACAAGTCTCTAAATAATGATAACACTGGTAGGTGGAAGTTTTTCTTATTACTATAGCAAAATAAAACTCAAAGAATTCTCCTGAGTGGAGTTGGCCACATTACACAGACAGGTCAGTTTTGCAGGAGTAAAGAACAGTCCAAGTGTTATTAGTTGTCTATGCCAATTAAATCTTAATTTGAGAGCTGGGGTTATAGCTCAGTGGTAGAGCGCTTGCCTCGCATGTGTGAGGCACAGGGTTCAATCCTCAGTACCACATAAAAAAATAAATAAAATAAAGTTATTATGCCCATCTACAACTAAAAAAAATATTTTAAAAATAAAAAATTTTAAAAAATCTTAATTTGGCCAGAATTGGCCATCCTGTCTGTAATGAACATAGCCAGATCCTGGGTCTTATTTTCTTAGCCTGGAGAATAAACTTGGGGATGTATGTTGGTACAAACTTTGACATTTCCTTTTTATGTAACTCCTCTGCTTTTTTTCATTTCCTTTCCCAAAAAGGCTTTTCTGAAAAATCAATTCAAAGAATAGATCATCACTTCCTAAGTGGTTTTTCTGAACAAATATTTTTAATGTTTTGAGTACTGTTTATTTCCCTTTCTCTCTTCAGAGTTCAAACCATTTGAGACTAGACAAGGACCCAGTGGAGATGAAGGACTCTCTTCTTCCTAGAATCTCTCATCCCAGTATTGAGATACCTTTCTCCCCTCACATATTTCATCAGCTTGCATGTCTTCTTTCCTAAATGGGCTTCCACATGCCATTGTCTGTTCATGCCTAGCTCACAAATGATGAAGAAATCCATAATGTGGGAACCTCCTTGACTTTTGGATTTGGCACGTTGACCTGCTGGATCCAGGCTGCATTGACACTCAAAGTCAACATTAAGAATGAAGGACGGAAAGTTGGAATTCCACGAGTTATTCTGTCAGCATCTATCACTCTCTGTGTAGTGCTTTGTATCCTTTGAATGTGAAAGGTTCTTTGCTAGAGAGATTAAAACACACGTAAGTTGTCTGAGACAGTTGCCATTCCCAGTGTTGGGATAATCATCTCAGAATCTTTTTGTTTTGTTACTAGGGATAGTACCCAGGGGTGCTTAACCATTGAGCCACATTCCCCAGCTCTTTTTATATTTTATTTGGAGATGATCTCACTAAATTGCTTTGGACCTCACTAAATTGCTGAGGCTGGCTTGGAACTCCCCATCCTCCTGCCTTAACCTCAACAGCTGCACAGATCATAGGTGTGCACCACTGTGCCTGGCTTCATCTCAGAATCTTAAAACAAAACAGAAAAGTAAACAAGTGTAAAAACAAAAACTCTCAGACTCGTTTTTCATGTTAGAGAGAGATGGAGAACTAAGAGCAAGTTCTGCCATCTCAAGATCGTTTCAGTCTGTAGGAATGGTGTTATGCATTCTTCTATCACTTATGACAGAAGTTTCCCTTTGTGAAAAACATACTGTATATAACCAAGAGAATTGTAATTTTTTCTCCATCTTAAAATTTCATTTATGATTTTATTAAGTCTTATTGCCTAATTTATTAACTCTAAAATGAATTTCAAGGGACTAGGATGTTCATCTCTTTCAGGAAAATAAGCCTTTCTGGAAAACAAATTCAAGAACTAGATTATCACTGCATGTATAGTTTTCCTAAACAAATATTTGAGGATTTAGAGTGCAATTTATTTCCTTCCCTTCCCTCAGAATTTGAACCAATTGAGAACAGACATAAGGAGCCAGATGGGGGAAGAAGAAATCAGTCTTTATTTCTAGGAAGTTTGGAAAGAATGCTTCAGGCTTCTTGGAATTCAACTTACCCACCCAGTAACAAGCAGAGAAACCAGGGAAAGGCAGAAAATGGCTCTCTCCACTTAACCCCAGAAAAATCCCAGAGAAAGTCTAGTTAGGATGGAGCACTGGGCCAATACAAGCCTGCCAGTTCCAATGCCACCAATCAGATCAGTCACTCACTGGGTGGAGCTAAATTCAGAAGTGTTCATTCTAATAGTTCCTTCTTCTCAGGAAAGCAGAGAAGGGAGTAAAGATTCCTAGATGGTTATTACACAGAATTACACATCTTCAATCACCAGTGCTTACTGGGCACTTAACAATGTGTTCAGCATTATTCTAAGCACTTTATTTTTTTTAGTTGTCAATGGACCTTTATTTTATTTTATTTATATGTGGTGCCGAGAATCGAACCCAGTGCCTCACACATGCTAAGTAGGAGCTCTATCACTGAGCTATGATCCCAGCCCTCTAAGCACTTTTAATATATGCATGTACCTGTTACAAAAGGTAATAATAGTGAAACACAGGCTAATTTCCCCAAGATCCCACAAGTAGTACGTCGTGTATCAAGATTTAAACTTGCAGTGAGTGCATTGATGGTGCACACCTGCAATCCCAACTGCTAGGGAGGCTGAGGCAGAAGGATTGAGTTCAAAGACAGCCTCAGCAATTTAGCAAGGCCCTAAGTAACTCAGTGAGGCCCTAAGTAACTCAGTGAGACTCTATCTCTAAATAAAATATAACAAAGAGCTGGGAATGAGGCTTAGTGGTTAAATTCCTCTGGATTAAATCCCCAGGAACCACTCCCCACCAAAAAACAAAAAGATTTAAACTTGGGCTCAGCTCTTGCCCTTGGTTACTGCACCATTCCTCAGTTACTAGAGAATGAGGGGACGGAACACATGAACACATTTAGCTTTCAAAGACATTCTCTAATTAGTAGAGCATTTGGAGTCTTTTATTTCCTTTTCCCTCACTAACAGCCATTTGATCATTTCACTGGTTTTCTGAAGCTCTGTAGTCACATTAGATAGAAAACACTTAAGAACTTAAAATTCAAGCCAAAAAATTCTCTTCTAGCCAGGCACAGTGGTGCAGGCCTGTAATCCCAGTGACTTGGAGGATCACAAGTTCAAGGCCAGCCTCAGCAACTTTATGAGACACTGTCTCAAAAATAAATAATAAAAAAAAAACCAGACTGTGGATGTAGCTCACTGCTAAAGTGCCCCTGGGTTCAATGCCCAGTACATACACAACCACTCAACCAAAAAACTTGCTTCTTGCCAGCAACCTGATAAAAAACAGAAAAATCAAAGTCAAAACTGCCAATTTGAGATTTGACTTATCCATTTGCTGTTAACTAATAAGTTACTATTGCTTTGGCAATATTTTGAATCCTCAGATGAGTATGCACAGACTTTAAATTAATCTGTTTTGAGCTTACACTTGATTCTGATCCATGTCATTTTGGAATACTCGGAACTGCTTTTTGGTTCCTGGGTGAAGGGATCCTGGCCTCATCAAGAGAACAAAGCTTGGCTGAAATAGTTTCAGTATTCTTGCTTTCTGAAAAATCTCTCCAAATTCTAGACCTCAGTTCTGAAGAGACAATTAATTCTAAAGGGACATTTCTGATTTTTCTAAATAAATGTAGTCAGTCCTTAGCCTCTTGGCCTTTCATGAAAACATGCTGTGAACTTTTCACAATTTTCGGAGGTCCTACCTCCATATATACTATTGTATGCACACACACACACCATATATAGTCAGGAATAGGACTTTTCATCTATGTTTTTTTAATTGCATATTTTTACTGGGGCATATGTTTTAATGTGATATTATATCAGGGATTATACAGTATTGTCTAGAAGAAAATGGTGAAAATTAGAAGAGCAAGGAGGGTTACTCAAAGTATAGCATAGCACAGCCAAACACAGCTTATATGGAGGTAGTTAGCAACCTAATATGTTCAAAATTATTTCTGCAGATGTAACTATAAATCTATGGTTGTTCATAGTGATTTTTAAAAAGATAGCTTTGTTTTTGGTTCACTAACTTTGGAGATATAATTCATTTGTTAATCTCACACTTCATTAGGCAGATATAGAGTGCAGTTGTTGAACACCTGGCCTGGGAGTCAGAGTGCTGGTGTGAATCCAGCTCTACCAATTATTGTCTGCATGAGTGACCTGTGCCAAGTTACTTATCCACTTGACCTGTTTCTTTACTTTTAAAACTCACAATAACAATGCTGTGAGAATTAAGAGAGATTATTCATGAAAGCACCTTTAGAAGCACATTTCGCACAGAGAGTTCAATAGTTACCTATTATTACTCATGCAAATATTGGCATTTTTTAGCAGTTCTGTCAAGCTACCGGTTTTGCTAGAGAGGGAGATTGCTGATGAATGTGGCTGATGAGCATGCCTTCCTTGACTGCTTCTCCCCAGACTTCATCCTCATGGCCCAAGACATCCACATGTATGCAGCCAGGGTGCAGTGGGGCCTGGTCATGTGCTTCCTGTCTTACTTTGGCACCTTTGCCGTGGAGTTCCGGCACTACCGCTATGAGATTGTGTGTTCTGAGTACCAGGAAAATTTCCTGAGCTTCTCAGAAAGTCTGTCCGAAGCTTCTGAATATCAAACCGACCAGGTTTAACCCATGTTTTTCTGTACTGGTGAGGTGGGTGTGACAATGGGAAGGGCCAGTAGGACACACTCACAGGACATGGCACATAACCTCTTGACACATTTCCCATACACACACACACACTTTCATGGCCACATTTGCCAAATGAGCTTTTCTGGGTGAGTTATTTCTTTAATGAAAAAGCACAAGCCCTTCCTTATGTGTCGAAATTCACGCTGTTACACTGAAAATATATGCACGACAGAGCCAGAAGCTTGTGCATGATCACTTCTCGGTCCCCTCCTCCTCTCAGTATGCCTTGCTTGTCCTATCCTCTTCCTGTGTTTCAAACACAATCTCTCTACCACAGTGGGGCAGGGGGCAAATGGAATAAGAAAATAATGCCAACTCCCTAAGTTGCCTTCAAGTCCAAAGGGCTTGGAACTAGCTCATGAGGAAGCTGTGAATCTGGCTGTAATTCTTGAATGGATGAGTGTCACCAAATTGGATGGACACTGTGCGGACAGCTGGCCCTGGGTGGCCTGGAAAAGGCACGGACATAACTTTCCACCAATGCGCCCTTCATCGTTATACAACAGTTGGCTGTGTGGGTCCCATGAAAGGAACATGCTAGAGTGCCAGAGGGGAGCCCACCATGATTTGGACTTGATTCACTGTGCCTGAGAAAGATCACCACATGTGAATACTCCTAGGGACATGGTCTGCCAGGCATGGCACTGGATGGGGGCAGCGAGCTATGGTTCAGTTTTTGCTTCCATGCTATGTCATGTACAGTTTTTGTTTTCTCTTTCACGTTTACCTTTTTAAAGTAACTCTCGTGGGTCTTTCTAGACCTAATGGACAAAGAAGATGTAGACCAAAGGCAAGAACTGAGCTTGCTTTGGGTTCAAACATGAAAAAAGGAAGAAAAAAAAAAAATCACCTACAGGTTTATGTTTCAAAGTAAGAAAAAATTCATAAAGAAATGCACAGAAGTCTGAGCCTGTGGAGGTAGCAGCAAGAGTTCCTGCTGAACACTTAGAAAAAGATTGGAGTTTGAGAGCATCTTGTTAGTCCAATCAGGGAAGACTTTCTTAATATGTAGTTATTGCTCAAATCTGGTAGTTTTTGGATTAAGGGCTTTTCAAATTTGGAATTTGTAAAAGCAAATTAAAATATTATACTCACATTACTGCCCAACATGGGGTTCCAACCTGGTAAGAGTTGGGAACTCCAACTGTAGCTGGGTGTTTGAGGCTGTGCTTCACAAAGAGCAGCTTTCCAAATTCCACATGCAGACAGTGGGCTGAGTGGACAGATTCCCCATGAGGGCACTGTTTCCAGAAATCTCCAAATGTACTTTGTAGGGGCCTAGGATTTCATGGAATATGTGAAAGGTATTTTTAAAAAAAATTCAACTCAAACTTTTGAGCTTCCTGAGGAAGGGGGTTGATGTCTTCTCATCTGTATTTATCCCCACCTCCTAGCACAGTGCCTGGCACATATTAGGTGCTCAATAAATGTCTGTTGAGTAGAACTGTTAATCATTTATTAGTGAGGAAAAAGGAGTATTAGAGACTCAAAGATGAGCAAGAAAATAGAAGATGGCTGTTTCATGTGAGACACAAGAGGAAGAAGTCATGAATAAGGGTCAGATGAAGGAGTGAGAATACCTCTAAGTAAAATGTGAGGAAAAAAATCAAGCTGAGTATTCTGTTATAAAAAGGCATCTTACTGTAAATAGTCCAAAATGACATTTATTAGTTTTGAATACTGCTTTTCTGTTTTTTTCATTTTTATATTTTAAAAATTTTATCAAAGAACAAAGATTTATGAAGTTTTATTTTACTCTACACAATCCAAATTAGACAGCTTTTGGTGATGCACTTGTACACTTTCTTAAGAGTATATCCAATAGCACATATGAGCAGAATCAAGCAATGACTAGCATTATTCATTGGGATATGGCCATTAAATAAAATTCTTTTATGCAGAATTGTGATTTCCTTGTCTCTTGCACTAACATTTCTTCTCTAATATTGAAACATGTAAGCAGTGAGACATAATGTTGAACTTCAGTGTTACATTGGTAGGTTGTTTTCAACAACCAATTCTCTGACTCTGGATACCAAATGGGTGTCTACAACTCTACCTACCCAGAGTTAGTGTCAGATCCACAGGTACAAACAAGTGTTCAGTTGCCTAAGACTATCCTCATTTCTGTCCAGATTTGGTGCAAGAATTTGCTATTAATGGCTTGTGGAACTCAGGAAAACACTTTATTTGTATTTTGCTGGTTTATTATAAATGTTATAATTCAGGACAGGGCAGAGCAAGGGAAAGTGCATGGGGCTTCTATGCCCTTATTTTTTCCTGGTGTTTATAAACCAGGAACTCTGGAGCTCATTCAGAGTTTTATATCTCTACCTCCAGCATCCCCACCCCTTTCCTAGAAGTTGGTAGGCTGGAGGTCTAAGCACCGAGTCTTTCTGGTGACCAGCCACATCCTGAGGCTATCCAGGTTCACCCACCTAAGCCACCTCACTAGCATTAGTTGTTGTGATCAAAAGGGGTCAGGATGGGAGAAGACACTCCTATCACTCAGTAGTTCAAAGAGTTCTGAACTCTTTATGGGGTCACAACTGGAAGATGCTGAGTGGAGGGTGGAAGCATCTGAAGGCTAGTTTTTTCTTATCTGGAGATAGACACTGTCTGTCAGCTTGGGAGGCCTTGGTTCTCTACACAGGCAAGTCTGGGCCCTGTCACAGCATGGTAACTGGCTTTCCCAGAGCAGGTGTTCAATCCCCAGCTCTTAAAAAAAAAAGAGCACCTGGGGCTGGGGCTGTAGCTCAGTGGTAGAGCACTTGCCTAGCATGTGTGAGGCACTGGGTTCGAGCCTCAGCAACACATATAAATAATAAATGAATAAAATAAAAATCCATTAACAACTAAAAAAAAATTAAAAAAAAAAAAGAGCACCTGCATCACAACCAAGCCTGGGAAGTCACAAAGAATCATGTTTTTTGTTGTCTTTTGGTTGAAGCATCATAAAACTCCATCCAGATTTGAGGAGGGTCAATGTTATATTGTAAAAAGTAGCATGTGGAGACTGCAGGTTTAGCTTAGTGGTAGAGCGCCTGTCTAACAAAAGCATGAAGCCTTGGGTTTGGGCCTCAGCAGCCCGCCCCCCCCCGCAGCATGTGGGGTCACATCAGTTAAAATTGAAGTATAACATCAACAAAACCAAAATTAAGCAAAAATGTGCAACTAAGCAGGGAACATTCACTTGAGAAATGCCAGCTAAATCTCAGTAAAAAAAAAACAAAAACAAGACTTTGTAGTGTTTTGATTTATCCGGGTCCCACTTCTGTGATGGCCTTGAAGATAACAGCCTGTTTCTGGTGCACAGTGAGCTGAGTAATACATCTCATTTGTGAAGAACTGTGGTTGTTTGGGCTGTTTTAACAAAATAATATAGATTGAGTAGTTTCAACAAAATTTTCTCAATTCTGGAGTCTGGGAAGTCCAAGGTCAAAGTGATTAGGTTTCCAGCAAGAATTCTCTGGCTTGCAGGTGCTGCCTTCTATGTCCTCACGCAGGGGAGAATAAGCTCTGGTGTCTCTTCTTCTAATAAGGCTACCAATCTTATTGGATTCGGGCCTCATCCCTATGACTTCATTTCATCTTAACTGCTATTTAACTCCTTATCCCCAAATGTAACCACATTTATGGGTAGGGCTTCAACTTATGAATTTGGGGGAACAATTCAGTCCATAGCAAACTGCCTTGTAGATCCATGGAAGACTGGCTCAAATGACTTTCCTTTAACTTACCTAACTTGGAACTCCGCCAGTTCCCAAATATTTTAATTACAGCAACCTGGAATAATGGCAAACTGAGGCAAACAATAAATGAATGAAAAACTTTGGTAAGAAAGGCTGAAGAATGAGATGTTTTGGTGAATAGGGGCTTTGAAAAGCCTTACGTAATTCTTGCTGATATGGGTTAAATTCTGTGTCCCCCTCCCACTGCCCATTCAAAATATGTTGAAATTCTAATCCCCAGAAACTCAGAATACAATCTAATTTGGAAATGGAATCATTATATATATATAATTTAAATGAGGTCACATGGGATTAGGGTAGGGCCCTAATCTAGCACAACTGCTGTGCTGATAGGAAGTTACAGATACAGGAAAAATGCCATGTGAAATAAACTAGAAACTGGAATAATGCATTATTATCTCAGGTAATTTCATGGGCTGCCAGCTATCACCAGAAGCTAGGAGCCAAGGAACAGGTTCTCCCTCAGTACCTCTGAAGGAACTGACTCTTGATTCCTTGATTTCACACTTCTAGCATCCAGACTGTGAGAGGATAAGTTTCTTTTGCTTTAAGCCACAAAGTTTGTGGTTCTTTGCAGGAAACTAATACAACTTAAATTGTATTAGTTCTTTGCAGGAAACTAATACAATTTAAAGACAGAGAATGGCAGAACGAATTTTAAAACAACCTACTATACACTCTCTTCAAGAAACACATTTTAGATTCAACAACATAAATAAGTCGAAAGTAAAAGGATGGTAAAATATATTCCATGTAAACAGAAAGCTGAAGTCACTCTACTAATATTAGACAAAACAGACTTTTAGACAAAAAGAGTTACATGAGACATTATATTAAAAGGCCAACCCATCAAGAAGTCATAAGAGTTTAAAACACATAGACACACACATATATACACATATATCTTACAACAGAGCACCAAAATATATGAAGGGAAACTGGAATGAAGGGAAAAAACATTTTAACAATAATAGATGGAGAACTCAATACCTCACATTGAATAACAAACAGAATAACCAGACAGAACATCAACAAGGAAACAGAAGATTCAAGTAATATTATTAACCAACTATACCTTAACAGATACGTATAGAACACTCCACCCAACAACAACAGATTACATTCTCTAGTGCATAAAAAACGTTCTCCAGAATAGATCTTATGTTAGGTGATACAATTTTTAAAAAAATCAAAATTGTACAAAGGATGTTCTCCAAGTATGATGCAATGAAATTAGAAATTGATAGTAGATGAAACCTTAGAAAATTTACCATCCCTTACCTTTACTGCTGTAAAAGGTTCCTATCTGAGATCCAGCAACTGGCTGTCAAGTGTCATTGCACCTGACAATTGGAGTTGGAAAACTGAAACATTTCCCAGATACTGTTACACAATGAGTCCTAGGCTGAAGTTAGATACTGTCACTGAAATGCAATAGCACAAAGATTATAAAAATAAGCAAGACAGAGGCAACTGGCACGCAAGGTTGCAGATATGTGATTATGGAGGCCCAGCATTCTAATGTGTGGCCACCTTTGTGAGTGAGAGCAGCAGTGGCAATGTCTTTCAATTCCATGGTCTAGTGGTAGTTCTCCTAACTATTCCTTCTCCCATTCATTTTGTACAAATCTTACCCCTTGTTTATTCAACCCTGCATACTTAACTGGTCTTCCTGTGTCTGCTCTTGCTTACCTATAATCCATTCTCCACCCCATAGAGGATTACTTAAAAATGTAAGTCACTCCTATAATCCTCTGCTCAAAATCCTGTGGTGACTTCCCACCACGCTTGGAATACAATTCAAACACTTTACTGGGGTACCAACCCTAATCATCTGGTTTCCGTGGGCTTTTTGATGGCATCCAGGCAATGGCCTCTCAATTCCTGGAATAAGCCAAGTTTTGTCCCAGATCTCTGCTGCACTGTTCCATCTGCATGAAATGCTCTTTCTCCTGGTTTCTTAGATAACCAGTCTTTTACATTCAGATGAGAGGCCATGTTTTTCAGCATTCTTTGGTGAAAAGCATAGTACTTGCTGGCATCTAGTTTTTTGTTGTCATTGTTGACTACCATCTCTCTCCTCTAAGAATATATGTACTATGGCAGCAAGAAATATGACTCTTCACATTAGATCTGGGGCACCTTGTAGATGTTTAGTAACTATTTGACAGAATGAATTTGGGTTAATTTGTAAGAGAGTGAATTTTACTTCTATTAGAGTTATTCCAAGTACATTAACAAAATCTGCAAAGTATTCCTAAATATTAGGTTGAGGATATCATTTTACCATCAAGACATGGGTAGTAGGACAGCAAATTGTTTTGGC
Source organism: Xerus rutilus (assembly GCA_028644305.1). NCBI lineage: Eukaryota > Metazoa > Chordata > Mammalia > Rodentia > Sciuridae > Xerus > Xerus rutilus. The sequence goes on from CM053408.1 coordinate 62,438,819, forward strand.
ACATTCTATATTCAACTTTTATACTCTGATAGGAATGAAAAAATTCTGAAAACAAGCTCCTATTAACACTACTGCTGGAAAAGCTCTCTTTCCCCAAATCACTGTTTTTAAAAATGCATCTTGGGGGATAAAGAGAGGAAAAATATTAATAGATGGATTTCATTTGAGAATATTGCCATCTTTTTCCACAACTATTCTAACTCTTGCAATATCATGTTATTGGCTTATAAGAACAAATGAACTACACTCATTTTTTTTTCTCCTAATGCTCCCTCTGATGGCCTCACACTTGGTAAGTTTTCTGGAGAAACAGCACTATCTGCTGGGCAAAGTTTGCCATGACTCTGTCTCAGAAATAGGCCAGAGCACTTTAATCAATCTCTGCTTATGCAACTCATGACCTGACTTAGGTTATAATCAGCAACTAAGATCAGACTTCAAGAAGGCCAAAAGGTGTAGGAAACCTGAAATGATGATAATATTAGAGTTACTCAATGTCACAGTGAAACCCATCAATTTGTACAATTAATATGCATTAATAATTTTAAAAAAAGATGAGAGAATCCTCTTCGAGGTTTCTCTTCTTAAAATACCAACTGGGAAAATCTACTAGCAGTTCAAATAAAGACACAGGAATAAAAAGTGCCATGACTTTCAAAATCCTTTGTCTCCTATATTCTCTGAAGGCAAGATGCTGAGAAAATTTAATGCCTTTGTTCTCATTTCTAGAAGCTCCAGAATTTTTTCTTTCTTCCTTTCCTCAGAACTGTGGGTTTATGTGAATTTTCCTCCTAGCTCATTACCCACTTCTGTGGGTATTTTTCCTTCTTCTTAACCAATTTACTGATTCCTCAAGTTCTTACAAATATCTGTCCCCATCACACTTAACTGTAAATGGGTTTCTTAGGAGCTAAGAAATATTTAACTCACCATTATTTCCTCTTCCTTTGACAAACTGAGTCTGATATTCCATCTTTCTTCTAATTCCTGAATCTATTTCTTTTCTGTCCTTATTACTGAGTGTAAAATTATATAGTTTCTCAGAAACCTTCATCACAGACAGTAAATGCCTCTCTATATCAGTTCTTTACTGGCTAGATACTGAGCACCTTAAATTCCTAATTTAGATTCTGGTGCATAATATTCTCTCATTTCTTCCTTACTTTTTTTTTTGGCCAGGGGGCACGGGTGCTAGGGATTTAACCCAGAGGCATTTACCACTGAGCTACTCTCCAACTCTTTTTATTCAAGATAGGTTCTAAGTTTCTTAAGGCTTTGGTTAAGTTCCTGAGGACTGCCTTGAACTTGCAATCTTCCTGTCTCAGCCTGCTGAGCTGCTGGGATTATAGTTGTGCACCATCATGACCGGCTCTTCCTTACTTTTCCAATTACTCCTGCCCCTACCCCCTCAACCCTTCCCTTTCACTATGACCTTTTTTGCTTGGCTTTTTGGGATAGGTGACCAGACCTGGTTAGTTGAGACTCCTTGGAGTCAGAGCTCTGGACTAGGACACAGGCAAACCTCATCAGCCATCCACAGCTAGGTGACCCTGCCAAGGGGGAAAGAAGGGACAATCCCAAGCAGTTCCTGCAACTACCTTTATTGCAGGAATTTCTTTCTCCACCCCCTGCCCCTTTCCTACCCACCACCCATTTCCCTTTCACTTTGGGCCCCGACTGGCTGGGCTTTTTACCACCATTGGGTGGAAAAAGATAAATAAACTCTTGGACTCTATGGGTCCTAAAGTCTCATAGTTCTCCCCAGCAGTGCAGGCCAGGCCTTGCTCTTTGTTTTCCTTGTTGTTCATGAGCTCCTTTAGGCCATTTTGGGATTTTGGAACCACTATGGACTTCTACCACTTTGTCTGAAAGTGAAGTTTGCATTCTGCCTCCAATTATTCCTTCATGATTACTAAGGGATACCTTGTTCTGCCATGTACCCATGAACTTGCCCAGGAAATATATAAAATTCATCCTTTTATTATCATTCATGATTTTGCCATCATTTGCAAATTATTCCCATTTTTAAGATTACTTATATCCACTTCTATTTTTCTA
>CM053408.1:62441376-62456481 GCA_028644305.1 Xerus rutilus
CTAGACACTACGGGGACAACTCTGAGGAACAGTTTGGTCTTCTGTAGAAATCTTCCTCTATGCTGAGGAAGGCAGGTATAGTTCGCTGAAGGATGTAATGAGGCTGTAGTAAGTTTTCTCATCATCCGTTAATCCTGCATTGCCAGGTCTCACCACCACAGCTACATGCACATCTGCTTCCTCAGCAGCACTGGCCTCTGTGAAAATCAAAGTATTTGTCAGAAATACCAAACGATGATATCCAAGATTTGCATCAAAGTCATCAGGGGGATGTAAGAATAGAAGTATATCTGGTCTCGACTGTTGCTGAAGCTAGAAGATGGGCACATTGGGGTTGACTATGTTATGTATTTTACTTGGAGAGAGGGACTCTAACAGGACTTGACAGAATATAATAGTAGTGTACCCTACATTTCTGAGCTTTATTAAGTTTGCTACTCGCGAATGCAGAAGGACAGAGTCACGTTCCATCCTATGACCTTCCTCCATTCCCTCCCACAACTGAGCTATTTCCCAAAGGGCAGATAAATGGCAGTATCTACCAATTAAATAAATATGGGATGAAAGGAATCCTATGATCTAATCAGGTTCAAGTGCCTGTCCTCAGCTCCAGGTCCCAACATGTCATTCTCACTGACTAAACTGATGACATTTTTGGCCTAGCAAATTTCTACTCTTTAAAATGCAGCTGAAAACATTATGACTTTCAGAACATCCCATATTCTCCTTTAACACTCTATATTTACCTCTATCACAATATAAATTTATAACTACTTGCTCTTCATCTGACTATGAACCTCTTAAGATACTTGGCGTGTGTGTGTGTTGGGGGGTGGGCAGTGGCAACAGAAGGAACAGTAAAAATAGGACTAGTCAAATTAAACTAGGTAAGCTAGGTATTGTAGGAGATAACCTCTAAAGCATCTTGGGTTACATTACTTTCTCCATTTTATTTCTATTTGAAAAATAACAGCTAATATCTTTCATTAATTTAGCATCTACTATGTGCCAGGTACTATTTTCGGATAAGAGAGATGTGAATAAAATAAAGCTCCTGCCTTCTTCGAGCTCCCATTCTCATCGAAATCTTCATAACAACCCTAAGATAGTATCATTATCTCCATTCTAAAGATATGAAACTGAGAGTTAACAAGTGGTAGGGCTAAAATTTGAAATTTGTCAGTCTGATTCCATCATCTGTGCTCTAGAACCAAGGTTGGGTATTGAAAGCCTGCCACCTGGTTTTGCAAATAAAATTGTATTGGAACATAGCCACACCCATTTATTTGTATATTGTCTATGACTGCTTTTGCACTATAAGAAGAGAGCTGAAAATAGCTGTGACATGAATTGTTGTCGGGAGCAGCAAATGAATTATAGGTTTCTTTGAACTGTCCCAAGGCAGAGAGGCATGCCCTTCTGAGAACTCTTGATGGAAAGGTGCTAATCGAGATTGCTTAGCTGATGGTAATGCCCTGTTTAAAGGGAATTCTGTGCAGCTCACAGAATTTATTGGTTCATGGCCTTGAGTTTAAATGCCAGCTACCCAGAGGTAGAGAATTGTGAGCGTAAGCTGATAAGCTTTAATTGAGTTGTTTTACCCACAACTTAGTTTTGTTTATCTTGAAGAAGCTTTCTCACAGTAAAGGATGTTTAAACATCCTTTTGATGTTCAAATCTATATAATAAACGCGAGGAGACTGCTCGTGGCTAGTCTTCTCCCATCAGGACTTTGGCTGGTCCACTGAGTCCTGCTTTCTCTATATTTGTGCCTGTTTATCTTTTTTCCAATCCCCTCATCAGCTCCAGTTTGGTGAAACTGAATCAATGCCATGCAGGTCGCAACAGATTGTAAGGCTTAAAGTATTTACCACCTGAACTTTTATAGAAAAAGTTTACAACTAGGGCACTACAACTCTAGGGCACTCTACTCCAACTGTGATCCAGGGACCAGAATATGGGAATCATCTGGAGGCTTGTTAAAAATGCATTTTAGGGGAGCTGGGCATACAGCTCAGTTGGTAGAGTGCTTGCCTCGCATGCACAAGGCCCTGGATTCAATTCTCAGCCCCAACAAAAAAAAAAAAAGCATCTTAGGGCCCTCAATGTAGAACTACTAAATTAGGATCCACATGATTTTCTGCACAGAGTTGAGTTTGGATCAAAAGTTTTAAGGAAAGAAATTCTGAGACAGGAATTTCTGGTCCTGTGTTTTGGCAGAGACAGGAAGAATTCTAGGCAGAAATAAAACACATGTACATATGCGAGAATGGAGCAAGTTAGAATGGGAAACAGACAATGTTTGTTTAAAGAGAGATGTAGCTTCTTTTGTTTTTCTTTCTTTTTTTTTTTAGTACCAGGGATTAAACTCAGGGGCACTCAACCACTGAGCCACATCCCCAGCCCTATTTTGTGTTTTATGTAGAGACAGGGTCTCACTGAGTTGCTTATTAGTGCCTCACCATTGCTGAGGCTGGCTTTGAACTTGCAATTCTCCTGTCTCAGCCTCCCTAAGTGCTGGGATTATAGGTGTGCGCCACCGCCCCCAGCGAGATGTGGCTTCTTAAAACAGACAAGTTAACTGGTGAAAAAATCTGGAAAAGTCTATGAAATTTAAATTTGGTACAAGAGGACGCCTCAGCAGTTTTGCAACTATTGGAAAAGAGTAGCAGCTTCTTAATGGACTAATTAAAGGACAGCAGTGCTGAGAGATAAGCTGTTCCTGACTTAATGTGGCAAAACCATTTCTTAACCCTGTCCACCTCTACAAATCTACTTTCTGCTCTTGTTATGAAAGGACCTGTTAATTTCCTAGAGATCCTGAGCATACCAAGTGCTAAAGACTCTCTTCATCATGTAAGAATGCCATCATTAGGCAAACTGAAGATGCCATTCATGTCAGGAGAGGCAGCTGCCTTCTTGCCCCTACCTCCCAGACTGACAACCTTTTTAAAAAAATATATACATATTTTGGTTGAATGTGATTAAGGATGGGACAATACAGTGGAAGCTCTCATGAGTGCAAGGTCCACCACTGTCCAGCAGACCATGACAAAAGATATATATGACCCCACAGGCATCAGGAACAAGTTGCTCATCAGTCACCATGTTTCAAATTCATCAGTATTAAGCTTGGTAAAGCCCCATTTCTTTGAGAGGTAGATCTGGTGGCCAGAGAACTAGAACTTGAACTTGGCCCTACATAGGGCCTCGATTACAACATGTTCCTTGTTGTATGGTTTAGTGTGGGTAGATAAGATACCTTGGCCAATATGAACCCTGGCCACTGTGTCCTGAGGTTTCCCAGACTTGTCTGGAGCCTAGACTAGGGACAGCATGAGATCAGAGATATGAACTGGAAAGTGCTATCTCCAAGGTCCCTTAGGGCAACCCATATAAGCAATAGGCTGCATATATTATGGGGGAGGTTGCTGTTTGTAGCCATCACATTCTGGGTTGCCATGAGTAAAGCAACATAGTTAGCTAAATTGGGTGCAGAACATGAATGCCTTAAACAAAGCTTTCATCTTGATTGGCAACCAGGATCTTGACCAAGTTGGGACATTACAGTGCATCAGGGAATTCATACTAGCTAGTGGCTGTTTCATATTCAAGCTTCATAACTAGATCACCAGAGGGCAAGTTTTGTCCTTAAGCATCTATTTGCTCTATTGGTATAATATTGAGACACTTACTACTTGTTGACTTAAAACTCTTGGATTGCTTTCCTTTTCTCCAGTGGGGAAAAAAGTCTTTAAATTCTCTTTCATATTTAGGTACCATCTGGGATATCAACTTGGTCTTCTGCTCTACCTTGGCAGTGGAAGCCTGGACGTGTGGTACCAAAACACAGGACCAGAAATGACAGAAAAGAGAAGGGCAGGTAGCCAATTATCTGGCCTCATCCCAGCTACCGATGATCCAAGTCCTCACTCTGCCTAATTAGGTGTGAGGCTGGCAGAAAATGAGGGACAGGAATAAGACCTTCTAATGAAGGACTTAGAGAAAGTTAATTTCATTTTGAAGCCCACTGGAGATTATCTCTACTCTTTAAAGTGAAGATAATTTACGGAACTGCAACCCAAAGGAAATGGCTTAAGTGAAAAGAGAGAAGATCTGAAATTATAGATGTACAACTACCAAAAAAAAAAAAAAAAAAAAAGTGGCTAAGGGCTAAGGAGAAAAATATAAAGAAACTATAAATTTTCTTAGCACAGGGGTGATAATTATTAATTTAACCAAAAAACTGGATAGAGCAAAAGCCTGGGGATCAAAGTGGAATCATATATTTCACCCAACAAGTAGCTGACTGGGTGGAGAGTCATACCACAGATCATTAATTCTAAGCTTGCAGAAATCTATCATCCAAAGTGCTAAGGAGCTGGACACACTGGCACACACCTGTAATCCCAGCAACTCGGGAGACTGAGGCAGGAACAAAGATGTTAAGAAAATTATTTTCTTTGGAAAAAGACAGCATAACTTCTGAACACATTAGAAAATCTATGCAGGTTAAGATTTTTAAAACACAAATCAGTTTAGCAGATTAGTATCTGCTTATATACTTACAACTCTCACCTATTACCTCAGACCAAAAGCTCAAGTGTCAGCAGAAGATAAAGAATATAGATCATACACATATTCTTGGGCAAGAACCTTTACCGACAACCTGGATTTTCCTTTGAGCCTCATCTATGAAATTCCAGTCCAGTGGAAGTAACTTAGTTGTGTGACAACAAACAGGAAGGTCTAGAGAGAGTAATCTTGTACACAGGCCACTGAAGCTGCTCCCAAGAGGTCCAAGAGTCACGTAGAGACAACTAGGGAAGAGAACAACCTCCTCTCCTCCCTAACGCCCTTCTCTAGACTACAGATCCAGTTTGTTAAGAGAACTGCACAGTATACGAAGCACTGTTGTATGGGTAAATGGAAGGTGTGATCTCAGTTCCAGAGAAATTCATAATCCAAAGTAGAATGGAAGAAACACAAATACATAAGACTGTCCTCAAATGCAAGTAAATTATAAACAGCAAAAGCAAGCCCACAGGAGTTGGAGCCAAGCCGGGCACACACCTGTAATCCTGAGATAGGAGGATCGCAAGTTCAAAGACAGCCTCAGCAAAAAGCAAGGCGCAAAGCAACTCAGTGAGACCCTGTCTCTAAATAAAATACAAAATAGGGCTGGGGATGTGGCTCAGTGGCCAAGTGCCCCTGAGTTCAATCCCTGGTACCAAAAAAAAAAACAAAACGCTGGAGCCAGCCAGGACTGGTGGCATAGGCTGTAATTCCAGTGACTCAGGAGGCTGTGGCAGGAAGATCACAAGTTAAAGTAGTAGGGAGATTCCTTAAAAATTTTGGAATGGAACCACCATTTGACCTAGCTATCCTACTCCTCAGTCTATACTCAAGAGACTTAAAAACAGCATACTATAGTGACACAGCCACATTAATGTTTATAGCAGCTCAATGCACAATAACTAAACTGTGGAACAAATCTACATGCCCTTCAATAGATGACTGGATAAAGAAACTGTGGTATATATACACAATGGAATATTACTCAGCAATAAAAGAGAATAAAATTATGGCATCTGCAGGTAAATGGATGGAGTTGGAGAACATCCTGCTAAGCAAAATAAGCCAATCCCAAAAAACCAAATGCTGAATGTTCTCTCTGATAAGTGGATGCTGATCCATAATGAGAGGGGACATGGGAAAAATGGAGGAACTTTGGTCAAAAGGGAGGAACGGGGGAGGAGGCATGGGGGCATGAAAGATGGTGGAATGAGAGGGACATCATGGTCCTAGCTTCATATATAACTGCATATATGTTATGATTCTACATCATATACAACCAGAGAAAAGAAAAGTTGTGCTTCATCTGTGTACAATGAATCAAAATGCATTCTGCTATCATGTATATCTAAGTAGAAAAAATAAATTAAAAAAAAAGGCCAGCTTCAGCAACTTAGCAAGACCCTGTCTCCAAAAAGAGAGAGAGAGAGAGAAAGAAAGAAGTCACATGGGAATGCCTTCCTAGCAAGGGGCTTACAGGTAAGAATCAGAAACTATATCACCCAAGCACCCTTCACCTACCTACCTCTTCACTTATGTTTGTTATAATTCTCTAGAGGATTCACATTCTTATATAAATGCTAAAACCTGAGTTTTCAATTTGGTCAAAACTACTATTGAAATGATTTATATTGACAACAAAGGATAGTACATGCTGTTTTGTGCATCAACCCTTAAAGTAATAATGTATAATGCTAATGTACTGTACATAATAAGGGCAATGCTAGGTAAAAAAACAAAAACAAAAAACCCCCAAAACGAGTCTTAAACCAAGGGCTGGGCTGTGGCTCAGTGGTAGAGCACTTGCCTGGCATGTGTGGGTACTGGGTTTGATTCTCAGCACCATTTACAAATAAAATAGAGGTGCACCGACAACTAAAACAAACAAACAAAAAAAGTTAAATCAACACAATGAAGCCTGAGATGTAGCTGACAGGTGTCTAGAGAAGAGAGACCAACAGAAGGAAAGCAGAGATGAGGCTCCTACTACCATGGGGCAGCTCACTGATCAAAATGATAAAACTGCTTCAACTATTTATAGTTCTTTCTTTTATACCCCTGCCAAGTGTATAGCTGACCTCATTCCTGTTAAATGCATCTGGTACAGGTTCACTGTGACTTTAATGTTCTTAACTAACCAGCACCTATGGTCCTACCTGCATAATCATTCCCACAATAATACCATTAAGTTTCCCTCTGTTATAGTCCCATGTCATTAGTGTATATGTGTATATGTAGAGTGATGTGTAGGGTACCATGATGGAGAAGAATGAACAGAATCAATATTTTCTGTGTTACTTCCCCATACACAACCTTGAAGGACTGGTTAAATGGAGAGGAAGGTGGGTCACGTGGCTCATTGTTTCTTTTTACGAAACTATTTTATATTTCAAGGACTCTTACTTAAATTTTCTTTAAAGAAATATGCTGACAGTATCAGGCCCAAATCCTCTCTCCTGAAGCATGCTGCATAATATGTCTGAGCTGAGTGGTATGTACTTGTAGTTACAGACCACTTGAACCCAGGAGTTCTGGGCCTGCCTGAGGAAGGAAGAAGCAAGCCCAATTACTCACCTAAAGTAACATCTGTTAGAAACAAGATGTTGTTGGTTGAGCATCCAATGCTGTTTGCAATCTTTCTATAACTCTCACTCTCTACTTTGTGTCCAATCTTGGTATCAAAGTGACCATCAAAAAGCTGAACAAAGACAAAGAGAAAGACTCACTCTACAAGTATACTTGCAACATCCTAAATCCCTTTTATTTTGTATCCTTTCCCCCTAAAACACATGACAATCATAGTGGCTTCACTTATTCAGTAAATATTTACTGAAAATCTACTTAATAGAGGACTTTATAAAGGCTCCAAAAGGTAAATATAAAGATTTTATAGTAAAAAACATTTTGATGAGCTGAATGTGGTGGTATACACCTGTAATCCAAGCTATTGAGGAAGCTGAGGTAGGAGGTTCACAAGTTTGAGGCCAGCCTCAGCAATTTAACAAGACCCTGTCTCAAAAAAGAATAAAAGGACTGGGAGTACAGCTCAGTGTCCCTGGGTTCAATCCTCAACACTAAAACAAAACAAAATAAAACAAATAATCTACTTGGTTTTCATTAGTACTTATTTTATAACCAAATTTATTTAAAATATACATGTCTCACAGTCTATTTTTAAAATACTACCTGTAAACTATGTATTAGACTAGACTGGATTTTACTCTGGTGAAAAGTTATAAATATTATTCTTTTGATCCTAGAATGAAAAGATTTCTCTAACCTGCCTCATTAATAAGTTTTTACACTACCTGCAAGAAACTTTGATTTCCTAATTAAAACATTTTTTACTTCTACCCTATTGCTAGTATATGTCCTTGCTCTCTTGGAAATAACTGGAGCTAAATGTATCACTTGCTAATTTTACCAACAGTAGTTAAAGTACGTCCATATTTAGAATCAGCTATTATGATGTGATCTTCTCAATGTCTTCAGAACTTTTCACAAACTAAAACAAGTCTAAAGAGGACTCAAAGACAAATTAAGGCAATATTAAGGATTTTTAACTTTTTAAAAAAGTTAAGACTGATTTTTGCATACTTCCTTTCTCTCTCAGTTTGCCTTATTTGGTAACCAGAGAAGAAGATTTTTTTATTATTGAACTCAGTAGATAATTATGTCCTCTCTACTTTTACCTTGTTGCCTATTTCATTACAGCAGAAAAGTTTATATTTGTATTCAGAAAACAATCATCAATTATTAAAGGATTTCATTATTGGTTTATAAGATGAAAAGTAGGTAAGTACTAAAATCAGAATGTGACAACCTCCAAGTCAAAGTATTCTCTGTACACAGTAGGAGCTCAATAAATATTTACTTTAGGGCTGGGGATGTAGCTCAGTGGTAAAGTGCTTGCTTGCCTAGTGTGCACAAGATCCTTGGTTCAGTTCTGGCACCATAGACAAAAAGGAACAAAAAATGAAGTCCCTATGCATTTCTTAGCATTGTGCATGATCCTATTTTGCATCTTTATTTTTTTTCAAGACAGTAAATTTTACTTAGCTACTTCATGTAGAGGAAATTATAAATTCAATAACGAAAAGTGATCAACTGTTTTCTTTTTACCTCCTTTTTAAACAACCAAAAGGAGTATTCCATTAGTTTTTTTTGGGTTGTTGATTTTCTAGTACTGGCAAGATAGCTGATTTACATGTTAGCTCATGAGTTAGGATATATGCCTGTGTAAACCTGTTTTTACATACATATAATAGCTGGTTCTACAACTATCCTCATCAGTGTCCTTAGGGTGGATGTTTAAAAGCAGATTCCTGGATCCTCCCTCCAAACCTGACAATTAAGATTTGCTAGGAAGAAGCCAGGCATGGCAGCACATGCCTGTAATCCCAGCAGCTTAGGCGGCGGAGGCAGAAGGATCACACGTTCAAAACCACACTCAGCAACTTAGAGGCCCTAAGCAACTTAGTGAGACCTTGTCTCAAAATAAAAAATAAAAAGGGATGTGGCTCAGTGGTTAAGTGCCCCTGGGTTCAATACCCAGTACCAAAAAAAAAAAAATGCTAGGGACCAGGGATGTGACTTTTTAACAAACTGTAGGTAAGCCTTACCCACAAAAATGTTTGAGACTTTGATCAAAAAACTGGCACCAAACAAAACATTTCACCCTTCACTGTAATGTATTTGAGTTTTTTCACTTCTTTCTCTCAGTATGTATAAATGTAATTATCTAAATGATGACTTAGTTTATACTGTAGTACATTCCTTTTATCATTTTATGTTTTGATAGTGTCAAAACAAAGCAAACTAAGTAACCTACCTCAAGAATATTTCCCTCTGTAGAATGCCCAAATAATAGTTTCTGAGCCTCTACACTTCCAGAAGAATAGATATACACCTTCATTCCAGCTTCTCTCCACTTTCTGACTGCTGGAACCACATCTTCAAAGAACCTAGAAGGAAAATGACCAAGTTAAAATATGGGAACACATCATTAGTCAGATGAAAACCAGAGAAAAGAGATGATACAGCTTTCTCTATTTGTGCTCAAATGATAAGAACCAACTCTATAAAGTGTGAACTCCTGTGGTTGTAATAAAGGTTATTGGAGTTCCAAGATCACAAAGCAGATTATATGGAATAATTTGGGTGGAAAGAATAGCTTTTGACAATGTGAAGGGATTATAGGTAAAAGAAGGAAATAAGAATAAGAAAGTGGGTTTTAAAATCGTTAAGGAAGATGGGAGGAGAATAGGAAGGACAAATTAACTGGACATAACTTTCCTAGCCTTGTATTTAAATATACTACCAGGGGGCTGGGATTGTAGCTCAGCGGTAGAGCACTTGCCTCGCATGCGTGAGGCCCTGGGTTCAATCCTCAGCACCACATACAAAGCAATAAAATAAAGACATTGTGTCCATCAACGACTAATAAAATATTTAAAAATAAATAAATAAATAAATAAATAAATAAATATACTACCAGGGTTACGCTGCATCATGTACAACCATAAGAATAGGATCCTAATTAGAATAAGTTATGCTCCATGTATGTGTAATATGCCAAAATACATTCTACTATCATGTATATCTAAAAAGAATAAAATTTAAGAAAACGTTAAAGAATTTAAAAAAGCAAAAAACAATAACATTGTACTTAATACCTTTGTATCGACAGAATATAATCTTTGATGTAATTAATGAAAAGAAAAGGATACATTTATGTCCATTGTGCTTTAAGAAAACATGGAAATAGAAATATGTACACCCAAAACAATGAAAAAAAAATCTGGGAGCTCAATGCTATAAATCTATAAGCTAGAAAATGGAATTAAACCTGAGATGTGGGACCAATTTTCTTTAAAAGGTTAACTAGAAAATGTCAGAGAAATCTACTGAATAAAACAGCTAATATGTTGCATTAGTTGAAAGAAGGAGATCAATATGTTCAAAATCAGTCTCCATAATTGTAGGGTGCTTACTTTGGATTTTTCTATATTGCACTGGCACTAGTTATTACAGTTCCAAAGCAGGGCTTGAGAAGTTTAAGATAATATATTTGGATTTATTAATAATTAAAGAGCCAAAAGAAAAGCCAACTACTAGGAGAACAATCTCTTGGCTCCACACTTTTCAATGTTTTATGTATTAAGCTAGCTGATATTCCCAGATCATTGACATATCTCGAAATTCCAGTATATCCTTCAAAAAGGTATAAGATGTTTGTAAACTAAAGGAATGACATCTCATTTGACAGAAATAAAAAGAAATATAGGTGGCTGTAAACTGTCTTGGATCTGAGGGTTTTATTATTAAGAATCTCTCAGCAATATGATACTCATCAGCCTCCTTAGGCAAAAGAACTATCAGGAACCTCATAACCAAGACTCATAGGATCTGTGGAAAACATTCAAAAGAGCATAGGAAAAGTGGCAGTGCTGATACTCTGTAATCTCAAAATAACAGGTGCATAATTTCACAACATTCTCCCTTTTCTAACAAGGCAAGAAGTGGGTGATGTGTTGGTTCTGGGAAATAGACTAACAGTACTGTCACTCATGTGCGAAGAATCCAATATGACTTAGTTCAAGGAAGTCATCATTTTCTAGGAAGTTGTTCAAACTGGGTCTAAAATTAACTTCAACCATCCATAAAGCCAGACATAAACATCTTGGGATATAGCTGAGTGAAATTCTTTAGCTCAGCTTTGAAAAACAAAATAAAAACAAAATAGCTCACTTTGTTAGATTAAAACAATGCTGATGTATCTATTTTACTAATCATGTGGCTTACAATGGAGAGAGGAGACTAATGAGAAACATATTTGGTGACATGTTTTAGTCACTTGAGCACATACTCTGCTTTCATGTGTCCAGCTGTGAATGCTGCCCTCCACATGTGGCCCTGCAGTTGTTTGAGCGCTGTGGTCTTTCGGTCCAGAGACATCTGCCAGCACACATTATCTACCACGGCCTGGATTATCTGTTGTAGGTCATCTACCTCATTCCCAGATGCTGCAGGGATTGGAACAGCCCCAACCAGGTGGGCATCTTCTTCAGCCTTTAAATTGGAAACAACATGAAGTTTGTTTCTTACATATTTTTTAAAAGATCATTAAAAATGAGACCCCAATACCAGGCAGACCAATTTTCTCCAACTATCATAAGCCCTAGAATTACCATTCCCCTAAAAGAAATGGGATTATAATTAATAAGTTTATATTAGCTGTCCTAGATTGCTAAAGCTGTAATTTAAATCAAAAGGCACATTGTATATGAGGAAAATGGGTACATAATGATATAAGAACTGGGATTTTTGTTCACTCATTAGGATCAACAAACTAGGATTTTAATTGCATCTGATCATTTTCTCTGTACTATAACTAATTGAAGTGGAAACAGAAAATCTAATAAATTAGTTTATGGCTAGATTTAATGAAATGAACCTAGTGAAGTTCTGCAATTGGTTCATATTCAGCCTCCTATAATCTCCCACATCTTGCAAAAACCCTAAAGCTACTTAGAACAATAACCTTGTGACAATGCAATCCTAATAAGGGAAGCCAGGGATGGTGGTACACACCTATAATCCCAGCAATTTGGGAGGTTGAGGCAGAATAATTACAAGTTCAAGGCCAGGCCAAACAGCTTAGTAAGAGCTTGTCTCAAAATAATATAGCCTAGAGATAAAATGCTCCTGGTGCTCCTGGGTTCAATCCTCAGCAAAGCGTGCATGGAGGACTGGGGTGGAGATTATGTATGTATGTTTTAAGAATAACGCTGAGACAATAAAGAAGGTAAGCACTGGGGGGAGAGTATTTCAGATCAACCCTGAGTTACCCAGAAAATTCAACAAACCCAAATACACCATGATTCAAAGGACATGACTATATTTCCAGTCCTAAATTCTAACACTAAATAGAAGATTTATAAAAAGCATTCTATAATATTCAGTGTAGGAAAACTAATTGCCAACTATTGCTGCTCATTATGGTTGATCTTGACACTAAAGCAATTCTGGTGAGAAAATCAAGAGAATAGAAGTTCCACAGCACACAATGTGAAAGGAAAAGACAGAATGAGGACGGACAGGGCTAGAGCAGAAGGCAGAATCAAGTACATGCCACCAACGTGAGTCTGAAGGGCAGGGTGAGATGGGTAAAAAGTGTGGCGGGTGTCAGGGTGTAAGGATGCAGGAGCACTGTAAAATGGGTGGTGAGGGCTCACGTCCTGAGGCAGTGGAGTAGAAAAGGACAAGATGCTGTCACTTGGAGACATTAATGAAACATGCAATAAGATTGCATAAAACATTTTGCATTCTACCCAGAAAGGGCTTCATTTTATTAATAAGTGATAATGTAATTTAAATAGCTCCTGAAAGAGACAATTCTATAGACAACAATCTGCCATGAACTGGCAGTTTAATTATGTGCTGTGAATTCCTAAGCTGGCAAGTCACTACAACTTTCATCCCTTGTGAATTCACGGCACTGATTTTACAGTATGCTCAGAGAATGTTCTTTCTCTAGGCATCCTCAACTCTAATACACAGGAGAATGTGTGAGAGAAATATTCCAACCTGTTTTCTCAAAAGATTAACATCTTGCTGGCACTCCTCCTCTTCCCAATGTGTCTGCAGATACTCTTTAACATTTTCTTTGATGTAAGGAAATAAAATGTCCTGGACAAAAGAGTAAAACAAAGAAAAAAGTATTAGTTTTTTCCAACTGTATGATGAGATCCATTTCTATAATCTCACCTTAGCTAACTTTAGCAAATAAATCAATGGAACTCAGTGAAAACTACTGTTATGGTTATATGAGTAGGACAGAGACAGAGACCCAGAAACATGTGAACTACACCATGAGCTGGTAAATTACAAACTCTGAGCCAGATCTGGTCTACTGCCACATCCATTTACTTACATAGTGTTTCCGGCTATTTAGGAGGCCACAATGGCAGAATTGGGGATATGGACCAAGATAATACGGCCTGCAAAATCCAAAATATTTACTACCTGGTCCATTACCAAAAAAAAAAAAAGTCTGCCAACTTCAAAACTTTGTTGCTAGAGCACAAATCCTTGAGGGCATGGACTGAGTGTTTCCTGTTCCCAATAATGTCCTCAATGCATACCACAGTATACAACACAAATATCTGCTGAAAAAATGATGCCTGTAACAAGTGTTTTAAAAAAAAAATCTCATCACAACAATTCTTTCTGGCCAATCAGACTACAGAGTAATGTGTAAGAAAATAATATGCAAAACAATTCATTAATAAACAATCTATTAGCAATTTATGTCCTGAACATGACTTCTCTTTGGTTAAAATTTTATATCTGGTACAGCAGATTTGTTATTCAAATTTCATCTACCCCAATAAAAAGTCATTCATTTTCTTGTTCTCATGTAGCAGCTTACTAAGATTCAAAAGCACACAAATGTGATAAGGCAATTTTTTCAGCATAGTTGGCAGAGAAGGCTTGTTTAAAGCTCAATAAAACTATTTCTTGATCTGAAATGAGGAAAACATAGTTAAAAGTGACAGCTTCCTACTTCTGCAAGATTCCTTTTATCCTACTGACTCTTCCTACTTTCTTTGAATACTTAGTTTTCTCATTATGATCAACTCCTCCCATTATGTCCTTATTCCTTCCTTTTTCCTACTTACCATCTCTGACCCACCACTTGTACATACTATGGAAGGACTGCAAATGGGTTCCCCACTTGAGTACACTACCTGACAAGATGTTAAAACTGCACACACACAGCCATTCCTTGCCTAGGCATATGCCACAGGAAAAAACTCTAAAACCTGTGCCTAAAGAAGATTGTAAAGCACTGCATATAATAATAAAGAAATTGGAAACAACCAAAATCTTCTGCAACTGGAGAACAATAAAACTGGGGCATCTGCATGTTATAAAACATAGCAGTTAAAAAAAAAGTACTAAAACTGTGTTATCAACATGAATAAAAACTCTTCTGCATAATCACATTCTGACAAAACTACGATGTACCCAGGGCCTCGGCTGGATGCACATTATATTTCTTAAGATCTTAGCAAGCTGAAATCAATGAAATTGAGAATAAAACAATGAAAAAGACTAATGAAACAAAGAGTTGGTTTTCTGAAAGGATAAACAAGATTGATAAACTCTTAGTCAAACTAAGAGAGAAAACACTTGAACAAAATTTGAGATGAAAAAGGAAATCTCATTAGACAATACTGAAATCCAGAAGATCATCAGAAACTATTTTGAAAATTTATATTCTAGCTGGACGCGGTGGCTCAAGCCTGTAATCCCAGCACTTAGGGAGGCTGAGGCAGGAGAATCGCGAGTTCAAAGCCAGCCTTAGCAATGGCGAGGCACTAAGCAACTCAGTGAGACCCTGTCTCTACATAAAACACACAAAAAAAAATAGGGCTGGGGATGTGGCTCAGTGGTCGAGTGCCCCTGAGTTCAATCCCCAGTACCACAAAAAAAAAAAAAAAGAAAAGAAAAGAAAATTTATAT
>CM053408.1:62456981-62509481 GCA_028644305.1 Xerus rutilus
CCGCCGCGCGCCTGCTTCCTGTTCGGCTGGTTCCAGCCAGCGCGAGGACGAAACACGCGTGCGCGCGGCGGGCGAGCGCGCTCGCCGCCTGAGCCGCCAGCGCCGGGCGCAGTCCGCCTTTTTCCGGAGCAGTCCGGCCACGGCGCTAGTCGATAGGAGCAGCCGCCGCAGCAGCTCCGCACTGGGGGACCGAGGGCGCAAAAAGGCAGGTTGACGGCTCTCTGGTAGGAGTGGGCCGGACCGGACGCCAGAGACAAAGGCTCTCAAGGCAAGGACTGTAGCCCCGCGACGGCGCTGCTGGGGATTTCTGACCCCAGGACTTTTCGCCCCTTCATTTTTCTCATCTGATTCTTCTCTTATCCCAAGACCGCGCCCCCTACCGCGCGACCTCGCTCCTCACCGGGAGGGCCGCGATGGAGGTCCCGCCCCGGCTTTCCCATGTGCCGCCGCCATTGTTCCCTTCCGCTCCCGCTACTTTAGCCTCCCGCAGCATTTCCCATTGGCGGCCGAGGGCGCCGCGGCAGCTCGCCCCACTCCTCCCTTCGCTCGCTGCCGGCTCCGCCCGGCAGGGGGCGCGCCGGACCCAGCGCCACGTCACCGCCCAGCAGCCCTCCCGATTGGCGGGCGGGGCGGCTATAAAGGGAGGGCGCAGGCGGCGCCCGGATCTCTTCCGCCGCCATTTTAAATCCAGCTCCATACAACGCTCCGCCGCCGCTGCTGCCGCGACCAGGACTACGCGCCAGCACCCCCCTGCCGACAGCTCCGCCACCATGGAGGACATGAATGAGTACAGCAACATAGAGGAATTCGCAGAGGGATCCAAGATCAACGCGAGCAAGAATCAGCAGGATGACGGGTACCGCACGCTTCTCTCCTCCCCTCCCCCAGCGCGCCGCACGCGCCCTTCGTCCCTCTGGAGCCGCGTGCTGCCCCCATTCTTGCCCCGAGTCGATTGTCCGCGTGCCTGCTGGGCCCCAGTAGCTTGGAGGGAAGAGGAAAGTAAGACGGCGGGGGTGACTCGAGAGGCCCACGGATGGTGGGGGAAGGGCAGGGGGTTGGAGGAGGAGGGCGGCGGCTTCGGAGTCCCGAGTGCGCAGGCGCCGCGTGGTGCCGAGGGGGAGGGGCCGGCCTAGCTGCACCACATGCTGCAGCTGCTGCCGCCTCTTCATTGTCTCTTACTTCCCGGCGCAGCTTTTCTGCCGCGAGTTCAGAAACTCTTGGTTTTGGCGCTAATAGATGAGTAGTGTTTGATACTCAAAATGCATTATGATGAGTTCTTAGGTAGAATGTTTGCGTGACAGCTGAGAACTAGAGTTCAGAAAAGTTGTGAGGGATCAGTTCAGGAAGTTGGATTTTCAGACCTTAAGGAATCTAGGCAGACACTTGACCAGAATTTAAATTTTGCATTACGCCATGTGAAAAGTAATCTGGTGCCCTAGATGGAATTTCGAGATCATTGTGGTCTGTTCGTGTCTGTAAAAGTAAAGTTGCTTTGAAGTTAGTGTAAATTTTTCTTACGCTTATTTCACAGTTTAATTCCAGGAGTAAAGCAGTCATTTAAGTTACTGCTAAACTTAAAATAACTTTTATTTCTAGTAAAATGTTTATTGGAGGCTTGAGCTGGGATACGAGCAAGAAAGATCTGACTGAATATTTGTCTCGATTTGGGGAAGTTGTAGACTGTACGATTAAAACAGATCCAGTCACTGGAAGATCAAGAGGATTTGGATTTGTGCTTTTCAAAGATGCTGCTAGTGTTGATAAGGTAGGAATGTTTTCTGCATTGTGCCTCATTTGGTGTTTGTGTTTTTTTTCTTTCAAGTTTTTGTGGGATTTCATTGCTGTTAAAACAAATTTGTCTTCTAGGTTTTGGAACTGAAAGAACACAAACTGGATGGCAAATTGATAGACCCCAAAAGGGCCAAAGCTTTAAAAGGGAAAGAACCCCCTAAAAAGGTTTTTGTGGGTGGATTAAGCCCAGATACTTCGGAAGAACAAATTAAAGAATATTTTGGAGCCTTTGGAGAGGTGCGCTATGATTGTTTACATGTATCTTGTATTGGGTGTGTTCGTAGATATTTATCCTTGGTCGAGTTTGTGTAGAATCAGTTACAATTTTTCATAAAGTCAGGATTATGTCACTGCTCAAGTGCCTTCCAGTGAATGTAAATTATTGCTTTCTGTGGTGTAACAAAAGCAATACCCTAATTTATTTTGGCCAAAACCTTGGTAATTGATGTGATCAGTGATTTGGACTGGGTACAAAAGGCTATTAGAACATAATTTATTCTCAATGCTTTATATATAGCAAATCTTTAGGCTAATGATAAAATGATGTGTTTTTCGCAAGGTATCTGATTAGGATCTGTGGTGTTCTGAGACACTTTGGTAGCTTTTTACCATTGTTGGATGATCTTTGAACGTGCATCTTCATTGCAGATTGAAAATATTGAACTTCCCATGGATACAAAAACAAATGAAAGAAGAGGATTTTGTTTTATCACATATACAGATGAAGAGCCAGTAAAGAAATTGTTAGAAAGCAGATATCATCAAATTGGTTCTGGGAAGGTAAAGTCATTTAATTACAATGAATGAAAATTAGAGGATTTTTTTAAGCAATATATTTAAGAAGAATAAAATCATTTAGTGTTAAAACTTCATAACAATTCTGTATTTGTATTTTTTAAAATTTGTAGTGTGAAATCAAAGTTGCACAGCCCAAAGAGGTATATAGGCAGCAACAGCAACAACAAAAAGGAGGAAGAGGTGCTGCAGCTGGTGGCCGAGGTGGTACTAGGGGTCGTGGCCGAGGTGAGAATTCTTGGGAAATGATTCCAGGGTTTAAGTAGTATACTGCTAAGACTAAGCCCCAAAAGAGCAAAGTTGAATTTAATTTTAAAACTATTCCAACATGGAAAAATGACAAATTGAGGGAGCAGGGGGTTACTTAAAATTTAAATGAGCTTAACTGGTTTCACCTGTTGAAAGAATGGCCACTTTGACAAATAGTGTCAGCGCTGGTAGGGAAATAGTGTCATTACATGATAAAACATGGTGTAGTAGGTTTTCTTAGATGTTCTTAAGAACAACCCAACATCTTAATCTTCAATGGAAAATAAGATTTTTCATTATGTTTAGGAACTTGATACTGGCACAATTGGACTTTCTGCCCCCTAATAACAGGAAAAAAATATAAAGTAGATAACAATATTTGGTCCATTCTACCTTCTAAAACTTGCAGAGTAAGGGACAAGAATGCATCATTTTGGGTTAGGATTGGGGGTCAGAAGTGGTTTCCTAACAATCATTGTGCATTGTTTCAGGTCAGGGCCAAAACTGGAACCAAGGATTTAATAACTATTATGATCAAGGATATGGAAATTACAATAGTGCCTATGGTGGTGATCAGAACTATAGTGGCTATGGCGGATATGATTATACTGGGTATAACTATGGGAACTATGGATATGGACAGGGATATGCAGACTACAGTGGTAAGAATATTTAACTTAATTTCATAAACCAATGGTATTGAAATTCAGTATTGAAGTACATTTCCATTCTGAAATTGTTTTTGTGTATGGGTTTTCCATCTTAATGTGTTTGGAGTTGTTTCTGAGGTGTATTGTGGTCATAGGGTGATTATGGTACTAGATCATGGTGGTTAGAAGAGAACTAGGATGTTTGATGTATGACTACTAGTTACTAAAAATGTTTTATTTAGCATGCAAAGTTTTACACATTTGATAGTTTTTTAATGTTTGTGAAGAAACCGTTGTGTAGAAAACTTAGTCAAATTTGTATTCTTTCAAAATAGGTCAACAGAGCACTTACGGCAAGGCATCTCGAGGAGGTGGCAATCACCAAAATAATTACCAGCCATACTAAAGGAGGACATTGGAGAAAACAGGTGTGTATAAGAGTATAAGAAACCAGTGGACATGTCTAATTTAATTTAAAGATCAATAGACAAATGAAAAATAAGTAAAAACAAAATATTATGTAGCCTGTTTTTACTAAATTGTTAATTTTTAATTGCTTTATAAGCCTGTTTTGCCTAAAGTGTCTATAGATCTTTAACTTTAAAGTCTTATCTCACCTTTTTTAGTATTACAGAAAAACTTAAGAGTTTTTCTGTTTGCTTTGTGTACCAGGAGGTCTAGAGGAATAATTAAACTTTTTAGAACTATTAACAGGTAAAGTACTGAAATGGGTACAACTTAAGGAAAACAAGAATGTTGTCTTCTAACTCTGACATTATACCTTGTTTGTACCCGCCAGCGGGAACTTCATTGCAGGCCGTGTGTCACCCTGACCACGTCTATCTCTGGGGGTCGCACGTTGCGGGCAGAGCGCAAGGCATACACCAGAAAACGCTGTCCTGTGGTATGGTCTCTTCCAACTTCATGTACCAGCGTAAAGATTAAAGTGGAAAACTTCAGACTTTGGCTTCTTTTTTTTAATCTTTTTGGAGATTAAGTGTCTAAACTTAACTTAAATGGTTTTTTACAGGAGTTAAAGTACATAAATGCCTTTTTACAGCTTAATCATTTTGGTCTTCTGTTTAGTGTTGTATTTCAATTGTGGAGCCTCATTTTAAGTGTTCATTCTTTAAGATTTAATGCTTGCTTTTTCTTTTTATAGCTAATAGTGAAATCTACAAACCAAAACAAGAACTTTTAAATCTGGGATATAAGTTAAAGATCATATGCACAAAGCAATCTGTTTTCTTATGATATAATGAGCCTATTGGAAATTCACATTTGTGGTAGCATTTTCTTTGGCTTACTAGAGATGCTTCTAGTAGGCCTTATTAATAAGTTCAACCTTTGAATATGGGAAGATTGTGTTCCCAGATTCTTTCCTGAATAGATTTTAATTTAATATCATTCAGGAACTCCAGGGTGAGTTTTATCAATAACCCAAGCTGTGTTTTGCTGATAAATAATGCATGTGATCTTTAATTATTTGAAGAAAAGAATAAAGTGAGGACTTAAAACAATTCATGAAAGTGGACCTTTGAAAGCTTGTCACAGTGGCACAAATCTAATTGCTCTTTTGTTTTTGCTTTTAGGAGATGCTAAAGAAACCCATCTTGCAGGACGACAGTGAAGATTGGTCTTCTGTTGATCTAAGATGATTATTTTGTAAAAGACTTTCTAGTGTACAAGACACAACTGTGTCCAACTGTATATAGCTGCCAATTAGTTTTCTTTGTTTTTACTTTGTCCTTTGCTATCTGTGTTATGACTCAATGTGGATTTGTGTTTATACAAATTTTATTTGTATGATTTCATGTTAAACCTCAAATAAATGCTTCCTTATGTGATTGTTTTTCTGTGTCAGGTACTGCATAGCTCTGTAAAAATGTAATTCTAAATAAGCAATAATTATGGCACCATTTATTTTGTAGGGTGTGCTGGTCCACAGGGAGAAACTTACGGTCCTTTATACTCACAATGTCACCCTGTCACCCATTTTTGTAGATATATTTTAAGCCCTGAAGGTTGTTTCCCTATTAAGTCAGGCTTCCACCATACATTTCTTTGCATAATGTTATTTCCCCTCTGTATAGCTAGAGACTCAAGTCTCAAACTTAGTCATGGCATTATAGTTAGTGGAAGCTTTCTAGTAGACCATGTGTTTTCTAGATTTTATGTCTAAGCAAAGTACCCTTTTGGGATGGGATGTAACTCGGTGGTAGAGGGCTTGCCTAGCATGTACACAGCCTTGGGTTCTACACCCAGGACTGCAAACAAAAAATTTAGTAGCTTCTTTGTTCTCTCCCTGGCAAGCCATGTGTAATTTTCTAATTAGTGGTCTGTTGGGAAAAGCTTTGCCTATTCATAACACCCATGGCTAATTTTTTCTCTAAAATTGACATAACAAGGAAAGAATATAAAACTGGTAGGATCTAAGAACGCTCAAAATACAGGATTTTAATAGATGGGTATGAGGTTATCCATTAAAGTTTAGTCAAATTATAATTGAAGGTAATGACAATTTAAAATTCTGTTGATAGGTCACAGCCACCACCACACAAGTATTTTTGTTGGCATTCTTAGGAAGCTATATTAGATAACGTAGTATGTGGTGTTCATGCTAGTAAATTTTGCTTTTAGGGCAGTTAGTGCATGAGCAGAGTAGTAAAGCATTTCCATGTAGGAACATTGGAAATATTTAGGTTAATGTTGGTCTTAGGTATAACAGTCATTAGTCCTGGTGCATTGAAAGTTTTTATACTTCAGTTTTGAAAGGGTTCCTGGGTAAATGAGCTTTAAATTTTACATTGAACATAGTTGACTTAAGGAAGTTGCTTTCCATGCGAGGGTTGGCATATGTGTTCACATGCAGATTAATTGATCTCATGCTAAACCAGTGTTAAGGCTAATACCCTCCCCTCCTCTTTAAACATTGGATGCCTGCACCTTTTGTTCCAACAATATCTGTATTTAAGCTATCAAGTCATGATGCCTTGACCTTGTTTTGCTATGGCCAAATACCAAGGTTGGCTATTGAAAAGGACTGTTTAAGTCTTTCAACATGCAATCTTAGGGAAGGGAGATAAAATTTCAAGTTGTGTTGTAAGTAGGTGCAGTATATAGAGTAGTGGCTCCTGTAAATTCAAATTTATGACTAGGTGACAAGATGGCATTGAGATTGTCCTTTTCCCTGATCAAACTGAATAAAAGCTTTTTAAACAAAATACAAACTCTTCAATTAAGTCTTGATATGTATGATTTTGAGAATCTACACTACATAAAAAGACTTAGGTGGTTTATCAAGAATTTGAAAGGGAAATGAGAATGTACTTTTCTTTCAGGGGCTCTGGACTTGAGATTTTAATTCGGTCCTTAGGGTCTATTAGTTCACCAGCTAACAAATTTGAAATAAATTGCCAAAGCTAAGGGTGAACTAGTTTGTATCAAGGTTCCATTCCTAGCTAGGTATGGTGGTGCATATCTGCTATCCAGCTATTTGAGAGGCTGCGTTAGAAGGATGGGAATTGAGACCAGCTTCAGCAATTTGCTTTTTAGGTCTCAAAAGGGGGTTGGAACGTAGTTCTGTGGTAATGCCCCTGGATTAAATCTCCAGTAATGCCAAAAACAAACAAAAACCTCCACCTGTTTAGAACTAAACTGAATTTGAACATCTAAGGGGGTGGGGGTAAAAATGAAGTTCTGAAGAAACCTGTGATAACCCACATAGTTAAATAAGCTTTCTGAATTGTTTTGAGCAAATTCTGTTACATAACTCAGAAAACTGTTAGCAACTTAATATTCAGTCTTAAAGCCATTTTAAAATAAGACTTTAGATTTTGGGAATACTAACATGGGTGAATAAGCAGAGCCTCTATGTCCATCACTATTCAGTATCATAATTTTAAAATAGTGGCAGAGGTCTTTTGCTAATCTTCATAAAATTTAAGGGCATTTCTTTAGTCATAACTACTTATTACTAAGATTTAATTGGTTGTTAGCCAAAAGATTCTTAAGTTTTACCAATTAAAGTAACAAAAGCGATTTTTAAAGATGTGTGAATGCATATACACCATCTGAATTGGTTTCAGTGGAGCAAAATTAAGAAATGTAATTCTGTGAAAATCTCTCAAACTTCAGCTTAATAGATGTGTCATCTAATCTATGGCCTCAACATTTGAGCAAAAGCAACACCTAACTTTTTAAACAATTTGAATATGTATTGCCATAAAAATACGGGCTTTTTTTGTTTGTTTTGTTTTAAAATGGCCAACCGGAGTGTGGAATTTCAGCAAGATTTGGTTCAGGGGCTAGAGTTGTAGCTCAGTGAAAGAACACTTGCCTAGCACATGTGAGGCACTGAGTTCAAACCTCAACACCACATTTAATAATAAAGGTATTGTGTCCATTTATAACAAAATATTTTTTAAAATTGGTTCAGTATCAAAAAATACACATCGTGACTTCTCAACTGCTACTTCTATACACTGTAGGAAAGGATATAATGGTGGTCTGATTATTACAAGGCAATGATAAACATTGTGAAGACTTCTTGTGCTGTGCAAGTGGCGATTTCATCCTGTTTTATCCTCCCACCAGAACCCAAAGAGGTGTACCCATCTGTGAGGGAGGGGGTGGTATATCTATTTTGGTGGTGAGACTGAGGGTATAGTTTTAAAAAGTATATACAATAGTCTCTTGTTACTTCCTATCTAGAAATTTCAAATGTTCCAAGGTTTTGGTTTCTCAAACAGCAGCTGAAGTTAAAAATGTGAGAAACACTACTACAGACAAGTTTTCTCTTGTCAATCTGTTTTTGAAAATCTGACCAAAAATAAATTCTCTTTAAAAGTCTATAAATGAGCCAGGTGCGGTGGCGCATGCCTGTAATCCCAGCACTTTGGGAGGCTGAGTCAGGAGAATCACGAGTTCAAAGCCAGCCTCAGCAATGGTGAAGCGCTAAGCAACTCAGTGAGACCCTGTCTCTAAAACACAAAATAGGGGGCTGGGGCTGTAGCTCAGTGGCAGAGCACTTGCCTAGCATGTGTGAGGCACTGGGTTCAATCCTTAGCACCACATAGAAATAAACACATAAAATAAAGGCATGCTGTTCATCTACAACTACAAAAAAAATTTAAAAAAAAATAAAACACAAAATAGGGCTGGGGATATGGCTCAGTGGTCGAGTACTCCTGAGATCAATCCCCCGTACCAAAAACAAAACAAAACAGCCGGGCGCAGTGGTGCACGCCTGTAATCCCAGCACTTGGGGAGGCTGAGACAGGAGAATTGCGAGTTCAAAACCAGCCTCAGCAATGGCGAGGCACTAAGCAACTCAGTGAGACCCTCTCTCTACATAAACACAAAATAGGGCTGGGGATGTGGCTCAGTGGTCGAGTGCCCCTGAGTTCAATCTCCAGTACCAAAAAAAAAACCAACAAAAAAATCCACTTCCTAAAGAACCTATAAATGAAACATTTTAAATTTAGTTTCAGGGAAACTGTAGACTTTTCTAAAAGCCATCTGGTTTAAAGGGCTCTAGAATTGTTGGCTTTTATGGTAACTAAAATTTATTGAATTTGGTGAGGTTGCACAAAGTAGATGTTCTGTAGTTGGTCATCTGTGTTGGCTGATAAACACACATATAGGATGATTGACTATTAAACGATAGGTCCTCAAAACCACGAAGCCCTGATTTTCAAGTTGGGAAAGTTAGCTAACACTAACTCAGATTATATTTCTGAATCTTATAAACTATTAAACAATCAGGTATATCTGAGGCCTAGATTTTCAGCTGAAGAGTTTACCACTTCTGGGAATGCCCTTTAAGCATTGATTGGTTAGTAATCTTTAATATACTTGGTTTCTGAGATCTTTTGTAGGAAAGTAGGATTGTATTACAATAGGTGCATTCCTTTATTGAGATGAGCCTAGAATAATCCGGAGCAACTACTTGTGCCCATGAAAGATCTGTCCTATGAGATTCACTGATTAATATTTAGATGCTCTTGAACCTCAGACACTCAGGGTAAGCATGTGAATACTGGGGGGGGTGTGTAAATGGTAGTTTAGGGTAGTTTCAAAGAAATTTTTTCATCACCAGGAAATCTTTTAAATATTTTCTCCCTATAGATGATGTTTTAAGGGTTTGTTATATATACTGCTTTACCTATGTGATGACATTCATCAGGTATTTAACTATCAGAACTTACAGTGTGATAATCAGCAGCATACTAGCCAAAATCAATCAAATAATAATTGTGAGCTTGTGCAGACTTTTCTTATGTGATTCCTACCATACTTCTAAAATATTGAAAATGAATCCAAGAATTTTTATTACTACTAACCATTTTTAGAACTACGCTTACCACAATTTTGGGAATATGGAAAACAAATTTTTAGAATAAACATTTCTTTAATAATCTGAAAAAGTATATTTTAAAATACCTGGTATACAGGATTGTTATGATTTTTAAAAATTATGCATTTCAATGACTTTAGATATAAAGACCCCAAGTCATACTTTGATCTCATTTAAGGTACATCTCTTTTTTCAATACTTTTTTTTTTTTTGATACTGGGGATTGAACTCAGGGGCACTCAACCACTGAGCCACATCTCCAGCCCTATTTTGTGTTTTATGCAGAGACAGGGTCTGAGTTGCTTAGTGCCTCACCGTTGTTGCTGAGGCTGGCTTTGAACTCATGATTCTCCTGACTCAGCCTCCCAAAGTGCTGGGATTACAGGTGTACGCCACTGCACCCGGCTTCAATACTCCTCCTTATAATGCATGTACACATAGGTCTTAGGACCTGTCAAAATTAAGAATGAGGCAGGGGCAGTGGTGTGCACCCATAATTCCAGCCACTCGAGGGAGAGGTAGGAAGATCTTGTATTCTGGACAACACAGACCCTATTTCCAAGAAACAAAAATGAGCCTGGTGTGGTGGCACATGCCATAGTCCCAGTGGTTCAGGAGGCTAAGACAGGAAGATACCAAGTTCAAAAGCCAACCTCAGCAATTTAGCGAGGCCCAAGCAACTTAAGGAGACCCTGTCTCTAAATAAAATATAAAAAAGGACTGAGGATGTGGCTCAGTGGTTAAGCACTCCTGGGTTCAGAACCCGAAAAAAAAAAGAAGTTTGTGTTCTTTAACAGAAAAAATTAAGTGGAAACTCTTAAACAGGAAAACTACAGACATTACTGTTTTATTGACTAACAGTTTTAGAAAAGTATGCAAACTTTTAGCATAATTTTAAGAACAAAGAGTGTAGTTAATTATTTTGTTGCCAGGAGAAAGGAAAAAAAGAGCATTACATAAAAATGTTAAACGTTCTCAATTATTTTAGAAACCAGAAACCACTCCTAAGATGATATTAGTAGGATACAGTGGTGCATGCCTGTAATCGCAGCTACTCAGTGGGTAAGGCAGGAGGATCTAAAGTTCAAGGCCAGCTTCAGCAACTTAATGAGACCCTGTCACACTTTTATTTTGGGTTCAATTCTCAGTACAAAAAAAATATTATACCATATTTTTATATTTATCATTACATATTCATATTCACATGCATTATCACAGTCCGTTAGTGTAAATGAGTGTACAGTCAGGTATGCATGAATACCTATGTAAGACAAAAGCCATTTACTTTTATTGTGTATATTCTTGCTTTTGCTTCCAACAACTGTGGCCTAAGTAATTCAAACCAATACTTCTGAAGACAATTAAGAAGCAGGATTAAGTATTTTTTTAAAAAACTAGAAAGCACTAGAGCACTAGCAAGATGAGAAATTCACCTGACAAAAATCTAGAAGGTCAAAACTGAGAGAAGCCTAGAACTCAAAACTTGTTTTGATGACCTTACAGGACAAATGACACAGAAGTAAAAAATCTAGATTCAACTCCAGATGGGATCTCTGATGCCATTATTATCCCATTAAAGGGGTACAGAGCCACATGCTTGAGGGATTACCCAGTTTCCTTACCTAGATAATTAAAGGAACTTCAATCACAGAACTAAGGTGAGAATAGTCAAGGAAAGAAAGGGGCCTTAGTTGCCTGCCAGAAGTAAATGAAAATCATTTCTTAAAGAAGGTACTATCTTAGCTGAGGCTGATATAACAAAATGCCATAAGCTAGGTGGCTTAAACAAATTTATTTATTACAGTTCTGGGGTGTCGAATGAGATCAGGGTACTGGCATGATCAGGTGAGGGCTGCCTTGGCTTTTAGATAGATAGCTGCCTTTTCCTGTATACTTATAAGGTAGAGGAGATGGGCTAGGGGCAGGGGACAGCATAAGATCAAGCACCCTCTGGTCTTTTCTTATAAGGGCACTATTCCCATCATGAGCACTCTACCTTCATGACCTCATCTAAACCTAACTACTTACCAAAGGATTCATCATATTGGGGTTAGGATTTCAGTATATCAATTTTGGGTGGATACATTCAGTTCATAACAAATACTGCTATAGTTCTGATACAGTTTGTGTGTGTCACCAATAGTTTATATGTTAAGAAGCTTGCTTGGTCCTCAGTGTGTCCATGTTGGGAGGTGGAAGAAACAAAGAGATGGTGTTTAGTCAGGATAATTAGGTCCTTGGGGATGCTGCCCTCACAAGGGATTAATGTTAATTCTTAAGGGATCCCTCCCTAATCTCTGGCTTTCAGTCTCACCATGTGAACACATGCACTTCTGCCTCTTTGAGTATCTGCCATGAGGCTCTCACAAGAGCTGAGCAGAAGCCAGCTCTTGTATCTCCATCTGAGCTAAATAAACTTCTTTTCTTTACAAATTAACCAGCCTCAGGCATTGTGCTGTATGAATGGAAAATGGGCTAATACCAGAAATTAACAAACTTCCTTCTTCCTCCCTCCCTCCCACCCTTCCTTCCTTCTCCCCTTTGCTGGGTATTGAACCCAAGGCCTCAAGCATGCTGAGCATGTGCTCTATCACTGAACCATACCACCTGCTTCACATCCTTAGAGTTCTGATTGTTTCTACAAATAATTTCTCAAATAGAATAGCCAGCACATGATAATTAAAAAGCCATCACAGGCTGGAGATGTAGCTCAGTGGTAGAGTACTTGCCTAGCATGTGTTGGGTTCAATTCCCAACGCCACAAAAAGAAATAAAATTTAATCTAAAAATGCACCACAAGTCAGCACAATAAACAAATCTAGGAAGTATCAGGTACAAATACTTGTGTTGAAATAAAATAGATTTGAAACTATTTTTGGATTAAAACATAAGTTTGAAAATATCTTCAAAATATAAAAGAAACACAGTAGATGGGAGAAAAATATCAAAAAGAACTTACACAGATACCACTGAAACTAAAAACAAAAGATAGATGGGCATGGTGGCACATGCCTATAGTCCCAGCTACATGCTGGTCTGAGGCAGGAGGATCATTTCAGCACATGAGTTCAAAACTAGCCTGGGCAACAAAGTGAGATCCAATCTCAAAACAGAAACAAAAAACACACAAGAAAAGCAAAACATCAAGGGGTATAACAACAGATTACAGGCAACTGAGTTATTTAAGTGAAAGATAAATGAGAAAAAAACATGTGGACATAACATGAAAATTGCCATAAAGAACTAGACTTAAAGGTTATAGTGGCTAAGTGCCTTGACTGTCAACTTGACTGGACTGAGAGATGCCTAGGAAATTAGACTCCAGCTTCTTTTATTCTTCCAATGTGGAGTCATACCCATGACTCTTGAAGGAGCTTTCAGTCCAGGACTTCAGCCTTGGACTGGAGTTGCATCATTGTTCCTCTTGTTCTGAGGCTCCAGCTTCTTGGCCTGAATAGCTACTGGTTTTCTCAGGCTTTCCATAGAGCAGAGAGCCATTGTGGGACTATCCAGCCTCTGATCATGTAAGCTAACTTAATAAACCCCCCTTTAAAATTATATATATTCTATTGGTTCTGTTCTTCTAGAGAACTCTAATACAGTAAGTATAATGTGAAGCTGGAGTTTTAGAAAAGAGGGAATAAAAGACAATATTCAGAGACAATGGCTGGAATTATAATCTATAGACTCAATATGTCCAACAAATTAGTTAGGTAAAATACAGAGAAATTACATGAAGACACATGGTGATAAAAATATTCTACAACAGAAATCTTAAAAGACCCATTTACCAATAATAAGGAAATACAAGAAAGAGAGGCACATGTTAAACTATCATGAGGGTGCAATGATCCAAATCTACAATATGGGAAAATGCATGGCAAAAATGTCTCATTTCTTCTACAAGCAAATAGAATGAAAATAAATGGGGAGTGTAAGGGGCTTTAATGCTGTGGTAAGCAACATTTATTATAACTAATCAAGAATCTAAAATGCAGATTATTATTCTTTTATTATGACATTGTACAGTTTCATGAAAAATGGAGATAATCTCCCATGTTTGGGAAATTCCAATAGAGAAATTTTAAAATCACCTTCCTAGGCTTCCTCTCACCCAGAGCAGAGATATGTGAAATCAGCTCTGCACTGAAATCAGAATTCTGCATTGTAGCTTGAGCCAGTAGTTAGTGAAGCAAAGCAGGGATTTTGTGCAATCAATGCTGTGACAGATGGCAGGCAAGGTGGCAACCATTTTGCAGAAGCAGCAGAGGTTCTATCAGCAGCACTCAGTACAGAGTGTGATGCTGTTAATGTTGAAAGCAGCTGCATCTGTGTGTATCAAGAGCAGCAGCAGAAACTGGTGCCTTTTTGGAGCCAGTTCTGTGGTATGATTTGTTTTTGTTGGTATTGGGAATTGAACCCAGGGGCACTTTACCACTGAGCTACATTCCCGGCCTTTCTTATTTATTTATTTATTTATATAAAGACAGGATCTCCCTAAGTGCTGAGCGTCAAAGTTGCTGAGGCTGACTTTGTTTTTTTTATTTTTTATTTTTTTGGTACTGGGGATTGAACTCAGGGGTACTCGACCACTGAGCCACATCCCCAGCCCTATTTTGTGTTTTATGTAGAGACAGGGTCTCACTGAGTTGCTTAGTACCTCGCCATTGCTGAGGCTGGCTTTGAACTTGCGATTCTCCTGTCTCAGCCTCCATAGTGCTGAGATTACAGGCTTGAGCCACCGCGCCCGGCTTATGAGGCTGACTTTGAAATTGCAATCCTTCTGCCTCTTGAGTCATTGCGTTTATTTGTGTGCACCACTGCATCCAGCTGTGATGATGCTTTTTAAAATTCTTTAAAAATGTACATACATGTATACATGCACACACATATATGTGTATATTCTAGTTGTAGATTAACACAATTTTTATTTTTTTATTTTTTATGTGGTGCTGAGGATCAAATTCAGTGCCTCACAAATGCTAGGCAAGCACTCTACCATTGAGTCACAACCCCAGCCCTGTGATGTGATTTTGGAAAGAGATCTTGGGTGAGAGTTCTGAAATGTGCCTTTCCCATCTTTCCTGGAGAGCTTGAGACACCAAAAGAGTCCTATTAAATTTACTTTAAGCTCACTTAAAAAAAAAAAAAAACAGTAACAGCAACAACAAAAAACACAAAGAAGAATAGAGAATGAAGATGCAAAGAAACATTACTATTAGTCAGAAGCACTTCCATAAGAGCAAATATATCCAAAAGTCTGCTCCATAAAAGCAATGAGGACAAGAAGCAAAAATTGTCATATTCAACATTTTCAGAATTCTGGAAAGTAAAGTCTTGCAACAATATGAGAAATATTTGCTTTCTTCAAAAAATGGCTTTATTTCAGTAAAAACAGGGAGTTTGTGACATTTTAACAGTAGTTTGAAAACCACCAGATGCTTAGGAACCACTAGGGCAAAACAGGTTTGGAGCTTACCTCAAACCTCATCCCTATGTAACTGCAGCCATTTAATTTACCTGGCAATGCAATGAAAATAGCTTGATCAAAGTTGTCTATTTTGTATGACTCAGACCTCACTCTATACAAAATGCCATATCCTTAGAGTTTGTTTCTCAGAAACAGGCAGTGTTAATTGTTTAACATCACACTTGTCTGAGGTGGAAGTACAAGTTGGGGCTAATTGAAGGCTGATAAAAAAAACTTTAAAGAAAAAAACTGGGAATACATGATACACATGGAGAGCTTTGAAAAGCTCCTACATAATACTGGGAATCTAGAAGGCCAAATAATGGGCAGAACTATATAGATGTCCAGAAAATAACTGAGAAGGGCTAATCTCTCACTACTGCTTACCTACATGAGCAGGAAGAGAAAGCTAAGGTAGAGTTGTTAAACCATGCTCCAGTACACTCAGTTTCCCAGCCAAGGCTTACAGACGTACTGCTTCAACGCAAAATACATTAAACATTTAAGGAGAATACATTAAATAAAACTGGCAGAATTCAAGTTTTAGACAATAAAATGCCACTTTTAATAGTGAATAAAACCAGGCAGAAAATCAACAAGGAAACAAAATACTTAAGCAACACCATAAGCCAACCAGACTTAATAGACATCTATTTAGGGAAAAATTCTCCCCAAAACGGCAGAATACAAACTCCAATACATATACAATATTTCCGGCAAAAGCTCTATTCTAGATCATGAAACAAGCCTCAATAAATTTAGGAAGAATGAAATCAAGATCTAATAACAAAAGGAAATTTGAGAAATTCACAATTATGTGGAAGTTAATGTGCTCCAAAATGGCAGTAAGTCAAAGAAAAAATATGAGAATATTAAAAAGTATTCTGAGATGAGTTATGGCGCAGTGGTAGTGTGCTCGCCTAGCACGTGTGAGGCACTGGGTTCGATACTCAGCATCACATAAAAATAAAATAAAGATATTCTGTCTGCCTACAACTAAAAAATAAGTATTTAAAAAAAATACTGAGATGAATAAAAAATAGGATAGCATGTGAAAATAACAAGAGGTGTCTCAGTCATTTCAGAGAAGAAAACTTATAGCTACAAATGCTTATACTATAGAAAGAAACGCGCAGTACAGTGACCCTCCCCTGTAATCCCAGCTACTTGAGAGGCCAAGACAGGAGGATCACAATTTCAAAGCTAGCCTGAGAAATTTAGCAAGACTCCATCTCAGAAAATATAAAGGGCTAGAAATGTAACTCAGTGGTAGAGGGCCCCTAGGTTCAATCCTCAGTACTGAAAAAGAGGAGGAAGAGACACCAGATTGATCTCTCACTTGCTCTCTCTCTCCACACACACACACACACACACACACACACACTCTCTCTCTCTCTCTCTCTCTCACACACACACACACACACACACACACACACACAGTGGAGGGTGGGGGAGGGAGGAAATAGCACTTGAAAACACAGATGCAGTTAGTTGTCCAAAAGCCAGAAAAAGAGGTTTCATAAGAACTCAATCCTGTGAACACACTGATGTTGGACTTTTCTTCAGAACTGTGAGAAATAAATGTTATATGGTTAAGCCATCCAGTCAGTAGTATTTTGTTATGGTGGCTCGAGCAGACTAATACAGAAGGAACTTCCTCAAGCTGATAAGGATTCTTTAAAAAAATTCCACATTTAACATTATACTGATGAAAAACTAAATGCTACCTCTTAAGGTGAGGAATTGAACAAAGATATTCACTCTTGCCACTTCTATTTAACATGGTGTGGGAATATTCTGGTTGACATAAAACCCCATTTGAAGATGTGATCCTGTATATAGAAAATCGTAGAGAAGCTACCAAAAAAAAATTTGAACTAATAAATGAGTTCAGCAATGTTTAATGGTACAAAATCAAAATACAAAAATCAGTTTTATTTCTATTCACTGACAACGAACAACTCAAAAATAAATTAAAAAATGATTCTTCTATAATAGCATCAGAAAGAATGTAATGCTTAGGAATAAAAATATAAACAGAACAAAAGAAGTGTAAGACCTGCAAACCTAAAACCAGTAAAACATGGAAAAAATTAAATGCCTAAATAAATCGAAATATATCCCATGTTCATAGATTTGGATTAATATTATCAAAGCAGCAATACTCTTCATCTTGATCCACAGATTCAATGCAAACACTACTAGAATATCAGTTGGACATTTTTCAGCTAATGACACACTGTGGTTGGGGGAGTGACAGAATGCTTGTCTAGCATATATAAGGTCCTAGGCTCAATCCCTAGCACCACACACACAGACCCCAACATCAAAAAAGAAAAAAAAAATAGTCCATACAGAAACTTATATACAAATGTTCATAGCAACATTATTCATAACAGTACAAAAGTAAAAACAACCCAAACATTCACCAACTGATGAACAAATAAACAAAATGATATGCTTTTACAAAAGAATATTATTTGGTCATTAATAAGGAGTAAATTACTGATACATCATACAGCATAAATTAAACTTTTCTTTGTTTTGCTGTACTGGGGATTGAACCAAGGGGCAGTCTACCACTAAACTACATCCCAGCCTTTTTTATTTTCAGACATCTCACTAAGTTGCCCAAGTTGGACTTGAATTTGCGATTCTCCTGCCTCAGTGTCCTGGATCACTGAGATGATGGGAGTGTGCCACCATACCTGACTGGATGTCTTTTTATGAAAAATAAAAAGGGTGGGCTGGGGAAGTAGTTCAGTGGTATAGAGCTTGCCAAATATGTGTGAGGCCCTGGGCTTGATCACCAGTAGAACAACAACTTACACATTCATCTTATGTAAAATATAATCCTTTATTTAAAACAGATTTGAAATAAATAACTACAAAAAGATAATTTTTAAACAGATAATAAGGGAAATTTGCACATGGACATGAGAGTGATATTTAGTTATTTTTTAAACAAATTTCTTACCAGTTAAATATGCATACAAAAATATTTGTGGTAAAATGATACGATGAGTGGTATTTACAGATAAAAAGGACAAGATTGGAATAATGTTGACAATTTTTAAATGTAGGAGATGGGTACATGAATTCCCTGTATTAGTTTTATTTAGTTCAATGCATATTTGGAAATTTCAATTAAATTTTGAAAAATAAAAAGAGTATAAAAACAGGCAACTAGAGAGAAATATTACTTCCAAAGAAGCAATAATAAAGCTGATACTTGACTTTTGAATAGAAACTATATAAGCCAGAAAACAGTGGATTGTGGAATGTGCTGAAAGAAAATAATTCCAACTAAAAATTCCCTAAAAGCCAAAATTCTAAACATCTATTAAAGACTAAACACCTTGAACCCAGGAATAAGAATATTCCTTTTTGTTACTAAGAACTGAACCCAAGGGTGCTTTACCACTGAGCTATATAATCCCAACCCTTTTTTAAAAATTTTTTAAAAATATTTTTAATACCTTCATTTTGTTTTATTTGTTTTTATGTGGTGCTGAGAATCGAACCCAGTGCCTCACACTTGCGAGGCAAGTGTTCTACTTCTAAGCCACAACCCCAGCCCCTCCCTTTTTTAAAATTTTGATACAGGATCTCACTAAGTTGCCAGGCTGGCCTCAAACTTGCCATCCTCCTGCCTCAGCCTTCCATGCTGATGGGATTACAGGAGCACCCTATTCCTTATTCTTTTTGATTACATTAATTCTTGTATGTTTTGAAAAATAGTATAAAATTTTATGCCCATCACCGTATTATTCTCCAAAATGACTAATTTACAGAGCTATTAAGTTTTGTACTAAGTTGATTTTGTTTTATTTGCCATCACTGGTCCTGACACTTTTCTCTAGCTTAAGGGATACGTAAGGGAAACTTAAAGCTCTTTTAGTTTGCTTTTTGTATATTAAGTTAAATTAACTTTTTTTCAGTGCTGGGAATATAACTCAGGGCCTCATGCATGCCAGGCAAGTACTCTATACTGAGCCACATCCCCAGCCTCTGCTCTGTACATTTTAATATGACCAAACTAACTAGTAGTTTCTAAAGTACAAAAGGAATTTGATTATTTAATTTTAAAATCTGTTACTGAAGTAAGATATTTTGATTCTATCAATTTGACCATTCAGAATATTTTACATACCACTATTTGTTCTTTGCATTAGCCACAGTGTGAATAGCTACTACATCATATAGAAACTACTTAAGTATGTGGAAAAATTAGATTAGTAATATATTAGGCCATCTAGTACAATGAAAACATCCTGGATGATCAAAATGGAGTTGATCATTATCTTCTCATGTATTTCCAAGAAAGAGATGCATAGTCTCAATCTTTTATCAAATTAAACACAAATATTGTGTCAGGAACAATGGTGCATGACTTTTAATCCCAGCTACTTAAGAGGCTGAGGCTCCATTTTAAAATAAAAAATAAAAAGGGTTAGGGGTGTAGCTCAGTGATATAACATCTCTTTTGCTCTATTTGTGCATTTTTTTGGTGCTAGGAATTTGAACTGAAGGCCTCACACCTGCTAGGTAAGCACCCTACCACTGAGTTACATCCTTAGTCCTAACACTTCTTTTTTTTTTGGTACCAGGGATCGAACCCACTGGCGCTTAATCACTAAGCTACATCCCCAGCCCTTTTTGTATTTTATTAGAGACAAGGTCTCACTGAATTGCTTAGGGCCCTTGCTAAATTGCTGAGGGTGGTTTGGAACTTGTGATCCTCCTGCCTCAGCCTCCCGAGCTGCTGAGGTTACAGGTATGAGCCACCATGCCTGACTCCACAACATCTCTTTGTATGTCATTGAAAACTTTAAATATTGGCCCAAGAAAGCTTAGAAAAAACATTTTCAATTAATAAAATGAAAAATACAAACTAAAAATTGAAGAACAATTTTTTTGACAAAATGTAGATATGAAAAATCTAAATTTAAGCTAGGCAAGTCTGATTTGGTAGAAATAATGGTCACAAAAAGAAATTACAGAGGCGGGGCTGGGGTTGTGGCTCAGCGGTTGAGGGCTTGCTTTGCATATGTGAGGCACTGGGTTCGATCCTCAGCACCACATAAAATAAATAAAGATATTGTGCTCATCTACAACTAAAAAAATTTAAAAAAAAAGAAATTACAGAGGCAAAATCTTCAATGGTAAAAATAGATGTAAGTAAAATATGACCATATCTTAAAAACAAAGAAATGTGATTAAATGTTTCAGAGATAAAAAATTTTAAAAGTTAAAAATGGTAGTGCTGGGGATATTGTTCAGTGCA
This sequence comes from Xerus rutilus, assembly GCA_028644305.1. Lineage (NCBI taxonomy): Eukaryota > Metazoa > Chordata > Mammalia > Rodentia > Sciuridae > Xerus > Xerus rutilus. The sequence goes on from CM053408.1 coordinate 62,477,582, forward strand.
TGTGAAAGCCTTGGGTTTGATCCCCAGTACCAAAAAAAAAAGAAAAGAAAAAAGAAAAAAGCAAACATTTTTAGAAAGCAGGAAAAATTAAACAAATCTTGACCTAATATACTTCTCTCAAAAAATCAACAAATTAAATAAACAAAACTGGGTCTATTGAAAAAGTTGAGTAATACAACAAGCAAGCTTGATTTAAAGAAATACTTACTTTCCTTAACATATCAAGATTCCAGGTAGGCTGGGACCATGGTGCACACTTGTAATCCCAGCCACCTGGGAGGTTAAGGCAGGAGGATCTCAAGTTTGAGGCCAACATCAGCAATTCAGCAAAGGCCCTAAGCAATTTAGCAAGATTCTGTCTCAAAATAAAAAATTAAAAGGGATCTAGCTCGGGGCTGGGGTCATGGCTCAGTGGTAAGAGTGCTTGCCTAGCACACATGAGGCACTGGGTTTGATCCTCAGCACCACATAAAAAATAAAACATAAAAGATATTCTGTCCACCTATAACTAAAAAATAAATATTAAAAAAAAATTTAAAAAAAAAAAGGGATCTAGCTCAGTGGTAAAGCATCCTTGGGTTCAATTCCTCATTCACTACCCCCCACCTGAAAAAAAAGGACTCTGGGTAGCATATTTTGGGTGAGGTCAAACACTGCTAAATATATCCACTTTTTAAACTATTTAATTCTAACAATAACCCTGATTAGAGAAATCCAGTTAGTTTAGATTTTGCTAAAATCATAGACTAGAAACTTTGCTAATGTTTTAGAGAGCATTTTCATTGCTGTGACTTAAGGACCCAACTAGAACAACTATAAAGGAGGAAAAGTTTGAGGGCTCACGGTTCCAGTGGTCTCCATACAGACAGTAAGCTCTAATCCTTGGGGCTCAAGGTGAGGCTGAACATCATGGTGGAGTGTGTGGCAGAAGGAAGCAGCTCATATGGTGATCAGAGAGCAGACAGAGACTCCACTCTCCAGATGCAAATATATACCCCAAAGCTACGACCCCAGTGTTCCACCTCCTACAGCCATCCCTTCTTTAGTTACCTTTCAGTCAATTCCTATCAGAGGATTAATTCACTGATTAGATTAATTCACTGATAAGACTCTCACAATGCAATCATTTCTCCTCTGAACCTTTTTGCATTGTCTCCTATGTGAGCTTTTGGGGTATACTTCACATATAAATCTTAACAATACCCCACTTTTGCCTGGAGAATCTAAGGTACAAAGAAGCAACCTTGATTTTCAATCCAAGTGCAGAGCTTCAGAGAAGAGGTTTCTGAAAATGACATTCCACCTTTCTCCCTTTAATTTATAATTTCCAAGAAAACAGGAAGCTACATATATATATTTTGATCCAAACCTAATTTTGTCTCCCTTTATGTACAACTCTGCTTTGCTTTGATCCTATCAAAACATTTCCTCATTTATAAATTTCACCTAGATGTTATCCTTCCCTCAATCCTGTAACTCATCATTTATTCTGGTTGGTGAGACGTCTCATAGTTTCTCTTATGTGGAATCTCTTTTGCTGGGACATTAGTAAACTTCATTTTTCAACTACAGGTTTGTCTCTGATAGTCTGTCTCATTGAGTTTGAACAATAACCATGGAAGAATGGTCATGAACTAGCACCCTGACTCAGTCATGATTAAGCACGTGAGATCCCTTTAGTCTCCCCTACAGATCTGTCTTTGAGCGCATGGGTTTTGACTGGATCTATACTTTTATTATATTTTTTGCAGTGTGGGGATTGAACCCAGGGTCCTGTGTATATCAGAGAACCACTGAGCTACACCCCCAGCTCCCAGATATTGTTTTTTAAAAAAATATTTTTGTAGTTGTGTATAGACAGCGTGCCTTTATTTTACTTTTTTATTTTTATGCAATGCTAAGGATTGAATCCAGTGCCTCAAACATGCTAGGCAAGTGCTAGGTCGCTGAGCTACAGCCCCAGCCCCAGATACTGTTTTCAGTCACCAAAAGTCTATGAATTCTTTGAATTTCTGGCATCCTCTAGAATAACTTTGACAAACAAAAATTCTCTCATTTTTAAGTTCCTAGTAATAACTATTTCCCTATTACCCCTATTACTATGATTTTTAAATATATTTAATACAATGTCTTAAGCTGTTAAAATTATACACCTTGTCTCCCAATGATTCTAAACTCTGTCTTTACCACGTTAGGCCCCAAATTCCAGAATAACAATGTTCCGATGTCTTTTATCCTTGAAATATCTGAGTTCCCTGAAATGGCTTTTAAGTAACACAAATATTTGCTCTTCTACCTTATAAAAAAGAGTAACAGGAATAATTAAGTTTAGGAATTTTTCAAACTTTACTTTAAACTAGGGTTTTTTTGTTTTGTTGTTTTTTTTGGTATTGGGGACTGAACCCAGTGGTGTTTTCCCCTGAGCAACTTCTCCAGTCCTTTTATTTATTTTTAAAAAAGGTATTGGGGATTGAACAGAAGCACCCTGCGGTGCTTTACAATTGAGCTACATTCCCAGTCTTTTTTATATTTTATTTAGAAATAGGGTCTCACTGAGTGGCTTAGGGTCATGCTAAGTTGCTGAGGCTGGCTTTGAACTCACGATCCTCCTGCCTCCAACTTCTGAGCCATTAGGATTACAGGCATACACCTCCATGCCCAGCTATTTCTCCAGTCCTTTTTATTTTTACTTATTATTTATTTATTCTAATGAGGTATACATGACAGGAGAATGCATTTTGATTCATTGTACACAAATGGAGCACAACATTTCATTTCTCTGGTGTACATGATGTAGTCACACCATATGTGCAGTCACACATGTACCTAGGGTAATGATGTCCATCTCATTCCACCATCTTTCCTGATTCCATGTCCCCTCCTACCCTTCCGCTTTGACCAAAGTTCCTCCATTCTTCCCATGCCCCACCCCCCATTATGGATCATCATCTACTTACCAGAGAGAACATTTGGCTTTCGGTTTTTTGGGACTGGCTTACTTCACTTAGCACGATGTACTCCAACTCCATCCATTTACCTGCAAATGCCATAATTTTATTCTCTTTTAATGCTGAGTAATATTCCATTAAAGGGCATTTAGGTTGGTTCCACAGTTTAGCTATTGTGAATTGTGCAGCTATAAACATTGAAGTGGCTTCGTCACTGTAGTATTATGCTGTTTGTAAGTCTTTTGGGTATAGACCAGGAAGTGGGATAGCTGGGTCAAATGCTGGTTCCATTCCATGTTTTCTAAGGAGTTTCCATACTGCTTTCCAGATTGGTTGCACCAATTTGCAGTCCTACAAGCAACGTATGAGTGTGCCCCCCCCCACAACCTCGCCAACACTTATTGTTGTTTGTATTCTTGATAATTGCCGTTCTGACTGGCGTGAGATGAAATCTTAGGGTAGTTTTGATTTTCATTTCTCTAATTGCTAGAGAGGTTGAACATTTTTTCATATGTCTGTTGATCAATTGTATATCTTCTTCTGAGAAGTGTCTGTTCAGCTCCTTAGCCCATTTATTGATTGGGCTGGTTTTTTTTTCTTTTTTTTTTTGGCGTTAAGTTTTTTGAGTTCTTCATGTATCCTGGAGATTAGTGCTCTATCTGATGTGTATGTGGCAAAAATTTGCTCCCAAAATGTAGGCTTTCTCTTCACTCCACTGTTTCTTTTGCTGAGAAGCTTTTTAGTTTTAATCTATCCCATTTATTGATTCTTGATTTTATTTCTTGTGCTGTAGGAGTTTTGTTAAGGAAGTTGGGGCCTAATCTGATGTGATGAAGGTTTGGGCCTACTTTTTCCTCTGTTAGGCGCAGGGTATCTGGTCTAATTCCTAGGTCCTTGATCCACTTTGAGGTGAGTTTTGTGCATGGTGAGAGAGAGGAGTTTAGTTTCATTTTGCTGCATATGAATTTCCAGTTTTCCCAGCACCACCAGAGGCTATCTTTTCTCCAGTGTATGTTTTTGGCACCTTTGTCTAGTATGAGATAGCTGTATTTGTGTGGGTTTGCCTCTGTGTCTTCTATTCTGTACCATTGGTCTGCATGTCTATTTTGGGCCAATACCATGCTGTTTTTGTTACTATAGCTTTGCAGTATAGTTTAAGGTCTGGTATTGTGATGCCTCCTGCTTAACCCTTCTTGCTAAGGATTGCTTTGGCTATTCTGGGTCTCTTATTTTTCCAAATGAATTTCATGACTGATTTTTCTACTTCTGTAAAGAATGACATTAGAATTTTAATTGGAATTGCATTGAATTTGTATAGCGCTTTGGGTAGTATGGCCATTTTGACAATATTAATTCTGCCTATCCAAAAGCATGGGAGATCTTTCTATATTCTAAGGTCTTCTTCAATTTCTTTCTTTAGTGTTTAGTTTTCATTGTAGAGGTCTTTCAACTCTTTTGTTAAATTGATTCCCAAATATTATTTTTTTGGAGGCTATTGTGAATGGGGTAGTTTTCCTAATTTCTTTCAGAGAATTCATCACTAATGTATAGGAATGCATTTGATTTATGGGTACTGATTTTATATCCTGCTACTTTGCTGAATGTATTCATTAATTCTAGAAGTTCTCTGGAGTTTTTTAGATCTTCTAAGTATAGAATCATGTCCTTGGCAAATGATGACAGTTTGAGTTTTCATATTCGTATCCCTTTAATTTCTTTCATCTAATTGCTCTGGCTAGAGTTTCAAGGACTATGCTGAATAGAAGTGATGAAAGAGGGCATCCCTGTCTTGTTACAGTTTTTAGAGGGAATGCTTCCAATTTTTCTCCATTTAGGATGATGTTGGCCTTGGGTTTAGCATAGATAGCTTTTACAATGTTGAGGTATGTTCCTACTATCCCTAGTTTTTCTAATGTTTTGAACATAAAAGAGTGCTGTATTTTCTCAAATGCTTTCTCTGCATCAACTGATATAATCGCATGATTCTTACCTTTAAGTCTATTGATGTGAATTATGTTTATTAATTTCCATATGTTGAACCAACCCTGCATCCCTGCAATGTACCCCCCTACTTGATCATGGTGCATTATTTTTTAAAATGTCTTTGTATGTAATTTGCCAGAATTTTATTGAGAATTTTTGCATCTATGTTCATCAGGGATATTGGCCTGAAGTTTTCTTTCTTTGATGTGTCTCTGCCTGGTTTTGGTATCAGGGTGTTTATTTTTTAGTTAAGTCTTAAATACTTAGGGCCTTGCTAAATTACTGAGGCTGGTCTCGGCCTTCTGGGTCACTGGGGTAACAGGTGTGTACTACAACACCAGGTTGTGTTAAAAAAAATATATATATATATATAAAATTATATATATTTATATGTAATTTTTAATAAGAAAAATGAACACTTTCATACTTTATTAATAATTCTATAATGCGTATGTTACTTTGGAGAAAGGGCTGAGACAGGATTATGGGAATCTGGATTCATGAAGAACTGGTGTGGAGGACAGGGGTTATTAGGAAGAATAAAAGAAAACTAATTTTTTTCACAGGAAAATGAGTAGGATAATTGCTCTGGATATAACGAAGATCCAGTTAACAAGATCATACTTCTGGGATGGAAGGAGGAAGAAAAAAAGAATGCCCAGAATTTGATGTATTATGTGACACCCATCAGGTATGCTGGTAGCACTCATCAGGGATGACTAGGTCATTCTCAATAAAATGAAGATTCCTGAAAATTCTAGTCTGGAAATACAAGCAGATCATTTTACCTAGTCAGAACTCAAATTTCCATTTACCTTTTGAGTTTAGAAGAGAGATCTGCTTAAAGTCAATGAAGCTCTGGAGACTTCTTGAGTTATTGTTTTATTTTTTTAAAAAAAAATAATTTGATACCAGATAGTATACTGTGGAGAAAAAGGGATAGAGGCATATTAGCACAATTATTCATATAATATGTGGTCTTTTGTTATTGGATTCTTTCACTTAGTGTAATGTTTTCCACATTCATCCATGTTGTAGATCATATCAGTACTTTATTCCTTTTTATTGCTAACAATCCATTGTACAGTGTGCAAAAATGCATCAACATCACAATTCTGAGATTGCTAATCTTAGAAAGGCCTACTAAATTGTCTGTGACTAGTATCTGGGAACTAGGATTTTGGAAGATTCTCATCATTCTCTATGGTTTGTTCTGCCATAATTCACTGTGTAAGCTCTGATTATTGCTGTTCACCTGCTTTCATTCTGGGAGTGTGGAATCTTGGTACATGCTAGGCAGAAGGTGCTTATGTGACCAATCCAGATAAAAACTTTAGGTATGAAAGTGGGGATGAAGTTTCCCCAGTAGATAACATTTCATACATTATCACAACTCATTCTTGGAAGATTTAAGCTCATCCTGTGTGACTCCAATGAGAGAATCCTTGGTAGCTTTTGCCTGGTTTCTTTTGGACTTTGCTCCAAATACCTTTTCCCTTTGCTGATTTTGTTTTGTATCCTTTAGCTATACTATCTTTTGGTTTAAAGTACTGGGGTTTGAACATGAGGTGCTCCACCATTGAGCTATGTCCCCAGTCCTCATTAAATCGCCCAGGCTGGTCTTGAAAAGGCAGAAGTGTCTTGGTCTCTGGAGTAGCCAGGATTACACGTGTGTGTGACTGTACCTGTTGCTGTTGTTTTTCCAGGACTGGGAATTGAACCCAGGGATGCTCTACCACTGAGCATCTCCCTAACTTGCCCAGGCTGGCCTAAAACTTTGATTCTCTTGCTCAGTCTCCAGTGTCACTAGAATTAAGTCTCCAGTGTCACTAGAATTAAGAAATGAGCACCACTACACCCAGCAAACAATATTATACCTTTTTCCCCCTTATATGAACTTAGGGCTGGACTGGTTAGGCCTCACTAACCATAGTGAAATTTTATATCTATATATATTTTCAGCACTAGGAATGAAATCCAGGCCTTGTATGTGCTGGGTAAGTTTTCTACCACTGAGCTGTGCCCTCAGCCTCTGGTCTGTAATGAGTTTTAACCAACAACATGATTATATGCTAAATCCTGCAAGTCCTCCTACCAAGTCATCAAAGATATTATGTGCCTTGGAAACATATGGATACACTTTTTTTTTTTTCTTTTTGGCTATCATTGAGCTATATCCCCAGTCCCTGGATATACCTTATTTTACTTATCCATTCATAAGTTGATGGAGATTTTGGCTATTTCCAGTTTTTGGCTATTATAAATGTTGAAATGAGCATTCATGCACATTTCTTGTGCAGACTTATGTTCTTATTTTTCTTGGGGGTACTGAGGATTGAACCCAAGATTGTTCTGCTTCTGATCTACATTCCCAGTCTTTTCTAATTTTACTTTGAAACAGGGTTTCACCAAGTTGCCCAGGTAGATCTTGAACTTGTGATCCTCCTGCCTCAGACTTCCCAGTAGCTGAGATTACAGGCATGCACCACTGCCTGATTTATTGGTTTCAGTTTTGAAGTCTTGTACAGTCAACAAGGCCAAAGCTCAGAAGATAGGGATGGGAATCAAAAGGACTGGCAAACCTCCTAAAAAAGGCACACAAGATAGTTGGGTAGTATCTTCATATGACTATGACAGAACAACATCTGGTTCTCAGATTTCTAGGTACAGATACTGCACAAACTTAGAAGACATCAGCATAAACATCAAACACCAACTCATTAATTTTATTAATGTACAATGTTTGGGGCAAGGACAGGTTTTCTTTCCAGCGGCCTATCTATTATGGCTGCCATTGAAGGTATTACCTTCCTAAAATGAGGGTTAAAAGAATGCTAAACTATTAATCAAAGAGTGAACCATAGGAAAAAAGAAGAAAAAAGAGAGATTGAGACAGTGAGTTCATTGAGTGATTCAGAAAACAGTAAAGTCTGATTAACTATTTCCAGCCCAACAAAAGAGAACTTCTCTCTAGTGACAAAAATAGCCACATTGACTAAGTTTGGAATTTCAAATTGCAGAGCTAATCACTGCAGTGTTATTTTTATAATATATTCAGAGCATTAGGCATCCATTACAATTTTGACTACGAGGACCATGCAGCAAGGAATTCAGAAAATGTGGACCATGAAGTATCTGATGAAAAAACTAAGATATGCAATTGTATTTTAACTCAAAATTCATTGATTAAAGCAAACACACACAAAAAAAACTTGATGTGAAATACATAGAAATGCTCAGTGGTTATATTAGGGATGTAGTCTTGAGTGACTTGTCTTTAATTTCACTGTTTTTCAAATTGATTTCTTTTTGGTACCAGAGATTGAACCCAGGGGTGCTTAACCACTGAGCCACATCCCCAGCCCTTTTTATTTTGAGACACAGGGTCTTTCTAAATTGCTTAGAGCCTCCCTAAATTGCTGAGGCTGGCTTTGAACTCATGATCCTCCTGCCTCAGCCTCCCAAGCCCCTGGGAATAGAGACGTGAGCCATTATGCCAGCTCTCAAATTGATTTCTCAGTAATTAAAAAAATCAAAGGTGGGTTGTGAGAGAGACACAGAGTCAATAGATAACTCTCCAGCTCTTTTTTTGTTCTTTTTCTGACAGAAGTAGATTGACAAAATGATATAGTATATCCCAATTTCTACAAATCTGAATTTGATTTTGACAAATCTCTTGATCAAGGTTCTTTGGGTTACAAGTAACATAAGACTTGTTCATGTAAAATAGAGATACTGCATATAATCCAAGGGATAAAGTTCATTTGAGGAGAGAAATCAGAGGCTGGAATGTTATTTGCATCTTAACAGGACTACGCAGCCTCTTGTTCCTGGGTTGTTTCTATACAACTGCTTCATTCTGTCTCTTCCCACCTTTCACCCTTAAGCCTCTGTTCTCAAGTGTCTCAGATCCATACAGAGTAAGCATGCTGCTCAGTCCTTTAAAATCCAGTTGACCAACTTGGGTCCGGAGTCCACTGCTGGACTGGGGTTTGGCACTGAAGGCTGGGATAAGGTTATGCAATACAAATTTGGCTGTAAGGTACCATATTGGGTTAGGGGAAGATTTCAGAGAAGGGAGTCATGGCTTGGCAGACAAGTAAGTTACAATCTGTTTTCACTAAGTTCTCAGGATCAAGACAGAGAAATAGGGATTCAATAGCCAAGAAAATATTGCAGCTGTTTGATGACCACACCCAAAGAAGATAAATAAATCCTGCCAGAGGATTCTTTTTTTTTTTTTTTTAAATATTTATTTTTTAGTTGTAGGTGGACACAATAGCTTTATTTTATTTCTATGTGGTGCTGAGGATCGAACCCAGTGCCTCCCGCGTGCTAGGCGAGCACGCTACCACTGCGCCATAACCCCAGCCCCCTGCCAGAGGATTCTTGAAGGAGTGGCTCTCAGACCTTAGAAGTCAATCCGTACCAAGTCCTTGTTTCCTGGGCCTAGTGAATTTGCCCTTGCACTTTCCCTAAGATCCTTCCAATTCCTCCTCTATCTACACTCCTAGCTACTGAAGACTTCTTATCTGAGAGAAATAGAAGGAATCAGAACTAATTATGTTTATCTTAGTTAATTAGAACTAATTATGTTTATCTTAATTATTTAATTAATTAAATATACCAACTGACATATCTATACTCACATGATCTTCTTTTCATTCTAGAGAACAGATTTGTCTAGATGAACTCTCTACTCCACAGTGAGATGGAATTGTATTTCCTCTCATTTAAGTTCACATCCACTTCGGAGGCTAAGACAGGAGGATTGCAAGTTTGAGGCCAGCCTCAGCGTCTTAGCGAGATCCTGCCTCAAACTAAAAAAATAAAAAGGATTGGGGATATAACTCAGGGGACCTGGGCTCGATCCTTAGTACCAAAAAAAAGGTTTGCATCTATAATCATCCTCCCACTTCCACATCACATCACCAATTTTTCTTTTACTGGATCATGGCTATCATCATACAACCACAGTGCAATATGGAAGAAAAAAACCTAGCCCCCTCAAATAAAGCCATTATGTCACCTACATTGCCAGTCAGCCATAAAGAATCAGCAGATGAACAAAACCAAAAATTTTTTAGAAACTTTCATTTTTCTAGTCCTTTTAAACAAATATTGTGTCCTCTGAAAAATGTTTTAGCAATCTTTAAAAATAGTTTTCCAAATTGGTTAAACTATGATCAACACCATAGAATACCATGTAATGTTTGCTCTGCTGGGATTTTCCAAGATTCAAGTCTAGTTATTCATCTAGAAGAGATGAGAGGCAACAGGTGTGGGTCTTGAGGAGAATTAGCATTCTCTTGTAAAACAATTATTTCAGAAGAGGTCATTACAGGCTCTTAAAGGAAGGGAAGGGTAATCTTTACAGATAGATGGGCCAGATTCCTATTGGTGCTGTCATAAATTTGGTAGCTTAAAATAATACAAACTTATTATTTTACATTTCTGGAGGCATCACAGGGCTAAATTGAGGTGTCATAAGACTGCATTCTTTCTGGAGGCTTTAGAGAACTGCTCTCCTTGACCTATCTAGTTTCTAAAAAGAACCTATGTTCCTTGGCATGTGGCTTTGTAAACCATCTTTAAAGCCAACAGGGTAGCACTTTCAAATCTCTGGGATCTGACTCAGATCCTCCTGCCTTCTTCTTATGAGGACCCTTGTAATAACACTGGGCCCACCCAGATAATCTATGATAATCTTAATAACCTTAATCACATCTTGACAAATCCCTTTGTCACATAAAGGAACATACTCATGGGTTTTGGGGACTAGGACATGGATATTTTGGGGAACCATTATTTTGCCTATCACAGTAGAGGAATAGTTTTTATACTCACAAGGAAGTCTTGGCAGGATTTGTGTGTGTGTGTGTGTGTGTGTGTGTTTGTATGGTACTAGGGATTTCACTCAGGGCCTTGTACATGCAAGGTAAATGTTCTACCGCTAAGTTACACCCCCAGCGCCCACTGCACCCATTAGAAACTTCTGACAGTCTGGTTAAGATGCCCAGGCTGGCCTCGAACTTGCTATCCTCCTGCCTTAGCCCCAATTACGTGGGATTACAGGCCTGTGCCACTGTGCCTGGCTGACTTGGCAGAATTAAGCAGTTACTCTTGCTTGGTGGAAATGCCTAAACTCTGTCTAAAATATGTCTAAAAAAGTAGAATTTTCAGAATTCCACTTTTTCCCGATCAATATCTTAAGATCATGCAAGTATATTCAATTTGCTTTATATTTTAGCCACCTGTACCATCAAATTTTGAGTTTTTCTTCTGAAATCATAACTCTGACCTGAGCAAGTTATTTCATATTTTTCCAGGACGGTAAGAAATTTTCTTGTGACTTATTCAGGTTTTGATGTAGGAATTTAAAGTTTTCAATTTATCATTTTCTTTCTCTAAGTTCTCCAGTGTACTTTTCAAATACCCAAACCACTCTATAATCCTTGTACCCTTTATTTCCATGACATTACCCCATTACAGCAACTTCTTGGGTCATCCAAGGTAATAATAAATTAACAATTTTGCCACTGTATGCCATGGACTACCAATGCCATCATCATTTGCCATGAGATCATTAAAATGTTTAAACCTAATGGGATCAGACAACTAATTCCAACCCTGAATATTTTGAGCCTCCTGAAAATCACTTCCATTACCAACAAATAGCTGTAGTGAGGAAAAAGTCACTTGCAATATTATGGAATAGAGAGATTGAAAGTAGCAACTAAGGGTTACATGGATATAGGAAACACTAATGAAGATCTGTAGTTACCACTGAAGTATTAGAGAACACTCACTAATGACTTTGGCTTGAAGGATAAGTTGGAACATTGAGAATAAAAAGCCAGAATTTGCAAAAAAGTCTGAGAAGCCATTGTGTTCGGATACTACATATGCAAAGTGGGAGTCTGTGCAGAGATCTGGGAAGTGTCACGACTTCCTGGGAGAAGCCTGTGAAGCTGCTTACAATATCCTGAGAATACAAGCTTCCATTTTCTACCTTCCTATTCTATTGTGAGTACTTATTATGGTCTGAATGTTTGTCTCCCTAAAATCCATTGGCTGAAACCTTAACCTCCAAGGTGATGGTATCAGGAAGTCAGGTGTTTAGGAGGTGATTAGATGAAGGCTCTACCCTCATGAATGGGAACAATGCCTTCATTAAAAAGAAAAGGCCCCAGAGATCTTTGTCCCTTCCACCCTGTGAGGGCCCATGAACTAGTGCTATGAACTAGGAAGTGGGCCCTTACCAAATGCAGAATCTGCCAACACTTATCTTAGACTCTCCAGTTTCCACAAAGGTGAGAAATAAATTTCTGTTTATAAGATACCCAATCTTTGGCACAACATCTTATCATAGTAGTCCAAATGGAATATAATGTACTTCATGTTGGCAAACTCTAACTCAGTACCACAAAGGGGAGGAGATTCTGGAAAATGTTCCTGGCTTCTTCTCCTCTTTAATGCAGAGATAAAATAAGTAGATAGCAGTAATGTAAAGTTGACAACTAACAAATCAGCACAATTAGAATACTTTAGATTTAGAGAAATAAAATGGCAAGTCAAACTGGTTTAAATGCTAAAGAGAATTTACTAAGTCTCATATCTAAGTCTAGGTGTACAGGTTAAGAGAAAATTGTTCTCAAAGAATGTGACCAGGACCTCTGATCCTCTCTGTCATGTCTCAGGAACTTTTTGTTACTGTTTGATTCTTACATTCATAGGTAAAAATCTTTCTGTAGCAAAATGGCTACCAGTGGTTCCTCCAGTTAGATGCTTATATTTGGGGGTTAAGAAGAGTGTTGCTTCACTCAAAATCAAAAGAAGTTTTGATGTGATTGGCTGGCTTAGGGTCTGTGCTCTTCCAGAAATAAACAATGTGACCAGGGATGATAAATTCATCTGATAAGCTGATACACTGTTCTTTATGCCCCCCACCCATGTTCCACTGGTTGCTCCTGCATTATTACTAAGAGAAGATAAAATTGATGTTGGGAGTCCCCAAATATCAAATGCCTATTATAGTAGCCAAAATATCAAGGACATGAACCAGCTAAACAGAAAAACCCCTCCTATTATGGCCAGAGGTACTACCTGATACGTGTCATAATTTTTAAAGCATTACTTTTGAGCAACTGTACTGAGTCTAAGAGCCTGAGAACTCTTAGTTGTGGCGTAAGAAGGCAATTACTCTGATGCAGCTTAAATGGGGTGAGGAATATCAAATAACTTACAGCCACTGCAACAAAGAAAAGGCTCCAAATAGCCACAGGACAGAGACGTTTTCCTAAACTTTTTCTTAGGCTTTCAGTGTTTGTTAGTTGAGCCTTAATGTGAAAACCTTGACTTTTCTGTAGTATATTCTCTTTCATAATTACTTCCTTGAACTGTAGTTCCTGCAAACTAAGTGGAACAATTATAAAATTAGCAGCTACAGAATTTAAAAGTACTTTATGAAGTAAAACCTGATGATATTTGGTCTCATCCTTAGTCCTTGGGGAAAGAAAGAAGTCTGGAGTATCCAAGAGGGCAGAGCTCAATCAAATAATTGTGCTTATTGCAATACCTAAGGATAGAATTATGGTCAACCCTGGTTGTAGTTGCTAACCAAAGTATCATGCCAGAACTTCCAGAAGAGAGAAAACAGAAGAAAAATATTGAAATTGAACAAAAATGTGAATCTACCTGAGTTTTTATTGGAAATATTATTACTATCAATCCAACTCTGAAGTTTTATTGACCCTTGCTGTCATTTGAGTATGTTTTTCTTCACAGAAAAAACAACTCTAGAAAAGCTAAAAAAGCTAAGTCACTTAACCATACAGAAATAATACCCTTTTTTTGTAGATTTTCCCCATCAAAAGAAATCAACCAAAAGATGCTAAAATATAGTCAACTCATCTCAGTGACCTTTTAAACCATTTCCTTGATGCCCTGCTACAATCCACTTGTCCACACCATATCTAAAATGATCCACTTAAATGTTTAAGTCACAACATATCTTTAATCTGCTCAAAACCTTTTCTTTACTTCTCAATTTTAAAAATAAAAGCAAAATGTTAATCCTAGCTTACTCGGCCCTAGGTGAACTAGCCTCTATTGTTCATTATAAAAGCCAACCACTCCTGGTTGAGATGTACTCTTTGCTGTGCAGTCTTCGGTAAGCTTTGTGTACAGCTCTCTCTCTCACTTCCTTCAGGGCTCTACTTAAAAAAAAATTATCCCCTTAAAGAGCCTTCTCTCACAACCTATAGCGCACATTCTATCTTCAGTACTTCATTACTCTTCTTCCTACCACTATTGAAAACTATATTACATTATCTATTTACTTTGCCTGTCCTTTGTTTCTCCCACCAAATTATCAGCTTCATGAGACCAAAGGCCTTGTCACTTTGGGTCACTGTTTTATTACCAGCACCAGATGCTCCTTGTGCCATAAATGCGTTGCATGGTTAAATGTGAACAAATAGGAATTACCCCAGTATTTATTTTCTAAGAAGCATTTAGATGAATCAAGATATATTTTGCAGGCAGGAGTTGGTGACTTACTAGATGTTGGTGGGAGGGGGGGGATATTAAAGATGGCTCCTTGGTTTTTGGATGAAGCACAAGGGCAGGAGGAGGTGTTATTTACTGAGACAAGGAAGATCAAAGAAGTATATTTGTAGGAAAGATTTAGTTCATTTTTAGGTATCTAAAGTTTGATATGTCTATGGACATCCAAGTGAAGATGTGTGGAGAGCAGTGGCTTGGATCATGACCTCTGACTGTCTTGGCTGCGTTTGAGCTGGGAACTTCTGTGCAAAGGTGCAGGTCAAGATTGCCTAGTTGGTATAGTGACCCCTGGCCTGAGGAAACTCAGGCACAGAGTTATATCAGCCTGGACCTTGAGCTCAGGTACCAGCTGCCAGGGATAGAGAACTCTGAGCATAACAAGATAATCCTATTGTCTCACCAGTGCTGCGTCCTTCAGATCGCCTGCTTTGCAGAAACTTTCTACAAATAACCTTTTGATGATAAAGCCTTTATAACAAACAAGCTGAGCTAGTTCTGGGTCCCAGTTGGACCTAGCTTTCTCTATGTATGTCTTTTCTCAATCTCCTATTGCCCCTTGCCAGTTTCTGAATTAACAGCCGCATGGCAGAGATGTTAAGTAGTTAGATGGACACGTAGGCCTGGAGTGAGATGACTAAATTCCTTATTATGTGAATCAAAGTAGTTATTCTTTAATTGCTTCTAAAGGTACCCTTTTAATGGTCCTCTAGTTAAGCAGGACTAAAAACCTACGGTACCTAGACTTCATTGCTGAAACAAAACCTGATAGTTCGCATTGAACTTTTATTACCTGAGTGAAGTGACAACTTATTGACAATCAAGAATGATGATACAGAATGTTTACTATATGGGCATTTAATCACTTCACTTAAAACTACAAGCTAACTCTCAACAAAATGCTTAAATCCTACCGAGGGTGTTCTTCAAGTGAGTAAATGGGTCAATATAGGATACAGACTAACTTGGTTATAGAAAAAGCTCAAGTATGTGAACCTTTCTGCTGTTTCTTCTACAGTTTATCCTAGATTGCCAAGTGGAATACATATTTTATTTTTAAAATCTGAACAGTTTATCTCCTGCCAAATCTGCAGGTGTCTAGCAGATAAAAACGGTGACTCCTTGACTTAGGTGTATGAATCTTGTCTTAGTAAAATGATTCCAGTTTAAGTCTCCAATGAACTTTTGTTGCTTTTTATGAGTACTCTAGTTTTTTTCCTGCAGTTACTGCTTTACAAGGGTAAATTCAATAAGGATCTTGCATTTTGGTGTGTTACTATGAATCTCTTAAAGCTATGGAATTTCTAATGTCCTGGACCTTCAGAGAAGATAGTTTTCTTCCCAGTGATTTAAGCCTGTTCAATAAAGTATTTCTAGCAACTTAAACATTCAGTTCTTACTTATGAATGTATAATAAAGTTTTTTCCTCTTAAGACGGTACAAACATCAAGAGATTTGAAGTTCTTTTTATGCCAAAGATGAAGTGAGATGGTGAGAAGGTGCATTTTAAGTTCCTGGAAACTCATCTAGTTTGTCTGAAAGGCCCTAAATCTAACCAGCTGGACATACCTAGTATTTTCTCATTCAATAATTCAACTTGCAAATGTAGATATATGTATCTGTGTGTGTGTGTGTGTGTGTGTGTATAAGAGAGAGAGAGAGCACTTGCACATGTATGTTTAAGAGAGAACTATACAGCCGATACACAGACATTATTTTTGCTCTCTATGAACTCATGGTCTAGTTGATTACCGTAAGAATAACAGATGTAAGGATATGAGGCTGTGACGCAGGAGAATTAATTTTGCCTAAAGGGGTCTGTGAAGACTTGACAAATACCAACATTTGATTGGAGTTTTGAAGGATGGATAGGCATTTAGTAGGCGGATGAGGAATATTAAACAGGGTTAGAGTTAAGCAAGTTCTAAGAAGTGTTGGGTGGATGTAGGAGCACAGGATGTAGAAATTTAAGCCACAACATGAAGAGTGTTCAGTAATATGGTATCATACACTATCACATAGCATATAGCAAATGTGTTTAAAATCACTCCTAGGTTGACTGGAAATTTTTATATAAATTCTAAGGATTACAAAAGCTACTGGGTTGCATGTGAATTAACAAAGGACCTTTTGGAAAAGTTGCTAATACTAAAAGGTAGGCAAGTCTAAGGATATTTTAAGAGTAAATGAAACCATGGAATCATTCTCTTTTTGCAGTGCTGGGGATTAAATCCAGGGCCTTGTGCACATTAGGCAAGCATTCTACCACTGAGCCACATTACCAACATAGTTATCTTATCTTGGAGCCAGAAAAGATTCAAGAGACCTCCCTTTGATTCATCTTATTAGTGGTCTCCAACCTGCTCAAACCAAAGGTTTGAGCACAATAGCCACTTTATCAGTAGCTAACATCCTGGCAGGTGACGACAAACGTGGAGTCATTACCAATTTAGACAAACTTTCTTGCCATTCTCTTTCTATGATTTGCTTAATATATACAGGATTTCAGGAAGACTGCATTTTAAAGACATTTTTAAAATTTTACTTGTATTCTTTAGTTTTAAGTAGTCTACGATGCAAATTATGTAATTAACTTTATTTTTTTCTTCCTTTGAGATTTTTGGATAGCGTCCAATATAAATTCATTGAGTATATAATGGAAAACATATATCTAAAATCTTGAGAGTTCTATGCTGTATTTTGCAAACTTTTCCAAACCTAACCTGCAACATGCAGAATAGGCAAATAATTATTTGTTGACCACCAAAGTACCTAGAAACTTCTTTTTTTTCCTAAGGATAGTTGCAGGAAGCTGAAAATCTCAAAACCCCAATAAATCCAGCTTCGAGCCAAGGCTGGAATATCTAATAAATCTATTAATGAACAATTTTACTGTTATTCTGAATGACACACCTAACGGTGTTTAAAGAAATAAAACAAACCACACAACCACCTCAATACAACAAATTCAGAAACCTCGTAAAGATGATTCACGGCATTTAAACATCCTATTTAGTACAAGGACTAAAAACCATTAAACTAAACGAACCCTCGGTTGATTTAACATACTTCCCAACTCTCACTAATTTAAAAGAACCATGGTAGACTTTAGGATCTCCTAATAACGCAAGCAAAGCAAAATCAATCCCGGTTCCTTAAAATATGCGTTACCTGCTTCTTTTGATGAAAAATTTCAGGAGAAAAGCAGACAAGCACAAATCCTAGTTGGAAAGCAAATCTTAAAAGAAAAGGTAGCCCTAGTCGTCAGCGACCTCAGCCTGCTGCCCAGGCAAGGCCCGCGGCGGCCGTAGGGAACCTCAATGTCACCGAGTTCGGGCGGGGATGGCGGGCGGAGGAGCTGCGGCTGTCAAGTGCAGGCGCGCGGTCCGCAGCGACGCTTCGCTTCACGCACTGAGCCCGGAGTCCCAAGGCACCGCGGTAGACACAGCCGGCATAAGCGGATGCCTCTTCACGGTAGTCTCCTTTCTCAGGCTGGGCACTCCAGGACGTAAGAAGTGCCTGGAGTACTCTCATCCCAAAGTCGCAGGCGCGCAGGGCAGGTGCCTTCCGCTAGCCGCAACCACACCCTTTCCCGATACCGTCGTTCTGACCCGCTTGGTAGGGAGGTAAGTGGACTCCAGGAATCCTGGGAAGGGCGGGGGAGGAGGAAGGAGCCTCTCTAGCAGCGCCTTCTAACCAACGCTCCTTGTTCTCGATGCTCCCCCCGCGGCCGTGTTACCGCACGTCACTTCCTGTTCCTTTTAAAGGACCCACACAGTGCGGCTCCGCGCGTGCGAGGAAGGTAAAAAAGAGAGCGAGAGGGCGGGACCGAGGAGAAAGGGGGTGGGGGAGAAACTAGCGGTAGAGGGGGCGGGGGAGGCGCAAAGGGCGCGCTCTGGCGTCACGTGACCGGGACGCGCCGTTCTTCCGTCGGCCATTTTAGGTGGTCCGCGGCGGCGCCATTAAAGCGAGGAGGAGGCAAGAGTGGCCGCCGCTGCTGCTTATTCTTTTTTAGTGCAGCCAGAGATAGTGGGAGTGCGCGCCGCACGACAGTGGGAGGCGAGGGGGGCAGGCCAGGGAGAGGCGCAGGAGCCTTTGCAGCCACGCGCACGCCTTCTGTCTTGTGTGCTTCGCGAGGTAGAGCGGGCGCGCGGCAGCGGCGGGGATTACTTTGCTGCTAGTTTCGGTTCGCGGCAGCGGCGGGTGTAGTCTCGGCGGCGGCGGAGGCAGTAGCACTATGTCGGAGGAGCAGTTCGGCGGGGACGGGGCGGCGGCGGCGGCAACGGCGGCGGTAGGCGGCTCAGCGGGCGAGCAGGAGGGAGCCATGGTGGCGGCGGCGCAGGGGACAGCAGCGGCGGCGGCGGCGGGAAGCGGAGCTGGGACCGGGGGCGGAACCGCGGCTGGAGGTACCGAAGGAGGCAGCGCCGAATCGGAGGGGACGAAGATCGACGCCAGTAAGAACGAGGAGGATGAAGGGTGAGTAAGGGGCAGCCCATGATAGTGAGGCCCAACTAGGCCCCCTCCCCCTCCCTGTCCCCCGCCATTAGGCCTCGCTCCCGCTCTCTGCCCTCCCTCCAGGCTCCCTTGCAGCCTCCCTGCTCTGGTCTCCTCTTTGCTGTATTGGGCTCTTTGGAGCCTTCATTTCCTTCTTCCCCTGACTGCTTACTGCCCCCTCCCCCATCACACACGTTTCCACCTTTAGCCGTCACCATGCTGCTCCCCGGCCCGCCCTCCTTTCCTCCCTCGCCACGGGTCTCCTCCCACCGACTTAGCCGCCAGGATTTTTTCCCGCCTGTCGAGGACACCTTTTTTCCTGTTCCACTGTCCTCTCTTTTTCCTGTTTTCTGACATCTTGGACAAAAAAAAAAAAATGCAAACAAACAAAAAAAGGCCTTTCTGCCAGGATTACTGAGGTTTATTTGGTGTTTCCCCACCGTTAACGAGACAAGATTGTTTGTAAGCACTTGCTTTGGGGAACGTGTAGATCGTCCATCTCTTTCTCCCGCGTCGGCTTCAGGCCGAATGTTTTTCAGTATTTTAAGTAAGTTTCGCCTTAGGACTGGTTCG
Source organism: Xerus rutilus (assembly GCA_028644305.1). NCBI lineage: Eukaryota > Metazoa > Chordata > Mammalia > Rodentia > Sciuridae > Xerus > Xerus rutilus. The sequence continues at coordinate 62,497,144 of CM053408.1, forward strand.
TTTTTTTCACTTCACGCAGTCACACAACGTTACGCCTGTGTAGGCCTTTCATTTCCACCCATGGGACAAATTGGGCCTGCTAAAATGCCCGGAATCCCTTTTAGTACGTTGGTTTTGCTCCGCGGGCTCTCCTTAAATTCTTTCCCTAGTCAGCGGGGCCTGCACTTGACTGGAGCGGTTCCTTCCTCTGGCCTGCTGCCTGCCCTTCCCCCCATCCCACTGAGTTATTCTAACCGCGCACCCTTTTCGCGCCCTCAGCTATTGGGTTTCCCAACTATTCGTACAGATTGTGCTGTTAACTTTTTCTGTGCACCTTAATTTTTTTACATCTCTGTCCCCTTCTCGGTGCCCAGGAGCCTTTTTTGGGTTTCATTTTCACCTCACCCACAATTAAATGATAATCCATCCACCATTTTTCATAAAATGAACAGATGCTATGTCGTGCTGTGGGATAAACTTTTTTTCTTTGCAAGTTTTGAATACAAACTTGCTTCCTTTAATTGGAATAACATATTATCTAAAGCTGCTTTGATTATATTACAACGCAGCGTTAATACACAGTTAGCAGGAGGGACTAAATCCCGGTTCTTAGTTGAGTTTCTCTTGTTCCCATTCCGGACTGTTGGTTTTGGGTTAATGCCTCCATTCCTTTTTGTAGTGGGGGGAGTGTGTGAAAAAAATTTTTTTTCTCGCTATAACAAGGAGAAAGCTTTTGGTGGAGGGTAAAAGCAGTATAAATGTCACTAACCCAGTATTAGAAAACATGATTTCCTTTACTGGGCAATAGCATAGAGTTCGGAGGGGGTGTTGGGGAAGCACTTTGAAATGAAGTTTTTTAATAATTCAGCCTAGGCAGACTCTTGTCAGGCTATTTACTGATGGTGCTGGCTTTGGGGAGCGGAGGTGGGAGGGGAAATGAACTTTTATTAATTAAATAAATAGAACTAATCTTGAATTATACATAGTGTAATTTGAAAAAATATGTTAAATATTGGGAAACTTAAGCCTTTAACATTTTGGTTTTTGCTTTTTGAATTCTGTTCTTGGGACAGACACCAAAATGATAAATTATAACTTAAGTTTGGGGCCGGCTTTTTTGTTAGTCCTGAGTTTTCAAATCACAAAGCAGCTGCCTTTTGTAGTTAGCTGCTGTTGAACTGAAGTGTAAATGAGTTAAAAGTTTTTAACCCTAACAATGTCAAAAACTAAAACTAGAATTTTGATTGGTTGCTGTACCGGTTGTTAATTCCCTAGCCATTCAAACTCCTCCCCACGACACACTGAAGCTGCGACGGCACAGCGGGAAGAATGGTAAAACTTTTAAATTTTATTTCTGTATTATAAAGGTTTCAATAGTCATAACTTGAAGAGGCTGTGTATTGGTTAGTTGCCCATTGATCCCCAGGAAATTTTAGACATTGATTGAATAGGATATCTTATGCCTGGGATATAAAACCTTTTTAGGTAATGAGTATAATCTTTGGGCAAAACTGATGCCATTACATGGTATTTGGTCTGTGGTAATGCATGTAATTACATTTTGGCCAGTTTAAAGCTAAATACAATTAGTACTGTTTTTTTATATTTGGGCAAAAAAGTGTTATGTCACGTTTATTTTTGTTAAGATGAAAATTAATTTTGAAATTCTAAGATTAATGCTAAATGTGAAGACTACTTGAAATTCTGTTAGAAATGTCTTGCATGTTATACTGGAGTATTCTGGAGATGTCAAAAGTCAACATTCTTTAAGAGTTCTGTGAGCATATTATACAAAAATGTCTTTTTTTCCTTAACAATATTTGTAAGTATTCTTTTAATAAGAATTGGATATGTGCCATTCAGAGATGGGCTTATGTGGCTTTCCACTATAGCTCTTACCAGGTTTTTTATTTTCAGTGTGATTTGGCTGGAATGTTAATTGCAGTTTGTTGACATGTATGCGCAATTGCATGACTTCTCTTAAAGGCTGGTAGGTTGAGTATTGTTCTTTTTATCCTGTGATCCCCCTTCCCCCTATGTCAGTCTTCTTGTCTTCAGGATCATACTTGCATATTTCAGGCAATAATTTGCAGATAGTTGCCTTGTATCTGTACAAACTATATTTGAAGAATCCATTTGGTAACATTTGAATTTTATACAAGGTTTACTTACTGTATTCTCATCCACTGAAATTTGTCTAGTTTTAGTTTAGCTATAAAGTAGACTGACAACAGGCAAAGGAAAAAGCAAAAAGTTATAAAGAACTGGAGTCAAAGTTTGACATATTGAATAAAAATGTTTAAGACAAACAATCCCTCTATTTTGATGGCTAGAGGGCACAAATGACTCAATTTCACTGCTAGTTAATAGTGGCATGTTAAGATTAAACGACATAACTATATTTGACTTACGCCATAATCCATTTCAAATCTTTTTTTATTTTTATTTTTTTAAATCCTTTATTTTATTTATTTATGTATTTTGTATGTGGTGCTGAGGATAGAACCCAGTTCCTCACATGTAAGAGGCAAGCACTCTACCACTGAGCCATGACCCCAACCCCTTATTTTTATTTTTTAGTGGTAAATGAATACAATACCTTTATTTATTTATTTACTTTATGTGGTGCTGATGATCGAATCCAGTGCCCCACACATGCAAGGCAAGCATTCTACCACTGAGCCACAACCCCAGCCCCCCCCCCATTTCAAATCTTATGTAATTGTTTCCAGATATTTGAAATGACCATAAACAATTAGATGTGAAGGTGGCTGTTGACTCATACCAGAATTATCCTTCGCCTGCTATCTAGAACTGTGTGATTCTATAGCTTTTTTAGGCAGCCTCTTTTATGGAAAATTGACAACTATTTGTAGTTAATGAACATTTTAAATTATGACCAATTGCTATCCACTGAAAGATTTCACTGAGATTCATTTTAAGTTAAGCAAGGTTGCACTTAAAAAGTAGTTATCTTTTTTGAGATGAGATCTTAATGTTGCCCCGGCTAGTCTTGAACCTGTGGGCTCCAGTGGTCCTCTGACTTCATCTTCCTCAGTAACTGGGACTATAGGCACACAGTACCATACCTGGTATTTTTTGTTTTAAACTCTAATATTTGGCATGATAATTGCCCAGTCTAGCCCAATTTTGTTGCAGGTATTAAATCTTTGAGAAAAAAAACTCAGGATCTTTAAGACTTTTTTTTTCAATCTACACACTTGCCAACCTAAGTTTCTGTCTATCACATGGAAAGATATTAGGCAGGAGTTTCATTGTATAGTCTCAGTGGTGAGGATAAAACTGTTTAGTAGATAGAAAATCATATAAATTCATTTTAGTAAAATTCTATGTATTTTTAAAAATTTTAAGATGTGATTACAATTTCATTATTAAAATATTTTTGAGATCAATTTGTTGTGGACATGGTTTTGTTTCCTTTTGCATATGAGAATGAGCAGTTATTTTTAGGAAGGTATCTTTAGTTCTAGTGAATATTTTCATAGTTTACTGTGTGGCTAGAGAATAAATGTTCATTCCCATAGTAAAATGACATCCAGAGTCTTTGCCTCCCACCCCCTGTACTGGAGATTGAACCCAGGGGTGCTTTACCACTGAGCTATTTCCCAGCCCTTTAATTTTTTTTATTTTGAGATAAGATCCTTTAAATTGCCCAGACTGGCCTGGAACTTGTAATTTTTCTGCCTCAGCCTCCAGACTCTTTGGGATTATAGGTGTATGCAAGCAATCCTGGCTACCTTGTTTTAATCTTTATAGCATTAACATCACTAGTTTTTACTTAAAAACAGTTGCATTAGAATTTCTCGTTTTGCTTTGTTGTGTGGACTTGTTCTGTTCTCTGCGGTGCTATAGTAGATACTATATCTACTGTTGCAGATACTTTAAAATTACCTAGTGTCTGATGAAATACTCATGCCATGTAGCAAGCTATCTGGATTAGTGTTTTTAATGATTTTAACAGTGGAAAACTAGAGTTGTGTTAATTTTCACACACTTTTATGAAGTACGTGGGTTGATTTTAACCAAACCTCCCCACCCCAGCTTTCAATAGGGTAGGAAGCAAAGTAGTCCCATTCACATATAAAAGTATAGCGGTGTTTCTCTATTAACAGGATAGTAGTAGTCTGGCTTCTATAACTTAGTAATAAGCTCAAGTGTGATTATTTCAGAGAATATTGCTGTAGATTACTTCCTGTCTATTATTAAAAGAGGGCTCCACATTTTTGTTTAAAGTACTTGCAATTATAATCTATACCTTAGTGCTTCTGGGACAATCTGAACATTGTTTTGTAAAGTAATTACTTTTATAGTAGGCCCAAGCCAAATATACTGGCCTTTTATTCAGTAAAGTTTGCCAGAAACTGTTGAGATCCTGAATAGATAGGTCTTAGTGTTAACTTTCTTTGAAACCTTTGACAGCTCTCCTTGGGGTTAGAATTGCAGAAAATGCTGTTTCCAAATCTTGACATGGTGAAGATTTAAGGGAATAGTTTTTGATTGTTTTACTTTTTTTTTTTTTTTAATGGTGCTGGGGATTGAACCTGTGCGTGGTAGGCAAGCATGTTCTATAGACCCTGAGTTACATCCCCAGCCTGGGAGTATTAAATAATTCTTTACATTCAAATTCTCATCTCTTAGGAAAAATAATATAAATTATATAATCTTTTAATGTTGGAATTGGGGGCTATTGAAGTTTTTCATTACTACTATTGAGGAAAATATTTACCTCAAACTTATTTTTTTCTAGTCATGTGACCCCTTCTATAAATCATTGTATATTTTTAATAATGTATGGATGCTTTGTCATATGCAAAGCTTCCCTAATAGACTTTGTTTTGGTGTCATTGTGGCCATCATGAAGGATGATAGTTTTATTTTAAGTAATTATATAAGTCATGATTGGAAATATTTAAAAAGGAATAGGATAACTGTCCCATTCCATTTATAGCTGTGTGCCTTAAGTTTGTGCAAATTAAATGGAATGGTACATAACTTATAACTCTGTTAGTCCAAGTTTGATTCGACTTTAGCTCTGCTTCAGCCTTACAGTAGATAGGGCGTTGAACTGGATGCTGGAAGCATGGGATCTGTTTCTCTTAACTTCACTTTCAACAGTGTGGTCTCAGGTAATATAACTTGTTTGTTACTTGGTTCGCTAATGTATATGTTGGAAACAATGCTCACCACAGGAAGATTGACTACATAGAATACTTTCATAGCTTGTGTATATTTATCCAGTACCCTAATAGTTGATACTGCCAATGATTTACTCCTGTGGAGTAAAGGTAAGCATATTTTAGTTTCTGGAGTATTATGTTGTATGTATGTTGGTGCTAGTTATTTAAGAACATTTGGGGATAGGGAGGGGAGAATACTATTTACTGGCAGTGTTTGTCTAATAAGGTGATAGCTTTAAGTATTGATTCATATACTGTAAACTCCTGCTTATCTAGATTTCAAACCACCAGACAGCTTGGGAAATCCACCCTCCACTCTTTGGTCTTACAAAATGGATGAAACTATTAGCAAATATTCTTAAAAAGCAGCCAGCAGATATCAACATGGAATGGACCCACCCCCAGTTTTTCCTTATGATGAAAACTATTATGTTTTTAAAGGATTGACAGATTCTAAAAATTCATCAGGAATGATCTAAAAATCATTTTCTGATTACAGCATTCATTTCCAATGGAAAGCTTCATAGAATTGTGACTATGTAATAATCTCAGTTAACCAGAACATTTACCTCTGTGTTAAAGAAATACCATTCCTTAACCTTTTAGGTAAATGGGAGTTTACATTATAAAGCTGGTTGAGAGTTTAAAAAGTTAAAACACAAGTCATTGTTTCCTTGTAATGAAATGAAGAAAAAAGGGAAATGATGGGTTAAGCAAAGTTTATTTTAGGAAATTAGATTTAATATAAAGGACTAGTCTTGCTTTGAAAATGCTTGATCTTTGTACATGTTAGTCTTGAGTAAAGAATTTTTCACATTTTAAAATGTCATAACATGCATAGAAAGCTGGGGGGAAACTGTAATAGTGGGGAAATAATCTACAATTTAGATTTTTTTGACTGAAGTATTTTGGGGGGGAATTTGCTTATTGCCCAATTTTGATGTAGTTGTGAATAGTTAAAAAATGTTTAAAAAGTAGAATGGAACTTAAAAGTCTGGTTATATTTTTGATTTGTGGAGTGTCAACTAATAAGATTAGTTTGTATACAAATTCTAAAATCACTTCTGTACCAAATGACATTATCTAGTTGTGAAATAACCTTCTCATTGTAGGTAACTAATGACTTAAGTTTAAAACCTGTGTTTCTGAGGAAAGTGCTCATGTCTTAGGGGCTGGTGAGATTTCATTATAATTTTATCATTTTATGACTTTAAAAGAATTATAATGATAAAATAGTAGAAAATGATTAAAATGTGAATTAATGATATGCTTGAGTAACATTTATTCTAATATGTGACAGTGATTGGCCAGTTATGGTACATACCTGATATGTATGAGCTTGACATTCTGTTGCATTTGTTAAACTGTCAGAACTTGTTATGAAGCCACATGTGAAATGAGTTCAGAAGTGTTTGAAAGTTATAGAATGCTTTTTTTTGGTTTTCTTATTTCAAAATTTTGAATAAGTATACACTTGAATAAAAGTGGAGCAGTAAATTACAGTGAAGACTTTTGTTAGGGAAGATGTCTTCAAAATATTGTTGGCTTTGGAGTGTTAAATCTTACTACCTCAATCTTCCAGTTAGTTTATTGATGGAGGAAACATAGGATTATTCAATAGAAGCATTTTCAGCCAGCCAGCACTATTCCTTTTATATTGCCTTTTATTTTAAATTACTTTTAAAGTGCTGGCGTGTATGTAGAGGACTACCAGGTCACCAAAATGATTCGTAGAAGCTACATTTAAGAGTTCTTAAATAAAATAGGATCTAATTTCTCTAGTCTGTGTTTTTTTTTTACATGCAATATTTAAATTTTTCTGGGGTATTTTAAGACTAGCAATGAAAATAATGTTAGGATCCATTTATATAAAACTTATTTTGTCCCTTTTTCTTTAATATTGGAAAGTTTATAAAGTCCATGCAGTTCAAAATTGAAACATTGAGTAAATGAAAAAGCTACATTATTATTAAATTGTGTTTAGATTATGCTTTACTCCAATATAATAACTTATTTTTCTTGACAGAATTTGTTGCTGTGTTCTGTATTAATCCAATTTAATCCCTCTTGCTGGTATCTTGAGTTAGGCTCTTTATAGATGGGTGAAGAATCTTAGAATTTTTTTCCTCTTAGAGTTATACTGTTAACAAATGATGGAGCTAGGATTTAAACATAGGCAGTTTGGCTTTTATTGCCTCTACACTTGAACTAAAAGGTGATTAAAAAGTCCTAGAAAGCAGCCTTGATTCCTGAGTGACACTGCATAGCATTTGGATAGTCATTTACACTGAGTCATGTGACTTCATGCTTGCCATTGAATTTTATAATTTGGTGTAATATCAGTAGCTATGAAAGCAAAGAATTGTTATTGCATAGGTGTTTTAAATTGCATAATGCATTGCTTTTGTGATTCTGAAATATTTAGCTCATAGTTAGGATTAAGAAATTATACTTTATCAATGAAATACTGTAGATGAAGTCCTATATTTAATGGGATTATTGATTCACTTACAACTAAGGATCAAATTTTAAACTTACGTTACAGCATTAGGAACCAGTTTTGTTGCTTCTTGAACAAGTCTTGGTAGTTTTAACTTGGCTGCTTAGGAATTTTCGAAGTTCTATCAACTTCATTGGAAAGTGTTTGCATCTCTACAGGAGTGACAGCAACTTGAAAATCAGTCTTTGTATTCAAGGCAGCAGAGGTAATCTGGACAGACAGTAGGTATTGTGCTTTAAGCAAGATATTCATATAAAATATAGATTATTTAAATTGGTATTTATACCAGTGCTTAGTTTGAAGAAAAATGCATGTCAGTGTTCTAGAGAGACTAAATAAGTGCTCATTCATCCAAAATTAAACAGATCTTTTCTTACTGTGATATACAGTTAATAGTTTGCTATGCTTACTGGATAAAGTTGGAATAGATTTAATATGTTCCATTTTAGTCTAGATGGAATGGATTTAGTATCATTTGTGGTATTGTTTATTCACTGATCTTATCAGTTGTTCAACAACCTTTCTTAGAGAAGAAAAAGCCAGAGGGCTTTTGGGCTGCCAAGATACTAATATTTATCTCAAAGAAGAACCTATTAGAGGCTGTTCCTCAGAAACTACATTTACCTTACACAAAATTTGAAACTTTTAAGAGTCAGCTACTTAAGTACAAAATGGAAAGGAGACACTTTTATAACAGCAACTGGTGATTAATATGGCAGAAATAAAAAGTAAAACTTGTTTTAAAAGCTAAGAAATGAAATGCTCTTGGTGTATCCATAAATAGCTGCCAAATTGCAGAGGACCTAATAGGCATTCTACAGTAGCATAATATGTTACGATTACTGACCCATAGACTGTTAAAACCATGATTGCTGTATTTGAGAAGGCAGAAGAGGTGTGATGTTTTGTAGTAAAACATTTCATTCCAAGTAGTTGAATGTTAAACAATAGGAGAGAAGATTAGGGAAGGCAGGTAGTGCTTTAAAGCAGGGTGGAATGCTGGGCTCCACATTCATTTAATCTTGCTGGAGTTTGACTATGCATTTCACTTTTTTTTTAAACTAGAAATAGTAATGTGTAAAAGTTGGTCAAAATATTTGATAGTCTGGATAAGCAGTATTTGATAGTTTAGAAAGGATAGTATCTTCAATGAACCCTTTTAGCTCCGAGGTTGACTAAACTTTAACAACTTCTAATGACTTACAGGTGGGAAGTTTCTTTAGCGAACACTTTACTGGGCCACTTGATGAATTAGTATAGTATGTTTATCTAATGATTAAGAAAATTAACTTCTTGCCTCTTAACAGCTGGGGCTTGAGAATAATAGAATGTTCCTCACCTATAGGTTTTAAAATTTCTTTGTAATTGTATTTGGTGGTGATAATAAATTAAGGACACTATGAATATAAACATTACTTAAATCAAAACTAGTTCTGTCTTTATTTGAATAGAGCAGACAGGATTTTCTTTCTTTTCAAATTTACCTTTTTAAAATAAGGCTCTTTTTAACTTTTCCATTTAGACTGCAGTAATTTTGAATTTTGTTTAGTTATTTTTGGTAAGTTTCTGTGATGATCACAGACATGATTTAATAGCTAATCTATCTGAATTTGTTACAGAACTTGGTTTTTATATCTGAGCAAGAGGTCATTACTGTGTAGTTAGTTCTGTCATTTGTTAAAAAGCTGGAGTCCTCACCTTGAAAGAGTAAACGTTGGTAATAGGCTTTTATATGTGAAGGAAGTACTCTGGATCTTTGGATTAAAAATAAGGTGTTTGTAGCAAATTATTTTTTGTATATTAGAAGTTGTATTATTCGAATGAAAGAAATGTGTATTAAGAAAATACCCTCAATTTTTTCATGTGATTGGCTATAAGTAAACATTTGAAATACACATTATAGGTGTTTGGGTTATGTTCATTTGATTATAAAGAGTTTTAAATGTTAATTCAAGCATGGAAATTTTGAGGAAGTCCTGAAAATTAAACACAAATGGACCAGCTCTAGAATACATGTGCACTTTGAAAACTTAACCTGAAATGAGAAGCACAGTGCGTCTAAAGTAAGACTTCTTTTGTGCTGAAAGTTAGTTTTGTCATTAGTAAACAAGTGTAGTAAAACAGTAAGATCAGTAACACCTCAGTTAATTAGGCATCTTAGGAGTAAAGAAGAAAGACCTTAATTCCAGGGGCAGTTAATTGACTTGATGCTGTAATGGGCTTCAGTGGCATATCTTAAAGATCCCAAGATGGAGATGTTCAGTATGAAAAACTTGTTTTAGTTTCTTTACAGAGCTGCAAGTTTTCCATCACTCCCCATGACCCACCCCCAGTAAGAAAGATGCAAAACCTTCAGCAAACTTAGTTTTTCTTATAAGGAAATTTTTTAGCCCTCACATAACAAATTCTGACAGTTTACCCTTAAAACTTTTTCAGTCTTGGCTTTTTAAAGTAATAGATGGTTTAAGTTTTGGAGTTCGTTCTTGCTTTCGCAAAGGAAGCAGATGGAAAAAGTATCACATAGCTGCTGCCATATCTGAGAATTTGGCCATTTTTTTGAAATATTAAGACTTAAACCTAAATTTTTTTTTCTTGCCCTGTATCTTTGTTCTTGTCTTGGTAGTTTTCCACTTACTACCTGTCACTTAGCATTTTTAAAGGTTTAAAAATGTTATTGCTGGTTAACTGAGGTTCTACTGTAAGTAAATCATCTAACAAGTGAATTGTGCTTCATTGGATAATTCTGTTCCTTAAATTGCTTGCATGATTGCTTTTGTCTTTAAGGACTAAGCATTTCACAACAGTTGATTATAACTTGGGAGATTTAGAACTTTTATTTTGTACTAAGAACTCTGCTAATGGGAAAGTTACTAAAAGTAGAGAATAAACTTAAGCATAGAAGGCTATGATCACTGGAGACTACTATGTAGCTTTTTGACAAGTTTAATGAAGATTTGGAAGAGAAATTTGAAACTAAGATTGTCTTACTATTAATGGTATTTTAGAAAAACTAGTATTTTTACTTGGTAACATATTTAATTTTTTTTTAAAGCCAAAAGACCTAATTTTCTGCTTGCTGATTATTTTATAATTTCTCAGCAGCAGTGATAAGCAAAGCATTTTTTTAATGTGGGGCTATGTAGGAAGAATGATATTTAATACACTGCCCAGTAAATTTGGTGGCAGTTTGGAAAAGATGTGTTAATGTGGATAATGCTTAAGGCGTTTCATTTTCTTTTTAGCATTTTAATACTGCTTTTTGTCTTTACAGGAAAATGTTTATAGGAGGCCTTAGCTGGGACACTACAAAGAAAGATCTGAAGGACTACTTTTCCAAATTTGGTGAAGTTGTAGACTGCACTCTGAAGTTAGATCCTATCACAGGGCGATCAAGGGGTTTTGGCTTTGTGCTATTTAAAGAGTCGGAGAGTGTAGATAAGGTAGTGTGTTATGTGTTCTGATCAGCTAATATAGTAAAATGTGTTTAGTTTGATACAATATTTGCCCATCTTGTGTAGTTTCACTTTTACAAGTATAAGGAAAAGGCAGATTGAGGAATTATTAATACTCTGTATGCCAGACTTTACTAAATTAAAATTAATATTTAAAAGTGTTGAGACTTGGACTGAGTGTAGCTCAGTGGCTAGCATATGCAAGGCCCTGGGTTCAATCTCCAGCATCACCAAAAAAGAAACAAGTCTGCTTGAAACTGTTGCAGTTTGGCTAGGGGTATAACTTCATGTCTAGCATGTGCAAAACCTGGGTTTGATCCCTGGCACTGGGGAAAAATATAAAATACATAGAGACTTTAAATGACTGGTTAAAAGGATGTGCTGTGACCAGTTCACAGAGAAGCATATTTTTGAAATTTTGTTATATAAGCAGTGATTAATTTTGATCCTGGGTCAAGGGCAAGCAGCAACCCTGTTTGTTCATGTTGCTGGCAGTTAACATGGAATGGTTACCAAGTAATTGGTTAAATTTGTGTGGTGCTTCTCCTCCCCACGTTCTTAGTTACCTTTAGATTTAGACACTAGTATGTTTATTGGTGTCATATCACTACATGACTTCACAGTTTAATCTTGAGCCAGCCAGCATATGCCTGGCTTTATATTTAACTTATTTTTAAGTAAGTTCATAGTTCTGAACTTTAGTTAAAATGAAAAACTTAATTTCCTTAGGTCATGGATCAGAAAGAACATAAATTGAATGGGAAGGTGATTGATCCTAAAAGGGCCAAAGCCATGAAAACAAAAGAGCCCGTTAAAAAAATTTTTGTTGGTGGCCTTTCTCCAGATACACCTGAAGAGAAAATAAGGGAGTACTTTGGTGGTTTTGGTGAGGTATGTTATAAATGTTTTGGACACGGTTTGTCAAAATTAGTGTGATTGTATTTTAAGTGGACTCAAAAGCTAATTGAGTTTTTCCAATGTTGTTTAAAGTTTAGGCAGATAGTGTGATTGGTTTTAAAATGGAGTACTGAAAATAATGGGCAGATTTTTGAAAGTTAGGATAACATTTTTCTCAAGTAAATGAGCACAGGTACTACTGGGCACAAGGTACAAAAAAGATGAAATAGACAAGCCTTTTTTTTTTTTTTTCTTTTCAAGTGGCGAGGTTTTGCTATGTTGACCAGGCTGCCCTTGAACTCATGGGCATAA
>CM053408.1:62514481-62539577 GCA_028644305.1 Xerus rutilus
AGGAAATCTGACTAGGATTAAGTCAGTAGTTTTTCTTATTGTGATTTATTTGTAAAGTTGTACATATTGGTAAGACAGTTGTAAGGTTCTTGGTGTATTATTAGCATTCGAGGAATTGATACCCATCAACTTGGACGTAAAATTCTTTGTGGTTACTACAGTGAGTGTTGTACATGTTCATCCCTCAGTGAACATTTACGGCTGATGAGTCAGCTTATTCAAAACGGACTGTTGGGAATAGTTGGCTAAAAAATAACATGAAAATTGTGTGCTAGAAGAGTGAGGTGGTTGAATAACCTTTTTGTGTGTGGAGTTGAATTGCTAGGCACATATTAATGAGCAAAAATCAGTATCATTAAATTTCATGATATCTAAATTGGGGACCTACCTAAAGCCTATTCTGAAAAATTTGTAGCACAGCTCATTTGTTTACCCCATTGTATATGGCTGCTTTTGTGCTACCATGACAGAGTTGAGTAGTTGTATAACAAGTCTGAAAAACCCTAAAATACTTGTTTTCTGGCCCTTTACAGAAAAATTTGTTGACCTCTGGTTTAAATCAGTAGAAGGAATTTCTGGTGGAGTTGTTAGGCTGCTATTCTTTATTTTCTAGAAGTAGTATGCTTATTTTATGTAATTATGTCACATTAAAATATTTTTAAAAGATTGGGCTGGGGATGCACTCAGTGGTACAGTGCTTGCTTACCATGTTGTGAGGCCCTGGGTTCACTTCCCATTTCTGCTCCCCTAAAAACCCTAACAGATTTAAGATAAGTTTAGCATAGGTGATGTAATGCTACTAGATTAATTTTGATTCTTTGTTAAAATATTTACAAGCCTCATTGTGGCACATTTAATTAGTAGAAAATGAGAAAAACGTTAACACCTGTATTCAGATTTGTTTAAGTTTAAGCCAGGTCATGCCTTTGGCTGTGAAAGTTGCGCTTGCACATAGGATTGTGAAAAAAAAACACTCCACTTGGTATTTATACTGTTTGGTCTCCTTGTATTTAACTCACATTTTCAGTCCTCTTTTAAGATCCAGTTTAGGTGTATCTTGACTTGAGTAAACATTTTTCTGTTCACCAGGCACTAATTCTCAAATTAACCATCAAAAGGTTTCCCTTTGTACAAATCCATTTGTTAAATAGCAGCTTCATATTTTTCTTTATGGTTTTCCATACTGTGGTCTGGACTGGTTGCCCTCTAATTGTTCAGTAACTATTTGGCCCTTTGCTGTCATTCTAGTGTTCCCTCTGCCTTCAACTTTAGATTGGTTATCTAGATCCAGTGCTTGGTTTGGTGCAACACAAATTCAGATAGCTTTGAAACTTTCCTGTTCATATACCCTAACTAGATAACTAGTATGACAGGATAGAGAATGAAAGGTTTGATTGAAGAAATCTGATGGTACTTTTGAGTCTTGAGCTTTTTACTTGGAAATCATAGGGATTTTTTTTTTTTTTTTACTTATCACTAGTATTCCTAAATTTCACAACTGTTTTGGGTTTATCCGTCATGCTGGGCACTCATTGGGTCTTATGCTGTATAAACTTGCTCCTTCAGTTCTAGCCTATGTTAATGAATTGATTAACCACCTCAGTCTTGTCTCTGGAATTTTTGTTACTGATCATCTTTCCCCCTTCCTTTTCAGTCTAATGAGCAATTTGTACAATTTAATCCTACAATCTTTAAAGTATCAGTCATTTCTTAATTTCTAATACCCCTCCTATCTGCAAGTTTATCAGTGATACTTTTAAGGGTTTACTCCAAGATGCTTGCTTTCCTGTTGCTTTGGCTTCTAGTTTATGTTAGGAATTTTCCTCGAGTGTTTGGTGATTTGAGACTCATGCTTAGGAGTGGAACACTTAAACTAATTAAATGTTGTAAACATTTGTACTGACTGGTTGAGAGAAGAGCTTGTGAACCCAAGGAGGGGGTTCACAATGCTGAGTGATGTGCATTTGTTTTATTGAGGAACTCCTAGAAGTATCCTTTGTTTTCTCCAGCTAGTCAGGTTCAACAGAGATGTCTTCTGTTCTTCCTGAAAGGGATAGAAACTTTGATGGCCAGTATTCTGATCCTGGGGGTACAAGGGGAAGGCTAAGGGATCTTCATTTCATCTCTGCCTATTCAGTCCAAAAAATGCTCTCTTATCTGGTTCTGAGATTAAATCTCCAGTTTCTTGGGTATGGAGGAATAGTTGTGTGGCAATACCAAGGATCAAGATTGTCGAATTTTTGAAACAACCCTTGTTAAGTGTCATTTTTTACCTATGTTTCTACTAGTACTTGGGCTATCATTTTCTGACCCTTGCTTGAATTCTGTTCTCTGGGGTTTTCTGAGAGATGTCCTCACTACTGAGAGAATATTCAGCGTTTAGTCAACATTTGTTAATAGGCTTTACAGTTTCTGAACTTTTGTTGCTGTTTTCTCCTTGTTTGTATTTTTTTGTTTTAAATGTCTTCCTTCTACCCTTTTCTTTGAAATTGCTAGGTTTTATTAGGATTTCAGAAAGATGACCTTAAACATGGTGTTTGAGTTTGAGGTGGTAAAAAGGTTTAGGGAAACAGCAGCAGGTAAATTAAAATATTATTACCTTTGTAGAATTTGGTCAACAACATTCATAAGTTAGTTGGCTAGATGACTATAGAATCAACCTGTATTTATTAATGGACTGTTCCGTAGCTATGATTTCAATTCTTGCTTGATACACTCGACAGTACCAGTCGTATTGTCCAGTAATGAAGTTTGCAGGGACTGGTCCTGAATCAAATTTTGATACCTTGTGGTTTACTAGGTATCTATTACCAGGTGAGTTAATTTCTCTTCCTGAGGTTCTGTGTCTTTTTATTCTTTCTTAAACTTCAGTTTGTATTGTAAGGTTGTAAGACTTAAAACTATATTACTCTTTTCCACATTGTGATGGCAATTTCTTCATTGTACTTTGTAGTGCCTGAGTTAGAATCCATTGTATGGGGAACATCTATTCAGGTGGCAGTTCACACTGAGATAGTAGTCTCAACTACATTAAGATCCAGTTTTAGGCCTTTGCATCCTATACATTAGAAACTCAGTTTATGTGTGTTTATTTTATTGCTTGGGTTTATTTTTAGGGCTACTTTGTACTTTGTAAGTACTTCATGTTCAGGGTTTTAAGGCATTAGGAATTTTGTAAACAACAAAGACTGAACCCACTGCCTACCAGAGTGTCTTTTTGTTGATCTTGAAATGTATGAGTTTTATTTGGTTTGAGTTCAGTTTAACTTGATACTGTCAAAATCTAGGTCTACACATAGTACAGTGACATTTCTCAAGAAAATATTTGGTCAGTGTGCTAACATTTAAGAATGACCCCAAACTATTCATTAAAGGTGATTTTGTTTAAATTTCCTACTTTTAACAACATTCAGAAGGTAACATCCTTCATTACTGGCCACATTTAAGCTATTGTGATTTAACATAGTTTAGAAGTCTTGAGAATTTCCATGAGTAAAATGATTACAAGATAAATATCTAGTTGTGTAAACTGAGTTTGCCTGGCCTACAATACTCAGTTGCCTATAGTCGGGTAAACTGGGAAAGGGTTTATTATAATCTGGTTGGCATTTCAAAGAGGCCTGAAGGTCCTTTGTATTAGAATTAATCAATTGTTAGTGGTGTTGACTGGGATTGTTTTTACATACTCCAAGTGATCTTAGCTACCCTAATGTGAAGATGGTAAAAGTTAATAGTTTGTTTCATAAGGCTTTTGAGTTTTTACTTTTACCTCCTGTAGAAGGACAAGGGCATATTATTTCAGTTATACTAGTCAGCATTTTAATCATTGTCTAGCATAAACAACACACAAGATTGTTAGCATTCTAATCAGTGTACCAGGTAGCTTACCAAGTGGTGGAAGAGAGGTGATGTGGATTGCTATAGTTTGAGAACATTAATTTTTGTTTTAACATTCTTTACAGGCTATGTACTTGCCTTGTCTATATCTTCTGTATCTTGTTTCTTCATACTTTTGGTTTGTCACTGATCTTAATCATCCATTGCATTATAAATTGGTAACCTTAACTCTGAATGAAATTGACTTGCTGTTGCCTTGAATTGGGCTGGTCATATATTGTCCTTGGTACCTTTTACAGTCTCAAGAAGAATGTGTATAGCTCTAGCAGCCTTTCATAGATGGACTTAGGTAAAGAACATGGGATGTGGTGGACTGTAATTTAGAGCAGTGGCGTAACTGCTAAATGTTGGTGAATTTTCACCAGGAAGTCCTAATGAGGGCAGAAAATTTGGGGTGATGGATGTTATAAGGGAATGGGGAAAGGATCTTAACAAAATTATTGTACTACTTAAAAATGGTGAATTCTTCAGAGGAATTAGCTCCTGAGTAAGAGCAAGGTGTTCTTGTTATAGCAGTCCAAATCTGTTAGAAGTCTTCAAATACATGAGTAGGCACTAATTCTTTAGAGGTTAGTTTCTATGTGGGAAACAACTCCTTTGATGTTGAGAAGAGAATCTACTCCAAGGCTAATTTGTATACATTTTATTTTGTATCAGATAGCCATATTCCATTTGCATTCTAGAATTTCAGATCAACGTTACTTTGTCCTGACCTTTTAAAAATTTCTCTTAGAAAAGTATTGGAAGGAACCCGATAGGTTGGTTACAGCCAGTACCTAAATGTGACATTTAACATGTCATGGAAACCGCTTTGAATAAATACTTGAGAAAAAGAAAAAATGTAATTTTTTTTAAATGAATGGCCTGAGGAATCCACAGCTTAATTATGTTTTTATAAAATAGAAGTATGAAATTAATAAAGTGGAACCTTAAAATTTTTTTTGGAAGGTGATTACTACAGTATAGTTCAGAGGTTAAGGCAATAAATTAAACTTTGAAATGCTCATAAATTTGTTGTAAATTGCCTCTACAGTCATTGATAATATAAAGCATGCTACTACTAATCGAATAGTTTCATGTATTAAGACCTATCGGCATGTCTTTTTTCTTAGAACCTGGTTGACTTGATTTTAAATTACGTGATGTTTTCTGTACCATTTAGCATTTTCAAGACATACTTTTCCCAAGCAAATTCCACTGGAACCAGTGTTTCCATTTCTAGAAGTATAGAGTCTTCATTTGAAGTTTATAGTGGGCTTTCATGGGGTTTTAATTTGCACTAAATTTTCTTTTATGCAAGATTACTTATGTTCAAATTATAATGTAGTAGTGCTTTTGTCTTACAATTAAACTCTTCTAGCACTCATGCATTTTTCGCATTGTCTTTTTTTTTTTAAACAAGTTTCTCTTGGATGAATATCTTGAAATATATAGGTCTTGGTTGACAGGACCATTAATATTTAAACGTGACATAAGAATTTTAAATGAGATTCTTTTAAGATTTAGTTTATGTACAATAAGTCAAAATGTATTGCAAGTTGAAGAGTCACTGAATTTGATGTAAGAAAAAGCAATTCCTATTTTCTTCAGAATGGATGCAGTGGGAGATTGAGAATAGGAAGATTTTATATGGGGAGGTTTAGTCTTTGGTTTCTTCTGGGTTTACTGTCAAATGTAGTGAGACCACTAAAAATGTGAGTATGCTTTTTTATGTAGATTGACAAAGCTTTTGGGAAATGGTAAATTGAATTAGATATGTAATAGGAAAAATGTTAAGGTACTCATGCTCAAAAGTCTTAACAATATTGTTTTGACTATTCCATTTCATTTTGTGTGTTGACAACATTTAAAGGAATGTGGGTCACCTAGTGCTTGCCTGCCACGAGAGAGTTCATCAGTGTATGTGGGGTCATGGTGCAGTGCCGAGCACATCTCCCCAACAAATGACCTCTTTGTGTTTGTAACCAGCTTGTGGTTTGCCTTTTTGTCTACAAAAAACAGAGGCCAGAATTAAACATTGCTTTTTGTAAATTCTAGGTTCTGCCACAATTCTACAATGAGATTCTCTGAGAGACCTTGATTCTATAGTGGGATAATACAAACTTGACAAAGAAGTCCCTTCTCAGATCTGTTAAAATGTATGGGACATTCTATTTAGAATATTTTCAAAATTTTTAAATATACTTAATGAAATACTTGAAATGAATGGTTCTGAGGTCCACTAATGTTGGGCAAATTAAATAGCAAATCTCAGTATTTCCAACTGTAAATTTTATCTTCCTCAAGCATAGACATTAAACAATTGACATGATAAAATGCTTTGAGGTTGTTAGTTATTAAACCTTATCACAAAGTTTAACACACTTTGAAGCTCTATCCCATAGTGAAGCAGAATTTTTAGGTTTGTAGCCCAGGCATCTGTATTAAGATCACTAGGTGATTCTGATGCTGAGATAAGAAACCAAAGCTTCACATTTTGTTGCTATATTACTATATTTAAGAGAATATGGAAATCAAGAATATGAAAAAGTACTAGATATTAAATACCTATGTGAGCTGGGTAGACAATACAAAGTAGTATGGTGTGGCCAGTCTTGGGGGCTGCAGGAGGAGAGTATGTCAACTATGGGAATGAATGCTCTCTCAAAGCTTGCCTGGGTACTTGGATGACTCCCTGTTTTTGATTCTGTAGTTTTTCTGGGCTTCCCTGACTTAAAAATCTTAAGAAGCTTTGAGAAATCCCATGTTTTCGGTGGCTGATTGGGAAATGACAAGAGGAGTCAAGGTAGGCTAGAATGATTCTAGGTTACAGGATAGCTGTGTTGACTAGAGATAGAAAATGTGGTCAAAAAGTAGATTTTGTGAGGAAAAGAGGATGAATATATAGTTGAGTTTGGGGATCTAAGGTTTGAATTGTGTGCATGATATTCAAATGGGTATATCCAGTAGAGATTTGGAAAATATTTTGATATTCAGAAGAGAAGTTAGCTGGAGAAGGCAACATGGGAGTGAAGAAAAGCACCCTATAGAGTGGGACGCTGCAGGCCATGTGAATGAATGAATTAGATAGCATGATTGAATTCCAATGTTTAGTCTATCTTGTATGTCCCCCATCAGCAAGCAGTGTTCATTTGTTAACCCCCTTTCACTAAACCAGGAATTTAGGCAAGTTACAACTTGTGCTTCAGTTTTTTCAACATGGTTGTGAGGATTAAATGGGATTCTCTATACTTAACAGTTGTTAGCACATCTTAAGTGTTAAAGTTAATTGTTATTATTGACTGCCTTTACCTATTCATGTGAATTCATTTTCTAGTAATAAAGATCCAAATTCAACCCTTTATAACCCGTGAAACCTTCCTGAAGTGACTCAACCCTGTGTAGATGATCTTCCTCTGCCATGCAACCTGCCACTTACACAAATGCTGTTTTAACATGTTTATTTTTGCTGGACTTGCCTTTTAACTGGGATGTAAGCTTTCCTTAGGATTAGGGCCATGTCTTAAATTTCTATATATAAACATCATTCCGTTTTTCAAACATCAGTTATTTCTTTCTATGTGCTAATTTAGGATAAATCATAATTGTTAACACTTGTGCAGAGTAGGGGCTCAGCAATATTTGCACAAGTGAATTAAAAATCAGACTTAATATGTTTCTATGCATGTTTAGTCTGACATCGCTAGCACAAATAGAAACACTGCTTGGTAAATGACTACTTTCCTTATTTCCAGGCAGGCTTCAATAGCTCATAAATCTAAATTCTTGAAAATTTATGATTGCATGTGAAAAGAAGCAGCATATGGGACCTCTTGCCTGGAACTGGGATGATAACTTTAAAATATGCTGCCAGTGGAAAAGAACTTTAAAAAGCTCACTGTTCATTTGAGTGTGGCTTCCTAATAGGTAAAACGATGAGGGGACAGTTTAGGTGATCTTTTAAGTTCATGATTGTCTGGCAGTAATTATGCTAGTACCCAGAATACAAATTGTTTTGTACATGATTACAAATTAAATGTTGAGACAAATTTATCAGGGCTTCAAAAATAATGGCAGCAGAGGCTGGGGGTTCAGTGGTAGAGTACCTCGCATGCACAAGTCCCTGGGTTCAGTCCGCAGTACCAAAACAAAAATGATGGAAGTGAAATACATAATTCCTTCTCCCATGCTACTCTACAAATTGTATCTTTTCTCTAAAAGAACCTACCAACTGGCAATAAGCAAAGTAGTATTGTTTTGTCTGACCCACAAGGGGTCAGACAGTATATTCTTAAGTTAAACATGAGTTTTGTGGCTATATAGTAATAAAATTGCATCTTTCTAGTTGGGTGACCTTGAATATGTCAGCAACTTGGCTATTTTCTCATATACAAAAGTAAAGATAATATAAATTCATACCATTTATATTCCAGCCTCTTGGTGTCTATAAAATTCAAGATACCCCTCCCCAAAAGCACTTAAAACATTGTTATCAGTCAATATTTAACTGTCCCTTTTCCTGGGTGAAAACTACAGAAACTACAAAGTTTATAACATTTCAAGTCTCTCAAAAATATTTAATAAATGGAAAAGTGATATGTTGGAGGAATAAGAAGCTTGGTGGCTATTTAAAACGCTGCTGTTTGGTCATTACCACAGTTAAAATGAGTTATCTAGCAGTCAGGATCCCCTGTTCCTCATGAGTCACTAAATGATTTTTAAAACTGACTTCAGACCTCATGTTCCCACTTGGGAAATAGAATTCATCATACCATGTTAGTAACTGTGAAGTTAGATACTATAGTTACTAGAAAGCATGGTGATTCAAGATCACTGAATGGGGGTATATTTTAAAAAACAGCAAAGGCTGTAGATTGGTAAGTAAGATAGATGGACAGGACCTGTGATTTGAGAGAAATGATATAGTTTACTAGTTTTTGAACTTTACACATCTAAAACAATGGCTTGGATTTTCATTTCAAATATGTAGAAGAGGTGAATGTTTCTGGGCAGTCCTCATGTTTCTAGGGGTATTTTAAGGTCAAGATCATTTCTGGTTGAAAGGGGAACAATTATAAGTATTGATCAATGGCATTAATGCAATCATTTTCCTATTAACGTGGGCGATCACATACCAATAACTATTCAATAAGTATCAATACCATTTTACAGGTGAGGGAAAAGGGGTACAGGTTAACTCGTCCAAAGCCACGTAGATGGTATATGGCAGAGCTGAGAGTTGAACTTTGGCAGTGTGAGTCTTTTTTTGGGGGGTGTGGAGGGAATGCGGGTTGGTACTGGAGATTGAACCCAGGAATATAGAGCTCTACCTCTGAGCTACATTCTCAGCCTTTTCTTCTTTTGAGACAGGCTCTTAGGGGTTGGGGATATATCTCAGTTGGTAGAGTGCTTGCCTCACGTGCATAAGTGCACAAGGCCATGGGTTCAATCCCCAGCACCACCACCAGAAGGAGGAGGAAGAAAAAAGGAAGAGAGTCTTGCTTAGGTGTGTCCAGGCTGGGTTCAGATTTGTGATCCTTCTGACTCAGCCTCCTGAGTAGCTGGGGTTATTGGCGCCACCATGCCCAGACCCAGTGTTCCTAATCTTTAAAAAGGAAGAGAGGCTGGGAAGTAGTAGAACAGTGGCAAAGAACAAACATATTACAGAAATAAAAGAGGTACAGAGATAGTCAAGGGGTACCATAGGGACAAGGAAATACTTCTAATCTCCTTTCCTCCAATTCCTCTAGAGAAAGATTTCATAATTGTAGGACCCTAATTACATATAACAATTTATTGGTACATGTTGGGGATGGGGAAAAGTGTCAAGTTGGTATTACATTTGTACTTAAAAGAATGATGATAATTGAAAGGAAAATTGCCATGCTGATAACTATAATCGTTTTGAAGAATTTCCACCATGGCCTCCTATGAATCTCTCTTGTGTTTTGGAATTCTTTGGCCTGCAACAAAAATAAACACAAATTTTATGTTTTATTTCCATTTCAGCATTAATGGGCTCACTCTAACACTTAATGAGAGCTATCTGAAAGAACAGATTTAGTTTGGTTTTGACCTATTCCAAAGGAGTTCTAACAGGACCTGGCAGCTTTTATAAAGTGATATACCAAGGGGGGATGGGGATATAGCTCAGTTGGTAGAGTGCTTGCCTAGCATGTATAAGGCCCTGGGTTCAATCCCCAGCACCCCCCCCCCCCAAAAAAAAAGATATACCAAGATTCTAGGTGCTTGTATTTAGCTGTTAATTTTATTAACTTTATTGACTTTGTGACTTTGCACAAGTTCCTAATTCTTTGGGCTGCAGTTTCTTCATCTTCACTTCATGATTTTAAAGGCCACCATTCCTTACATTCTACTTAAAATTATGACTACAGTTCCATTCTAGACATCCTATTCTCTCTCAATTTTTTGCATTCTAGACAAATAAGTAAAATTTATGTAGCATTAGACAAGAGACAAGTACTGTGCAGAAAAATAAGTTCCATGGAGGCAAGACTTTTGTCTGTTTCACTCACTGATATATTCCCAGCATGGGACAGTGCAGACATACAGCAAATGTTCAATGAATAATTGTTAAATGAATGAATTAATATATAAGATGGGGATGACAGAACCTACCACACAGAATCACAGACTGAGGATTAACTGAGAAACTGAACACAGTACATCTAGACTGCCATATGAGAATCATGCCATTACTACAAGGATTTATATTTTTCATTAGTAATCAAGTAAGGATTTTGTTGTTTGTTTTGTTTTTTGGTACCAGGGATTGAACCTAGGTCTGCTTAACCACTGAGCCACATCCCAGCCCTTTTTTATTTTGAGACAGGATCTCACTAAATTTCTAAGGTTGGCCTCAATCTTGTAATCCTCCTGCCTCAGCCTCCCCAGCCCCTGGGATTACAGGTGTACAACACTGCAGTTAACTCTCTTAAATGTTCTGAAATGGTCATTATATTAATAAATCACTTCCTGCTTACATGAACTTTTGCTGTCTGCTACTATTTGAAACATGTTTCAATTAACTTTATTAAAATCATTTTAACTTTACTGTCAGTATACATGGTGACTTTCCAAGAGCAAAGTCAATGTAATGATTATAGTGCACCACTCAAATAGCCTCACCATTCTAACATATGACAAGTTATGGGATCCCAGGTTTATACACCCATAATACTGTCGGTTATACCCAAGGCTCTGGCATATGGAAGCAGGTCTCTGGATGTACTTTTCAGGATGTTAGGATTTATTGAGTGCTTTGGAAACAGGTACTGCATGTCACGGACTTACATATATTTTTGCACAATAACCTGTATTTATAATAATCTCGTCAGTATTCTTACAGTCAAAGAAAATGAGGATTATAAAGGTGTAAATTACTTGCCTAATGTTATATAGATAGTAAGTGGTGGAGCTGGAATTCAAATTTAGAATTGGATGACTACAATATATTGCCTGGTTTGAATTTATTTTGTGTGTATATGTACTGGGACTTATCCAAGGCATGTTCTACCTCTGAGCTATGTTCTCGGTCCTTTTATTTTTCATTTTGAGGCAGGGTCTCACTAATTTGCTGAGTTCGGCCTTCAATTTGAGATTCTCCTGATTCAGTCTCCCAAATGGCTGGGATTACAAGTGTGTACCCTTATGCCCAGCTGAAAATTTAGTTAAGATATAAATGGATTTTGTATTCTTCTCTTAAATGATCTGAATGAATATATATAATGCATGTATATAGTTTGAAAAGTCAGAATTCGAGAAGACTTACGAGTAATAATCATAGTTTATTATCCTACTCCTTTCCATTCCTGAACCTATTTCTTAGAGGTAACTACTTTCAGTTTTGTTTTGTTTTTGTTGCTGTATCCCTATTAATTAGTGCAGTAGTTCTCAACTGAGATGGTGGTCAATTTTTGCCCTACAGGAGACATTTGGCAATGTCTGCTGCCTTTTTTGATTTCATGACTGGATGGAGTGTGAATAGCATCTCGTGGAGAGAAGTGAGGTGCTGCTGAAAGCTCTACAATACACAGAACAACCCCACGATACCCCATCCAAAATGTTCTGAGGTGGAAAAACCCTAACCTAGAAAGGTATCTGATATGTAGTGGGGCTCATAAATATTTGAAGAATGTATCTCATTTAACTGTTTATTTTCTCCCAGAGTTTGTTTTACTCTGCATTTCTAGAAGGCATATATATATGCATGTGTGTGCACACACATGTATATGTATTTTTTGATCTGTTTCCAATGAAGGAAAAGAATTTAACTCTTACAAAATGTTTTGATTAGTGTATTCTAATTATATGTTAATGGTGGGGTTCATTGTGACATATATGTGTATAATTTACTCCAATACATTCTCTAGTACTTCCCCTTTCCCTCCCTATCTCCCTATCCACCATATCTATATTTGGCACTGGGGATTAAACCCAGTGAGCTACACCACTGAGTTATATTTCCCATCCTTTTTATTTTTAAATTTTAAGACAGGGTCTCACTAAATGACCAAGGCTGGCTTCAAACTTGTGATCCTCCTGTCTTAGCCTCCTAAGTAGCTGGGATTACAGGCATGTGCCATTGTGCCTAGTTATATGTATTTCTTTTTCACTCATACATTATAATTATACATAGAAGTGGGATTCATTGCAGTATATTCATACATGCATATAGCATAATTTGGTAAATTTTGTTCCCCAATTCTTCCCATTTCTTTCCCTTCCTCTTTCCCCCTTAATCCTCTACCATTCCTCTACTGATCTCCCTTCTATTTATGTGAGATCCTCCATTAAAAAAAAAATTTCTTTATTCTCTTTAGATTTTTCATATGAGGGAAAACATTTGACTATTGACGTTTTGAGGCTGCCTTATTTTACTTAGCTAATCTCCAGTTCCCTCCATTTACCTGCAAATGATATTATTTCATTCTTCTTTATGGCTGAGTAGAACTCCACTGTGTATATATACCACATTTTCTTTATCAGTTCATCTGTTGACGGAGACCTAGGTTGGTTCCATAACTTGGCTGTTTGAATTGTGCTGCTATAAATATTGGAATGCAAGTGTCACTATATTATGCTGGTTTTGGTTCTTTTGAATAAATACCAAAGTGGATTATGTAGGTCATATAGTGGTTCCACTACTAGTTTTTTTCTCATTCTTTTTTTCCCTTTTTATTTGTGCATCATAATTATACATAAAGTGAGATTCACTGTTACATTACTATTAGTATTAGAATACACTAATAAAAACATTTTTTATACATAGACTCAATATATCAGTACAATTTGGTCAATTTCATTCCTCAGTACTTCCCTATTTCTAGTCTTTGAGGACCCTTCATACTGATTTCCATAGTGTTTGTACTAATTTACAATCCAAACAATAATGTATAGGTATCCTTTCTACCCAAATCTTCACCAGCAGTTATTATTATTTACTTTTTCTTTTTTTTTTTTTTTTCGGTACTAGGGATTGAACTCAGGGATATTCAACCACTGAGCCACATCCCCAGTCCTATTTTGTGTTTTATGTAGAGACAGGGTATCACTGAGTTGCTTAGCGCCTCGCCATTGCTGAGGCTGGCCTTGAACTTGTGATTCTCCTGTCTCAGCCTCCCAAAGTGCTAGAATTACAGGCATGCACCCGGCTTCTTATTATTTACATTCTTAATGATTACCATTCTAACTGAGGTGAGATGAAATCTCAGTGTAGTTTTGATCTACATTTCCACAAAGAATTTAACTCTTATAATACACCCAAAACCCCTTTCCCAAACACACATCTTTCTCTTTTCTATTCTTTCTGTTAAATCAAAACTTTGTAAATATTTGCCAGGCCATGAATTACTAATGACTTCAATGTAAAACTTTTTGGTTTCTTTAGAGCTAAAAAATATAACTATTAACTTGGTTATTAATATTTTGTTTTCTCTAAAGCTAATAATATCCCTATTATAGTTAATATACCCATAATTAAAATATTATTTATTCATTTAAAAAAAAATTTTAGTTATAGATGGACACAATACCTTTATTTATTTTTTATGTGGTGCTGAGTATCAAACCCAGTGCCTCACATGTAGCTAGGCAAGCACTCTACCACTCCTATTTATTAGTTTTTAATATACCAACAATTAATTCATTCCCAAATGCTCCAAAGGAGTGAAATATATCCCTTCTCTGCTCATTTCTGTGTTGGATCTTTTTAAGTTATCTTGAAAAAGTCCCTAACAGAGCCTTCTGAGCTTATGTAATCTGGTTTGGCTGGGCTCCAGATTTCTTATATAGTTTTTTAAAAATTTCTTTTAGTTGTAGATAGACACAATGTCTTTATTTTATTGCTTTGTATTTGGTGCTGAGGATCGAACCCAGGGCCTCATGCATGCGAGGCAAGTGCTCTACTGCTGAGCTACAATCCTAGCCCCTCTTACATAGTTTTAATCTTGGAATATTACTTCATTAATATCCTGGAATTATCCTTCTCTGTGTTGGGTCTTTTTGTTTTCTCAATCTCACATCTTTGTCTTTCTTCACGTATTCTTTCTTATTGGTGGAAAATAGCTTCTAAAAACTTCCTTAGAAAGGGTCAGTGGGAGGTATGTTTCTGAGAATTTACATACGTACAAATATCTTTATTCTACCTTTGTACTGAGTTGGTAGTTTGAGTACAGAAATCTAGTTTGAAAATAATTTCCAGTAGAATTTTTAAAAAGTATTTTTCCATTTTTGTTTAGCTTTAAGTATTGCTAATTGAGAAATCTGATGCCATTCTAACTGCCAAATCTTTGTTTTTGCTTTCTCCCATCTCTGAAAGCTGTTAGAATCACTTTTTTCCTTTTTAATAGTTATATAATTGCAAGATTATATGTCTAGCTATGATCCTGACTTTTGTTCACAGAATCTAGACACTCAATATTACTTAGTTCTAGAAATTTTTCTTGTATTATTCTGATGTCTTTATTTTCTTTTCTTAAAACTTCTGTTGCTCATGTTATATTTCTTAGATTGATTCTGACTTTATCATCTTTTTCTTTCAGCTCTACTTTCTAAGAGAAAACCTCAACTTTATATTACAATAATTGTATACTGCATTTTACATTTTAGTACTAAAATACATTTTAGTGTTTTAATTTCCAAAAGTTCTTTTTTTAAAAAATATTTTTTAGTTATACATGGACACAGTATCTTTATTTTTGTTTTACTTATTTTTATGTGGTGCTGAGGATCGAACCCAGTGCCTCACACGTGCGAGGCAAGCACTCTGCCACTGAGCCACAACCTCAGCCCTCCAAAAAATTTTTTATGACTATTTTTATATAGCTTTCTGTTCTCCTTTCAGGTATATACTATCTTCTATTATTTCTCTCAAAATGTTAGAGAATTTTTAAAATGATGCTGCCTTTTGCTCCTGTATTATCTATTTTGTCTAGTTCCTCCTCCCACCCATTTCTTTTGGTCTTTATCATTATTATTATAGAGACCTTCCTCAATATCTTATGACTTGTTGATTTACTAAACAATGACTGGGAACTCAGTGTGAATAAGGTCTGACATTGGTGTACTTCTCTGTAGAAAACTGATATGGACCTGACCATTTAATTGAGGATATCTATAGATCTTTTTCCTTGGCTTAATCTCCTGTATGGGTGAAACTTGAGTGTGAGAGACATTCATGAGTCACTGGATTCTTAGTCCATCTGATTTTAATATGCTGATCACTCTGTTCTCAACTGTACCTGATGTCCGAGTTTAGAACTTCTTTGTTCTGTTGTCTTTAGAGATAAAATTTCTTCTTTGTCAGAAAGAAATAAGGAGAGGAAGTTGTTGGCTGTATACAGCAGAGAAGGGACTTCATGGCTAATGTGTTCCTTTTAAAGACTTTATACCCAGTTGCTGGAAGCCTTGTATGAACTATGAATTTATTTGAGCCAATATAAGGCAGGAAGGCTGCTTTTCTGGGAACTCCTGGGTGAAATTCCCTGGATGGAAAAAGCACAGATCGTGCTGGCGCCCTTCCTTAGCTCACATCCCTAGGTTCAAAGCTGCCTGGAGATAGGCGTAACCTGCCAAGCCCCAAACAACTTGTTTTCCCCACTCTTACCCTGTTTTCTGAAGAAGCTCCTTACTGAATCCCTTTGGTGTGTTCCACTATAACTAAAGCATTTGTGGGCTTTTATCTTTGTTAAGATCAGTCCCATTAGGTTTCTTCCACCCTGTGTAAAGCCCATAAAGCTTCCTGTGTCTTTTGTGTTCATTTCTTAATATTACTTTATTTCCAGCTGGCCCACACCTCCTATGGTTACCTACTCTCTTCCCACGCAGGTTGGGAGTAGGACCCAGTCTCTTATTTCTAGAGCTAATACTACACGTCTACTTTTAGTCTACTTTTAGAAGTACCATGTGGCTCCAATTTGTGATCCTTTCCAAGGTTCTAATGCCTGAATCTATTTGTGTCTCAAATTCTTCTAGTTCTTTTTTTGGGGTGCTGGGGATGGAACCCAGGTCCTTGTGCATGTGAGGCAAGCACTCTACCAACTGAGCTATATCCTCAGCTCCTCTATTTCTTCTCCTGCTTTATTGTTTTAGCTTTTTCTGTTTTACTGAGGCTAATAACTACTCATATCCATTCTCTAGTTCCAGAATTACTGATGTTTCTCATCTGTCTTTTCTCCCTTTTTTTATCCTAGTAATTTATACTTTTAAATTTTAATTATTGTTTATCATTTTATTGGATTTTTGAGAGATAAAGGTATACAATAACCTGCTGAATTTACATTTATCACCACATTTATCTATAGAAAGACTGACAGCTTATTGGACTACTTTTTGTTTAAAAAACTAGTATGTGTTTTAAGACTATTCAGTAGAATATTTTACAAAAAGACCATGAGAAAAAGGGATATAAAATTAATTTAGGTAGGCAAAAATAGTGAGAATGATTATGTGCTATGTGAGAATTATGTGAGAAAAATTGTTTTAAAATATGTAAATCAAATTTCATCTTTTACTAAGTTGCTTCTACTCAGTGGGTTATAAAAAGGAAGTCATTTTGGGGCCACAGCTTACTGGGATTTAGATGTTACCTCCTTTCCTGTGGGAAAAAAATTAATAGTTCCATTGAGATGATGGATTATGTTGCCTTATAGCTCTGCTACTATTATTAGCTAGAAATGCTAGATAAGATATAAGAAGCAAACTTCACAGTAATATTCAAAATAGCCAAAAGGCAGAAACAATCCAAATGACTATCAATGAATGTTTTTGAGCTTCATCTAAGTTGTAGCATGTGTAAGTACTTAATTCCTTTTTATGGCTAAAAAAATTCTATTCCAATATTCCATATACCACAATAAATTCCACATACCATCAATTAATCAGTTGATGGTCATTTGTGATATTTTATATCTGGATCACATATGATTCAATTTGAATGAAATATCCTCAATTGGTAAATCTACACAGATAGAAAGCAGATTAGTGACTGCCAGAGGCTGGGGAGTTTCTGAGGGATGTAAAGTTTCCTTATTTTGGGATAATGAAAATATTTTGGAACTAGGTACAGGTGATGGGTGTATAACATTGTAAATGTGCTAATTGTCACTCAATTGTATACTCCAAAATATTAATTTTATGTTATGTGAATTTTAATTCCATTCAAAAAAGATTCTGCCCTATAATAGAAATTAGATTACATAGCCTTCCTATTCAAACCTAGTGGCCTCAAAGGTTAGGAGAAAATAAAGGCACAAGAAACACTTAAAAAAAAGAAAGACTAAAAGCACAAGAAAGACTAAAAAAAATGAAACTACAACTGCATATGGCATTTTGTACATAGTTTTTTTTTTTATTTTGGTACTAGGGATTGAACCCAGGGGTGCCATACTACTAAGCTATACCCCTAGACCTTTTCATTTTTCATTCTGAGACAGGGACTAAGTTGCCCAGGCTGGCCTTGAACTTTTAATCCTTCTGAATCAGCCTCCCAGGTTGCTAGAAATACAGATGTATGCCATTGTGCCCAGTTCCAAATTAGTTTTCAAAATATCTTCTAATAGATAAGTTCAAAGATACACAAAAGTTGATAGAATGATGTAATGAGAAATACAGTGTTGTACCTGAGAGATGTAATACAAGCATTGAGTTGGTCACAAACTATTGTTCTTAGGCACCCATGCTTGAGCATGCAATCTTAATTAAGTGACCAAATCTCTGATAATTCTTCTAATTTTGCCTCCCCAAGATCAAACCCTAAACTCAGAAAAAAAATAAAATATTTTGGATTTAAATAAATTAATTAATTAATTTAACCATTCTAAAAATAAATATGTATTTACATGCAAAAATAATGATGTAATTAACCTCTAATACTCTATATACTCCACATCCAGTTTTAGCAATTATTGATTGATGACCAGTTTTGTTCAATTTCTATTTTGCTTCTCATTTATTCTGAAGCAAATGCCAAAGAGATATAATTTCAATCCTAAACATTTAGTACAAATCTCTAATAAATAATGTCTTTCTAAAAAACATAAACATAACACCATCATGCCTAAATATTAATAATTCCTGAATGTGATCTACTATCCAGAATTCAAATATCTATTTTACAAAAGTATAAAATTTTCATTTTCACAGTTTATTTTAATTGAAATCATTAAATAAGAATCCAACATTAAAATTGATTTAACTTTTAACTCCATTTGTTTATAAGTTCTCTCTTTTTTTCCCTTTTATTTGTTGACTATCTGTTTCATAATGTAAAAAATCATTCTTTTATAGAAATAACTACCTTCTAATTTATTTGGTTTCTATTTTTGGATTGTTTCATAATTACTCAATGTTTTAGTTGCATTTTAAGAATTTGTTCCTACATTTTTATTGGTACATCATCGTACATAATCATGGAATTCGTTATTACATATTTGCACGTGCACACAATATAATAATACAATTTGGCCAATATCACCCCTACCACTTACTCTCTTCTTCTCTTCCCACTCCATGGCCAAGAATTTTTTGTATAAAACCACAGACTTGTGACATAGGATTATTTCATAGCAATTTGTCTTAAAGGCAGCAATCTCATGACCTGGAGCACTGTTTGGAAATCAATACAGATGTGAATCACTTACAGTTGTTTGGGGATCATCTGTTCTATTGATAAAGATACTCAATCTTTCTTCTCTTTCCAAAATTACATCAATATTTTGCATCATAACATTTTTTACATCAGTCACTTGATTCTTGATAGTGGAAATCATGCTGTCATCTTGATTTTTATTGTATATCATCTACATACAAGTGAAACATAATACAAATTTTAGTTTTTATAAATAAAATTCACTATACAAATTGAAACAAAGTGTCAAAGGTATATCTTGCTGTGTAAGGAATCAAACTCAAATTTTCCTTTAGTCTCAGAAAAATAGAAAAGTGTGAGGGAGTACATCATTGTATTCAGTCAGCAGAGGATTTTTATTGTTTTCAAAAAATAGACTTTAAACAGAGTGGTACATTTGTTACAGCTGATAACCCTACACTGATACATTACCACCCAGAGTCCTAGTTTATATTAATTTCTGGTGGTGTACTTTATGTAGGTTTGGACAAATGTACAATGACGGGTATCCACTACTATGGAATCATACAGAATAGTTCCACTGCCTATAAAATCCTCTGTGCTCTGCCTTTTCATACCTTCTCCAGTAAAACTCTCACAACCATTGATATTTTTATTATCTCCATAGTTTGCTTTATGGGGAATGTCATAAAGTTTTTGTTTTTGTTTTTTAAATAGGGTCTTGCTATGTTGTCTAGGCTATTCCAAAACTCATGAACTCAAACAATCCCCTTGGTTTGGTCTCCTGAGAAGCTGGGACAATACGTGTGTATCATTGTGCCCAGCTAAAAAACTGATCCCCTCCACTGCCTACTCCCCTCCACTGCCTACTCTACCCATCCACTTAACCTACCTACCGTCCTTCCTCCTCCCACCCTCCTTCATTTCCTTTCCTTTTTCTTTTGTTTCTGGTGCTGGGGATTAAATCTAGGACCCCAGGCATGCTAGGCCACCACTCAACCACTGAGCTACATATAATTTGAGTAATATAGCTGTCATAGAATTTGAATACAGTTTGTAGCATTTTCAGATTGGTTTCTTTCACTTACTAGTACACATTTAAGTTTCCTCCATGTCTTTTCATGGCTTTATGGCTCATTTATTTTTAGCAACAAATAATATTCCACTGTTTGGATGCATCACTATTTATCCATTAACCTACCAAAGGATATCTTGGTTGCTTTCAAGTTTTGATAATTATAAATAAAGCTGTTATAAGTATCCATATGCTGGTTTTTGTGTGGACACGTTTTCAACTCATTTGGGCAAATATCAAGGAATATGTTTAGGTTTTTTTGTTTTATTTTTGGTACTGGGGATTGAACCCAGGGGGCACTTAACCACTAAGCCACATCCCCAGCCCTTTTTATTTTTTATTTTGAGGTACGGTTTCACTAAGTTGTTTAGGACCTTGCTAAATTGCTGAGGCTGGCTTTGAACCGTGATCCTCTTGTCTCAGCCTCGCAATTCACTGGATTACAGGTGTGTGTAACTGTGCCAGGCTATATGTTTATTTATTTATTTATTTGGTACCAGGGATTGAACTCAGGGGCACTCAACCACTGAGCCACATCCTCAGCCCTATTTTGTGTTTTATGTAGAGACAGGGTCTCACTGAGTTGCTTAGCGCCTCGCCGTTGCTGAGGCTGGCTTTGAACTCACAATTCTCCTGTCTCAGCCTCCCAAAGTGCTGGGATTACAAGCATGAGCCACCGTGCCCAGCTCTATATGTTTATTTTTTTAAGACATTGTCCAACTGTGTTCCAAATTAGCTGTACCATTTTGCACTCCCACCAGCAATGAACAAGAGTTACTGTTGGTCCACATCCTTGCCAGCATTTGATATTGTCAGTGTTTTGGATTTTGCCCATTTTAATTGTGTAACGGTATTTCATTATTTCAATTTACAGTTCCCCAGTGATATATGGTATTGAGAATCTTTTCTTAAGCCATTTACAATCTTTATTTTTTTTGGTGAGGTATCTGTTGAGATCTTTTATTTCTTTCTCCCTCTCTCCTTTCCTCCCTCTTTTACTTTCTTCTATGGATTGAACTCAGGAGTGTTCTATAACCCCAGTCCTTTTAAAAATTTTAAAATTTTGTGTTAGAGTCTAAATTGCCCAGGCTGCCCTTGACTTGCAATCCTCTTGCCTCATCCTTCCAAGCAGCTGGAATTACAGGTATGTGACCCCATACCTTGCTTATACATTTCTTAGTTGGGTTGTTTTCTTATTATTGAGTTTTAATAGTTCTTCATATATTTTAGATATCAGTGCTTTATCAATTTTGTCTGTTGCAAATATTTTTTCTAGTCTAGCTTTTCCTCTCATTCCCTTGAGAGATCAAAGATCCTTTTAATTTTTCAAGTTTTTCATTTTGTGTAGTCCAGCTTATAAATTATTTTTTACATTAATTGTGCCTTTGGTGTTCTATCTATGAAGTCATTGTTATACCCAAGGTCATCTAGGTTTTCTCCTATGGTATCTTCTAAGAGTTTCATAGTTCTGTATTTTATGTTTAGAGCTATGACCAATTTTGAGTTAGTTTTAGTGAAGAGCATAAGATCTATCTTGACTCATATTTTGGAATGTGGATGTCTAGTAGTTCCAACACCATTTGTTGAAATAGTAGTCCCCCCGCCCCCTTGCTTCTTTGTCAAAGTTCCACTGACCACTATTTCTGGACATTCTATTTGGTTCCATTGGTCTATTTGTCTATTCTAGCACCAATGCCACACTGTTTTGATTGTTGTAGATTTATAGTAAATTTTGAAGTCAGGTAATGTTAGGCTTTTGACTTTGTCCTTTAATTAAAGCTATTCTGGGTCAGTCTTTTGCCTTTAGATACAAATTATAGAATCAGTTATTCAACATCAACACAATATCTTTCTGGGATTGTAATTGTGATTGCTCTGCATTTATAGATCTAGTGGGAAGAACCTGATCAATTTTGAGTTACACTATCCATGAACATGGTATAGCCTTCCATTTATTTAGTTTTTCTTTGATTTCTCTCATGAGTATGGTTATGCTTTTGATATGAGGTGTCTCCCAAAAGATCATATGTGAGACAATGCAAGAAAGTTTAGAGGTGCAATGATTGAATTATAATAGTTTTTACCTAATCAGTGCATTAATCTCCTAATAAGAATGAACTGAGTGGTAATTGTAGACAGGTAGGGTGTGGCCAAAAGAGGTGGGTCATTGGGGGCATGACTTTGGGATATATATTTTGTCCCTGGAGAGTGCAGCGCTCTCTCGCTCACTTGTTTGCTCTCTCTCTCATTCCTGATTTCATGTTCTGAGCTGCTATACTCTGCCGTGGTTTTATGCCATCATGTTCTGCCTCACCTTGTGCCCAGAGCACTAAGACCTCTAAAACTGTGAGCCTCCAAATACACTTTTTCTTTCTAATTGTTCTTGCAGATCTTTTGGTCAGAGCAGTGAAAAAGTTGACTAAAACTAGTATTTTGTAGTTTTTCTTCTATAGATATTATACTAATTTTTATTTTTTATTTTTAGTTTTTAGTTGTAGATGGACACAATACCTCTATTTAAGTCATTTATTTTTATGTGGTACTAATGATTGAACCCAGTGCTTCATGCATGCCAGGCAAGCACTCTGTCTTTGAGCCACAACCCCAGCCCTATTTTTCTAGATTTACATCTAAGTATTACATTTTGGAGGGTGATACTGTAAATTGCATTATGTTTTCAATTTTAAATTCCACTTATTCATTGCTAGTACACAGAAAACAAATGCCTTTTTTTATTCTGTAGCATTCCTATAATTGCTTATTAGTTCCAGGAGTTTTTTGATCAATTCTCTTGGATTTCCTACATAGACAATCATGTCATCTACAAAGACAGTTTCATTTCTTTCTTCCAAATAGCAGACCTTTTATTTCCTTTTATTTGTCTTATTTCATTAGCTAAGATTTTTGTTATTAAGCCTTGGGTTTGATCCCCAACACCATAAACAAACAAATCATAAATATCTATGCCTCAAATAATGGGGCTTCTATGTTTATCAAACAAATCCTTCTGAACTATAAGAATCAAATAGACCACAACACAATAATACTTGGTGACTTTAACACAGCTCTCTCACTACTAGATAGATCTTCCAAACAAAAACTAAACAAAGAAACCACAGAACTCAATAAAACAATCAATAATTTGACTTAACAGACATATACAGGTGTTCCATCTATCAATGAGTGAATACACTTTTTTCTCAGCAGCACATGGATCCTTTGCCAAAATAGATCATATGTTATGTCACAAAGCCAGTCTAAGCAAATACAAAAAAACAGAGATTCTACCCTGCATTCTATCTGACCACAATGGAACAAGATTAGAAATAAATGACAGATTAAAAAATAGAAACTACTCCATCACCTGGGAACTAAATAATATGCTATTGAATGATGCATGGATAACAGAAGACATCAAGGAAGAGATAAAAAAAATTCTTAGAGGTAAATGAAAACTCTGATACAACATAACAAAATCTCTGGGACACCATGAAGGCAGTGCTAAGAAGAAAGTTCATTGCATTAAGCTCATTTATTAAAAGAAGTAAAAGTCAACAAATAAATGACTTGACTCTACATCTCAAAGCCTTAGAAAAAGACGAACAAACCAACACCAAAAGAAGTAGAAGACAAGAAATAATTAAAATCAGAGCTGAAATCAATGAAATTGAAACAAAAGAAACAATTCAAAAAATTGATAAAACAAAAAGCTAGTTCTTTGAAAAAATAAATAAAATCAACAAACCCTTAGCCACCCTTATGAAAAGAGGGAGAGAGAAAACCCAAATTACTATAATTCATGATGAAAAAGGAAATATCACAACAGACACTAGTGAAATACAGAGGATAATTAGAAACTATTTTGAAAATTTATACTCCAGTAAAATAGAAAACCCTGAAGATACCAACAAATTTCTAGAGGCATATGACCTACCTGAACTGAACCACGAGGTCATACACAACTTAAACAGATCAATTTCAAGTAATGAAATAGAAGATACCATCAAGAGGCTAACAACCATGAAAAGCCTAGGTCCAGATGGATTCTCAGCTGAGTTCTACAAGACATTCAAAGAAGAATTAATACCAATACTCCTCAAACTATTTCATGAAATAGAAAAGGAGAGAACTCTTCCAAACACATTCTATGAGACGAGTATCACCCTGATTCCAAAACTAGACAGAGACACATCAAAGAAAGAAAATTTCAGACCAATATCCCTGATGAACATAGATGCAAAAATTCTCAATAAAATTCTGGCAAATTGCATACAAAAACATATCACAGAAATAGTGCACCATGATCAAGTGGGGTTCATTCCAGGGATGCAAAGTTGGTTCAACATATGGAAATCAATTAACATAATCCATCACATCAATATACTTAAAGATAAGATTCATATGATTTTATCAATCTATGCAGAGAAAGCATTTGACAAAATACAGCACCCTTTTATGTTCAAAACACTAGAAAAACTTGGGATAGTAGAAACATACCTCAACTTTGTAAAAGCTATCTATGTTAAACCCAAGTCCAATATCATCCTAAATGGAGAAAAATTGGAAGCATTCTCTCTAAAAACAGGAATAAGACAGGGATGCCCTCTTTTACCACTGCTATTCAACATAGTTCTTGAAAAACTAGCCAGAGCAATTAGACAGGCAAAAGAAATTAAAGGGATACGGATAGGAAAAGAAGAACTCAAACTATCATTATTTGCAGATGACATGATTCTATACTTAGATGACCCAAAAAATTCTACAAGAAAACTTCTAGAATTAATAAATCAATTCAGCAAATTTGCAGGATATAAAATCAACACCCATAAATCAATTGCATTTCTACACATCAGTGATAAGCCCTCTGAAGGAGAAATAAGGAAAACTATCCCATTCACAATAGCCTTAAAACAAAAAAACTTGGGAATTATTTTAACAAAAGAGGCGAAAGACCTCTACAATGCAAACTACAAGACACTGAAGAAAGAAATTGAAGAAGACCTTAGAAGATGGAAAGATCTCCCATGCTCCTGGAT
>CM053408.1:62549526-62569010 GCA_028644305.1 Xerus rutilus
TTAAATAAAAAAAAAAAAAAAGAAAATGCTATATTCACTGATTTTTCCTATCGCTATATTTTTAGGTAGGCATATTTAATTTTGGTACTTGGCTTTCTAATAAGATAGATTAGAATTCTAATATGATAGATTAGAATTAATGAAAGATTAGGATATTCTGGAGAATAGGATGAGTTAAGAGGGGAATTACATTACTATTATGCTGAATTGTGCTTATCCTGAGCATTCCAACATCTATACCCTTCTGCCTTCTCAGCATCATATATTAATTAGGAGGCTAGATGACTCTTGCAAAGGGCCTCAATCAAGCTGTGTGTAGTGGCGCACTCCAGTAATGCCAGCATTCTGGGAGGCTGAGACAGAAGAATCAAGAGTTCAAAGCCAGTTTCAGCAATGGCGAGGTGTTAAGCAACTCAGTGAGACCTTGTCTCTAAATAAAACACAAAATAGGGCTGGGGATGTGGCTCAATGGTCAAGTACCTGAGTTCAATCCTCGGTACCAAAAAAAAAAAAGCGCCTCAATCATTTATTGCACCTAGACTTTAGTCTTTTTGAACACTTTATTTCCAAATAGTTAACAGGCAACAGACCTTGTCAGATGTTAAATCGTGCTTAGAAACATGTAGAAAGGATAATCCTAGAGGCACAAAATTTAAAGTATATGCCATTTCAATATAAATCCTCATATCATATGAATATAATATGCTAAAATATTTTAATGATGATATTGATACATAATCTCTATCTGAAAAACATTTTATTCTTAAATTTGGAAGAGTCTATTGGAAAAGAGTTGCTAATTCTACTATCTACCTGAAAGTTACATATGTGATTGGAAATAGATTGACACTGGATATGAAAAAGAGGTTTTTAGAATTTATGCCTAGTATGTTATTAGTGAGTAACATTGAGGAACTTCCCCACTCCCCTGCCCAGTACTGTGACGCTTTATCAATGAGCTACATCCCCAGTCCTTTGCATTTTTTATTTTCATTGTTTCTTTTTTTTTTCCGTACTGGGGATTGAACCTGGGCCCTTGCACATGCTAGGCAAGTGCTCTACCACTGAGTTATATCCCCAGCTAGTTTTTATTTATTTTTTTAAATTTAACTTAATTTTTTGGTACTGGGGATTGAACTCAGGGGCACTTGACCACTGAGCCACATCCCCAGCCCTATTTTGTATTTTATTTAGAGACAGGGTCTCACTGAGTTGCTTAGTGCCTTGCTATTGCTAAGGCTCGATTTGAACTCGCGATTCTCCTGTCTCACCCTCCCAAGCCGCTGGGATTACAGGCATGTGCCACTGTGCTCGGCACCAGCTAGTTTTTATTTTGAGATAGGGTCTTGCTAACTTGCCCAGGCTGGCTTTGAACACATGATCCTCCTGCCTTAGTCTCCCAGATTGCT
The DNA here is from genome assembly GCA_028644305.1 of Xerus rutilus. Classification (NCBI taxonomy): domain Eukaryota; kingdom Metazoa; phylum Chordata; class Mammalia; order Rodentia; family Sciuridae; genus Xerus; species Xerus rutilus. Next base: position 62,550,936 of record CM053408.1, read on the forward strand.
GGGATTACAAGCATGTGCCACTGCACCCAACCCAAACTATTTTTAATGTTAAAAAATGTAAATATCTGATGTCCAGGATATATTGCTAACTGAAAAAAACAAGGTGGAGAAAAGTGTGTATGATATACTATCACCTCAGATGCTACCTAGTAAGGGAAGTATGAATGCATGTAAGTATACTATAATGTGCTTTTATAGAAAATATAGAAAAGAAAAAGGAGTTATAACCCCAAAACTTGTTCAAAAGGGTTACTTATGGGGCTGGGATTGTAGCTCAGTGGTAGAGCGCTTGCCTCGCATGCATGAGGCCCTGGGTTCGATCCTCAGCACCACATACAAAGCAATGAAATAAAGACACTGTGTCTATCTACAACTAAAAAAAAAATATTTAAAAAAAAAAAAAAAAGGGTTACTTATATACAGCAGAGAGAGTAGTGTGAAAGAAAGAAGAAGGAATGAAAAGAAATGAAAATGAGACTCTTCAAAGGAACCTTGTTATTTAGACTTGACTTTGGAGCCATATAATGGTTTGCAAAATTATAAACTGTTATTAAATCAAACTTTTATAAGGAGTAATTATTAAAGATAAAAACAAAATGAAAAAATGATTTTCACAAAATGAAAAACTGATTTTCTATATTAATGTTTATTATATATATATTTTAGAAAACATATTAAATATATTTTAATAAACATTCATTGATTTGATATATATTTTAATATATATTTTATAAAAATATATTTTAAATAGATATTTTAAAATATATATAAATAAACATTAATATACAAAGTCATTTTTTCGTTTTGTTTTTATCTTTTGTATCTTTTACGTATGTTTAAATATATATTAATATACATAAAATATATAACATTTAAGGTAAATGTTTGTAAATATATATTATATATAACAAATATATTTAAATACATTTATACAAAGCAAAGGATGATGGTGGCTTGGTTACCATTTGAAAAGGAAGGGCAACAGGATTTGCTAATTGATTGGATTTGAATGTAAAAGTGATAAAAGTCAAGGATAGCAAGGTTGCAGACCTGAGGAACCAGAAAAGTGGGATGTGAAGACTGAAGGGTTAGACATCTAAGCAGAGATGTGGAACAGGCAGTTGGAATATGAGTCTGGAGTTCAGGAAAGAGGCTTCAGAGTAAGACTCAACTTTGAATATACAATATAGGTAAGGAAACAACCAACAGGAAGGTGCTTGTTTTTAAAATCATTTCACCTAATTATTTCAGTGAAAACAACTAGATCATCATTTTGCAAACCCCAATAAAATAATGGGTCTAGGACCAAGTAATGAGTATGGATGGTTGCTAACATCTCCAAAGGAGATATAAATAAGATAATTAAGCACCATCTGATGGAAAATTCATATTGTCTTGCCGAAGGGATTGGACCTCTGGATCAGTTGCTTGGAACATGGTGAAATACATTTTGAGTATGCAATTAGCAAACCTAGAATGTGGGAAATTTTGTAGATTCCTTAACAATAAACTAACAAAACAAAAGGGGTAAAGAGGGAGAGTGCAGATTCAAAGAAACTCAAAAGACATCAAATTAAAAAATGGGCAGGATTGGGCTTTCATCTGAGGATGTATATTTGGGTGCTGAAGCAATAAACAAACAGGAAAGCAACTACTATAGGAGTGCAGATAGTAGTCCATTGAGGGAAAGAGAAGAAGCAGTAAATGGGACAGAGCACAAGATGGGGAATTTTGGGGGGTGGCAGACATGGTTGTTTTTGTTGTTGTTGTTTTGTTTATTGTTTTTGGCTTAGGTGGCAATTGCTATTGGGTGGAGTCACTTATAATACCTCAAAAGCTATACATTTGATTTGTCTTTTTTTTTTTTTAAGATGACGTTTTTCTAAGTTGTCTAGGCTGGTATGGAACTCTTGGAATCTAGCAATTCTCCTGCCTCAGTCTCCTGATTAGCTGAGACTATAAGCATGTACAGTCACACTCATTTTGATGTGTTTTTTTCAGACTGTTTTACTTCACAACAAAAAGGTTAAAAAAGCTTATTCTAAAAAAAAATATGAAGGGCCCAAACACAATAGAAGCTCTTTTCTCCTACCTGTTCCTTTTCTAGCAAGTGTTTTCAACATTGGTTTAAGACCATACCATGTAATATCCCAAGAAAAGCTTAAGAGTGGCGGCTACTATTCTTGGTGTTATTAAAGTGATTTTAAATAGAAGTTTCTTTTTTTATTAATGAAATGTTTGGGGCATACTAAAAAATATGGAGAATAAGATAGTGGAACACTTTTAAGCCCACTTTTCAGTTAAAATGATACAATTAATCTCCTTCATAACCTTACTAATTTCATCCCTTTGAAGAGGTGTCCCCCACCCCCTGGTACTAAGGATTCAACCCAGGGGCACTTTACCACTGAGCTGCTTCCCCAGTCCATTGTATTTTTTATCTGAGACAAAGTATCACTAAGTTGCTGAGGCTGGCCTGGAACTTGTGATTTTATCACTAAGTTGCTGAGGCTGGCCAGGAACTTGTGAACCTGAGCATCTCAAGTCACCAGTGTTATAGGTGTGCACCAGCATACCTGGCTAGTGGTGACTACTATCTTGAATTTGGTATTTATTATTCTCATTCATGATTTTATACTTTTACATGTAGAAGTTCTCCTTTCTGCAGGTTCAATCAAGTGTATGTGCAACTGTTTTTTAAAAATTAATTACTGGAATCATTAACTGGTAGTTGTTAAATTGACTTCATTAGGACACTCCTTACCTTCCCATTTGAATTACGGTCTTTGTTTCAGCTCTAAGAAGCACAAGTCTAAGGACTTTTGCTGCTGCTTCCTAAAAATAAATAGTCAGCATTTACTTTATGAAGATTATAGCATTTTTCATTATTTTCCTCCTAAATTTTACAAATGTTCTGATTAATTAAGGAAAAAGTTTTTCCTAAAAGAACTAATGGGTATTATTCATAAAGTATGGTAAGAGGCAAGAAGTCATAAAATATTCATATGAATTTGGAATATTAAACTTACATATACACATAATTTATATATGCATATGTAAGTGTGCAAATTTAAGTTGCCCTAATTTTATTTTTACAGTCAAATGTTATATATGGCTTCAAGGCTAGAAAGCATACAAAGCACTAGCTGATTAAACATCTTTTTAGTGACCACTAGTCCAGTATAATTAAAATGCTAATAGATTAAAGATATTCAGTTCATATTCTCTGAATACCCTTAGCAATAACTTCTTTTTTTGAATAAAAATTTATATTCACTATTCATTTATCTTTTTTTCTTTTTCTTTTTTTGGGGGGTGGGTACTGGGGATTCAACTCAGGGGCATTTGACCACTGAGCCACATCCCTAGCTCTTTTTGTATTTTATTTAGAGACAGTGTCTCACTGAATTGCTTAAGTGCCTTGCTTTTGCTGAGGCTAGCTTTGAACTGTGATCTTCCTGCCTCAGCCTCATGAGCCACTGGGATTAAAGATGTGCAACACTGTCATTTATCTTTTTAAAAAACTAAGTAACTGCCAAGAACTTTTATTCCTGTCCCTCATAGGGATCATTCACTGGGGGAAAACTTGCAAGATAGTACATTTATCCAGAATACCTTAAATAAAGTTCACTGTATGGAATCCCATTAATTTTCTTGAGAAGCATAAAAGAAATCTGAAAGTTACCTAAGAAGCTTTGGATAGCTCTACTCTTATTTTTGCAAAATGATACTTTTTAAAATTTTTATGGAAGGGTAAATCTTAGTAGTGGCAGAAAGTAAAATCTGAAACTCTTGATACTAAAATGTCAAGGCAGTATTTTCTAGGAAAGAATTTCCTAAGAAACTTGAAACATTAAAGGCGTACATAAGCTTCCTTTTATTCTGTTATTAGTATTGAAAAATATTCCTCTAACTTCCCTGAAGTGTCACATTTGGAAAATATAAACATTGCTATTGTAGCAAAACTTGAAACAAAACAAATGACAACATGGGGCAGTAGAAAATGTGACAAAGTAGGTTCTAGGTGTGTTTCTGGAATTCACATGCTGCAGACCCAGTGACTTGTCTGGCCTGTTTCTTTGTGGAAATAATGAAGAGCACAGGCAGATGATCTTTAGGATCTTGGCCAGCTTTAGAATCCTGTAATTGCAGTTGATTGGATCTCATGATTAAGTGTCAGTATTAATATTTTTCAAAAAAATAATATTTATTTTTTGCAGTCTGGGGAATGGAACCCTTAAGTCTGGCCCTTAAGCATGTTAGGCAAGCACTCTACCACTGAACTACATCGTAAGGAGACCAAAATATAAAGTTTTTGTGATAATCCTTGGCATTGAGGAAAGTCATGGTATCTTTCTTTCACTTCTCAGCCTGAAGTGTTCCTTAAAGCTCCTTGCCATCCTTTCCTTTTCCCTGGTCAGCTTTCTGCACCACAGTAATTCCACATCTCAACTGTAATTGTAGACAGCCTTGTTCCCTTCTAAATTCTTACCTTCCTGCCTGCTGCTGAAAGTCCTCAAATTCCTCTCTCCCTCCTTAATAAATGTCTTTGAGAAGACCCCCAAAGTGCAAGAAGTAAATCCAAGAATCAATAAGTGGGATGCCATCAAATTAAAAAAATCTTCTGCACAGCAAAGGAAACAAAAGAGTAAAGAGTGAGCCTATGAAATGGGGAAACAGCTATGCCAGCTGTTCCTATGACAGGGAGCTAATATCTAGAATATATAAAGAACTCAAAATATTCAATGCCCAAACCCCAAATAACCTAATTAATAAATGGGCAAAATAATTAAACAGAAATTTCTCAGAAGAAGAAATACAAATGGGCCACAGACATATGAAAAAATGTTTAACATCTCTAGCAATCAAGAAAATGCAAATCAAAACTATACTAAGATTTCATCTCACTCCAGTCAGAATGGCAATTATTAAGAACATGAATAGTAACAAATGCTGGCAAGGATGTGGGGAAAGGTATAGTCATACATTGCTGGTGGGACTGTAAAGTAGTACAATACAACCACTAGGGAAAGCAGTGTGGAGATTCCTCAAAACAGTAGGGGTGGAACTACAATATGACCCAGCTATCCATTCCTTAGTATTTCTACAAAAGAACTAAATCAGCATACTAAAGCAATACATCCACTTCAATGTGCAGGACAATTCACAATAGCCAAATTATGTAATCAGCCCAGATGCCTGTCCTTAGATAAATGGATCAAGAAAATGTGGCATATATACACACTAGTTTTTTACTCAGCCATAAAGAAGAATGAAATAATGGCATTTGCCAGTGAATGGATGGAAATGGAGAAAATCACGCTGAGTGAAATAAGCCAGACTCAGAAAACCAAGACTCGAATGTTTCCTCTTATATGTGGAAGCTAGAGTGAAATGAGAGAAAGAAGGCAGTGAGGGATGGAATAGGATATCATAAAGATACAAGGAAGATCAGTGGAGTAGAAGAGAGAGAATGAGAGGGAGGAAGAAAAGAAGGGAAAGGGGACAAAATATGGAATGAGTTCAACAAAATCATGTTCTACATATATAAAATATATACATTATATATATAAATGTATCAAAGGGAATTTCACATTTATGTATATGCAGAAAATTACCAATCAAAAATAAATAAAGGAGTGAAAGGAAGATCAGTAGAGGAGGGAGAATAAGGGGAGGAAAGAGGGGAGGAAAAAGAGGGGGATGGGGATGTATTATTACGTTGTTGTTTTGTCAAAATGAACCCAAATACTATGTATAATTATAATGCTCTAATTATTTTAAAAAGTGTGCTGAAAATCTATGAATTAAAGCATTGTATACTGGAAAGACAGATATGAAGAAAGTCCCTGTCCTGAAGTTCAATGGCAGAGGCAGGTAAATAAGAGAAAATTCCAGTTCAACCTACATAGTTTGGTAGAGAGATGTCAGTTAGTCTGGGCTAGAGAAGCCTTCAGGAAGGAACTGAGAAAATTCTCAAAAGCACAGAAGAGGTTATACTGTCCGAAAGTGGAAGAAAGTAGTCTCTGGATAGCAGGAGAGAGGAAAGGAGACCTTGATAAGATTGGGGAACAGCAGGAAGTTCAGGATAGTCAAAGAACAGGAACATCCAGAGAAAGGAAGGAGACAGTCATGGAAAAGCTCTTCCATTCAGGGAGGGCCTTGACTACCACACGAAGAAGTATTGGCTTTATTCTGAATGTAATCAAGGAAGTACCAAAGGATTTGAAGCATCATGTTTGCTTTTAGGAGGGATGACATGACCGGCAGTGTGGAAGTGGGTTTTGAGGAGGACCAGGCTCTGAATTCTAGGAGATTAGTTAGGAGGCATTTTCAGTAAGTTTGGTGAGAAGTTATCAGGACCTGGGTGGTTAAAATAAAATAAAATAAAATAAAAAGATGGATCAAGATATACTCAGGAGAGAACTGATACAACCGGCTAATCAGGGCCTCTTCTCCATCTCCTACCCATTGAGACCCTGTGCTCTACCACACTGGGGTTCTTGGGGATCCCCAAACACCATGCTGTTCCCTCTGCTTTGTGCGAGAATAGGACTAATTCTTATAAGCCAAGCACTTTAATGTATGGCCTAGTCACCTTTTCTGTAGCCAGCAGTCACCCATACTGAGTGCTACAGGTACATTCACATCCCACCTCCACTGAAATATCTTTTACACTCTAAGACATAAAGGTTAGATAAGGATTCCAGGGACAATGTCAGGTCCATTTTCATCTATGCATCCCCCACTTTCTTTACTCTGGGATTTGGCAAATACAACATGTTCACTGAATGTGTGCTTAATTGCAGGTCATTTCTCCGCAAGGGAAAGAAAATCTTTAAGTTCTACTTAATTGGACAATGGTACAAGTTAATTAATTGATAATGATACTATGGTGCCAAAAGCGGCACGTGCAGTGCCAAACACAACCTCTGGAGGGCGCACGTACGGCTCCCGCCCGGGAGTCCCAGGCTCTCGCGCCCCCAGAGTTACAGGCTATCCCGCGGCGCCGCGTCCTGAGGAGAGGGCCTCACAGGCATTCGCTTCCAGGAGCGAACCCCGGGAGGCGGAGGCGCGAACCTGCAGGTACCTGATAGTAGCCTCCGGTCCAGGCCAGCTCGGCTAGGACCACTCGGCCATTAGCAATGCAGCTGTAGGTAATCGTCATAATGGGAGGGCCTGTGGAGGATAAGATCCAGCCGGTCGTAACCGCCCGCTAAGGCTTCAAGGGCGGGGCTCCGGGAGAAGGCGGGACCTGCGCAGGCGCTAGGAGTGATTGATTGGCAGGGAGGGAGGCGGGACAATTTGTGGGCTGAACTGAGCTTGGTAGGAGAGACCTTTCTGGAAAAACCTGTTCTGGGTGGGTGAAGCCTTCGTGGTGGTCGTTAAAATCGCATATTGGGTGTCTGCGCCTGTAGTCCCAGCGACTGGGGAGGCAGAGGCAGGAGTATTCCAAGTTCTAGGTTAGCCTCAGTAACTTAGGCTCTGTCTCAAAATAAATAGGACCCGCGATGTGTTCAGTGGTAAAGTGCCCCTGGGTTCAATCTTTAGTACAAACAAAACAAGAACAAAAAATCTTATAACCAATTTTACTTCGAGGGCTTTATTTACTTTTGATTAATTTGCAGTCTAGGACCATGTTTTTGTTTTTCTTTTGGTACCAGGGATTGAACTCGGGGGTGCTTAGCCGCTGAGCCCCAGCCCCAGCCCTTTTTCGTTTTCATTTTTAGACATGGTCTTGCTGATTGTTTAGGGTTTCACTAAATTGCTGAGGCTGGCTTTGAACTTGCGATCCTTTTTTCTTGGTCTCCCAAGTAGCTGAGATTACAGACGTGCACCACCACACCTGCCTTAGACCATGGTTTTAAATAAAATTCATTCATCAATTCAAGAAACATTGGTTGAACTCTTGTAATACACCAACAGACTACATAGGTTCCCGGGTATGCAAAGATGAAGGCACCAGAGTCTGAGGAGTTCATATTCTGGAGGAATTATTATTATTAGAGGAACATGCAGACAAATGCCACTCTCCAGCGATATGTGTGTGTTATGATAGAAAGTATTGCACAGTATTGCGCGCCTGAGGTGGAGGCTGCTAATTCTCTTGAGAGAGCAGCAGAGTCACTGTCCAATTTAGTGGATGAGTGGGCTTTCTCTAGGTAAGGAGGAAAGAGAGGAAATCTAGGCAGAGCAAAAGCTTTTGTCAAGATTCAAAGGCTGGTGGGTTTGGGGAATGGGTAAGTCAGGATGGCAGAGAAAATGTGTATGGTAGAGTTGGTAGGAGATGACAGTCATAGCAGTGGTAGAATGGTTTGTTACACTATACCTCGGGTGCCTTGACAAGAATTTTTTTAAGTTATATGCTTAAGATAACATTTCATCAGCAAGGTATTGTGGTAGAACAGAAAGAGCATGACCTTCGAAATAAGGTGAACTTGGATTCAACTTGGATTCATTGCCATTTACTTTGTGCCTTTATTGTAATTTAACCTTTCTGAGACCCGGAATTTTAATGCTAATCTATAAGATGGGGAGAGTTGTCAAGTTTAAATGAATTGTGCAAGTATTGGCACACAGTAGATACACTATTGCAATCCTGATTGTGATGAGAATTAATGAGAATTACTTTCTTGATCCCATTAATATAACCTTAAAGGAAAGACAGTCAGTGTCTTTTTGGAGTGCCTGACAGGAAGTGGATTTGACAAGAAAGCTGCAAAACTGGTCTGAATGGGTAGATCCTGTTGAATAATGTGCTCCTCCTCTATAAAGGAAATCTCGACTCTCATTAGTTTAGAGGTATTGTCTGTTATAGGTAAGGTGACTGAATAAAAACACTGGTCATATTGCTTATATGTTGAAAAATGAAATGTGTTAATTCTGAGGTAATGCTTTGGTATATTATAGTAAAAATAAGTTGAATACACTTGGTCACTTTGCAGTGCCCTTCTTCTTAGTGAATACTGGAATTGAAAGTTATTGGGCAAAGAAATCACGAGCTGTAGTTAATAACAAAATCATCTGATAATTAGAGAGGTATACATGGAAGCTTCACTATCTTGGTGTCACCTTATATTATTAAAACAATCCTGTGAAGCAGGTGTGTTGGGTTTACTTGGCAGAGTCCACATATTCAGGACCACAGTAATGTGAAACTTAATTTATAATACAAATTTTTTGTACTTTTAAGCCCTTTCTCTTGTCCTCGCTTAGATTTTCAGCACGATGGTCATTCCACACCTTTAATCCTCTCCTCCAATTGCATATTGTTCCATCTTTTTCACTTTCTTACCTTCCTGCACGCCATACGCTGCTTGATACCTGTGACTTCCTTTAGCCAATACCAGCTTCCCAAGGTTATTCAGGATTTCCCCCTTCCCTTCTTTCTCCAGTGTGGCATCCCTGTGGGGAGAAGGATCTTCTGACATCTGACCTTCGTCCTTGTAAGGTGGCATCTGCTGCTAATGTTTTCTGTCTCTGGTCATCAGGTCACACCATCCATTTGGAACCTCAAGGCCTCCTTAGGTGCTCTCTCAACCACTCCAGTGGCCCTCTCAGGGTAAGGAAAACTTTCCGCTGCTCCCTCCTGCCATTCTGAGGCAGTGGGGGTCTCATACCGTGCTGCCACCTCTCCTGTCTGCTGTGTCACTTGGCTGTCATATGAAGACCTGCTCTTGAACCTTACCCCATGGGGAAACAAACCCTTGGGTCCTGCTAACTGTGAGCCTTCTCATTACTGCAACCTTCTTGGAAGGACCTTGGTAGCTAAATGGAGTGCTTCCTTCTGACTTTGCCTTCCTCCTGCATGTAGAAATTCCAGAGAGTCTTGGTGGGGAACCTTGAACCAACCCAGAACTTCTTCCCAATTTATGTCATGAACATTGGCTTATGCTGGCTCAGACCTTTTCTTTCCGCATATTTTCTCTCCCAGGACTTTTAAAAAAGTTTTTAAAAGCTGACAATTTTCTTCACCTCCCCTTCCTCCTCTGTCTGTAGCTCTCCCACCTCCATTTTCTTTTTTCTCTATTTCTGTGTAAAAGGGAAAACAATACAAAAAACAGCAGAAAATTTAAAATGTCACAGATATTTCCACCATTTCCTTGATAATTTGGCAACATCTTTAAGGTGGAACAGAAAGAGGTGGGAAGTAGGACTCCTGGGAAGGAGAAGCTGGGCATTTCATTGCTTTCTTTCTCAATGTGCTTTCATGCTTTATTATTACTTTCACTGACTAGCAGAGCATTGCTTTGCAGAGTTCATATTCTCAGAAGGAAGGCTACTAATTTTTGAATCATGTGACTTCTTAGATTACTAGAGTTTGTAAATACTCCATCATCTGGGGATCTTGAAGCACTCTCTCATTCAGTATGATTCTTACAAAGTACCAAAATACTCATGTGACTGTTCTTTTTCGTATTGTCCTTCAAAATGGAAATATATTTTCACATTTTTTCTTATGCATTTGATAACTGTAAAAATTCAAGAGTAAAATCCTGTTTATCATCCCATAAAATAACCACTGCCAGTAAGCTAATGTATGTTTATGCTTCTTTTTATATATTTTGTTTAATATTAATGAATACATACATATTTTTATGAAGCCTACTTTTTGTTCTCTTTGACCATCATATATATTTTAGATGTTTTCCTTTGAAGTTTATCATTTGATTTTCCTTTTTCCTTTAGGTATCTATTCTTTTGCAGAAATGTTTGTTTCTTGCATAGTCAAACATGTTAATATGTTTTATTATGATGTTGGACTTCACTTTTATACTAGGCAAGGCTTCTTTTCCTATCTTCATTTAAAAACATTTATTTTTCTTTAGTTACTTTTGTCTTTGTTTTATAATTTAAATCTTTAACCCACTTGGAATTTGTTTTTGTGACTCTGGTTAGGTAGGATTTGTGTCTTCATAAGTGGACACTGAATTGTTTCATATCACTTACTGAGTACTCTGTTCTTTCCCTGCTAATTTGAAATGCCACTATTTACCATAACTAAATGCCTCCATATGCCTTGTTAATTGCACTTTAAAGTTGACTTACATGTCTGTGCTAATATCACAGTGATTCAGTGATTGTAACTCAGATTGCTTTAAAATGAACAGATTGGAGAGAAAAAAAATACAATATTGAGTCTTCCTAGTTAGGAATATGGGTTGTCTATTTATTCTTCATAATGTCTTTCTGTAAAAGCCCTGTAAGTCTTTTCATGAGGACTTGACAAATTTTTGTTATGTTTATTCTGGGGTATTGTGGCTGCTCTTATTAATGGAATTTGTTTCCTGTTAGGTTTTTAAACTGGCTTCTTTTGCATGTAGAAAACCTGTTGCTGTATTAATTTATTTTGCATGTAGCCCATGCTCCATTACCTTGTACTTTCCTTAAGTCTGGGGCTGACCAAAGAGTGCATAGGACTTTGCTCAATGTGAATATGACATAGGATACTACTGTTGACTGTCATATTAGGCTTCTGTACCACTCTGAGCAGCCAGAGGAGGAGACCTTCATGTAACAATGGTACATGAGTGGCACCAGAATGATTCAGGCTAGTATAGTGGGAAGGGACCAAAGGGACTTTGGAGTCAGGCTGACCTGGATTTGAACACTGACATTGTTATGTAAACATGGCATCTCTAAACTTTGATTTGTTTCTTAGGTGGGTCTCTGAACCTAATTCATAAAATGAGCTAAAGTGTACAAAGTATAAAACATACTGTGATGGGCCTCCAGTGAGTGTTCCTAAATGGGTGGCTGTTGTGATCATTATGATTTTGTATTGTCATGTAACCAAATCTATCTAATTATAAGCACATTTAAGAAAGCCTGGCCTGGCCCTGTGTAAGATAGGCTCTTTATACATGTTATACATTCAGTGAACACATTTGAATCATAATTTAAGGCACATGTTACAGAAATGTCCTAAAATTCTTCTTTCTGAGAGATGTTATAAGTCAATTTCTTCTCTCTAGTTTGTAAATTTCCTGTGAGCCAAGACCAAAAATTAATCTTTTCCCCCTAGCACATCACACAATGGTTGATAAAATTAGCATTTCATAGTACGATAATTCATTCAATAATTTTATTTAACCATTCTCCTCCTAGCTCCATTTTTTTTTTCTTTTTGTTAATGCAGAAATGAGAGAATTCTCATCTTTGCTAGGGAGCGTAGCTAAATTTAAGAGAGGTGTGTAGGCATTACACTGTAGTTGATTTTAAATCTAATTGCTAAGTCGGAGCCAGCAGAGGGAGCACAGAGCACAGCTTTGAAGGAAAGCAAAGTAGCTGTGCTGGAGAGGAATTAAAAAGGCCATTCAGGACTTTTACAGAAGAGAGAAATGAGATCTGGGAAGAAAGCCATTTCTCATCTTCATTCTCATCTGCTGTGTTCTGTTTTTTAAAACATTCAGGCTCAAACAGGCCTGTTCTAGTCTTCTTTTGTTCCTTGTTCTGCAGCTTTCTTTCTTTCTTTTTTTTTTTTTTAATATTTTTTTAGTTGTAGATGGACACAATGTCTTTATTTTATTGCTTTGTACGTGGTGCTGAGGATCAAACCCAGGGCCTCATGCATGCAAGGCAAGCGCTCTACCGCTGAGCTACAATCCCAGCCCCTGTTCTGTAGCTTTCTATGGCCCTTCTCCTTCCTTTGTTTGGTCACACAAGAAGGCCCACAAATGGCTTCTCTTTTGGCCCAGCCAGTTACATAGCTCATATGCAGGGGATAAATGTTGTGAAGTCATCGAAACACAAGCTGGAACCCAGGGGCCTTGTTTCTTCATTCCTAGTAGTAGAAGCACTTGGGTTCCTGAAGAGTAGGAGAGAGGGCTGAAGTGGGTTCTTTTGGTGTGAGGAGTTAAGGCAAATGAATTGGATGAGATGTGTTGTAGGAGAGGGGTTTCTGGACAGTGGAAGGAATGCCACTTTATGCTTTATTTCTTGCATATGCAGCTTTCTGGCAGACACAGGACCACTTGTGACATGTCTCCAAACACAAAAGCTAATATAGACCAGAGTTGCTCAACTTTGTGGAATACTAGGATGTTAATTTGCATTATGAGAGAATAAGATTTGTTACGAATTAAATGTGAGGAAACTTAGTGAAAAGAATTGAGCAGGTTTCTTAACTGTGGGAATTCTTAGGATCCTTTGGTAGGTAAATTAATATGGTTTTTGAATATCTGATAGAAGAGGATATGATATGTATGTTTTCCCAAACATGTATATTGAACCTTTTTAATAGGTGGCAGCTCAAGGATTCTATGAATTACATTTTTAACAAGTGCTATGGTAGATTTTCTCGGTGTTTAGGAAATTAGGTAATTAATTCATGATATACAGCTATGAAGCACTTTCAAAAGGACAGTGTTTTCTAACATCTCTTCTGGATTTCCATTCCTATTGAGAGAGGTGTGGAAGGACATGTGGATTGGTGGTGGAAGGCATTTCAGATCTTGAGTGGGGCTTTTTAAAACCTCTTATGTCCCTTACATGCCTTTCCCCTACCCAAGATTTTGATATTCTTACTAACTCCTCCCTATATTTGAGAATCTCTTGAATAGAGTAGGAATGATTGCATCTTTCAGGTGTATTGGAAGAGAGAAAACAATTTTAAACCATTGTCCTATAGGTTGAGATTAATATTCTCATTGTTACAGTTTTGTTATTGTCTTCCTATCTATAACCTTCTCCTCTCCATATCAGCTACCACCTTAGCAATTTAGTCTGCTAAATTATCTGAGGTCGTATTATGCTAATTACAGACTGGAAGATTTTGTTTATGTAATCTTCCCCACATTCTCCTAATTCCTCTTCCATCCAGTTTAAGTCTCTCTTCCTACCAAGGTCTCCTGTAACCCACACCTACACCTACACTTATTTTTTTTTCATTATTGGTTTCAGCCATTAATTGCATTCAACCAATTTTTAGTTAACAAATTTGTTGAGTTTCAAAAGTTTATAAGTTGGTGGTTTGAAATGGAGAGCACATTTCTCTGTGGAAGAATTGTAGCTGAGTAAAGGTATGTTTGCTAAAAACAAAAAGGTAGAAAACAATTTCTGGTAATTAAAATAAATCAGTAATTCTAGTGATTAAACAAAACAGGAAATCAATAAGACTAAATTAGCTTACTCTCATTTATCTTGGTGCAGGTGTTTAAGGAAAAGCGGATTTAATTAAATGAGGATGAAGTGGTGTTGGAAATTGTTGCATATTCTGAATGGGCCTTATGGGGCAATTTCACAGAAGACACTCACTCTCTGTATGTCTTCATTACCTCAAAATTCTTAGATTTCCATTTCCATGATGTTGGTGTCTTGCTAATAGTGCCTTTGTACTTAGCCATTATTTGGATTTGGGGCAGGGGTGCTTGAAAAGATTTGTGGGAGAATGTCAGCAAAAATGGAAGAATAAGGAGGTCTAGAAAATTCCATAAAAGCAATGAAAATCTGTCAGAAGATCTCAGAATTAACTTTTTTGGAACTCTAGAAATTAACCAAAGGTTTGCTGGGGATTGTTTATTAAAGAAAAATGGGTAAATATTAGTAAGAATAGTAAGAACTATGCCAGTTTGACTTTCTCTAGTCCTGCTTACCACTTTTAGCTATGCCATAGCCTTAAAAAACAATAGCCCATATTGCAGGGCAGATTGACAACCACTGCAGAGAGCAGAATGGATCTGGAACTCTTTTAAAACCTCATTCTCAAAGAATAGTTTTGATTTGATCTACTTGATGATTCCCTAGAAAATGCCACTTACAAGGCTGATTCAAAACTCACTCAATGCTTAAAAACGTTCTCCTCCAGCTGGGTGTGGTGGCGCACGCCTGTAATCCCAGCACTTAGGGAGGCTGAGACAGGAGAATCATGAGTTCAAAGCCAGCCTCAGCAACGGCGAGGTGCTAAGCAACTCAGTGAGACCCTGTCTCTACATAAAACACAAAATAGGGCTGGAGATGTGGCTCAGTGGTCGAGTGCCCCTGAATTTAATCTCTAGTACCAAAAAAAAAAAAAAAAATTCTCCTCCACAGGGGGACATTGTCAAAAAGCACTATAGGCAAGCATTTTAACTTTACAGATGACCAAGGTGTGTTGGGTAAACAATAGACTAACAAAAAGAGTAGGAGGAGCAGCTAGTGAATGAGATGTCCAGAGAGGCTTTGAAAAGTTGTATTTCTAGTAATCCAGAAGGCTATGTACATGGAAGGGCTATCAGTATGCTGAGGAAAGAACTGAGAAGGCTGTAAACTGTCACTTCTGGTTTATCTTGAGATTATATGCAAGCAGGAAGTGAATGCTAAAGTGGAGTTATAAACTTTCTGTGTTTTAAAGGTGTATTCCAACACACATACAAAATCACTCAAGGAAGTCTGGGAGGCTTACTAGTTCAAAGTATTTAAGAAAGTCATTAGCTCATCAATAAACCACCCAAGTGGAGACATGAACATGACAGAAATACAGACTTTACAAAATTATTTCAGAAAAGTCACTAAACAAATAATCAGACAGACAGCAACAAATCCTGCATATGGAAGTGGGCATCTGAGGGGAAAAGTTACTACATTCTATTATTTTAAATGTCAAGTTTTCAACAAAAAATACAAATTATATATGGAAGCAACATTTTCCATTCAAGCAAAGAAAAGTAACCAATAGAAACTATTCCTAAGGATACAAGATGTTGGCTTCACTAGACAAAGACTTGAAAATCAGCTATTTAAGACATGTCCAAAGAGCTAAATCAAACCATGTCTAAAGAATTAATGTGTGATAGAGAATAGAGAATATCATAATTAGAAATTATGAAAAGGAAACCAACAGAAATTTCTGAGTTTAAGTATAAAAACTAAACAAACAAAAGCACTAGAGAAGCAGGCAAGAAAGAAGAATCAGGAAACTTGAAGACAGACACATCAATATTATCTGGTCTGGGGAACAAAAAAAAAGAAAAAAATAAAACAACAAAGGATTGCAGAAGACTGAACAGAACTTCAGAAACCAATGGGACAGTCAAAATGTACCAACATAAGTATAATGTGAGTATCAGAGGAGAAGAGAGAGAAGAGGGTAGAAATAATTGTTGAAAACTTCACAAAGTTGATGAAAAACATTAGTTAACATGTCCAAGAAGTTAAAAAACTTCCACATAGGAGAAACTCAAGAAGATCCATGTATAGGCCTACCTTCTGCCTGCTTACCAGCCAGCCTCCTGCCCTCTCACAGCACCAGTACCGTGCTCTTAAGGTCCTAATCCTCCTTGTCCTATGTGTCCTGGCTGTAGTTTCTCTACATTGTTCCTAGAATCAACCACTCATGCCTACTGGCTGCTCTGAAAAGCCATCTTTGCATTGTTCCTGGGTCCAGCTCCCCGCTTGCCGCCTCTGCCGCCGCTGCCGCCACGGAC
Organism: Xerus rutilus; assembly: GCA_028644305.1. NCBI lineage: Eukaryota > Metazoa > Chordata > Mammalia > Rodentia > Sciuridae > Xerus > Xerus rutilus. The sequence continues at coordinate 62,567,339 of CM053408.1, forward strand.
TCCTACAGCTTTATCGCCAGAATCCCTGAACTGTAGTTCCCTTTTTTTTTTTTTTTTTTGGTACTGGAGATTGAACTCAGGGGCACTCAACCACTGAGCCACATCCCCAGCCCTATTTTGTGTTTTATGTAGAGACAGGGTCTCACTGAGTTGCTTAGTGCCTCGCTATTGCTGAGGCTGGCTTTGAACTCATGATTCTCCTGTCTCAGCCTCCCTGAGTGCTGGGATTCTAGTTCCCTTTTTAACCAGCTGCATCGGATCACCAGCGTGCCCCACCATGTCAGAGGCAGCCGTGGACACTAGCTCCGAGATCACCACCAAGAAGGACTTAAAGGACAAGGAAGTTGTGGAGGAGGCAGAAGATGGAAGAGACGCCCCTGCTAATGGGAATGCTAATGAGGAAAATGGTGAGCAGGAGGCTGACAATGAGGTAGATGAAGAAGAGGAAGAGGGTGGTGAGGAAGAGGAGGAGGAGGAAGGTGATGGTGAGGAAGAGGATGGAGATGAAGATGAGGAGGCTGAGGCAACTACGGGCAAATGGGCAGCTGAAGATGACGAGGATGATGATGTTGATACCAAGAAGCAGAAGACCGATGAGGATGACTAGACAGCAAAAAAGGAAAAGTTAAATAAAAATAAAAGGCCGCCGTGACCTATTCACCCTCCAATTCCCGTCTCAGAATCTAAACGTGGTCACCTTAGAGTAGTGAGGCCCTCCCGCCCACCACGGGCAGTGCCACCCACAGATGACACACGCTCTTCACCACCCAACCAAAACAACAAAGTGAATTTGCAACAGGGGAAGAAAAAAAGAACCAAAACTTCCAAGGCCCTGCTTTTTTTCTTAAAAGTACTTTAAAAAAGGAAAATTTGTATTTTTTATTTACATTTTATATTTTTGTACATATTGCTAGGGATCAGCCATTTTTAATGATCTCAGATGACCAAACCAGCCTTTGGAGCATTCTCTGTCCTACTTCTGACTTTACTTGTGGTGTGACCATGTTCATTATAATCTCAAAGGAGAAAAAAAACCTTGTAAAAAAAAGCAAAAACAACAACAACAAAACAACCTTATTACGAGCATACCAGTAACTTTTTTTGTGTATGTAATTTAGCTGTACTATAAGTAGTTGGTTTGTATGGGATGGTTAAAAAGGCCAAAGATAAAAGGTTTCTTTTTTTTCCTTTTTTTATCTATGAAGTTGCTGTTTATTTTTTTGGCCTGTTTGATGTATGTGTGAAACAATGTTGTCCAACAATAAACCAGAATTTTAGACCAATTTGTATCTCAGCAGATTTTTCAACCCAGACCCTAAAAGCCAGGAGATCATGGAATAACATATTCCAAGCCCTGAAAGACAATGGATGCCAACCAAGAATCCTATATCCAGCAAAACTGAGCTTCAGATTTGATGACGAAATAAAAACCTTCCATGATAAATAAAAGTTAAAAGAATTTACAGCAAGAAAGCCTGCACTACACAGCATTCTTGGCAAAATATTCCATGAGGAGGAAATGATAACCAACAATGAAAATTTACAAAGAGAGGAACTACACTAGAGGAAAGACCATTCAAAAGAGAAAACAACTCAAGGTAAAAACCAAAAACAAACCAAAGTGACTGGAATTACAAATCATATTTCAATAATAATCCAGAATGTAAATGGC
>CM053408.1:62569510-62581545 GCA_028644305.1 Xerus rutilus
CTTCTTTTGGCTTCCTCTTTCATGCTTTCTGAGACCTAATAACTAAATATCCTCACTTCCTACCTTTCCAACATCTCATCCTACACCCCACCCCCAATTTTCTCTAGTCCATCAGCAGAAACTATAGACCCTTTTGTAAACCTATTGTGTATATAGTAGATACTAAGTGAACTCATAATTTCTGTATATTGTGACAAAGCCGTAAATGTCCTATTACAAGCTACTTGGTTTAAAGCTATATATTGTTTGTATTGGGATCTGTTAATATTGGTCTCCCCCTTAAAGGAGAGGTATTGGAACCCTGCAAGGAATCTATAAGCCTATAGGATAAAGACTGTAACACCTTGGATCTGCAGTGCTAGAAGGGAAGACACACAAACAACATGAGAAAACAAGGGAAGAAAGTGACCCAAACAAACCAAGATGTTACATTATTAGAAACCATGGTTGTCACAGCAGAAATGTCAGAGAAGGAGTTCAAGATGTACATAGTTAAAATGTTTTGTGAATTAGAGGATGATATAAGAGAGCAAACATAGGCAGCAAAAGATCATTTAGATAAAGAGCTACTACATAGGCAAATACAGGAAGCAAAAGATTACTTCAATAAGGAGAGAGATTATGAAAAAGAATCAAACAGAAATCTTTGTAATGAAAGAAACAATAAACCAACTTAAAAGCTCAATAGAAAGCATCACCAACAGACTAGATCACTTGGAAGACAGAACTTCAGACAACAAAGACAAAATATTTAATCTTGAAAATAGAATTGGCCACACAGTGAAGATGATAAGAAACCATGAGCAGAACATCCAAGAATTATGGGATAACATGAGAAGACTAAACTTAAGAATTATTGGGATAGAGGAAGGGATAGAATTTCAAACCAAAGGAATGAAAAATCTGTTCAATGAAATAATATCAGAAAATTTTTCAAGCATGAATGAATTGGATAATCAAATACAAGAGGCTTACAGGATGCCCAATATACAAAATCACAACAGATCTACACCAAGGCACATCATAATGAAAATGCCTAGTATACAGAATAAGGAGAGAATCTTAAAAGCCACAGGAGAAAGGAATCAGATAATATATAGGGGGAAATTAATTAGGATCTCTGCAGACTTCTCAACCCAGACCCTTAAAGCTAGAAGAGCATGGAACAACATATTCTAACCTCTGAAAGACAATGGATGCCAACTAAGAATCTTATATCCAGCAAAATTAAGTTTTAGATTTGATGATAAAATAAAAACCTTCCAAGATAAACAAAAGTTAAAAGAATTTACAGCAAGAAAGCCTGTACTACGGAACATTCTTGGCAAAATATTCCATGAGGAGGAAATGAAAAACAACAATGAAAACATGAAAAAGGAGGAACTACACTAAAAGAAAGCCAATTAAAGGAGAAACCTAGTCAAGTTGAAAACTAAAAATAAACCAAAATGTCAGGGAAAGAAACCATGTCTCAATAACAACCCTGAATGTGAATGGCCTAAATTCATCAATTAAAAGACATAGACTGGCAGATTGGATCAAAAAAAAAAAAAAAAAAAAAAGACCCAGCAATATGCTGCCTCCAAAAGACTCATCTCATAGGAAAAGACATCCACAGACTGAAGGTGAAAGTATGGGAAAAAATGTATCACTCACATGTACTGCATAAACAAGCAAGGGTTTCTATCCTCATATAAGATAAAGTGGACTTCAAACCAAAGTTAGTGGAAAGGGATAAAGAAGGTCATTCATACTACTTAAGAGAATCATACATCATCAAGACCTAACAGTCTTAAATATTGATGCCCCAAACAATGGGGCATCTATGTATGTCAAACAAACCCTTCTCAACTTCAAGACTCAACTAGACCACAACACAATAGTACTGGGTGACTTTAACACACCCCTCTCACCACTGGATAGATCTTCCAAACAAAAAGTAAACAAAGAAACTACAGAACTCAAAAAAATACATATTACAAATACAAGCCCAGGACTGGATGGATTCTCAGTCAAGTTCTACAAGACCTTCAAAGAAGAATTAATACCAATACTCCTCAAACTATTTCATAAAATAGAAAAAGGAGGTAACCCTTCCAAACACATTCTATGAGATGAGTATCACCCTGATTCCAAAACCAGACAGAGACACATCAAAGAAAGAAATTTCCATACCAATATTCCTGATGAACATAGATGCAAAAATTCTCAATAAAATTCTGGCAAATCACTTACAAAAACACATTTAAAAAATGGTGCAGCATGATCAAGTGGGGTTCATTCCAGGGAGGCAAGTTTGTTTCAACATATGAAAATCAATTAACATAATCTATTGTCGGGGGTGCAACGCCGGGTGTCATCTTCTCTGATCAGCGGGACAGGGGAGTCCTCGGGCGCCATGGGGGGGGGTGGGCAAGCCAAGGAAGGTAAAGCCGTCTGATGGGAATCCAGCATGCGCCAGAGGGTATTGTCCCAAGCAGAAAAACTCCTTTATTGAGGAGGGGAGGTTGCAAGCTTATATAGGGAAGGGGGTCCAGCGGTGTCCAGTTTCTAAGCTAAGAATGCGGAAGGAGGCTGTCCATGTGTAACGGTATAGATTCATTTTGGTTAGAGCCATGCTTTGTCCGCGAGCAGGGAGCAGAGGTCAGCCAATAAGGGTGAGGTGACGTGGCTCGCTCAGGGCAACATGGTCGGCCCTGAGCTGGCTGCTCAGTGCCTTCTTGTGGCATGCCCCGACGTTTCCCCCTTTTGTTTTTGTAATAGGCAGAGCGGGCTGTACTCGAGTGCGCGCCTGTCTTAGGTTTCCTCCATCTTTCAGGGGGTCTTACCCGTTATTGGCTGCCACACTAGCACTTCGGGTCCCATTCGCCTAGGGGTCGTCCAGCCGGAACACCCTGGGGGATGGGTCTTTTTCCTCTTGAGAGAGTTCCTCATAGCGAGGACTGGCCATCATCACCTGATATTGGCATTCTGTGACCGTCAATTGTATGTTCCCGATTCGCTCTTTGACAAAGGCTACTAGCTTATTTAAAATAATGGGACCAAAGGTCAGGGCCAGTAACAGAAGAATTAAGGGTCCGGCTACCACAGAGATTAGGGTAGTGAGCCATGGGGACTGATTAAACCAGGACTCATACCAAGTCTCCTGTGATTCCCTTTCCTGTTTTCTTTCGGGGAGTCCTGCCCTAAGTTCGGCCATGGAGTCCCTAATAACCCCAGTATGGTCAGCATAAAAGCAGCGTTCCTCCCCTAAGACTGCACAAAGTCCTCCCTGTTGTAAGAGCAATAGGTCGAGTCCACACCGATTTTGTAGGACCACCTCTGATAGCGAGGTTAGGGATTTCTCCAGAAGGCTAATGGACTGCTCAATTTCTTTTAAGTCCTCATCAACAGTAGCCTGTAGAGAAGTAAGACCTTGTCACTGGATAACTAGGGAAGCAACACCAGTGCTAGTCCCAGCTAACCCCAGGCCAAACAGGGTGGCAACATCCAGAGCTGTGAGGGGTTCTCTCTTCATCCTCAGCAGATGCCTTTCGTCCCAGTGCGAGAAGACATAATCCTTGTCATGGTAGATAATGCGGGGCAGGACAGCCACTACAACACAAAACTCTGAAGATTGGTTAAGCACCTGACATGACACATGGGGAGTCACACTGGTCTTGGAGCAAACCCAGTAACCCCCTTCATTAGGTGATAATCAACATTGGGTACTCTCTCCAGAGCAAGGGGATCCAAAAGTGTTGGCACATAGGCCCATCCTGTGGGATAGCATGGCCCCTATGTAGGTGCCTTGGCCACTGACCTGGCTCAAGGTCAATCCAGCCCTTTTATTCGTCCAAGTTGTTGGAGTATTATTGGATGAATTGAAAGAGATATTCACTCCTACTGCTTTATAAAATGGGGGGTTAACATCATAACATAGCCAGCAGGTTTTAGTGAGGTTAAGGTATGACCCATTGAGTGTATCATACATAGCAGAAATAACATCCCATAGGGGGTTGGAACCCTGGGGGCAAGCAAGGCCTTTATTTGGCCCAATAGCTTGGGTAATGGTTGTCATTTTTCGCCTGATTCCAAAAAGGAGCCCATCATCATATCCATTTTGGTAGAGTTGTCCTCTATCCCAAGCGGCTGCCGCTTGGCCTTGGGCTGTAAAATTAATTTGAACTGGATTACAATAGGTTTCTTGAGCCCAGTAGTTTTGATCATTTTTAGGAAACTTTCATGTGGGGGTCCCATCCTGGGAGACTTGGATTAAGTCATTGGGTTTTCCCCTTTTCCAGGGTATTGTACCTGTGGTTTCATAGCCCCAGTCTGCACAATAGAAGGATTCGGGGCCTCCACAGTTTCGCTGTTTTTTATGCCCGGGGCATACATAGAATGATAGTTCCCTGAGAAAGGTCACCGAGGACCAGGAAAAGAAACATGTATACTTTCATGATCTTTAGGGGGCCACAGTATGATTAAAGAGAGCTAGCCCTGTTGAGATACAGATTACCACAATAGAGGTGATCAGGCAAATGATGAGTAGTCCCAAGCAGATCAAGCAGAGGGCCTAGAAAAATTTAGGCCTTCCTGTAAGACATAAATATTTATTCCTCAAGAGAGAGACTTTCTCTTGGGCAGGGGCTATTAGATGGTGTATATTTAAGATTTCTTGTTGGGACCCATATAGGTTGTTTTTTTCTGCAAGGGAACACAGAACTAAAGCCTTGCCCAGAACTTATGAGTGGGTCTGGGCCTCTCCAGTCGCCTGTCAGGGAATCTTTCCACTGAACTTCAACGACGACGTATGGTGCTTGTTGTGACCAGTGTCTCTGAAACACTGTCAGAGGACGGTCCTTTGAAAAATTTAAAATATTTAGTGTAAGTAATGCCAGCCTTAGTTGGGTATGGGTGTCTGTTTCCCCTTTTTGTTTTGGTAATTGATGCTTTAGGGTTTTGTTATGTCTCTCAATTATTGCTTGTCCTTGAGGGTTATAGGGCCAGCCTGTGATGTGTTTAACATTCCAAGATTGGAAGAAGGTTTGTAATGATTTACTAATAAAGCATGGGCCATTGTCTGTTTTGATTTGGAGAGGTATCCCTAGAATTGTGAAGCATTGTAGAAAATGGCTCTCAGCATGTTTAGTCTTTTCTCCGGAATGAACTGTGGCCCAGCAGGCATGATTGTATGTATCTATAGACATGAATATATATTTTAACTTTCCAAAGGGGGCATAATGGATGACATCAGTTTGCTAAATTTGATTGGGTTGGAGACCTCAGGGATTGACCCCGAGGGGCTGGAGGGGGGGTACCAGCAAAAACGGCATACAGGACTTACAGGTGTGGACAATCCTTTTTAAGTCTTTAATAGGGATAAGAGGAAATTTATGATGTAATCCTCTCCAATTAAGGTGGGTGAGATCATGTAGGTTTTGGGCCAGCTGTGTGTCAGACAAAGTCTGGGCATTTAATGTTTGTGGGCCCATTGTGGCTAATTGGTCGGCCTCCTTGTTGCCTGAGGACAGAAGTCCTGGCAGGTTTTGGTGTCCCCTTAAGCGCTGGAAATAGATAGGACTAGAGCGCTTGGTTAAGAGTGTCCTAACCTGAATCATTAGAGGGGTTATAGGGTTAGAATCTAAGCGTATATAGGATAGGACCAAAGCAGGGAGGAGGTTGATGACATAGATACTATCAGAAAAGAGATTCATAGGGCTATGAATATGGGTCAAGGCTAAGGCGACAGCAGGTAGTTCCTTATATTGGGCTGAGCCGTCGGCCAGGAGGAAATGGTGGGCCTTTGTCAGTGGAATAGAATCAGTAAGTCTGGGGAAGTATATTATGACAGCAGCCCGTTGTTTTCCTCCATCAGTGAATACATTGGTGGCATTTGGTAATGGCCTGGTGGAGAATAAAGTGGGTGGCACCCATGCAGCCAGGAGAAGGATGTGACCCACTTGGATGACTCATAATGGCAGAATTTTTCCTAGGAATCCTTCCAGGGCTCATGATACCCGGGAGTGTTTTCTTTGAATCCATATAAAATCTGAGAGCCGGTGGGGAACCACCAAGGTGTCAGGGTCCACCCCAAAATGGCGAATTGCGAGGTCTCTCCCTTTTATTATTAAGTCTGCTATTTGATCCACTTGGGAATATACCCTTGGGGCTCCCCCCACGGAGGCATGGATCCATTGTAAGGGACGCCCCTTTTGAGTTAAGACTGCTGTTAGGAGCTTATTTCCAGGGAGGATCCATAGGGAGAGCATACAGTCAGGTGAATAGCGGGCTAATTGAGTGTTGTTAATGGCCTGCTGTATGGTTTCCAAGAGTTTTAGATGGGCTGGAGAAAGTTCTATAATGTCTGAGGGTTGCTTGTCTTGTAACAGATTGAAGAGAGGAAGCAGATCCTCAGTAGATGTTTCTAACCAAGGTCGGAGCCAATTGATTTCCCCTAACACCTTTTGTAGTCCTACCAGGGAATAGGAGAACTGAATGTCCAACTGAGGTTTAAGGGGAGAGATGGCATCCAGTTTTAGTTCTGTCCCCAAAATTTTTAAAGGAGGCACAGTCTGGACTTTATCTTGGGAGATTTTAAAGGCTGCCTCCTCCAAGAGGTTTCTTAGTTTTGTGTAGGCCTTATTTGATGATCCTCCATAACCCCCAATATTATGTCATCCATATAAACATATAGAGTCAATCCAGGCCAGGACTTAAGAGGCTTCAAGACCTGAGACACGTAATGTTGACAGAATGCGGGACTGTTTGCCATACCTTGAGGCAAGATGGTCCATTCATACCTATCATCAGGTTCCTTAAAGTTAGTAGAAGGGACAGGGAAAGTGAACTTTTCGCAATCTTGAGGATGTATGGGGATGGAAAAGAAGCAATCTTTAATATCAATTACAATAAGCTTGAGTTCCTTAGAGATGGAGGGAATCCAAGGTAGGCCCCTCAGGGGGGTACCCACGAGGAGCATCCTTTCGTTAATTTTTCTGAGATCCTGCAGCATTCTCCATTTTTCTGAGAATTTTTGTATTACAAAAATGGGACTATTCCATGGGCTAAGAGATGGCCGAATGTGATCTAAAGATAATTGTTTCTGAATAATGTCCTTTAGTGGGGTCAGTTTAGATTGGGGAAGTGGCCACTGCTCCACCCATATGGGTGCCCCGGGTTTCCACTGGATGGGGGGCACCGTGGGCACTATCGGAGCAGTGGCCCTTAGGATTGGGGGTGAGTCTGCACCTTGGGGGCAGGGGCCCCCCTGCGGGAATACTTGAAGAGGGGGTCCCCTCTAGAATTTGGAAAACAAGGCAAATCAAATTGTTGTTGATATTTTTTTTTCTTCCAAAATGTCTTCATAATGGGCCCTATGATCTGTTGTAATGAATGCCTCGGCTTCACCTAATATGTCTTGTCCCAATAAGTTAGCAGTGAGCCCGGAGGCCACCAGTGGGTGTACATCTCCTTCGTTTCCATCTGTATCCACCCATTTAAGGTACCTCTTAGCTTCTTCTAACTTGGTGTTATCCCCTACCCCCAATAATTTGGGCCCTGGTATAAGCTCCCAGTGTGGAGGAATTTCCTCTTTCCTCAGAATGGTGCGATCTGCACCGGTGTCTATCAGGGAACAGAACTTTTTCCCATCAATATGTATGTCCATGTTGGGTCTGACCCCAGCTACTATCGGAACGGTCCAGTGTGCCTTAACGGGTCCCCTATGATTTTTTCCTCCTTTGGGTAACGGGGCTGGAGGATGCCCCCCTCTAGTTTAAAGGCTTTCCATAAACATCAAAGTTAGCTCTACATTCCTTTTTCCAATGGAGCCCTCTCCAGCACCTGGGGCCGACAGTCTTGGGCACTGAGGGGCCCTGGGTTTGGATAATGGGCTGACCCTGATTAGGTCCTTTTGAGATGTTTTGGCTGGGGCATTCCCTTTTAAAATGCCCTGGCTGACCACATCCATAGCAAGTCCCTTTTTCCCTAGTTTGGGAGAGCACTAGAACATTAGTGAGGGCCTCCATTATGGAGGCTGTTTGGGCCTGCAGGGCCATGGTTAGGGTTTGGGACTGATGGGTATGAGTTCCTATGTCTTTGGAGGCCACAATCCATTGTCCCATTGATCTCTCCTTAAGTTCTGCACATGCCAACTTATGATCTGCAGTCATTCCTTCCCAAACCAACATTTTGACAAATTGATTTCTCAAGGGCCCAGCCGGGAATTTCCTTTGGATACTCTTTTCCACCCTTTCTATAAAAGAGGCAAGTTCCTCATCAGGCTTTTGTGTAATGCCAGAGATTGAGGGCTCTGAAGGTCCTTCTTCTAATCTCTTCCAAGCTTCCAGTCCTGCTGCCCTTACTTGTTCTTGATATGGGGCTGGGATAGCGACCTGTTGAAGGCCGGTAGAATATTGGTCACTAGTCCCGGATAGCATCCCATAAGTAATAGGGATCGCAGGATTGGCGGTCTGATTCCTATCTGCTTGAGAGTGGCATTCATCTGTGAAAAATACATACCATTTTAAATATTGAACCCCAGGGAGGACAGCTTTTGCCAGGTTCTTCCAATACTAGGCAGTGCACTGTTGGTATGCCAGACCTTGTAAGATAGTTTCCACCCAAGAGGAGTTAGGCCCATCTTCTGCTACGGCCTTTTTAAGTTCCTTTAAATCATGAGGCTCCCATGGATACCAGGCATCCAGTCTATTGCCGCCCAGATTGACATTAACGGGGAAGGCCTGGACAGGTGTAGCTGGGGCCCCGAAGGGACTGCAAAATGATGGGCTAGCGTTCCTGCCCGAGGAGCAAAATGGTGGCATGTTTTTGCCTCTGGAACAAGATGGCGGTGATTCCCCGCCTCCAGGGCAAAATGGCGGCGATTCTCTGCCTTTGGAGCAAAATGGCAGCAGTCTTCTGCCACTGGGGCAAGATGGGGGCGATCCCTCGCCTCTGGGACAACATGGCGGTGATCTCCCGCCACCGGGGCCAGATGGAGGTGATCCTTCACCTCCGGGACAATGTGGTGGCGATCTCCCGCCGCTGGGGCCAGATGGAGGCGATCCTTCGCCTCTGGGACAAGGCGGTGGAGATTTCCTGCCGCCTAGTTCAGGAGGCAGGGAATCTTGGGTCGAGGAATGAGAATATGGCGGCGGGCGGCCAAGAAGGGGCTCCGTTTGCGGGGCAATAGGAGAAGGACCTTATGAGTCCTGTGAGAAGGAGCAGGGCCCAGAGGGGGTGGCACAGCCGCCCTTTTTCCCCCGGTCTTTAGAACAGTGGGCGTGTTCCCTAGCAAAAACTTCCCCCTCAGAGCCCACCTCAGAAGGGGGAGGAGCCGAATTACTCCTTTTGAGCTTAGCTGTGGGGTCGGGTGGAAAGCAACTCTTTAGAATCAGAAGTACTGAGTATACTCCCATGGGGAGATTTTCCCCTAAATTAACTTCTCGTTTGTGCACCAATTGTTCCACCTTTTTCCAAGTATCCTCATTAAAGAAATTAGCCGCGAAAAGCCAGGGCGCGGCGCGTATTAAGATTTTCCAAACATTTTTGGCTTGGGCATCTGAAATCTCTAAACCTCTGCTTTCAAGAATACATTTGAATGTTTTGAATGCTGAGTTACTCGCTTTTGAAGAAGAGTGCCCCATCCAGACTGGGGGAACTTTACCTTGAGCCACGAGCCACGAGTACTCAGCTTGCCGACTGTGTGTTGGTTAGGTTTTGCGAGCCTCACACGGGGCACCAATGTGTCAGGGGTGCAACGCTGGGTGTCAGTTCCTCCGACTAGTGGGAGAGGGGAGTCCCTGGGCGCCATGGCGGCGGCGGCGGCGGGGGGGGGGGCAGCCAAGGAAGGTAAAGCCGTCTGACGCGAATCCACCACGCACCAGAGAGTATTATGCCAAGCAGAAATACTCCTTTATTGAGGGGAGGTTGCAAGCTTATATAGGGAAGGGGGTCCAGCGGTGTCCAGTTTCTAAGCTAAGAATGCGGAAGGGGGCTGTCCACGTGTAACAGTATAGATTCATTTCAGTTAGAGCCATGCTTTGTCCGCGAGCAGGGAGCAGAGGTCAGCCAATAAGGGTGAAGTGACGTGGCTCACTCAGGGCAGCATGGTCGGCCCTGAGCTGGCTGCTCAGTGCCATCTTGTGGCATGCCCCCACAATCTATCACATCAATAGACTTAAAGATAAGAGTCATATGATTTTATCAATTGATACAGAGAAAGCATTTGACAAAATACAGCACCCTTTCATGTTCCAAACACTAGAAAAATGAGGGATAGTAGGAAAATACTTCAACATTGTTAAAGCTATCTATGATAAACCCAAGGCCAACATCATTCTAAATGGAGAAAAATTGGAAGCATTCCCTCTAAAAACGGAAACAAGACAGGGATGCCCCCTTTCACCACTTCTATTTAACATAGTCCTTGAAACTCTGGCCAGAGCAATTAGACAGTCAAAAGAAATTAAAGGGATATGAATATGAAAAGAAGAACTCAAAGTATCATTATTTGCTGATGACATGATACTAAGAGGGATCCAAAAAATTCCACCAGAAAACTTCTAGAATTAATAAATGAATTCAGCAAAGTAGCAGGATATAAAATCAATGCCCATCAATCAAAGCATTTCTATACATCAGTGATGAATCCTCTGAAAGAGAAATCAGGAAAACTACTCCATTCACAGTAGTCTCAAAAAAACAAAACAAAACAAAACAAAACAAACTTGAGTACCAACCTTACAAGAGAGGTAAAAGACTTCTACAATGAAAACTACAGGACACTAAAGAAAGAAATTGAACAAGACCTTAGAAAATGGAAAGATCTCCCATGCTCTTGGATAGGCAGAATCAATATTGTGAAAATGGTAATACTACCCAATGCGCTATACAGATTCAACGTGGTTCCAATTAAAATACCAATGTCACTCTTCATTGAAATAGAAAAAGTAATCATGAAATTTATTTGGAAAATAAAAGATGCAGAATAGACCAAGAAATCCTTAGCAAGAAGAGTGAAGCAGGAGGCATCACAATACCTGACTTCAGATTATACTACAAAGCTATAGTAACAAAAACGGGTTGGTACTGGCACCAAAATAGATATGTAGACCAATGGTACAGAATAGAAGACACAGAGACAAACCCACATAAATACAGTTATCTCATACTAGACAAAGGTGCCAAAAATGTACACTGGAGAAAAGATAACCTCTTCAACAAATGGTGCTGGGAAAACTGGAAATCCATATGCAGAAAAATGAAACTAAACCCCTATCTCTCACCATGCCCAAAACTCACCTCAAAGTGGATCAAGGACCTGGGAATTAGACCAGAGACATCATGCCTAATAGAGGAAAAAGTAGGCTCAAACCTTTATCACGTCAGATAGGCCCTGACTTCCTTAACAAGACTCCTAAAGCGCAAGAAGTAAAATCAAGAATCAGCAAGTGGGATTGATTCAAACTAAAAAGCTTCTTCTCAGCAAAAGAAATAATCAATGAGGTAAACAGAGATCCTACATTCTGGGAGCAAATTTTTGCCACACACACATCCGATAGAGCACTCATCTCCAGGATATATAAAGAACTCAAAAAAATTACCACTAAAAAAACTAACAACCCAATCAATAAATGGGCCAAAGAGCTGAACACAAACTTCACAGAAGAAGATATACAATCCATCAACAGATATATGAAAAAATGTTTAACATCTCTAGCAATCAGAGAAATGCAAATCAAAACTACCCTAAGATTCCATCTCACGCCAGTCAGAATGGCAACTATCAAGAATACAAACAACAATAAGTGTTGGTGAGGTTGTGGGGAAAAAGGCATGCTCGTACATTGCTGGTGGAACTCAAATTGGTACAACCAATCTGGAAAGCAGTATGGAGATTCCTTAGAAAACTTGGAATGGAACCGCCATTTGAGCCTGCTAGCCCACTTCTCGGTCTATACCCAGAAGACTTAAAAACAGCATACTACAGGGCTGCAGCCACTTCAATGTTTATAGCAGCTCAATTCACAATAGCCAAACTGTGGAACCAATCT
>CM053408.1:62591826-62621874 GCA_028644305.1 Xerus rutilus
TTGATGCTGAAGTCACGCTGCTTGTGGCAAATGCTGCTGCCTGGTGGCTCTGCCTATATGCGCAAGTGGAATTCCTGCGGGGACAGCTGTAGGATGATGTCCAGAAGCTGGCTGGGAGATGCAGATTCCACAATTTTAATTGCTGGTTCTGGGGTGGCTGACCGCGTCGTCCGTCTAGGTCGCCATCTTGGAACCGCCTCTGTTTTTATAATTCTTATTAGTAAGAAATAACTTGTGGAGGAGAGATAAAATATGCCTGACTACAGTCAGCTTCACTTTCTAGTTGCTCTGAGCTTGGGATTCAAGAAGCAGGAATACTATTTCTCAGTAAGGTGGGTGACAGAGAGAATTCAGTGAAAATCAATATCAGAAAATCAGAGAATCATGGAGACCTAGAAACGTGAGTGCTTTGAACAGAGTACACTGGTGTCAAGCCGGTGTTGGCAGCAGCACCAGTTCACTACAGAAAGAGGTACAACACAATGGGATGTAGAAAGACAGTGGACAAATTTGACACAGGAAAACCTGTAGAAAAGTAGTCTGAACTTAGCTGAATCAGAAGCTACACAGAAAACTGGTGTTTGAAAAGTGCTCCATATTTCTCAACTGTCAAGTGGAGGGCTAACGTGGGAGCCATCTTGAAGTGGCCACACTGCAGCTTGTTGCTGTGGGAACGTGGAGATGATAGAAAATATTGCCATACTGTCCCAGCAAGCATGTACCATGTGGCTTAGGGATCCCTGGTGGAGTGTGATTGAAATGGGCAAAGAGGATTGTGCCCAGGGAAATTCAGATTGGGGATACAGAAGGGAATGTAGCTTGCTTTTCCTTTGAGTCTGGCAGATCACAGGAGCAGCAAAAGATGGGCGTGATTTTACTCAGGCACCAAACCTGGGAAGGCCACATTCATGGGTGGCCAATTGTGTGAGACTGTGCATGGTTTGTTACCCTTCCCTATGAGTAGAATTCTTGGGATATCCCAGAGATCCTGATCTACCTAGCCCTAGGGCATGTTGATACATTTCTCTGGAGCAGATACCACCTGACCAGTTTCTGAAGTTCTGATTAGAGCTAAATCCCAGCCACTGGAACTTCCTATTTAGAACTTACATCAGTCCTGCTATGAGAATGTATTGATGTAGTCTATCATGACAAAACTCTGGTAGTTTTCATCTGTCCTACCTTACACTGGTAAGAAGGGAAGCTCAAGGCTATTTCAGCTAGCTTCAGTTCTAAGCCACTGCACCTGGCAGCTTGGTAAGCAACACAAAAAGAGGAAGGAGTTAACAAACCCCAGCTTTTGGTCTCAAGGGATATGTAACCAAAGAAGAAACAGAAAGAAAAGAACAATATGGCATAGGTAGTGAATCTTCCTTGTTGATAATTTTGAATACCTCAGGGGAGATAATCCTCTCATTTCTGATTAAATTTTTTTTCCACTTTCTTCTTTTTCATTTTTATCTTTGTAAAATCCATTTGTTACTTTACTTTGTTTTGTCTTTTGAGGGTTAGGGGTTTTGTTTTGTTTGATTTTTTTTTTCTTGTGTTTATCTTGTTACTCTTTCTCTGTTTCTTCTTCCTCTAATAGTCAATTTCTCTTATTCTCTCCTTTATTTTGTCTCTTTTTAAAATTTTTCTCCTTTTTTATAGCCATCACTTGGTCCCTCTCTTCTGCTTTATCTCTGTTCCCATTTGAACATTCTGTATTTTCTTTTGTCTTCCTACCCCATTTTTTTGTCTTAATGAATCATAATTTTACCATCTTTTAGAATTAAGTTTATATAAATCCTATCCCTACTGTTCATGTTGTGGTTATTTATACTGTGTATGGTATAGTTAACACCTGCCATTTACTTTAAGGCTAGATCTAATTTACAGTTATTTTTTTAAAAATTATTTTTGTTGTCCATTGCCAATCTCATATTCCTCTTTTTCTGGTAATTAATGTTGTTGATGTCATATTAGGCACTGAGTATTTATTTTAATGCTGTATATTGTTTGCTGATGTTGCTGTTATCTTTCATTTCCACCTTTTCTGAGAGGTGCTGGGAATGTACTAGAACACTATGACTTCACAGGATATGGACTTCATGCCTGAGCTACACCCACAACCCAGCCAAGAGACAGTGCACCTTGTTTCACACACAAACTAACCCTGCTCAAACTTCAACAATACATTAACATGTAGAATCCAAGAGACAAACCCCTCAAACTGAAAATCATGCCACAAGTAGAAGCAGCTAGGGGGCCCTGATGTCCCACTTATGGATATTTGCTCCTATAGCAAAAAAAGAGGCTCAAAGGCAGAGGCTTGGAGGGACCACGGTTTTGTAACAACTTTCCAAGAATGAATTAAGTCAGCAGTTCTGCAGTGGCAATATGAGAGGATCGGAGGTTGAAATTAACACTTGAGTTATATTGAGGCTTTGTATTGAAGCTAAGATATACAGACAGCATGGGGATTATTACAAAAAAGACAAAGAACCCCTTATAAAAGAGGAAGAGGATCCCAATTGAACAGATGTTCAAGTCCAAGGCCTCTGAAAACATGAGGAAACAGTAAACAGCTCCCCCCCCCCTCAATTTACAATCCACCAACAAAGAACCTACAGATACTGAAGGGGATGAAATTTCAGAGAAAGACTTCAAAAATTGATGATTAAAATGATAACAAGCTAAAAGAAGATCTAAAGAATGTATTGAGAGCAAATACAGGAGGTAAAAGTCCATTTCAATAAAGAGATAGACATTCTGTAAAGAAACCAATCATAATCCTGGAAATGGGGCTAGGGTTGTAGCTCAGTGGTGGAGCACTTGCCTTGCACATATAAGGCACTGGTTTGATCCTCAACACCACATAAGAATAAATAAATAAAATAAAGTTATTGTGTCCATCTACAACTAAAAATATTAAAAACAATTCCTGTAAATGAAAGACTTAATAAATCATGCTAAATGAAATAAGCCAATCCCCCAAAACCAAAGGCCAAATGTTTTCTCTGATTAGCAGATGCTGATCCATAGTAAGGGGAGTGGGATAGGAAAGAATGAAGGAACTTTAAATTGTATAGAGGGGAACAAGGGGAGAGGTGAGGCTGTGGGGATAGGAATGATGATAGAATGAGACGGATATTATTACCCTATATGTATATGTATGCTTACACAATGAGTGTGACTCTACACCATGTACAGCCAGAGGAATGAGAAGTTATGCTCCACTTGTGTACAATGTGTCAAAATGCATTCTCCTGTCATGCATAACTAATTAGGACAAATTAAAAAAAATAGAAGGGAGACCAGTAGAATAGAAGAAGGAGATCAGAGGGAGGAAGGGGAGTGAAAGGGGAGGTACTGAGGAATGAAATTGATCAAATTATACTGTTTTATTATGTGCATGTATGAATATATTATAGCAAATCCCACTGTTTTTTTAATTATAATGTGCCAATAAAAAGGAAAAAAATATTTAAAAAATCCTAAACTGTGAATTAACTAGGAAAACAAATTCACCTAAATATCACCAATAGACTAGATTACATAGAAAAAAGAGCTTCAGACCTTGAAAACAGGAAGGCTATATGAACTTGAACAATTATAAGAAGTTTTAAAAAAAGACCATGGTCAGAATACACATAAACTCTGGGACAACATTAAGAGAAGAAACTTAAGAATCATTGGGATTGAAAAGGGCATGAAGATACAGACCAATGGCATTAAAGGAAAATTTCAGTGAAATAATAGCAGAAAAATTTCCAAGTCTTAGAAATGAGATGGATATCCACATAGAGGATGTGTATAGAACCCCAAATAGACAAGATCAAAAAAGAATCTCTCCAAGGTACATCATAATCAAACTGTCTAACATAGAATAAGGATAGAATATTAAAAGCTACAAGAGAAAAATGTCAGGTCACATTTAAAGGTAAACCAATAAGACTAACTTCTGACTTCTTAGCTCAGATTCTAAAATCCATGAGGGCGTGGAATGAGATAATTCAAGCTGTGGAAGAAAACAATTGCCAACCAAAATTGTTCTATCCAGCAAAGCCATCATTTAGTATTAAAGAAGAAATGAAAGCTTTCTTCTTTAAGAAAGCTTTAAGCTTTTCTTCTTTCTTCTTTAAGAAAGCTTTAAGCTTTTTAAAGACAAGGATAAACAAAGAGTTCACAAGTGCTAAACCAGTACTCAGCAGTTATATTCTATAAAACATAAAGATATACTATACACATAATACCTCAAAAAAAAAAAAAAAACCCTCAGAGCTCCCAAATTGATGAAGCTCACTGGAAGAGCAGTTAAGCAACTGAAAATTAAGAACAAATTAAACATATGAAGCAAGTAAAAATGACAGGAAATAATAAACATCTCTCCATAATATCTTTGAAGGTGAATACTATCAACACTCCAATTAAAACATATACTAAAAGAGTGGATTAAAAAATAAGATCCAATTAATTATACATTGCAAGAGATTCATGTCATAAGCAAATACACCACAGGCTGAAATAAAAGAATGGAAAAAATATCCCATGGAATTGAATTCAAAAGCAAGTAGGAATGTCTATTCTCTTATCTGACAAAGCAGATTTCAAGCAAAAATTAATCAGAAGAGACAAGGAAGATTACTACACACTGGTTAACAAACATTCCAAGAAGACATAATAATAGTAAATAGTTATGTCCCAATTGTCAGTGCATCTAATTACATAAAACAAATACTTCTTGACATTAAGTCACAGATAGACTCCAGTACAATACTACTGGGAGATTTTGACACACCCTTCTCACCAATAGACACATAATTCAGACATAAAGTCAATACAAACACCTTCGTCTTTAATAATACTATAAATCAAATGGACCTAACAGACACCTAAGAATATTTCATCCAACAACAGCTGAATTCACTTGTTAGGATTTGAGTGTGAGGTGTCTCCCAAAAGCTTATGTGTGGGATAATGCAAGGAGGTTTGGAGGAGAAATGACTGGGTTATAAGAGCCTTAACCAACCAGTGAATTAATCACCTGATGGGAGTAATTGAGTGGCAATTGAAAGAAGGTAGAGTGTGACTGGAGGAGGTGGGCATTGGGAGTGTGTCTTGGAGAGAGTGTGTCTCTCTCTCTCTCTGCCTGATAATCATGTGAGCTGCTTCTGTCTGCCACATTCTTTCATCATGAAATCCTACCTTACTTTGAGCCCTGAAGAACAGAGCCTGCTGTCTATAGATTGAGACCTGAAATCCTGAGCTCCCAAACTAATTTTTCCTCCTCTAAAATTATTCTTGTCAAGTATTTTAGTCACAGCAGTGAAAAAGCTGACTATAACAGAAAGTGATAATGGGAGTAGGGTCATTGCTGTGACTAACTCGACCATGTGGTTCAGAAGCTTTTTGAGCTTTTTGGAATTAGTGAGACATTGCAAGGGATCTGGACTAGGGCTGGAAGAGAGAGCTAAAATCCGAGTGCTGCCCCAGGTCCTTGGAATCAGCCAGGCAGATTCCTATGGAGAAGGACTCCCGAATGCCAGATCCCTGTCCTCTCTCCCAGGTCACACTCACCTCCAGTCTTTATTTGGTATATTTGGTTAATTTTATAAAGAGCTCTGAAACCCATCATCCTATTTGACTCTTAGGTGGAGTCTTGAAATGTGGTAACTACTTTATGCCCTTAACTAAATACTTGAAAATAGTCTCAGAAAAGTTGTCATTCCTGCATTCATTTAATGAACTATCTAACAAACACTTATGAAATATTTGCTATATGTCAGGAAATAAACCCCAGGGGTCCTAATTCAAGGCCAGTGTTCTTTCCACATACCTATTTCCATACATTGATTACCACTTCCCTTTTCTTCTACTTTTGGCTCCTAAACATTGCCTTTCTGTTGTGGTTTTTGAAATGTCTACAACTTTATGGATACTTCTCCCCTTAAGAAGAGGAGCCTGATTCCCCTTCCAATGAATGTAGCTGATTTATTTTTAGTGAGTGGAAATAAAATAGAAGTGATGGTGTATAACTTTGAAGTCAATTTCATAATTGGTACTGTGACTTCTTAGTTTCTTGCTCTATCTTTTGGATCAGTTGCTCTGGGGGAATTCAACTGCCATTTTGTGAGCAGAACTATGAAAAGAGTCACATAGTGTCATGTGAGTTTGGATATGAGGTGTCTCCAAAAGCTCCTGCATTAATGCAGGAATATTCAGAGGTGAAATGATTATAGATTATGAGAGCTATAACCTGGTTTATTCAGCTATTTTGATGCTGTGACCAAAAGACCTGACAAGAACAATTAGGGGAGGAAATGTTTATTTGACTCATGATTTCAGAGGTCTTAGTCCATAGATGAATGACTCCATAGCTCTCAGCCTGAGGTCAGGCACAACATCATGGCAGAAGAATATGGCAGAGGAAAGCAGCTCAGGACATGGCAACAGGAAGCAGAGAGAGAAAGAACTATGCTCACTAGGGACAAAATATAAACCCCAAAGGCACACCCTTCAGTGACCTACTTCCTCCAGTCACATCCTACCTGCCTATAGTTACCACCCCATTCATCCATTTCAGGGGCTCAATCCGCTAATTAGCTTACAACTCTCACACTTGTATCATTTCACTTCTGAATGTTCTTGCATTGTCTCAATGCAATGAGCTTTTGTGGGACACCTCCTATCCAAATTATAACAAACTTAATTAACCTATCCTAGTTTGAATGGACTAGCTGGTGGTAACTATAGACAGGTGTGCAATGGCTGGAGGAAGTGGGTTACTGGGGCATGACTTGGAAGAGCTCATCTACCTGGCCCCTTCTTCCCCTCTTTCTCTTCCCCACCACTGTGAGGTGAGCAGCATTTCTCTGTTCCCTTGTGCTATGATGTTCTGCCTCCTGGGCCTAAAGCAATGAACTCAGCTAACCATGGACTGAACCTCTCAAACTGTGGGCCAAAATAAACTTTTCCTCCTCTAAGTTGTTCTTGTTAAGTAGTTTGGTCTCAGACACAAAGCTGTCTAACACATATAGTAAAGAACTGAATCCTCTGGCTGACAGAGGCATGAGTGACCCTGCAACACATCCCGTAGCCCCAGCCAAGCTTTCAGATGATGCTACAGCCTCAGCTTGCTTGCTTTCCTTTTATTTCCCCTTTCTTTCTCTCTCTCTCTGCATATGTGTGTGTGTGTGTGTGTGTGTGTGTGTGAGAGAGAGAGAGAGAGAGAGAGAGAGAGAGAGAGAGAGAGAGAGAATGAAACTGGGTATGAATCCAGGGTCTCAGACGTGCTAGGAAAATGTTCAGTAATATACTGAGCTATATCCCCAGTTCATATTCTTGGATTTCTGATCTTCAGAAATTGTGAAATAAGACAATCCACAATCTCACCACATGAAAAAGAATACTTACCCATAGAAAAATTCCTGTAGTATAAAAAAGGAAAAATTAAAATAAAACTCTCTTTCTTCCATCTCTAATCTCTAGTTCTTCTTCCAAAAGTGATCAAGTTATTCTTTCAGAAAGTTTTCATGCATATGCAGTACATGTATAAATCCTATTGATGTTCACAAAAGGACCATAGGATACTCTTTTGAAAAACTTAGTATTATATCTTAAAGAGGTCTTCACATCAGTATGGACTCATCTACCTTATTCCTTTAAGTGCATTTTTTATAATATAAACATACCACATTTCTTTTATATGGAAATTTAGGATATTTCCAGTTGTTTTCCAGTTGTAAAAATGTGGTGATGAAATTTTCAAGCTTGTGTGAGTACACTTAGGTAAATTTGTAGGATTTGAATTTTGTCACCAAATGGTGTGTGCATTTCAAGTTGATACTATCCTTTTGTTCCACAATCTTTGTCCTCAATGTATACTGACAAAAATGAGAATTTAAAAAACCTATAAATCTGTTCATATCTTTGAAAGTAAGTACCTTTTAGTACTTTTGGCATTTACTTTTCTTCTTTTTAGAATTGTTAGTGCCTTGTGTGGAGTACCTGTTTCCTGATGCATAAGATGATAATAGAATAGTGAGCTTTCTTGTGCTTTACATAGGTTTACTCTTTTGATACTTACAAAGACCTCATGCAGTAGTTACTATTAGTATCTGCTTATGGCTGGTGGGAAAACTGAGTCATTGGGGTTAAACAAACTGTTTCAGGTCATACCACTAAGAAGGGTGGAGCCAGAATGCAAATGATACTGAATTTAAAAAAATTAATCGAATGAATGAATGACTGACTTTTTATCATTGTTCTATTGAGTTGGTTTCTTTTTCTTTTGTATTGGTAAAAGCTCTTTTTACATTATGAGTATAGCCTATTTCTATTCTACATGTTGCAAATATTCTCCCTAATCTGTTACTTGTTGTTAATTTATTTGCCATCTTTTGACATTCATTTCTTGTTTACTTTAGAAAACCCCAGATATTGTTATAAAAATACACAGGAAGAGACAAACATAAAAAATTTGTATTTGAGAAAGGTAGTGATCATAATTCAGGTATTTGGAGGAAGTATGATGTGGGAAATATTGAGTCTAAGTTAATCCAAATATGAAAAATAACCACAAGGGAATTAGTTGCTTTTTCACATTGAGGTTCTTTAAAATTACAATTCACCTTTAGGCATATTTATAATTGAAGTTGAAGGAGTTAGGGGTTTTCATATTTACTATATTGGTGTTTGATAAAATGAATTTTTAACTTCATCTGCAACAAATGAATCCTAATCAGTTAAGTGGCTTTGGGCTAAAGAAACTGTAGTGACTCTTTTTTTCTCATTTTATTTCCTATTTTTTGAAAAGCCCTT
This sequence comes from Xerus rutilus, assembly GCA_028644305.1. Lineage (NCBI taxonomy): Eukaryota > Metazoa > Chordata > Mammalia > Rodentia > Sciuridae > Xerus > Xerus rutilus. The sequence goes on from CM053408.1 coordinate 62,600,629, forward strand.
TCTGATCTTATGAAACTCTCCCAAGTTGCTGAACTGAGTCACATCTTACTTTCTGGGAAGCCACTAAGCCTTTTTGATCCCTTGAAGAGTTCTTCAGGGAGACTCTGGAAGACATTTTTCTTGCTGTCAGAGTCCCGATTTGTTTGGGTGTTCACTTTCCATCTTCTGTTCTCAGAAATGTGATCATGTCTCTAGCCTATGAAGTCCAATCAGAATTGGTATAAGCTTAAGCCAGGATTCTCAAACTTTAGCACATGCATCAGGAGGGCCTATTAAAACACAGATTGCTGATCCTCACCTCTGCAATATCTGATTCAATACATGTGGGGTGGGGAATTTTGATGACCTTTTGAGATAATACTTACACTGATGATCTATTGACTAAACCTTGAAAATCACTGATCTAAATCAGTCATGATGATCAATATCCCTCCCCATGATTGGTTTAGGTATATGGACAAGTACTAGCCAATGGGGCTTGCGGGAAGTCTTCTGGAGGGCTGCTGTAGAAGGGCTGTCTCACTAGCAAAAACAAATGCATGAATGGAGATCTTCCCTTGTTGAATGTATTCCTGTCTTCTTTTAACACTTGGAAGTTCTGTAGTCATCTTGTGAGCAGAAGCATAAACAGAAACATTGAGGATTGCAGAGCAAGCAGAAGAATGGGAAGGATCCTTGATGATGTCATTCTGCCACTAAAGAATCAACTTGGAACCAGCCTAAGCCTGAGCTTCTTTGCAAAGATATCATAAACTATTTTGTTGAGTTTTACAGATCGTCTGTAGTATTAAATAACATAAACTTATGAAATATAGAGAATAACAATATATGAACACCCATTCACACAAAGCTCAGCATAAGAACGTAGTGTGATCGTTACCTTAGATCTCCCAAATAACAGGTATCGAAGGTCCTAAAGGTAATGAGGGTGCCTCTCTAACCCCCACATCCCCAAAAATCTTTCCTTTTCCCTGAATATTGGGTACTTCATTCCCTATATTTTTTTGAAATAGTTTTTAACCACGTGTTTGCATTCTTAAAAGTGTGTTAGTTTTGCCTCATCTTCAGTTTTATAAAAATGAAATCAGCCAGCCAGGTGTGGTGACACACACCTGTAATCCCAGCACTTTGGGAGGCTGAGACAGGAGAATGGCAGGTTCAAAGCCAGCATCTGCAATGGCGAGGTGCTAAGCTAAGCAACGGAGTGAGACCCTATCTCTAAATAAAACATAAAATAGGGCTGGGGATGCGGCTCAGTGGTTGAGTACCCCTGAGTTCAATCCCTGGTACCAAAAAATAAAATCAGCGGGGTGTGGTGGCGCATACTTGTAATCCCAACGGCTTTGGAAGCTGAGGCAGGAGGATTGATAGTTCAAAGCCAGCCTCAGCAAAAGCAAGGTGCTTTACACAGTGTTGACCCACAAATGGGTTACAGGAGTATGGAGGTATTTGATTCCTCTGGCCCTTATGGCTGAGCCAGGTCTGGGTAGACAGAGCTTTGGAACTTGTCACTCTTGGCCCAAGCAACTCCAGTTCAGAACAAGGAAGTCTTCTCTAAGAATGGAATTGCTGGGTTGTATGAAGGCACTTTCTGACCCTGCTAGATATGGATGAGTTGATTTACAGTGGGGTTATATTTGCTTATATTTTTTTCCACAGAAAGTAATGTTCTCTTTCTCCACATCCTGGAGAATCCTTGCTGTCTTTTAACTCTTTGACAGTATGGTTGTTGTGAAATATCTCACTGAGATTTTAACTTGAATGTATTTGATTATTAATGATGGAGCATATTTTCATGTATTTATTAGCCATTAGACTACCTTCTCTATAGATTACCTGTTTGATTTTTTTGGGATCATGTTTTTTTCTCTTGGCTTATTTGAATTTTTTAATTATTGATTTTTAGGAATTCTTTACATAATTTAGATGTAAATAATTTCATAGATATATGAGCTATATATATGTCTTAGTTTAAACTTGATTTTGACTCACTTTATTTTGTCTTGTGTTGAATAGAATTTTAAATTTTAAGTTACTCAAATTTATTATTTCTGTTCTTCATGGCTCTGCCTTTTGTGCCTTATTAAAGGCCTGATTATCTATTTTGAGTTCATATTGTCTTTAATTGTTTTAGAGTTTTGCCTTTCATAGTTGAGTATATCATCCAACTAGAAGTGGTATGAGACAGGAGGTCCAATTTATTATTATGTTTAAAAATATGGTTAGCCAATTATCCCAGGAATATTTATTGTAAGTTTATCCCTTTGACCTATAATATCAGCTTCATCATAGCAGGTTTCTTTATATGGAGAATATCTTTATCCTTACATCAATAACAGTACCTTATACCAATTTTATATCCAGTAAGATAAGCTCCTTTGCCTCCAACATATTCTTCTTTATTGGTTTCTTGGCTATCCTTAACCCTTTGCCTTTCTGTGGATAGTTTAGAATCAGCTTAAGTTCTAAAAACAGATTATCCATTGGGAATTTGATTGGAATTATATTGCATCCATGGATTGATTTTATGACAATTAACATTTTTGTGATATTGAATTTTCTAATCCATGAATATGATTTTTAGCCATCTTTTAAAAATTAAGTTTTATGATTTTCTCCACAAAGGTGTTGTATCTTTTAATAAGTCTATTATTAAAGACTTTGTATGTTTTGGTGCTATTATGGATGTATTGCTTCTTAAATATTTTCTATCTACTTGTTGATAGTGAATGGAAATGCAATAGTGACTTTGTATTGTTCAACCCTGCTACACTCTCTTATTATACAGATTATTTTTACATAGACAATCACATCATTTGTGAATAGGACCATTTGTTTCTTCCTTTTGATCATTAAACACTGTTTTTCTAGCTTTGCTACCCCGATTAGGATATCCAACCAATTTTGACTAACAGTGGAAATGGCGGGCAGTCTTGTTTTTTAAAGCGAAAGCTTTCAGTGTTCTACCATTAAAATAATGTGCTACAGGTTCCTATAGATATCCTATACTAGGTTAAAAATTTCTGGCTTGCTAAGAGTTGATACTGTGAACTTCATCAAGCACCTTTTTCTGCATCTATTGAGATGATCATATAATTCCTTCCATTAATCTTTAATGTGGTGAATTATATTTTTAATTTTCTGATGTCAAGCCAGCTTTTCACTTCTGGGGTAAAACTGACTTGTCTGTGATAAATTTTCTTTTTTTCTGCATTGTTCTATTGTTTGCTAATATTTTCTTTAGTATATTTGCATCTGTATTCCTGAGAGTATTGGACTATTATTTCTTTTCTCCTCTGCCCTTGACAAGTGTTGGAACCAAGGTTTTGTTAGATTCATAATAAAATGAGATGACTTGTAGATGTATTCCCCCAGTCTCTGCCTCCATAGTCAAATGATGTTCTCTCCCTGACTGTGTATCTGAATGGATTAGGGTCTACCCTGATTCAGTATGACTTCATTTTTAACTTCATTATATCTGCAAAGACTCTATTTCCAAATAAAGTGACATTCACAGGTATCAAGGGTTAGGAATTTGAGCATATCTTTTTTGGGGGCACAATTAAACCCATAACATGTAGAAGTAAGTATATGTAAGTCACCGAAATAAAAAATAAGTTAATATCTTTACTTTCCTTTAGACAACATAAGGAGTTGAAACATTGTATGTTTACTGCTTTAAGTCTCCTTAACTTTGTATACATTGCTGGGTATGTTTTGAGCACACAAGACAGTTGTATATTGTGCTTATTGTCTCCATTTGCTCATATGTTAGCAAGTATTTGCACTCCCTTTGCTCATCAACTTTGTCTTGTCTACATTATTGCCGTTGTGCCCTCAGCTTGCAGTCAGATTGTTCTTTGCAGATAACCTGCCTTTCTTCTGTGGGTGTTTTTAGAAAAAAGTTTTAAAAAATTGTTTTTTAGTTGTAGATGGACACAATACCTTTATTTTATTTATTTATTTTTATGTGGTGCTGAGGACTGCACCCAGTGCCTCACATGTGCTAGGAAAGTACTCTATAACACTGAGCTATATAGCCTCCACCCATAGAAAAAAGTTTTTTTTTCTTTCTCACTGATATTTTATAGTTTTAGTATAACTTGCTTGGCTATGTTTTATGTAACCTGTTTGTAATTTGCTAGAATCACCAATCTGTGAATTTGTATCTTTTTATCAGTTCTGTAATACTCTTAGCTATTTTATGTTTAAATATTGCCTTTGTGTGTTCTCTTTCCTCTTCCTTAAAACAAAACAAACAAAAAAAGTCCTATTAGATGTATATTGTTAGTCTTTTTTATTTTCTCTTCCATGACACTTAACTTTATTCAAATTTCCATCTTTTTGATGCTGTTTTCTATTTTGGGTAATTTGTTTTCCAGATTAATCTTCCACTTCACTGATTTTTTGTCAACTGTGCTGAATGTTTTCAAACTTTCTTGGAGATTTTTAGAGTGTCTTGTTCTTCACTTATATTTTCAATGCCTCATTTATTTCTTTTGTGTGTGGGGTGTGTGTGTGTGTGTGTGTGTGTATATGAGAAAAAGGAAAAAAGTTTGCTTTGTTAGCTAAGGAGAAACACAGGGGACTCCTGTCTCAGAGTCTATGATTCTGCCCATCAAGAGGAACAGGGGGCTTTTAAAGAGGTGAATCAAAGGCTACATTCCAGGTGTTCTCTGTCCAGAGTTGTAATTCACTTAATTGGAATTTATTTATTTATTTAATTTTTTTTTGGTACCAGGGATTGAACTCAGGGGCACTTGACCACTGAGCCACATCCCCAGCCCTATTTTGTCTTTTATTTACAGACAAAGTCTCACTGAGTCGCTTAGTGCCTCTTTTTGCTGCGGCTGGCTTTGAACTTGTGATCCTCCTGCTTTAACCCCCGGGGCCGCTGGGATTACAGGCATGTGCCACTGTACCTGGCTGGAATTTATTTATTCTTAGTGTTATACTATACTATGCTTATGATAAGATGCGTCAGTGTTCACAGTTTCTGAAGTCTCACAGGTCTCATTTTGCTGACTGCTATTTCTGCCTCTTTTGTAGCATGATATTCATATGTGTTCTGTGTCTTTTGAACTCATGTTTCCTGGAACTTATCTGTAATGAATCTTTGTAGTTTGGGTTAAATGTAGATTATTTCAGATGATTTGCTTTTGTATCAGGTAGTTGAGGGTAACACCAGCTTGGGTCCATTTTAAATTCTGAGTGATGTTGGATTTTTTAGAGCAATCAGTAGGAATTTGGGCTGCCATGAGGGCCAAGTGATGGATACAAAATCCTCAGGGTTAATATTTTATTCTTTCACTTGGCACAAGATTGAAATGGACCATTTTCCTTTTAGAGATCCACTCCCTACTCCCATTCCACAGGCATTCTCAGAGTTCAGTCTCTTTCTTGGGTGAGGGCACCTCTTCCTTATGTAGGCACAACTTCTGTGTTCCTCATGTCTTGGAATGACTTTGATTCCTATCCCCTGTGGCTTGTGAGGCCTTGATAACTTCACAGCTCAAGTTCACACAGTTCCACTGCATCCCTCAAAGTTCCTCTCTGGGTGCCCTTTTTACCCAATGTATTCCTTCAGAGTATTTATTACTAACTGAAATGCTCAGCCTTTCATTTAAAAGACTAAAAAAATTTATTAAGCATTTTTTATTGTTTATAGTAGAAGGATTAGTCACAGCACTTAGTCATCCATGTTGCCAGAATTGGAAATCCAACACCTTAGTTTAATAGGCTCTTATGTCAATCAGCTACATTTAATTTTCTTTCATATTAATTGCAGTCCAAAACATCTAACTGACACAGATATATTTTTACTTACTCATATGCTATTTGGTGTTGGATATTTAATTCTTTTATGCCTTATTCCCTCAGTGTGAAAGTATTTTGCAAGTAGGAACTCTATCTCATAACTATTCAAACATATTCCATTTTCTGGAATGATTTAAAAGTCTTTTTGTTGTAGTTGCTCTGAACTATTGAATTGCACCAAAAATTCCAATATGTTATAATTCACATTATATCATGCAGATTGAATATTATATCTCAAAGGTGACATAAAAATAATTTCTCAGATTATAGATCGTGAGATGTACTCTGTAAAATATAGCGACATTTCATATGATTTCTGTGCTTTTGTTTCTAATTGTTGTACACATAGTACAGATCCAAGTACTTAAGATATAAGGGAAAGGTGTTTGCTGTGCCATACTGCAGGTTAACAGGGTCTGTGAGGAAAAGGATATCAGCCTGATGGTTTGAATTATGTTTTTTTCTTCATTGCACTAACTACATGTATTTGGGCAAATGACTTAATTTCTTGGCTTTTGATTTTATCATTTGTAAAATGGGGACAATAATTCTGATCTTGTGGAGTTGTAAACATCAATAATAATGCAAGGAGGCTATCATATACTGGACATTCAAGATGCAGTGATAATTATTATTATTGGTTACTTTTAGGCTAGTAGCAACTAAACTTTTAGCTGTCAAAGCCCTACCATCAGGTTCCTAAGAGTCATATTCTTTGTTAAGATCATCTATGTTTCTCTTGGATTATCTGGTCCCTTCTGTCATTTCTGTGGCACCAACCTGTTTTTATGAACCAGCATCTTAACTGGGAGTAGGAAGGAACAGAGATTGCAGCAATTGCAACTTTGTCCTTTATTCTCTGCACCTCTGTGTCTTAGTGAATGTGACTTCTGAATGGTAAATGATGACTATCACTAAGGGGCATAAAATCACTGGTTTCTTTTTAGCTGACTAAAAGAAGGATATTCTTTGAATTACTTATTGAGGTCAAGCCATTCAGTATTACTTCTAGTTACTTGTGCAATTTATTTAAGAAGATAGGAAGATGTTCCCAAAGGGTGGCCTTCAAGTGTTTGTCTTTTTCTTTCTCAATATAGACTCAAGGGGGAGCTCTAGATGGGCATGTTAGTGCACACCTGTAATCCCAGTGGCTCAGGAGGCTGAGGCAGGAGGATTACAAGTTTGAGGCCAGGTTCAGCAACTTAGCGAGGTGCTAAGCAACTTAGTGAGACCCTGTCTCAAAATAAAAACTAAAAAATGGTTGGAATGTGGCTCAGTGGTTAAGCATTCCTGGTTCAATCCTCAGCACCAAAACAAAACAAAACAAAACAAAACAAAAAACCAACTCTGAGAATACCTTGGAGCCAAATTCTATAGAACTTATTGTTGTTCATTAAGCTACTTAGACCTTAACCAAATATGAAGAAAATTGAAACTTAAAATAAATCTTGATGAAGTGACCATTTCCCCTAATTGACTTCTTTCTACCTTTGGTACATGTGGTCAATAGTATTTGAAAATGTTCATGTCACAATCTCATGCATTCCTACTGGATATTCATTTAAAATCAAATTTTTCAGTAGAGCAAGGATTTACTCTATTTTTGTGAAAACTCTGACTTTGGAAACCAATAGAACTTTCCAAATGTAGTTTTACTGCACTTGTGCCCACTCAAGGTTGCCTTCCCAATCTGTCCTAGTGGGACTATGGAAACTTCTTAGAGTTATGCATGGGTTACATAAGGATAAAAGATAAATTATGTGTTACATAATTATAAATTATAATTTCTTGATCATTTTGATGCATTTGGTATTCTTTTTTCTTCATTTGGTATTGTTTAACAAAACTGGAAAGGCCAGGGAAAATGCTTTAGAGGGGGAAAAGCAATATAGTAATCTTATTTTATCTTTATTGGACCAATGTGATTTCTTTTTCTTTTTCTTTTTTAAATTTATTTTTCTTTAAAAGAATAAGTGCCTCAGATTACCAACCAGTCAAAAAAAAATCAGTCTTGAAATAGATGACAATATAAAATTCAAAAACTGGGCTTTGTTCCAGTTTTTCTAAGGATAATCAAATTGTAAGTATAGTTTCTAATCAACTTAGAGATCATTAGAAGTCACACATATTAAACCAGTTTAGGTTTTCTGAGATTATCACTCAAACTTATTTACTAATTATTTTTCTAAATAGCAAGATAAATCTCCACTCAGTGTTTCCCCCTCTGATGGTCCCATAAGAAATCATTTTGCTATTAGCCTGGAAATGTTCCAAAAACATAACAGTGTAGTGGCAGTCTGCAGCATGGCCTCAAGGGAGACATCAGATGTCAGTTCAAATGTAACTTTTATGCTCTCGATTGCACATCTGAAAGTAAGGATGCAATGTGTTTCTGAAAGGGAGGTGCTGAATAGGGGTGTTCTATCTCTGTCAGCTCATCAGCCTCTGGGGAAGAGCTATCTAAAAGCCATCAGTGGACTCTTGGGCATTGCCTTTAATCTGGGTCTTTTGGGGGGTCTTGAAATATGGTGGGAATAACCAATTTGAAGCAAACAAATGCTAATGGTGCAGCAGCCAGCTGTATGAGCAGCTCTCATCTGGGGATTTAAAAACACTTTGCAAAACATAAGCCATTAATCTTCACAGTGTTCCTCTGGAGTCATAAACATCCATCACCACCCATCTTTGCCATTGGGAAATCTGGGATTTCAAAGGCATGATGCAGGGATGTACCCAGGGTCCCAGGTGGGTCCTGTAATGGGATCAGACCATCGAGATCTGGAATTGATACAGTGAGCAAGGTACAGTGGGCTTGTGGGGAAAGGTGGCTGGTGGGATAGGACCATGTTTGGGTCTGTGAAAGTACTGGTTCTCTTTGGACCCTGCTCAGATGCTTAGTGGCATCTGAAGAAACATTAAAGGGAAAGGACTGAACTATTACTTCTGGTTTTGGTCTTTTTCTTTCTCTGATTATTTTTCTCACAGCAGAGCTCTCTTTCCTATAATCGCTTTTGATTTGATTTCTAATGCTTGAATTCATAGATTCACAGCCTTTTAAGCATAAAGAGACCTCAGAAATTGACCACTTTTAATCTCTGTACATTTTTTTTTTTCTTTTTGCCTTACTGGGTCTCCCTAAGTTACCGAGGCTGATCTTTTTTTTTTTTTTTTGGTACTAGGGATTGAACTCAGGGGCACTCGACCACTGAGCCACATCCCCAGCCCTATTTTGTGTTTTATGTAGAGACAGGGTCTCACTGAGTTGCTTAGTGCCTCGCCGTTGCTGAGGCTGGCTTTGAACTTGCGATTCTCCTGTCTCAGCCTCCCAAAGTGCTGGGATTACAGGCTTGCGCCACCGCGCCCGGCTCTGAGGCTGATCTTGAACTTCTGATCCTCTGCCTCAATCTCGCAAGTCTGGGATTACAGGCATGCACTACCGTCTCTGTACCTATAATAGAGCATTTTTAAAAATCTAGGAACTGGTCCAGGATCAAAGGTTTCACTAGTTTTCCATAAAAATATGTTGAGTGAATAAATAAGAATTGAAGACCCCATGGGAAGAAGTTCCCTTCTTCTCTCTTTCCTTCTTCTGAGCAGGAAGATTTCAGCACGGAGAGAGAGGGCAGTCTCCAGTGAACCAGCGAGTCTTCAGGAACAGGGCACTAGTGTGCCACTAATGGTCAGCTTCCTAACGCCAGGGGTTTTGGTTGACCATTCTGCCTGAAAGAAAAAGGCCAAGGAGATTAGAAACAAGTCTTTAGACCCCAATTCTGTGACTTTATTTTAAAAATTACAAAACTTGGGAAGTGTTGTCACAACATAACTTGTGATGGCAAGAACTTGAAATAACTTAAATGCTCACCTAAAAGGCTGGGGATCATATTGTACATTACATAAGACAGTAAGTTGTGGTTTATCCATTTGATGGAATGTTACATGCTTAGCATTTGTTTAGATACTTTTACCTATATTTCAAATTTCAACAGCAGTAATAACATATTCCTGTCTAAGCAGTTCATTCCATGGAGACATACTTCCTCCCCAGGAAAGGGAGACCTGACATCTTACCAGTATATGTATCCACTTCTGGGGGATGTTTCTATCCCCTACTTTGCTTTTGGACCAAGCTTGCACAACTGTGTCCATCATTGTCCTTTGTTCAGTATACTTACTTTCATATTTGTTTCCAAGTAATGATATTTTAAATTTCATCGGAACCCCAACTTGATATCCTGTAACCTAAAGACTACATTGTAAAGTAGTACATCTACATACTTTGTATTAAATAGAAGTGAAAGGTCACCTGAGAATAGTATCCTCCTGTGCATGGACAGCTCTCCCCACTTCAGAGTCTATTTGGGAACCAAATCTAAGACAGCCTGGAAATTTACCAGAAAAATTATTCAGTGGCCTGCAAAAGACATCTGTGCTTTAATTGGCATGCTGTATGTCTATTATATATTTTTTTCCTAGCAAGCCTTCTGTTCTCTTTTGGAAATTGTTATTGCCTGTGACTCCAGTCACACTATTTATTGTAATTTCTTACCTATTCTTACGTGACCTCACTTTTTGTAATTCCTTTTTCGTCTTAATCTAGTCCAAATTGGAATTTGTTTCTTGCAACTAAACATTTTAATAGGTAGATTAAACTTTCCATTGCTGTGACAAAATACCTGAGATAATCAACTTCTAAGGAGGAAAGGTTGATTTTGGGTCATGGTTTCAGAAGTTTCAATCCATGGTCACTTGGCTGCATTGCTTTGAGCCTGGGGCAGCACAGTACATTGTGGCAGGAGCGTATGGTGGAGTTGTCTTATCACCTCATGATGGCTGAGAAGTGAAAGAGAGAGGAAATGACTTGAGGTTCTGATAGGCATGCCACCAATGACCTAATTTCCTTCCAGTAGCCCCCACCTCCTAAGAGTTCCATCAGCTCCCAATAATGCTATAGGCCGGCAACATAGCCTTTGTAGCATATGGGCCTTTGGGGGATGTTTAAGATCTAAGCCACCATACTAGGTTAAAGCATTATTTTACAAACCAGCAAGTTATTAGGCCTGCTTTAGATTAACATATGGTAGCCAGCAAAGGGCAGGTTTTAAGACTGGAGAGGTGAATAAAAAATCATATTTTTTTCCTTAACATGAAAATTAATGCTTATTGTAGAAATCTTGAAAGTAGTATGGAGAAACCTCATAATTTTATTGCCTAGAAATAATTACTCTTGGTTGTTTTATTTTTTATTATCCTTCTGTCTTTTCATGTAGGGCTATATGTTTATGTACACATTTTCTCTTAGAACATGGGATTATTCTGTTGGTAAGCTATGTTAAAATGATTTTAAGACATTGTGAACATTTCATGTTGTTAAGTATTCTTCTACCAATACTTTTTAGTAACTTGGTAGTATTCCACCATATAATTGTTTCACAATTCATTAAATCAAACCTAAATCTGATTATTTTCACATTATTGCAATCACCAATGACATAGTAAATGAAGTCCTAAGTCCAACATTTGATACAATTCCTTAAAGTGTAATTGCTGAATCAAAATGTTTGTAGATTTTAAGACCTTTGATATGCCTTTGACATGAACTAGTAAATCAGTTTCTAAAAGGATTGTATTACTTTACATAGTCACCAGCAGTGTATGACAGTGCACTGTTTGCTTTTCTTTCTTTCTTTTTCCTTTTTTTTCCTGGTACTAATGATTGAACCCAGCTTTATGGCGGAGCCACATCCCCAGGCCATTTTATTTATTATTTTGAGACAAGATCTCACTAAGTTGCTTAGGGCCTCGCTGAGTTGCTGAGGCTGACCTAGAACTTGTAATCCTCCAGCCTCAGCCTCCCAAGTTGCTGGGATTGTAGACATGTGCCACCATGCCCATCTGAGTGTACTTTTCTAATGCTGAGTTATTTCCTTAAACGAATTTTGTCAATTTGATAGACAAATACTGTTTTAAAAAATTCTTATTTCTTTCATCACTAATAGAAGAAACATATTTTCACATGTTTATTTTCTTTCTGTGTGTTAAGTATGCTAATTGCTTATTATGTTCTTAGTTCACATTTTTCTTGACATGTTAGAATTTTTCCATATTGCATAATGCAGGGTTTTTTTTTCCAGTTTGTCATTTGTCTTTTAATATTGTTTATAGAGTCTTTTGATGTATGCAGTTAAATTTAGTAATAGTTTCTCCCATGGCTTCTGTTATGCTTGGCAAGACATTTGCCAGCCCTAGGAGGTAGGGTCACCTATAGGGGGAGACACAGGAGAGTAGAGAAGGAGAGAGGCTGACGAAGCCTGTGGCTGACTCCAGACTCCTGATGAGGGCCTTGGAATTGTGACTTCTACCTTCTTCATTTTATAAATGAAGGAGCAATGGTCTAGGGAGAATAAGAACAAGATTGAAGTAGCAGATTACAATGTCTCCAAATAACAGCATTATCTGTGATGGGATCTATTGCATTTTTATAAAAAATAATTAATCTCATGGTGATAAGAAGGACAAAATCCTTTTGTTCTTATATTCTTATGCTGGCTACATCATTGAAATAAGGAATTAAAATGCCTCTGAAAGCTGATTACATCTTTACACCTAGAATTGATGGTTCTAATTTCTTTTTATTGATTGTGTAGCATTTTATAAAAGCTATATATGGATGTCATGGTGCTTACCCAAAGCAAACTCACTGCAGCAACCAGCATCCATCTGTAATTGTTAACAGTGTCCACAAATTAAACTAGAGCCCTTGAACTGAAGAAGAAGAATAGACTGTGCAGCATTCAAAATGTGGTAGCTTGTCTTGTGGCTCCAGGAAACAAACAGCAGATAGCTGAAGATTCCTGCAGCAGACCTTGCATCTGTGAAGTAGGAGGTAGGATGGCCAGATTCAACAAAGAAAAGTGTGGGATACCCAAATAGATTTGAGTTTCAGATAAACAATGAACTATTTTTATGTCCTATGCATTATTTGGGACATTCTGGTACTATGTAATTAATTGTCCTTTGTTTATCTGAAATCCAAATTTAATGAGGCAATCTGTATTTTATTTGGCAACCCTAGCAAGAGGGATCATTTGTCATACACATTAAATAATACACATTAAATACTAAACTCATTCATGCTTGTGTGAGAGTGTTCATCACTCCAATCACAGAAGTTGAATGAACTGGATATTTTCAAAGGTAGTCTACCAAGAATCTCACATAAATGTGAAAATTACCAATGAGTGGTAGGAATGTTGTATAATTTCCTAAGGCTGCTGTAACAATGTACCACAAACTGGGTGGCTCAAAGTAACAGGACTTTATTGTGTCACAGTTCCAGAGGCTAGAAGTCTGAAATCAAGGTGCCAGCAGCATCCTGCCCATTCTGAAAGCAACAGAGGAATCCTTATTTGTATTTTCCTAGTTTTGGGAAGCTTGCAGATAATCCTTCCTGTTCCTTGGTTTGAAGGGCAGCACTTCCATTGAGGCCTCTGCCATCACAGGGCAAGCTCCCTGTGTGTATTGTCTTTGCATTTTCTTCTTATAAGACCCCTATCATATTGGGTTAGGACTCATGCTAATGACTTCATTTAAATTAGACTCCATCTGCAAAGAGGTTGTTTCTCAGTGAGGTCACTTTCACAGGTACTGGGGGTTAAGATTTCAACAGATTTTGGGGACAAAATTTAACCTATAACAAATATGACTGTCTAATATACTTGATTATATTTTTAAAATTGGAAAATAACTTACTCTAGTCGTTTCATTGTTTGCCAGTTACAAGTGCAGATCCTGGTTAAATCAACTTCCATTCAGTTGTCAAATGGAAAGATTTTCATTTTTGAAAGAATAGAAAATTTTATGTGGAATCCTAGAATTTAAGCTTACATCTTTGGCCTGCAGCTTGAACTTGATGTTGGAAGGAGGAAGCTCTGAGGGCTATTGTATTAATCAAACAGAAGTTTATATTTACTGAACATAAGGTAAACTATGGAAAAATACAGTAATAGTGCCATGGCTCTCAGGTGTGATGGTTAGTTGGAGGCACCTTCTAGAGTCCTAGAGGGACCCCTCGGAGCTCCATTAGTGATTTCTAGTACAATTGTCTCAAGGGCGAAGGAGACATTATAAAACTTCCTGAAATTTTTGCTCTAAAAACCTATAGAGCAAAGGACTTTAGACAACAAAGTCAGAGAACTCCTTAGCAGTAGACAAGTTGTAGAAGAGAAAAGAAACAAAGTGACTAAGTAATGCCTGTGCAAACCTATAATTAATTTAAATTATGTTGTCAGTAGCACATGGTATTGTTAATCAAAGGCTAGATCAGGTCAACTTTCTAAGTAAGACTAAGTCACGGAAAGGAAGATGCTAGAATCAAACAATCAATCAATTTGTCTCTTCATCTACCCATCCAGCCTCCCACCCATCCATCTATCTATTCATCCTTGGAAAGTTGATATAACAGCATTAAAGAAAAATTAGAAAGAAATTAAAAGTACCATAATCTCAGAAATTGTATACAAATATGTTAATTTCTGCATATCATCTTCCACTCTTTTTGTAATTCAATGCCATACTGTTTTAAGGTTGGTGGTTTTCTTATGATAAAATAAAGCCTATTTTTATATTTTAATCATGGTTTCCTCTTTGAAAATAAAAACTTCAATAAAAATAATAAATTGTTTGACATGATAAATTTTGGAAGGAGGCTTGATGTTGGAAGGAGGACAGTCTGGTTTGTTGTGACAGGGAACATTGGTTGACCTTGGAAAGGGTTGTATACTTATGATTTAGGTTTGCAAATATTTCAAATTCTTTTAAGTCTAGTTATTATGAGTTCTTGTACTCTCCATAATTTTGTGCTAATTTTGAGTAGAAGAAACTGCTTTTTGAAGTAGATATATCTTGACATGTTTGTGTTCTTAGACAACCTCTGTTAGTCTCTAGTAGTCTCTGAAAGCTTTCCCTCTTTAATCAGAAAAAAATGAAATTTCTTAGTGAATCCTGACCCAGTAGAATTTTTGGTGCTTGGATATTTCCAAGACAACAAAGATCTTGGCTGGGAGTAGGTTGACTAGCAGATGATGGGGGAGCATCATGGGCATCTTTTCTTGTCTGGAGCCTGTCAACTGGCCTTGTTTTTGCCATCCCTCTTCCAAGGCCCAGAACCTGCTTCTGGTCCCCAGAGAGGTCAGAGTATTGCTTTCTGCTGTTATAAATGTTATAATATAAACCTTGAATCTTTCTCTTCCTCCTCCTTCTTCTTTTATTTTTTGGTACCAGGTTTTGAACCCAAGGAGCTTAATCACTGGGCCACATCTCCAGCCTTTGTTTTTTAGAGTCAGGGTCTCACTGAGTTGCTTAGGGCCTCATTAAGTTGCTGAGATTGGCTTTTATAAATTTTTTTAATTTGTTCTTTTTAGTTATACATGACATTAGAATGTATTTTGACATATCATACATACATGTAGTATAACTTCCCATTCTTGAGCTTGTAGATGATGTGGAGTTACACTGGTTGTGTATTCATATATGAACATAGGAAAGTTATGTCCAATTCATTCTACTGTCTTTCCTGTTCCCATTTCCTCTCCCTTCCCTTCATGCCCCTTTGTCTAATACAAGGTATTTCTATTCTTCCCCTGCCCCCTAATTGTGTGTTAGCATCTGCATATCAGAGAGAACATTTGGTATTTGGTTTTTGGGATTGGCTTCTCTCATTTAGCTTGATATTCTCCCGTTCCATCCATTTACTGGCAAATTCTATAATTTCATTCTTCTTTATGGCTGAGTAATATTCCATTGTGTATATATATACACAATTGTGTGTATATACCACATTTTCTTTATACATGAATCTGTCAAAGGGCATGTAGTTTGGTTCTGTAGCTTAGCTATTGCGAATTGAGCTGCTAGAAACATTGATGGGACTGTGTCACTATAGTATGCTGATTTTAAGTCCTTTGGGTATAAACCAAGGAGTGGGATAACTGGGTTAAATGGTGGATCCACTCCACATTTTCTGAGGAATCTCCATACTGCTTTCTATAGTGGTTGCACCTATTTGCAGTCCCACCAGCAATATGTGAGTGTACTTTTCCCCCACATCCTCACCAACATTTATTGTTCCTTGTATTCTTGATAATTGCCATTTTGACTGGAGTGATTAAATCTCAGTGTAGTTTTAATTTGTGTTTCTCTAATTGCTAGAGATGTTGAACATTTTTTCATGTATTTGTTGATGGATTGTATTTCCTCTTCTGTTATGTGTCTGTTCAGTTCCTTTGCCCATTTATTGATTGGGCTATTTGGGGGGTTTTTTGGTGTTAAGTTTTTTGAGTTCTTTATATATCCTGGGGTTAATGCTCTATCTGAGGTGCAGGTGGTAAAGGTTTTCTCTAATTCTGTAGGCTCTCTCTTCACACTCTTGATGTTTCCTTTGCTCTGAAAAAGGTTTGTAGTTTGATACCATCCCATTTATTGATTCTTGATTTTATTTCTTGCACTTTAAAAGGCTTGTTGAGGAATTTGGTTCCTAAGCCAACATGATGGAGATTTGGACCTACGTTTTCTTCTAGTAAGTGTGAGGTCTGTGGTCCAATACCTAAGTCCTTGATCCACTTTGAGTTGAGTTTTGTGCAGGGTGAGAGATAGGAGTTTAATTTCATTTTGATATATATGGATTTTCAGTTTTCTCAGCACCATTTGTTGAATAGGCTATCTTTTCTCCAATGCATGTTTATGGAGGCTGAGGCTGGCTTTGAATTCAAGATCCTCCTGCCTCAGCCTCCCAAGCTGCTGAGATTACAGGCATGTGCCACCATGCCCAGTGTTTCTTTTTTTTAATGCTAAGAATACATTTTATTTAATCCAATAAAGTCAAATCATTGTTTAAACAAGTAATCAACATAAACATTGTTGAATTAGTTTTCATTCTTGAGTTTTTCTTGACTCTGGGTTCATAGGTGCTCTTCTCTACCCATGTAATAAGTGCCCCTGTCCCTTTCTCTTGGATTGACTTTGAGATTCATTTTTTTCAACAACTGACATGTTTCCCTTCTGCCTAGCCCATGTTCCCGTGCTGCTGGGTCTGTCTTTAAATGACTGATTCTGATCCTATCTGCTGGATCCTTAAATCTCCTTCTCTGCTTGCCCTGTGCAGCTGTGAAAACCCATTCTGCCATATATTGAGTTCTGAGATTTAAAATAGGCACACTATTTATGAACCACTAGTGATTTTTTGTCTTGAGAGTATTCTCATGTCCTGATATTGGGAATTCCTAGTTCCTTTCACTTCCTTTTCTGTTAAGGACCATGTTAGAGACAGCTTATAGCACATATCCTAAAATTATTAATTAATTACTTATTAATTACTTATTAATTAATGAGTACATGAGTAAATGAAAACAAAAAACAAAAAAACCTTTTGAAGGTTGTTCAGGAAAAAATCCAAAGCTCAGGAAGGTTACAGGAGACAGTAGAGGAGCTGGAATTCAGAACCTATTTTGTCTGACTTCAGTGCCCATAGGAAAACATCAAAAGTGACAGCTAATTTGTGTAATGGGAGAAATGCTCAAAATTTCCTCTTTAGACAGAGGGTGTTTCAACAGTTAAAGAGGAAACATTAATAGGTTTTAACGTCCCCCCAACCCCGCCCCCAGCCCTCGGCTCCTAGTTTTATTGATTGTGTGTTCTAGTGTGGACCGGAAACTGTTGCATTACTGTAGTGTCTGTCTGAGGAATTGTGGTTACTCTGTATTGACCCACATGGTGTGTGATGCATGCTGAGACCATGAACGTAAGGGGTCCTCTAGAGAGACACCTGGAAGGAGAAAGACACCACTTGGAGCTTTGAGGCTTGAATTGTCTTTTTTATTCTTGTTGGATTATGGGGAAAACACATATCCCAACCAATGGGTATGATGCTTTGTGGACACTAGGGCAGTCTGGAACAAGGGTGCTTCTCTTATCCCAGAGAAGGTCTTTGGAGGCTCCTGTAGATGCCCCAGTTCTTGAGACACTCTGGGAAGATGTTTGTAATCTGTTTTTGTTGTTGTTTTGTGCCATGTAGCCCATCCAGTCAAAAAATTTTGGAATCTATAAAATAAAATATATAGAATTACAAGGGAACCATGTTTTTGGAAATCCAATTATCACAACATAGTAGGTCTAATAGCTGCTGTTTCTTTGAAGTAGTAATGTATGTTAATGGTTTGGCCAAGAATAAGCCACAGTGTGATGTGATGTAAAAACATCTGGGATTTCAATTGGAGACAGATGCATAGATGCTGCTAATACACTCTGGTTTGTGCTCTGCATTATAATGGAAGGGAACTTAAGTTAGAGGTTTGTGAGAAAAAGAGAATATTCCAATCCAGGTTCGCAATGGCCTAGGTGGAGAACTCTTTCTCTTTGGGTAGAGGAATAAGCTGACTGCAAAGCACAGACTCATTCGTCCAGACCTCACCATAGGTGGCAGAGGGATCTATAAGGCAATTACTATGTGACAATTGAGCCCAGATTCATCAGCTCACCTCTTTATGCATCACGTTCTTCTCTGTCACTGAACGAGATGTGCTAGCCCCATCCTTCCCCAAAGGTTAAATGTAGTGATCTATGTCAAATAAAATGTCACATGCCTTCAAGTCCTTAGAAGCAAAGTCAATATTTAGTAAGTGTAATTTCATCTAGACAGATGTAGGGAAAATTAAATGGAGAGATTAGTTTTCATTATTCATGATTTTTTCTTTATCCAGTTTTTTTTCTCTTTGATGCCTTTCCTAATAATTATTAGGAATGATCATAATGATAATGTGTAGGATCATAATTTTAAAAAAACTGGAGTAGTACCATTCTTTACTTAATACATTTGATTTATTTTTATTATTATTATTAATTAAAATTTTATTATTAGCTGAAAGATACTGAAAAAAAAAAAAACCCACCAAAAGAATGGAGGAGGAGGAAAGAGGAAATCTGCAGTTCCTAAACTATTTTGGAGAGCTGAGTGAAGAAAAGAAAGTGATTCAATTCTCTATAACACTAACCCACAAGAGAAACAGGTTAATAGTGAATTTTCAACTTTTTCCAACCTGGTATGTGTGTGTGTGTGTGTGTGTGTGTGTGTGTGTGTGTGTTTTATTGGTCTTTGCAATCAACTATGACAACTCTAATGCTTTCTGTTTGGGGCACTTTTCCATACCCTTCCTGTGGCATGATTAGTTTTTTGTGGGTGGCATTTCTATTCATGTGGTTTTTGAAGTGGTCCCAGGGAACTGCTCTCTCCCAACACAGAGATGAGCCATTAAGACCTGAGTTCAGATGGCTAAGGGACTTGTTGGTCAGCAACAGGAATTGGAAAGAGATCTACATTGTTTCATTTATCAATCTTTCATTTGCTGTGGACGTTGGAATGCTAAATTTTCCTGGATCCCTTTGCAGTGGGGAGGCCTGTGACACTATTCTGCTATAAAAAGTGAACAGGAGCCTGCTGAGGTTCTGGGAAGGTTCTGATACAGATGCTTCTGCTTTGTTTTTCCTGCCCTGTCCCCAGACATGTGTAAGTTGGAGCAGCAGTTTCTGCCACCTGATCCCCAAGAAGACAGATTGCAGTGCCTCTGAACCAGGCTAGCAAGTGCCTACTTTGGGGAAAAAACCTAACTCTAAGTTGTTGAGACTATGATCAGGTTGGGTTTTCTGTCACTCGCCTTCAGATACAAACTCTGACTAAATCATATGTTCTCAATCTGTTCTTCCTGGGACTTCTCTGTGGGAGCTGAAGGTTCTGGAAACTACCATTCTGCTTTCCATCTCTGTGTATCTCACAACTCTAGGTATCTCACAGAAGTGGACTCAGAGTATTTGTCCTTTCGTGACTAGCTTATTTTTCTTAGCATTATATCTTTAAGGTTTATCCATGTTGTAGCTTATGTCAGCATTTTTTATCTTTTTAAGACCAAATAATATTCCGTTGTACATATATACCATATTTTGTTAATCCACTCATCTACTGATGACATTTGGGTTGCTTCTACCTTTCAGATATTGTAAATAATGATGCTATAAACATGTTTGTACAAGTATTTGTCTAAGTCTCTGCTTTTAATTCTTTTGGGTATATCTTTGGAAGTGGAATTGCTGGATCATATGATAACTCCCATTCTGTTACAGTGGCTGTACCATTTTACATTTCCACCGACAAGACAAATGGATTCCAGTTTCTCCATATCCTCTGTGAAAGTTTTCCCTCCCTCCCTCCTTCCCTTCTTTTCTTCTTCCTTCTTTCTTTTTTTGATAGTAGCCACCCATCAAAAAAGTAGCCACCTTGATGGGTATAAACTGATATCTCATTGTGTTTTTTTAAAATATTTTTTAAGTTGTTGATGGATGTTAATTTTATTTATTTATATTCAGTGCTGAGAATTGAACTCAGTGCCTCACACACTCGGCAAGCACTCTACCATTGAGCCACAAACCCAGCCCCTCACTGTGGTTTTTAATCAGCATTTTTATATACAAAGTGTAATAATCATTTGTGAGGTAAATCATAACTAATTTTAACTCAAAAGAACTGAAGTTATAAATGGTTTATTTAAAAAAACTAGAGCAGGGTTCAGTTTCTTTAATGCCATCAGCTTCATCTACGTGCATCCCAATGTGTTTTCCTGAGTGGGATGGTCAAGGGTAAAGGTATATTTTGTGTGCCAGAAACTGAGTGAAACTTGTAGAGAGAGTAATATGAGCATGTCCATTTCATATGCATGTGAATATTTGCTAGATGTTAGTAAAGCAGATGAATAAAACAAAGTACCCTTAGATTACTGAATGTTTACAGGTGTGATGAATATTTTTTTTAAGTTTTATTTTTTTCTTGAGGTGATGGGGATTGAACCTAAGGCCTTGTGTATGCTAGGCAAGCACCCTACCACTGTGCTATAATATCCCCAGCCTGGTGAATTTCTTTCTCTGAGTGAGTATTTATATAAAATTTCATATATATGAAATTTCTAAATCAATGTTGCTAGTGAAATTTTTTTTTTCTAAAATTATTACTATTTTTTTTATAATTTATTTAAATGCATTTCAACTCATAGTACATATATAGAGCTCAATTTTTCCATTTCTCTGGTTGCAAACCAGATAGAGTCACACCATTTGTGTCTTCATACATGCACCAAGGATAGTAATGACGATCTCAATCAACCATCTTTAATATACCCATTCTCCTTTCTCTCCCCCACCTCCCTTCTGCCTCATCCAGAGTTCCTCCATTTCTCCTATGTTCCCCATTCCCACCCCCCTTATGTATCATTATCCACTAATCAGAGAGAACATTTGGCATTTGGTTTTTTGGGATTGGCTTACTTCACTTAGCATAATGTTCTCCAATTCCATCCATTTGCCTGCAAATGCCATAATTTTATTCTCTTTTAT
>CM053408.1:62622374-62633814 GCA_028644305.1 Xerus rutilus
AATTTATTCACTTTTTACCACTAAGTGTGATGATAACTATAGGTTTTTAATATATTAGTTAAGAAGTTCCATTCTAGTCCCAGTTTACTGAGAGCATTTAACATGAATTTTTATTTTTTTCAAGTGCTTTTCCTGCATTTTTTGAGATGATCATACTGTGTTTCTCCTTTATCGTTAATGTAGCAAATTGCACTGATTGATGTTAAATCTTTCATCCTTGAGACAACCTCCGTTGGATCATGGCATTTTATTCTTTTTATATATTGCTGGGTTTAATTCTGTCTAAGATACTAATTATTTCATAAAATTGGGCACAGATTAGTTCTGTTGAAAGAAACAGACATAAGGTATAAAGTAGAGTAGCTATTTCTCTAAAACTAAAGAGTAATATCACAGTCATTAAGGACAATAGGCAATTTGTTTTGTTGCCACAGCATTAGCTGACACTAAACCAAAGCTTTCCATTTTAAGGAAAAGTCTTTAGAAATGTGGGAAAATTCATAGTGAATATAATTTAATATGAGTTTTCCTTCCTTTGTTTTTTGTTGTTGAAGTTGTCAGTTTTTATTCCTGCTAGTGAGCTATGGAAAGCTTTACAAATGGACTTCAATTATTCTACCTGCCTTGAGAGCTGACAAATGCAATAGCCTAGATGTTTTATGTGAGTTCTACAATCCAATATCAAGGCCTTTCTTCCCAATAGAATTTAAGTAATGCAAACAAAAACGGGGTCTAGGGAATGAAAATGTGCAGAGCCAAGTCCTTAGGAGTAAATCAGTTTTGAGTGATGATCCAAGGGTTATGCTTATGATACTACTGAGGATTGTTCTGCATTGTATTATCTGAGGCTATAACTGTAAAGTGCTCTTTATGATTGTCCCTAGATTTCACACAATGAAATCTCTCTCTTTCTCTCTCTCCTTGGTAAGGGATAAAGTTCTAACTGGAGTCTCCAAACAAACATGTTGGGAGCATGTAAGGATAGGTAAGAAAAATCCCTTTAGTTTGCACTAGAGTGTGTATACCCTAGTTTTTGAAGCACCATTGTCCTTTCCCAAGGACCTCCAGATTCCTCTGGTGCTTCATGCTTTAGTGCTCCCAGGCTTTAGTGCTCCCAGGTACAGAAGGGAATAACCATTCCAAGAATTAATCCCGAAGGCATCTTGTAAGCAGCAATCAGCAACCAACATAGTTCCTTTATGTATGAGACTCAGGCATTCTGCTCTACTTTGAGAACCTGAAAGCAGGTCTGCACACCCCTTAGTGTCTGGTACATTTTAGGTGTTCAGGTAATGTTTGTTTTCCAATGTAGGTATTCCTGGGCCTGACCTGGGCCTGGGCTCCTGTGCGGGACCCCGGGGGTGGTCCTGGACCTGGGTCTGGGCTTTGGCATGGGTCGACGGGGGTGGGGGGTGGTCTTGGGCCTGACCTGGGCCTGGGCTCCCCCCTGGGTCCCTGGGGGTGGTCCTGGCTCCAGTGTATGAGTATTTAAATGAAAGGATGTTTGCTAGTTTGACCTAAAGTTTTGATGTCAAATCTACTTGCATCTCATTACTGTAGATATACCCGAGTTATTCCTGGGTTGTAGATTTTAAATATCCAAGGAGCATTAACTCTATTGTCAAAGACTATTAGGGGAAATGAGAAAGAGAAGGGCCAGGTGCCACAGGTTTAACCTTACAAGGAGGTAAACAAAGGTCAATGATTCTCAAAGTATGGTTTGCATTCTGAGGATCAATGAATCTTAGCATTATCTGAGAAATCTTTGAAATGCAAATTCTTAGGCTGCGTCCAAAGCCATTGAACCATAATCTCTGGAAGTTGGGCCCAATCACTGGTGTTTTAACAAGTCCTCCAGGTGAATCTGATGCATGGTACAGTTTGAGAACACTGGTATAAGGCATTGGCATTCAACTGTGGCTGCAAAGGATGGCATCATATGAAGAGCAGGGACCTCTGACCTATAATGATTTGACCTAGGATTTTTAACTTCACGATAGTGTGAAAGCAATGCACGTTCAGTAGAAACTGTACTTCAGATTTTGAATTTTGGCCTTTCCTGGGGCCAAGAGGTTCTTTGTTTTGATATTGGGCTGTAGCAGCCCTGACTCAGCCACACAGTCACAAGGGTGAACAACCAATACTCTACAGTGTACTGTGTTGCCAGAATTTTTTGAATATAGGTATTCAGTAAATTATATAATATATTCAACACTTTGTTATAAAGTAGGTTTTGTGTTAAATGATTTTGCCAAGATGTAGACTAGCATGTGTTCTGAGCATAATTAAGGTAGGCTAGGCTCAATTGTAGTGTTCAGCAGGGTAAGTGTATTAAATGCTCTTTTTTTTTTTTTTTTTCCACAGACGATTGAACCAGGGCTGCTTAACCACTGAACCACATCCCCAGCCCCTCTTTTTATATTTAATTAGAGATAGGTCTCACTGAGTTGCTTAGGGCCTCGCTAAGTAGCAGAGGTTGGCTTTGAACTTGAAATCCTCCTGCCTCAGCCTCCCAAAGCCACTGAGATTATAGGTGTGCACCACCACACCCAGCCAAATGCACTTTTGACATGATTTTTTCAACTTATGATGGCTTTAAGCAGGATGCAACCCCATTATAAGTCAAAGAGCATCTGAATACTGGTAGTTGAGCCCCCTCCCAGATCAATTAAATCACAATTTCTGGAATTTGGGGCTTCACAATGTTTATTGAATGTTCCCCAAGTGAGCTTAATATTCAATCAGAAATGAGAACTACTGAATAGGCCCTGATTTTATTTTGTTTTGATTTTGGTTTTTGAGTTTCACTTTTTTATTGAAGAAAATACATATGCACAGAGAAGCACATGAATCACAAGTATGTATCTTGTTAAGTTATTACAAGGAGAACACATCCATGAACCTGGACACCAAGACATAGACCATTACCTGCACCTTGCAGTCTCCTTGAGCCCCTCCTGACCACTCTTCAAGCCCACAGCCTCCTCTTTATTATTCCAGCTTCTGACACCATTGATTTGTTTGGGAGGTCATTGTTTTTAAAAAGTGTGGTCTTGAATCATTGGAGGTAAAATCATCTGATGTTCTTGATAAAAATCCATATTCCTGGGTCCTACCCTCAGATCTTCCGAGTCAAATTCTTTAGGAATGGAAGTAGGAATTTCAAACAAATTCTACTTTTATTCTTTTGCACTAAAATTTGAGAACTATTAGAATAATCATTGCTATGATTTATTGAGAGCCAATATTATTCTAAGTGTTCTTCATATGTGTATCTTATTTAATCCTTACAATAATATTCTGAGATAGATCCTATTATTCTCATTTTAAAGACAATTAAACTGAGGCTCTCTGAAGTTAAATGACTTCCAAAGTTATTCTGCTGGTGAGAATTAGATTTGGTCTCCAGAATCTAAATGATTAACCAATATATTATTTCATTTCTACTAGGGAAAGCAGGTGAAAAATGTATATGGATCAAGATAACATTCTTCCATCATCAACCTTTCTTCTTTTTAAAAAAATTAATTTAGCCAGGTGCAGTGGTGCATGCCTGTAATCCCAGCAGCTTGGGAGACCGAGGCAGGAGGATTGTGAATTCAAAGCCAGCCTCAGCAATGGCAAGGTGCTACACAAAGCAACTCAAGTGAGACCCTGTCTCTAAATAAAACACAAAATAGGGCTGAGGATGTGGCTTAGTGGTCGAGTGCCCCTGAGTTCAATCCCTGGTACCAAAAAAAAAAAAAAATTAATTTGGAATTAGAAGGCATTCCAAATTTCTGTTGAAAACAGTCCATGTTTTCTGTCCCTTCTTTGGTGTTATTTCATTTTTCATTTGTTGTTTAGGATTCCCATGTGAAGAAAAAGTAGTTTGAGAATATAATTTATTATTAAAGTTTTAGTGACAATGTAGTACCCCTTTAGGTGATTTTTTGAAAAAATGAATCTATTTAGAATAAGTAAATGAAGATTGAATGAAGGAATTCAGGCAATCCACAGATGTGGGTAATTTCTTGTAAAAATAGCATCTGTTTTGAGGGGTTGGGATCATATTTAGATTTGTAGCCTAAATTATGTGGGTGCTGTAGTTTTATATCGTGCCTTGTGGGTCTGCTCAACAAGTTGGGGCCCCGTGGGATGGAAGTACCAAGGGGGTCCTCAGAAAGGATGGAATGGGGTCCCACAGGGTGAGGTTTGGGGGTGACAGTCCGCGGAGTCACTTCACCCAGACTCTGGGGGCTGGTAAGACTGCTCCGCCGGAGCGAGATGCAGAGCCCCTTTATTCCAGAAAGTACAGAAGCTTATGTATGGGGTCCTCGGACCAATCATGGCCCGAAACAATACAATTAAAGCTCTTAGCTATATTTTTTTAGAGCATGGATTGGCAAACTCTGGGCCCTTGGACAAAATCTAGTCCTGGAACTATGAATGTTTTTACTTTTTTTTTTCCTGTACCAGGGATTGAATCCAGAGGTGCTTAACCACTGAGCCACATCCTCAGCCCTTTTTAGTTTTTTTGTTTGTTTGTTTTGTTTTGTTTTTGAGACAGAGTCTTGCTAAGCTGCTTAGGGCCTCTCTAAGTTGTTGAGGTGGCCCTGGAACTTGTGATCCTCCTGCCTCAACCTCTCAAGAGACTGAGATTACAGGTGTGAGCCACTATGCCCAGCTGTTTTTTTACATTTTTAAATGTAAAATTTAAGATGTCTGTTAGCCTTTCTGTTAGAACACTTGCTTAAGAATTGAGGATATTATTTATTGACTTGTAAAGTCTAAAGTATTTACTGTTTAACCCTTTACAGAGAAGTTTAATGACCTCTTATTTAGAAGATAATTCCAACATTGCAATTTATACCAAAAACTGGGTGCAGTCTTGTTTTTTATAACAAAAACTCTAAGATATATTTGTTGGATAGGCACTGTGTGTGTGTGTGTGTGAGAGAGAGAGAGAGAGAGAGAGGGAGAGAGAGACAGAGAGAGAGACAGAGAAAGAGAAAGAGAGTAAGCCGAAGGTCTGGGATCCTTTACTTAATCATATTTGAGTCTGACCCAATATGGCAGCCCCAGGCTGATTATTGACTAACCACCAGCCTACTTGAGCATAGCTTCCCTTGAAATTAGGCAGTTAGATTAACATTGTCCTGTGTCACATACCTGTATTTTCAAGAGCCCACTTATTTCCTTCCTGAGAAATCAGTAAGCATTTGACAATCATTCCTATGAAATAACATAAGATTTCTTTGTCATCTCTAAAACAAGCCCGGAGCTTATTGGTAGAAAAACTCCAAATCTGCCTTTCTAAACTTCATACATTATCCCTTGTCTCATTTAATCCTCCCAAGTTCTCTGTGAGGTATTATTATCTTCCCTGTACAGATGAAGAAATACAAGACAGAACTTTTCTTAGAACTCAGGATCAGATTTCTTAACATGTGATGCCAGGATAAGGGAAACAGGTGTAGGCAGACACAGAGAAAATCTCTGCATTGAATAATAAGCCAAGAGTGCATTATTGCCCAAATGTTGAATTCATCTATAAATAGGAAATCTCTCTCTCTTTTTTTGAAATGTGCAAGCAAATTAAAAAACATCCTTTATGCACAGCAGGAATTTTAGGAGCAGATGCTCACATTGCTGCTTGCTGCTCATTTTCAATTTGTTCTGCAGTCCATGGCAACAGGCCAGCTCTACATGTAGGTAGAAGAGAAAGCTGCCCAAATGCCTGAGTTCTCTATAATTCCAACATGGGATTTAGGAATTTGGGAGAAAAAGTCTCATTCTATTCCCCAATCTTTTCTACCTACTCACTGCTGCTTAAAATGTATTTAACAAGGGACAGTGACTTTCACTGATTATTTGGAGATTTGCTTCTGAGCAGCAACTCTCCAGTGTCTTCCTACTACTTCATAGCACCCCATATGTCTTAATCCTGGCACTCATCATGATGTGCAGACAGGGACTTTGAGTTATATTTCCATGTCCCCAGCATCCAGCACATTGTCAGGTCTAAAATAAGTTGCTTATTAAGCATTTATTGAATGAATGAAGGTTTACATCTATACTTAGTGGTAAATGATGAATATAAGAGCCTTCCCTGACAGTTGGTTCTGACAGGGATGGGTCTGGATGCCCAAAGGGTAAAGAAGGAGCTCCAAGTGAGGAGAAGAAAACCAGAGAGAGGAGACTGAGAATACTGAAACTTCAGTTTTCCTTGTGGTCAGCCCTAACTTGACGAGCTGAAAGTGGATCTTTAGAGCAACATGAAGAACATTTCCACACTCATTCTTGTGCAAATTTAACTCGTATGGGTACAAGTCCTTCTAGTGTCCAAAGTGCATAGCATGCTACCTAGAACTACAATATTAACAATGATTACTATTGGACAATGAGTCTTAGCTTAGTACTACAGTTTTTGTGTGTTGGTAGTTTTTTTTCCTTCTTTCTTCTTCTCTGACTTGATTTTGGAGTTTTAAGTTGGTGGCCATCCACTTCACTGACTTAATGTGTGGTGCCTAGAGAGCCTGTTGTGCAGCAATGTTGTAGTAAACCTAATAAACTGGAATTACTGGCTTCTCCAAAGCAGACCAGAAATGCTCAGGAATTTATCCCTCTAGGGAGCAGTCCTCTACCAATTACTTATAGCAATCTGGAGACAAATATCCCACCCCCTTTCTGGCTGACTGACCCAGGATGGGTGTTTTTTGCTGTTTCCCAGAATTTCTTCATGGAGTTAAGCTCTAGTGGCTGCTTTGCTATCACACCCTTTACTGGCTGCCTCATCCCTCTCTCACTTCCCACTTATCCACTGGAGACAGTGCTTCCTTATGCTTCCCCTGAAACTTCTTGCATTTGAATTGTTGCCATAGGGTCTATTGAAAGAATGAATGACTGGGGAACCCAACATCTTCAGGAATCTAAAAATTCTAAACAGTGGGTTTTACATAGTAGACACTGGGATTTCGGGATTATCATTTTAAAACTGCTCTGTGTAAGACATATCAAGGAAAGAAAACTACAAATCAACATTCCTGATGAACTTAGATGCAAAAATACTTAATAAAATATTAGCAAATTATGTTCAACAACATATTAAGAGGATTGTACATCATGACAAATTCTCAACAAAGGTACTGAAAACATATATTGGAGAAAAGACAGACTTTTAACTACTGGTGGTGGGAATACTGGTTATGCATATATACAAGTATGAATCTAGACCCTTATCTCTCACCTGCACAAAAACAGACTCAAAATGAATCAAATACCTAGGAATTAGAACAAAAACTATGTAATTCCTAGAAGAAAATGTAGGGTCAACACTCCAGCATGTAGGCACAGACAATGACACTCTCAATAGAACCCCTAAGGCTCAGGAAATAATACTAAGGGTTAATAATTAGAATGGTATCAAATTAAAAACCTTTGCACAGCAAAGGAAATTATTCGGAATGTGAAGAGGAAAACTACAGGATGTGAGAAAATCTTTGCTAGCTGCTCTTCTGACAGAGGATTAATAGCCAGAATACATAAATAACTCAAAAACTTTAATGCCAAAGAAACAAATAACCCAAATAATAGGAAAATGAACTGAGCAGATGCTTCTCAAAAGAAGAAATACAAATGTCCAACAAATAAGTGAAGAAAAGGTCAATAATTAGCAATTAGGAAAATAATCAAAACTACATTGAGATTTCATCTCACTGCAGTCAGAATTGCCATTCTGACTATTGTTTGTATTTATTGAGAATACAAACAATAATAAGTGCTGGAGAGGATGTGGAGAAAAAGGAACACTTTTACATTGTTATTAGGGTTGTAAATTAGTAACCCTATGGAAATCAGTATGGAGTTTCCTCAAAAGACTAGGCATGGAACCACCATATGACCCAGCTATTCCACTCCTTGGTCTTTATTCTAAAGAATTTCTTTTTTTTTCTAAACAGATCAGCAAGCTGTCTTTATTAAGTATCCTAAAGGATTTAAGTCATCATACCATAGTGATACATGCATACTCATGTTTACAGTAGCACAAGGTACAATAGCCAAATTATGGAACCAGCCTTGGTGTCCATGAATGGATGAAGGGATAAAGAAAATATGGTATAAATACACAAAGGAGATTTATTCAGCCATAAAGAAGAATGAAATTATGTCATTTGCAGGAAAATGGATGGAACTTGAGACCATTATGTTAAGTAAAATAAGCCAAACTCAGAAAGTCAAGGGTTGTATGTTTTCTCTTATGTGTGGAAGCTAGAGAGGGAAAAGGAAAAGAAAGGTGGTGGTGGGGATCTCATTAAAATCAAAGAGAGATCAGTAGAGGAAAGGAACTAGGGAGTGGGAGGAGCAAAGGGAGGGAGGAAGTGCTGGGGAGTGATATTGGCCAAATTATATTGTTATATTGTGTATTGTGTGCATGT
This sequence comes from Xerus rutilus, assembly GCA_028644305.1. Taxonomy (NCBI): domain Eukaryota; kingdom Metazoa; phylum Chordata; class Mammalia; order Rodentia; family Sciuridae; genus Xerus; species Xerus rutilus. Next base: position 62,630,792 of record CM053408.1, read on the forward strand.
ATGAATATGTAACAACAAATCTCATCAGTATGTGCAATTATAATGCACCAAAAAATGTAGGGAAAAACCCTTCTCTGTGTGTGTGTGTTTGGCTCATTGAGTGGTAGCAGTGAGGGGTGGAGGGACCTGGATGAGGGTGTATGGATTTCCCTTGACACTTGACTTTCCTAGCTCACTATGGGCTATTAATTTATCAGTGTATAGGGGCTCAGAGTCATTCTTGTCTACAAGTAATTGCATCATTCAGGAAAATCTCCTCTGCTTCAAATAGAGTCCCTTATGACCAGCCTATTCATCAGTTTGGGCGCTGCTGATATTGATGGCATTCCTCAGGAGCACTTCCTTAGAAGGGCTCAGGTGACAGCCATTTAGCCTGCATTTCCTCAGGTGCAGCACCCCCTTGGCCCTTGTCCTCAGGCACTTCCTTTTCCTCACTGGCAGTGTTCAGGAGCTCAGCATAATGATAGGACAGTAGAACATTTAGGTGAGGCAGTTCTGCTCAGTGCCATGTATCTCCCTGAGTTACATGGCGTAGCCTCAACCTTGTAGTATGGGGCATAATAAGACAGCAGTGTCAGAGCATTATGAATGTGTCAGGATGATTAATTTACTGTAAGAGTATCACTGTTGGCAGCACACGTAATGTGGTATATCTCAATCAGTCATTTTCCATGGTCGTGCATTGTGTGGAATCAGCTATTTTTTTTTTTTTTTTTTGGTTCTGAGGGATGCTTATCATGGTGGTGGTGAGAGGCTGGAATGGATAATAATTTGTATACTTATGTTTGATTTAGCTTGTTGGCAGGAGGCAGGGGGCTGTGGCAAGTATGTGTATAAGAAGAGTGGGAGGGAAAGAAAGAAGTGTGAGAATGGGAACTGAAAGAGGGAAAAGGCGATGGCATAATTATTATTAAGCATTTCAGGCCTTGGAGTAAAAGTCTTTCTTAACCCAGTTAGGAGACGTACGCATAATAAGAATTTATTTGTACTCCCTTTCAGGATTAGTTTGCTCAAACCTGAGCAAAATTGGAAGCTATCTGCAGCCTCTACTTGGATATCAATTTGAAAAATTATCTAATATCACATGCATTTCTCCAGTGCTTTCAGCTGTGACATGGATCCTTAGTCACCCTGCGGCTGCTGGTCCCTGCCTGGAACTCTCACGAACATCTCACTGGTACTCTGTTGCTTTCCTCTGTAGGGACAAGGCATCCTTCCCCACTTTACCACCAGTACCTCGCCATGACTGTGTTTCTGACTTTCTTTGCTGAAAAATTGGGGTACAATGAAAGGAAATTAAAAAAAGTATGAATTGAAGAGTTAAATCTGTGAGATAAATATGACCGTTTAGAGGGTCTGCAAGGAAAACATGCAAGAAATTAACCCCTTCACAGTGGGATACCATCCACAAATAGGTTGAATAATGTCCAAAGATATCATATCCTAATCCCTGAATCCACAAATTTTACCTTGTAAAGAAAAAAAAAAAGTCTTTGCAGATGTGATTAAGCTGAGGACTTTTATTTTTATTCTTCCTGGTACTATGAATTGACCCCTGGGGCCTTGTGCCTGCCAGGCAAGTGTGCTATCACTGAGCTTTATCCTCAGCCCTTATTGAATGATCTTAATCTGAAGAGATTATTCTGAGTCTTCAAGTGGGCTCTGAATCCATTCACAAGAATTTTTATGGGGGGGGAATTTGAGATTATACACAGAGTATAAAGTGGTGTGAAGATGGAGGCCTGCTGGAGGAGAGGGGTGTCATACAGGGTTGTACATTTTAATGTAACTGAATTTGTCAATCTGTCAATCTTTTTTCTTAAAGATTGGTCTTTTATATCTTATTTGAGAAATCTATTCCTGTTTTTAGATCATAAGATACTACTGTATTTTCCTGTAACATTTTTAGGGTTTTAAAGATACTTGTTCACCCCCAGTTTCACGCTGGAGTCCCTGCCAACCAGTGGGAGCACAGGCCAAGGCCTAGGACCACCTTCAGGGACTACCACAGGAGCCTAGCCAAGATCAGAACTGAGACTACTAGCCGCCAATCACAGGGGAAACCTGACCCAGGTGAAGGACTGCCTTTGGGGACCCCTGCAGAAGAATGGGCCTAAGTGAGGCCTGAGACCATCCCCAGTTTTGCACCAGAGTCCCTTCTGCCCAGAGGGAGCACAGGCTAAGGCTCAGGACCACCTTCAAAGACCTCTGTGGGAGCCCAGCCAAGGTCAGGTCTGAGATTACTACCCACCAATCTGCCGACCCACAGGGGAACCCCTACCCAGGTGAAGGACTGTCTCTGGGGACCCCTGTGGCTAAGACCTGTGACTGTCTCCAGTTCAGTGCCAGAGCCCCTGCAGTGGGAGCCCAGGCCTAGGGCTAGACTCACCACCTGGAATCCCTGAGGGAGTCCAGGCCAAGACTGCCCTCATAGGTCTTTGTGAGAGCCCAGGCCCAGGACTGCCCCTGCACGGGGCATCCACGCTGTTGCTCCCTTTCCTGTATCCATCTTGTACACTGCAGCTATCCCCATAGTTCTTCCCATGTATTAGCCTCTACCTTGGGTCAATAGACAGGGCCTGGAGGCAGCGGCCTGCCAAAGCACTGCATTTCCGATCAATCAGCCCAAAGCCATTGTAAGTCCCACCCTTTTAGCCCCATATCTGAAAGTGTTTGCATTCATCTTTGGCCACTCTCACTGCCATCTTGAGTTACCTCCACTACCGCTGCCACCATCTTTTGTGCCAGTAGTGTCCATCTGGGGACACCTGCTAGGGACTGGAAGTGAACTCCAAGGTGAGATACAAGTAATCTATAGTGTCACTACAAGATTATAGAGTAGAAACTGCAATACCTCAGATCAGCATTGCAAGAAAGGAAGATACATAATCAACATGAAAAAACAAAGGAAGAAAATGTCCCAAATAAACCAAGATACTACAATAATAGAATCCATTGACAGCACAGTTGATGAAATGTCAGAGAAAGAATTCAGAATGTATGTAATTAAAATGATCTGCAGA
>CM053408.1:62633914-62763359 GCA_028644305.1 Xerus rutilus
CAACAGTAACGCCAACAAAGAGATAAGAGAGCAAAAGATTACTTTAAGAAAGAGCTATAGATTGTGAAAAAAAAAAACCAATTAGAAATTCTTGAAATGAAGGAAACAATAAACCAAATAAAAAACTCGATAGAAAGCATCACCAGCAGACTAGATCACTTGGAAGACAGAACCTTGGATAATGAAGACAAAATATACAATCTTGAAAACAAAGTTGAACATACAGTGAAGATGGTAAGAAATCATGAACAGAACATACAAGAATTATGGGATAGCATTATAAGACCAAATCTAAGATTTATCAGGATAGAAGAAGGCACAGAATTTCAAACCAAAGGAATGCATAATCTCTTCAATGAAATAATATCAGAAAATTTTCCAAATATGAAAAATGAATTGGAAAATCAAATACAAGAGGCTTACAGGACAACAAATGTACAAAATTGCAACAGATCTACACCAAAGCACATTATAATGAAAATGCCCAGCATACAGAATAATGATAGAATTTTAAAGGCTGCAAGAGAGAGGAATCAGATTACATATAAGGGGAGTCCAATTCAGATCTCAGCAGATTTTTCAACCCAGACCCTAAAAGCCAGGAGATCATGGAACAACATATTCCAAGCTCTGAAAGAAAATGAATGCCAACCAATAATCTTATATCCAGCAAAATTGAGCTTCAGATTTGATGATGAAATAAAAACCTTCCATGATAAACAAAAGTTAAAAAAAGAAATTCCAGCAAGAAAGCCTGCACTACACAGCATTCTCGGCAAAATATTTCAGGAGGGGGAAATGACAACCAATAATGAAAATATACAAAGAGAGGAACCACACTAAAAAAAAGGAGGGGCCAATCAAAGGAGAAACCAAGTCAAGGTAAAACCCAAAAATAAACCAAAGTGACCGGGACTACAAATCATATTTCAATAATAACCCTGAATGTGAATGGCCTAAATACACCAATTAAAAGACATAGACTGACAGATTGCATTAAAAAAAAGACCCAACAATATACTGCCTTCAAGAGACTCATCTCACAGGAAAAGACATCCACAGACTGAAAGTGAAAAGGTGGGAAAATACGTATCCCTCACATGGACTGTGTAAACAAGCAGGAGTTTCCATCTTCATATCAGATAAAGTGGACTTCAAACCAAAGATAGTGAGAAGGGATAAAGAAGGGCATTTCATACTTCTTAAGGGAATCATACATCAACAAGATATAATAATCATAAATACCTATGCCCCAAACAATGGGGCATTTATGTATCTCAAACAAATCCTTCTCAACTACAAGAATCAAATAGACCACAACACAATAATACTTGGTGACTTTAACACAGCTCTCTCACCACTGGATAGATCTTCCAAGCAAAAACTAAACAAAGAAACCATAGAACTCAATAAAATAATCAATAATTTAGACTTAACATACATATATAGAGTATTCCATTCATCAATGAGCAAATACACTTTTTTCTCAGCAGCACATGGATCCTTCTCCAAAATAGATCATGTGCTATACCACAAAGCTAGTCTTAGCAAATACAAAAAAATAGAGATACTACTCTGCATCCTTTATGACCATATGGAATAAAATTATAAATCAATGACAGATTGAAAAATACAAACTACTCCAACACCTGGAGACTAAATAATACACTACTGAATGATGCATGGATAACAGGACATCAGGGAAGAGATAAAAAAAATTCTTAGAGGTAAATAAAAACTCTGATACAACATATCAAAATCTCTGGGACACCATGAAGGCAGTGCTAAGAGGAAAGTTCATTGCATTAACCTCATTGATTCAAAGAAGAAAAAGTCAACAAACAAATGACTTGACTCTACATCTCAAAGCCCTAGAAAAAGAGGAACAAACCAACACTGAAAGAAGTAGAAGACAAGAAATGATTAAAATCAGGGCTGAAATCAATGAAATTGAAACAAAGGAGACAATTCAAAAAATTTGACAAAACAAAAAGCTGATTCTTTGAAAAAATAAATAAAATCAACAAACTCTTAGCCGCTCTAATGAAAAGAAGGAGATAGAAAACCCAAATTACTAAAATTCATGATGAAAAAGGAAATATCACAACAGACACTACTGAAATAAGATGATAATTAGAAACTATTTTGAAAATCTATACTTCGGTAAAAGAGAAATCCTTGAAGACACTGACAAATTTCTAGAGTTATATGACCTACCCAAACTGAACCAGGAGGTCATACACAAAAAGATCAATTTCAAGTAAGGAAATAGAAGATGTTATCAAAAGCCTACCAACCAAGACAAGCCCAGGACTGGATGGATTCTCAGCCGAGTTCTACAAGACCTACAAAGAAGAATTAATACCAATACTCCTCAAACTATTTCATGAAATAGAAAAGAAGGAAACCCTTCCAAACTCATTCCATGAGATGAGTATCACCCTGATACCAAAATCAGGCAGAGACACATCAAAGAAAGAAAACTTCAGACCAATATCCCTGATGAACATAGATGCAAAAACTCTCAATAAAATTTTGGCAAATTGCATACAAAAACATATCAAAGAAATAGTGCACCATGATCAAGTGGGGTTCATTCCAGGGATGCAAGGTTGGTTCAACATATGGAAATCAATAACGTAATCCATCACATCAATAGACTTAAAGATAAGTCATGATTTTATCAATTGATTCAGAGAAAGCATTTGACAAAATACAGCACCCTTTTATGTTCAAAACACTAAAGTTTTTCTAAACTAGGGATAATAGGAACATACCTCAACTTTGTAAAAGCCATCTATGCTAAACCCAAGGCCAACATCATCCTAAGTGGAGAAAAATTGGAAGCATTTCCTCTAAAAATGGGAACAAGACAGGGATGCTCTCTCTCACCACTGCTGTTCAACATAGTCCTTGAAACATTAGCCAGAGCAATTAGACAGGCAAAAGAAATTAAAGGGATACGGATAGGAAAAGAAGAACTCAAACTATCATTATTTGCAGATGACATGATTCTATACTTAGATGACCCAAAAAATTCTACAAGAAAACTTCTAGAATTAATAAATCAATTCAGCAAAGTTGCAGGATATAAAATCAACACCCATAAATTAATTGCATTTCTATACATCAGTGATAAACCCTCTGAAGGAGAAATAAGGAAAACTATCCCATTCACAATAGCCTCAAAAAAAAAAAAACAACTTGTGAATCAATTTAACAAAAGAGGTGAAAGACTCTACAATGCAAACTACAAGACACTGAAGAAAGAAATTGAAGAAGACCTTAGAAGATGGAAAAATCTCCCATGCTCCTGGATAGGCAGAATCAATATTGTCAAAATGGCCATACTACCCAAAGTGCTATATAGGTTCAATATGATTCCAATTAAAATCCCAATGTCATTCCTTATAGAAATAGAAAAGGCAATCATGAAATTCATTTGAAAGAATAAAAGACCCAGAATAGCCAAAGCAATCCTTAGCAAGAAGAGTGAAGCAGGAGGCATCACAATACCAGACCTTAAACTATACGGCATAGCTATAGTAACAAAAATGGCATGGTATTGACACCAAAATAGACATGTAGACCAATGGTACAGATTAGAAGACACAGAGATGAACCCACTTAAATACAGTTATCTTATACTAGACAAATGTGCCAAACACGTACATTGGAGAAAAGACAGCCTCTTCAATAAATGGTGCTGGGAAAACTGGAAATCCATATGCAGAAAAATGAAACTAAACCCCTATCTCTCACCATGCACAAAATTCAACTCAAAGTGGATCTAAGTCCTAGGAATTAGACCGAAGACCCTACGCCAAATAGAAGAAAAAGTAGGCCCAAATCTTCATCATGTCGGCTTAGGACATGATGTCGGCTTACTTCCTTAACAAGACTCCTATCGCACAAGAAGTAAAATCAAGAATCAATAAATGGGATGGGTTCAAAGTAAAAAGCTTCTTCTCAAGAACAGAAACAATCAATGAAGTGAACAGAGAGCTGACATTCTGGGAACGAATTTTTGCCATACGCACATCTGATAGAGTACTAATCTCCAGGATATATAAAGAACTCACAAAACTTAACACCAAAAAACAAACAACCCAGTCAATAAATGGACAAAGGAGATGAACAGAAACTTCTCAGAAGAAGATATACAATCAATCAACAAATATATGAAGAAATGTTCAACATCTCTAGTCATTAGAGAAATACAAATCAAAACTACTTTAAAATTTCATCTCATGCCAGTCAGAATGGCAATTATCAAGAACACAAACAACAATAAGTGTTGGCAAGGTTGTGAGGGAAAAGGCACACTCATACATTGCTGGTGGGACTGCAAATTGGTGCAACCAATCTGGAAAGCAGTATGGAGATTCCTTAGAAAACTTGGAATGGAACCACCATTTGACCCAGTCATCCCACTCTTTGGTCTATATCCAAAGGACTTAAAAACAGCATACTACAGTAATGCAGCCACTTCAGTGCTTATAGCAGCACAATTCACAAGAGCTAAACTGTGGAACCAAACTAAATGCCCTTCAATATATGAATGGATAAAGAAACAGTGGTATGTATACACAATGGAATATTACTCAGCAATGAAGGAGAATAAAATTATGACATTTGCAGATAAATAAATGGAGTTAGAGAATATCATGCTAAGTGAAGTAAGCCAATCCCAAAAAACCAAAGGCCAAATGTTCTGTCTGATATGTGGATGTATCCATAATGAGGAAGAGGACATGGGAAGAATGAAGAAACTTTGGTCAAAGGGAGGGAAGAAGAAGGGGGTATGGGGGCAGTAAAGATGGTGGAATGAGATGGACATCATAGCCCTAGCTTCACGTATGACTGCATATATGATGTGATTCTACATCATGTACAACCAGAGAAATGAAAAGTTGTGCTCCATCTGTGTACAATGAATCAAAATGCATTGTTATCATGTGTACCTAAGTAGAATAAATAAATTTAAAAAATAAATAATATTAAAAAAAGAAATAAAAGATACTTTTTAATGTGGATTTTAGTCTTCATATACAATATGAAACAAGAACATAAATTATATATATGTATACACACATATATTTCTATGTGGAGCCTATTAATCTACCATTATTTAATTATAACTTGTGTTTACATATGTTCACATATGTGTGTGAATATACATGTATGTATACTTAAATGTATATGTGTGTTTGTATGTATGAACAGATACTATACTATATATAAGGTGTCTGTCCTGTTCCATTGATCTGTTTGTCTGATTCTGCCCCAATACTCACAGCTTTCATAATTAACTGCATAAAAATAGTAAGCATCAATGTCTAGAAGAGTTAAATTCCCTTCCTCCTCTACATTTGACAGTTATCTTGGCTATCTTTGGCCAGTTACTTTAGTTTTTGCATGTTTTAATATAAGTAAGTATATATTATGCATATAATTTTATAACCTGCTGTTTTTCACTTGATGCTCTGTTGACATTTGAAACAGCTCACCATGTTTCCCTGTGTCCTACATCATGGTTTTTAAATTTTTTTTTCTTTTGGTACCAGGGATTGAACTCAGGGACACTTAACCACTGAGTCACATCACCAGCCCTTTTTTATATTTTATTTAGGGACAGGATCTCACTGAGTTGCTTATTGCCTTGCTAAGTTGCTGAGGCTGGCTTTGAACTTGTGATCTTCTTGCCTCAGCCTCCTGAGCTGCTGGGAGTATAGGTGTGTGCCATCACACCCAGCTACATCATATTTTTTAACCTTTCCCATATTGTTTTACATTATTTATTTTCAAGTTTTCTTATTATGAATAAAAGCACCACAATCAGCATCTTGTGCATAAAGTTTTTTTCCGTTTTTAGGATGATTACGCTAGAATATACTCAAGAGTGAAATATAATTGACAATTTTATTTTTAAAAGAATTTTATATTCTTAGGAGTTTTTGAAACTGTACATTTAGCAAGGTCTTCATTAACATGGGATACTCTAATTTTTTAAATGGAAGATAAGCTCATTATATTCAATAATTCTGCCTCTGTGTGTTATATTTAATCATTATATTTAATAATTCTGCCAGTGCAGAGAAAATTTTCTAAAAACACTGAGCAATACTCCTAAGTACTGAAGAAGTGGACTTACAATAATTTTATGAGGGTGATATTTGAAGAAGGGAGAGGAAAGAGAGGCTTAATGAAATCAGTTCCCAAGTGGCCCTTCTGATTTGGTATCTGGAATGAGGATGTTTCTATTACTTCACTAACTCTACCCTTGTTCCTTCCTCAAGTCCCCCGATTTCATATGCAGTTTTTAAAATATAGTGACTTTTTGACAGATTATTTAAATCCTAGTGAGGTGGAACAGCATTCAGATTGTTTATAATGACTATCATCAGTGGCAAATTAGTTTAGTCTGTCTCAGTTTATTCTCTTTGACAGCTTCATGTTTATTTCACACTGTAGAGGCTGAAAAGGAAAACACGTGTAAAAGAGAACTTGTTTTGTTGCCATTTAATTATTTTAATAATAAATATGTTCAAGAATGTATTTAGGGCCCTGTCCTGGCCACAAAAGGAAGATGAACTTGAAAGATGAAACTAATTAGATTTTTTTTAGTAGGTTTGCTTTACTATTTTTACTTCCCATATGTTGGTTTCTTTTTTTAATTGAATTCTGTTTAATTTATAGTTGTCTAGAAAGGAAATTTTAGAAATAGATAAGTCATGGTAATTGTAAATCATCCGTGTTTGCTTTGATTTTAGAATACAATGCCTGTGATCCTATGTCTTTTAGCCACAAGTTTAACAAATGTTGTGCTCTTACATTTTACTTATTGCAATTAAAATTAAAAGTAATTTTAATGTAGCTATAAATTTGCTTCTTTTTTTTTTTTTTGTAGGTGGACAGCATATCTTTATTTTATTTTTATGTGGTGCTGAGGATCGAGCCCAGTGCCTCATGCATGCTAGGCGAGCATGCTACCACTGCGCCATAACCCCAGCCTAAATTTGCTTCTTGACGATGTGCTTGGGTACTACCCTACCTGTGATATCCCAGCAGATACTCTGTTCTAGGCTTGTCTCTTTCACCAGCATTTAGTCAGTGTTTCTAAATTTAGTAACGTTGGTAATGTTGGTAGCATAAAATGGACACAACAAGAAAGAGAGATCTGTTCATAGGAAGTATATTATAATTCTCTTTCAATAATCTGGTTCCACACAAATAATGTGAATATCTATTTGGGGTAGATATTTACCAACACAGGAAAGCAACCACCACCAGACCCACATGCATGAGAGGCAGCAGAGTAAAGACGATAGGGGCTGCCTGCAGCAGACTGCCTGGGTTTGTATCTTGTCACACACTGCATACCAGCTGTGTGGTCTTGATCAAGTCCTTCAATCTCTTTGTAGTGTCACTTCCCTCATCTGTAAGTGAAGCTGAAAGATAAAGAATCAACATGTGTATATTGTCTTGAATTTACAATGACATGAGAGTGTGAGAACAGTGTTTGTCCATATTGATGTGTAATGAAAATGAAAATTGTGCCTCCCCTCCTTTGGGAAAGCTCTTTGAAGCAGAAAATAAACGTTGTTTTTAAAACCTCCTTCCCATCCCTCAAAGAAATAAATAGAACAAAGCAAACATCTTGATATTCTCCCTCCCTCCTTCTCTCTCTCCCTCCCTCCCTCTCTTTCTCTTTCGTAACATAGATAGCTAAGGGACTAGCTTCATTTGAAATTTCAAATGAAGATTTTTTTTCTTATAATGCCTTCATAGGCTCAAGACTTCTGCTTTTAAATTTTGCAGCCTACTATAGGTAACTGAAAGTCTATTCTCTATTTCCAATTGTAGTACGTGTCACTGTAAAATATGTAGAATATTGTAGATAATGTGATGATATACATGGTAGAGACATTGCTTTTATTGTCTAAAATTATTGTGAAAAGTATTTAAAGTCTTAACTGTACAAAATTTTTCAAATAGTATTTTTTAAGATATATTGTTATTTGCACATACCCAAAAGGATTATGAGGATGATGCAAAATAAATAATATCTCTGCCAGCGAGAAAAAAGTTAACATGTATAAATTGTTTACAACATGTAAATATGCTAAATGTTGGTGGTTAATACTGTCTGGAACCTTGAACAAGGTCCAAAGGCAGTGACCATGTTGGGTCTCATGGACTGAGAGGTCCATGGATTTCCAGGACCTCATTTTATTCTGAAGCCTAGTATCATAGATTGAGTTCTCCAGAAGGCAGCTTCTGAGACTGAGATTAGCAGGCAGGAACCATTCTGAGAGTGGCAGTGAGGATGGTTCTTGATATCTTTGCATGTGAAAGGGAAAAAGAAATGGGGCAGAGGGAGTAGTTGGGCTGTGATGTGTCTCAGCAAAGGCTTCAGCCAGCCACATGGGAGTATGAAGCTAGGATGGCCCTTTGGAGTCATTCTGAGTTGAGGTCCAAGGCCTTTATACCATTGAATTGGGCAGTCAGTGGACATGGGCTTCTCCAGGAAGCCAGTGTGTCCTTGGGAGAAGAATACTCTCTATAGACAAGGCAATTCCTCCACAGGGCTGATAGCCAAGGACAGACTGTAGGTGATACTCCCAGCAGTTGGGGAATAAGTTCTTTAAAGTTGTATCTGGGTGGTGCATCACAGTGTCCACTATGGCCAGAAGTCTGTTATATTTCTGAGGTCACTGAGTCCCACTCTGCCCCCCATTCCTGTTACCTTTTCTCAGCTGGTATTTAAGACACTTTTAACTGCCTGTCTGCTGCACTTTCTCCCCACAGGTGCATTATTGCCTAGTTGTTCCCCCTGGACATCTTTCATTTTCTTGTCACTGTTACTCACTGTGTTTTTCTCACCTCCTGGCTGGACCTCCGTGTTCATTTAGGACCCTGAACCCTTCATAGATTTGTTCCCATTCTGGGCAACTTCTCCTATAGATGAACCAGTTAACATATTGACTTCATAGTTCCAAAGCGATTAGCCAAGTTCGTCAACTTTCTCCATCATCATCATCTACTCCAGGCCACGCCAAGTCTGTCTCCCACTAGACCAGCTCTGTCGGTGCCTTCCTCCCCTGCTCTTGCAGAGCACTTTTACCCACTCCTAATCTTTCTGCAGCTTTGATGGTGTTCTCAAGGCACTTTCTCTTCTGCACTGCCTGTAACTGTAAGTGGCTTTCTGATGCATCAGCATGAACACTGGGCCCTTCACATGGTCTACAAGACCTTGTGTGCCCACCTCTCCAGTAGTATCTCATAATGCTATCCACATTGCTCTTCCTCCATATAGTTTAGCTGTTGTGTTTTTTTCTTTCAGCATTTTGAAGAAAGTATGCGTTTTTATTTTTTGTTTTGTTGTTGTTTTAACTTCTCTTGTTTCTTTTGAAAAGTTATATTTTCTTTTTTTGTGGGCAGTGTTTCCTTCTGGGGGGCTGTTCTGAAGATTATTGTCTTTGTCTTTCAGCAGTTTTTCTATGGTTTCCCTAAGTGTCTTACCTTGTATTTATCCTGCTTGGGGTTTATAGGACATCTAAGAGCTGTGGCTTGATATCTTTCATTGGTTTGGAAATAATTATTCTTAATTATTATCCTTTCATTCTATCTATCATCGTTCTTTTAATGTTTGACTACATTTCAACTTTATCTCTTCTCTGTCTTATCTTCCTTTTGTCTTGTTAGCCCTCATGACTTATCTTCCAGTTCATTAATTCTTTCTTTGACTGTGTTTAGTGTGCTGTCAAACTGAGATGTGAAAATGTACCTTTCTTTTTTTTTGATTATTTAAAAAATTTATTTGTCCTTTCTAGATATACATGACAGTAGAGTGTGTTTTGACATATTATGCATGCAGAGAATAAGTATAACTTGTTCCAATTAGGATCCCATTATCATGGTTGTACATGATACAATGTACATGATACATTGGGTATGTATTTATATACGAGGATAGGAAAGATATGTTCAATTAATTCTACTGTCTTTCCTATTCTCATGCCTTCTCCTTTCCCTTAATTCCCCTTTGCCTAGTCCAATGAACTTCTAATCTTCCCTTCCTTTATTGTGAGTTAGCATCCACATATCAGAGAGAACATCTGCCTTTGGTTGTTTTGGGATTGGCTTATTTCACTTAGCATGATATTCTCCAGCTCCATCCATTTACCAGCATATACCATAATTTCATTCTTCTTTATGGCTGAGTAATATTCCATTGTGTATATGTATCAGATTTTCTTTATCTATTCATAAAGCACCTAGATTTGTTTCATAGCTTGGCTATTGTGAATTGAGCTGTTAGAAACATTGATGTGGCTGTATCACTATGGTATGCTTATTTTAAGTCCTTTGGATATAAACTGAGGAGTGGGATAACTGGGTCAAATGGTAGTTCCATTCCAAGTTTTCTAAGGAATCTCCATACTGTTTTCCATAGTGGTTTCACCAATTTGCTGTCCCACCAGCAATGTATAAGTGAAACTTTTCCCCTACATCATCACCAACATTTATTTTTACTTGTATTCTTGATAATTACCATTCTGATAGGAGTGAGATGAAATCTTAGTATAGTTTTGATTTGCATTTCTGTAGTTGCTAAAGATGTTGAACATTTTTCATACATTTGTTGACTGATCATATTTCTTCTTCAGTGACCTGTCTGTTCAATTCCTTTGCCCATTTATTGACTGGGTTATTTGTTGTTTTTGTTGTTGTTTTGGTATTAAGTCTTTGAGTTCTTTATATATCCTGGAGATTAATGCTCTATCTGAAGTGAAGGTAGTAAAGATTTTCTCCCATTCTGTAGGCTCTCTGTTCATGTTCTTGATTGTTTCCTTTGCTGTGAAGAAGCTTTTAGTTTTTTAGTTTTTAGTTTTTCATTTTACTTCTTGCACTTTAGGAGTCTTATTGAGGAAGTAGTTCCTAAGCCTACATGGTGGAGAGTTGGATCTATTTTTTCTTCTAGTAGGCACAGGGTCTCTGGTGTAATGCCTAGGTCCTTGATCCACTTTGAATTGAGTTTTGTGCAGGGTGAGAAATAAGGTTTAATTTCATTTTGCTACATATTGATTTCCAGTTTTCCCAGCACCATTTATTGAAGAGGCTATCTTTTCCAATGTATGTTTATGGCACCTTTGTCTAGTATGAGAACTATACATTTCTATTGTTTTTATTTTTTAATTTAAAATTTACTTTTGGTTCTCTTCTGTAATTTTGGGCTCTCTCTCCAAATTCAAAATCTTGCCTTTTATTTCACTGAGTATATTAAACATGGAATAAGCACAGTATAATGAAAAATAAATATTTATCTTTTTCTCAAAGTTCTTGATACAGAGCCCCTAAAAATCCTTGGAATCTCTAGAGTCATGAGTATCTTTTGTGAGCTAATGAGATGACTGGTTGCAAGGAGTACCTAGACAGTTTACAGATGAGTGCTGGTCATATGAAAGCCCAAGAAATGACAAGAAGTTTGGAGCTTCCAGCCCTATAGCTCAACCTCCAGGGAAGGTAAAGGAGCTAGAGATTGAGTTAACCATTTGTAACCATTTGTGGCCAATCAATCATGCCTTCAAAATGAAACCTGTATAAAAACTTCTAAATTGTATGTTCCTAGACCTTCTGGTTTGGTGAACATATTGAGGTGCTAAGAGATCCTGCATTTGGAGAGGACATGGAAGCTCCACAAGCCTTACCCTATGCCTCTCTTCTACTGGGCTATTCTTGAGTTGTATCCTTTATATTAAGCTGGTAATAGTAAGTAATTCTCTTGCATGGGTTCTGTGAATTGTTTTGGCGAATTATCACACCTGAAGTGGGTGGGTTGTGGGTACTCCTCACTTTGTAACCAAGTCAACCAAAGTGAAGGTTATCTGGTGACCTGATACTTGTGACTGGCTGCTGAAATGAGAGTGTTGAGGGACTGAACCCTTAAATCTGTGAAATGTAATGCTAACTCTGGGCAGCTAGTATCAGAATTGAATTGAATTATAAGACCAATTCTAATGGTATTAAAATTGGTTGGTGTTATGAGGGGAAAATTTGTTATGTTGAAATTTGTATCTGTTAGATTTTTCTTTGTATCTTGTTGGTCCATAGTTGTTTGCTATTGTTTACTTTTGTCCTAGTCATGCTGTCTTATCATCTCATGTTCCTTGGAAATTTTAATTGCCAAACATTATGAAAACAAGCAATAATTTATAATTCTGGTTATTATTTTCCTCTCAGGGAAAATTTTTATCTGCATTTATATAGGCAAGGTACATTGGGAATTTCAGATCTTTTTAATCTAATCAGTATTTGAAATGATAGGAAGTTGAGTTTTGATCTCTGCTGATCTGTGTTCCATTTGTCTTTGCTCACACTCATAGTGGGCAAGTCCTTAGGATTTTACCCAGGGGCACTTATCAGCTAACACCCACTCCCCAGTGGGACCTGATTTCCAGTTTTTGTCCTCTTGTCCCTGTGTGTTGAAGCCTCTGATCAGCTTTTCAGTCTCTCCATTGTTTCTACTGGAGATATTTGACAGAGTTTCTAAGGAAAAGTGCTTCCAAATTCCAGGCTCATTTTTTCTTATTCCCCTGGACAATGGCTATATGATTCTTCACTGTTTACTATCTCTTCCATGTTTTAAAACAGATTAGAAAAAATACTTGTTCAGCTTTTCAAGTAGTTCTCAACAACAGGCTCAGTCTAAATCATTCAGTCTATATTAATGAAAGCAGATTTCTCTTTTTTATGTCTTAATATTCAAAGGACTATATTCTTGCTGCTTAAGAATTTCTGGAGAATTTAAAGCCGGTGATACTTTCAAGATGAGAATATTCATTTAAATTTGCTTGAGATTGAATACAAAGATATTGCAGTTTAGAAAATAATGCTTTTATAATTCAACTACATCTTCGATTTTTTTTGAAATTTTTCCCAATTATGGGCAAAATAACCTAATATTCCTCTGCATAACTTTTTAACACATCTGAAATTGGAGGTTAAATGAAACTGGATTTATGAACCAAGTACATAAGTCAGCTGGGATCAGGAAACTATGCTTGGTAAATTTAAATCTTTTGAAATTTCTTGTATTTTTTTATTCCATTTGGAAATTAACTCTAACTTCTCTGTTCTGTGAGCAAATAGAACTGATGCAGGTTATGTCCACATTTGAGCCAGAATATTAAACAGAGAAGAACATTTCCCTGAAAGTTGGAATGTTGAAAAGGTGGATTTGGAGTAGGAGATGGATGAAACTCAGAAGAAAATAATCAGACTTCCTACACATCTTCTACTCCCCACTTGGAAAATTTATTTCCAGAAATTATTTCTGCTCCATCATTATAAAGGTTTATCATATTAATGCAATTCTCTAATTTAGAAGACATATCTCACTACTATGTCACCATCATATTATTAATATCACCTATATCATATTATTTTATCATCATCACTTATCAGTTACATTATCCTAATTAAGCATTGTAGTGTAATGTACCATCAAACCAGGGAAAATTCATCTGTTGAGCTGACTTTATTCTTTTTGCTTTGCTGAACCTTAGAACATTTGGAGTATGATTTTTTTTGAGGTTGAGTAGGGGACTGGGAAACATAAAACTTATGTAAAAAGCATAAATTCTTCAGAGATATGAAAAAGTCAGAAGTCAGTCTTTTTCCATATATACTAGATTGAGAATGCCTGGGTAAATGGAAGGTAAGCAAAATGAAATTTTAGAAGGAGATTCTAGTGGAAGAATTTTAATGCCATAGCTTATCACTATATAAGTACACTAACCATAATATTTGGGCAAATATAATTACAAAAGCAAGATGATTTCTTATTCTATGGGGCAGAAAATGTATTCAGGTATCTTTTTTCATTTAGTAATATTTGTGGTCCATTTTCCAGGAAGTATTTTCAGTATTTAGTGATGTGTGAATATACATCCAGACTTACACCTGACTTCTGATTATACTGGTTACTTACGACTTTTCACATGTGGATTATTTTCATTTTGTAGTTTATATATGCATATTATGTTGAATATCTCTTTAATGGCTATGAGAAAATTAATCATTGGTATGAGAAAACACTAGCATTATATGGTATTCATCTGGAATTATTCAACCTTTCACAAGGAAATGAGAAAGATTATAGGATTAGACCAAATCCTGGATCCCTTTTCCTCTTTGCCCATCTGTATTCATTACAGTTGAAAGATAGACAAATGAAGCTATTGGTAGCTCAGTCTTTAAAGCTTTATTACAATTTAGAAGCATTAAAAAAGGGAGAAAATGGAAAAATCTTATCAAAGGCTGAACATGATCATCATATTGAATAGTTGAATTTTCCATTTAATGACAACAAAGAAAGAAGATAGGTGTTGTAAAGATACGACTTCATTATTGGTATCGCTCAGTATTCTCAATTCCAAAGAATTGATTAGAGCTGTTAAAGGCCTCTGTTAGGATGTAGAACTGATAACTGGGCACATCACTGGAGAAAATGAAATGAGTAAATGATTTTCATTTCTATTGAAACTGCATAGGACAAGCCAAGAGCCTTGACCAGAGCTCATGCCACAATTCAAGACTCTTCTGGTCTCTTGCTTTGGCTACTGTTATTCTTCCTGGACCCCAGGAATATGAATTGAGAAAAGGACAAGCTCAGAGAGTACAAAACTCCAGAGCAAATGCAGATGCTATTGTTTGTCTTTCCTAGTATCCATTCTTCTTCCCTTTCCCCAAAGCTCCCTCTATATAAATCCAGGACCCCAACCTTTGCCAACCTAGCCCCTGAGCTCCAGGGAAGCCAAGCCCATCCCTAGTTCTTAGGAGTCCCTGACTGGCATAAAAATAATTCAGTCCTTTCTGCTACAATAATTGATTGTAGAATAGTCATATGTCACAATAATAGATGCTTGATATGGGCCTGGGGCAGAGTAATTTCTTTGGCTTTAAGAGAGGGCCACCAGGAGAGATGCCTTCTCTTCTTCTAGATATATTGTTTATGATTCTGGCCTGAAACACTCCATCCAACTTAAAGTAGACACATGGAAAGAGAAGAAGGAGAATCAAAGAGAAATGAGTCAGGACCATGATCAAATCATATCTAACCACTGCTGTTAGAGCTGTGAACTAATAAGTTTCCTGAATTGTTATTTCAAATAAGGCGAGCTGTTTCTTGCAGCCCAAATTATTCCTACTGATAGATAAATGAAGTCTATTTTAAGCCCAAGTGGTTCCTAATACAGAGGACCACCCACAGATTCTGTTTTGGGTCTTTTGACCTATCTGAGCTAATAGGGGAGCTGTAGAGATGCTGTCCTCTGTTCTGAAGCTGTTTTAAAATTTGTGATCATGTTCTTTGAAGTTATCTGGTTGATAAACCTAGAGAACATTTTCAAAGGCCACCACTGCTAGAATGAACCCTCTAGATAAAATTTGACCTGGATCCTCGCCTCTGAGCCCAGAAGCACCTGCCATTGTCACCTTGAGGCTGTAGAATACAGATGTAAATGTTCTCTCATTCCCCAACATTATGTCTAATGAGGCGACCTGTCCACGAGAGATAATTTATCACTCATAGGCTCATTATTTCTGGCTTCTCTAATTTCCCACACAGCTTTTGTTTTTATAAAATTTTTAGTTCAGACACATGGTAAGTTTGGGAAAGGCTTGTTGACTTCTTATTGATGAAAATGGAAGCTATTGTGGTAGAGGCAATTTGGCAACAGGAAGACTTGGTCAGGTGTGAAAATAAAGCTAGCATCCTAACTGCTCTCTAAGCAAGCCCAATAAGAATAAGCTGAGTTTCATACCAAGAGTTAAACATTTAGAGTAGGGTCATGATATGCTACTGATACACTTTTACAGTGAGAAATCTATGATAGTCATGGTATAGAATATGATAAGATTATAACCAGATTGCTGTTTTGTACTTTTGTTTAAATGGAGCTATGAAGCCAGGACCTGTGGTTTTTGTCTTTGGTAGTATTGGGAGTTGGATAGGACAGAATATTTGGAAGACATAATGCTTTAGATATAGCACCTCAGAGCAATGATGTGTTAATATCATTCTAAATGATAAATGGTCTTTGCAGGTAGAGCATCTGACTTTCTTACATATATGCAACCCTTGTGGTTCTGGGCTTCCTTGTTCAAACCTTAGGACCTTCCTCTGTTGTTTTTTCCAGTCATAGAAACACCATCCTGACATCTAAAAATGATTGCAAAGCAATTGAAATTTTTACTGTCTCTCTTGGACACTGCCAAATTGGAGATATTTATAACATATTGCACAATTCTACAAGTCTTTTACCTGTTTATCTTCTAAAAGTCTCACTTATGATATGTTAAGTGGCTCTAATAACTCTTATTCTCCTCAAATACTTTAGAACTTCAAAATTAGCCCTTTCTAGACTTTACTTTCTTATCTCTTTTCTCTTACCTTCTGTATGTATTTTGCTTTCTCTAGAGCAGATATTGATACTTTCCTATGAATATGAATCAGGCCAATCTAAGATTCTCTTATTTTTCCTTGTTACCCATTACATGGATCTGTTTAGCAAGGTCCAGGAATTGTGCACATGAGGAAAGAATTATCCATAACAACACATTTTAAAATTTGTATTAATTTTTATTTTTAGCATAACTTTTGTTCTGACCAGAATCTACTTCTCCAACATATTTCCCACATAGCTCCACATACGTTGCACTCTTCTGGCATCAAAGATTTTAAGCAGAGGGGTGGCACAATCGAATTCACATTTAGAAAGATCACTCTGATTGCTGTTTGAAGAATAAATTGGTAATTTCTGGGTAAGGAAAATGGGGTTGTCATTCAGAGTAGGGACTATAGATAGAAGATAGATTTTATAGTGTAAAACATTGGGATTTATTTTGCACATGCTGAATTTGAGAACCTAAAGAATATCTAGAGTTCATTCAGCATTTGACTTAGGAGTGAGGGCTAGAGAAACAAATTTGGGAGTTGTCATTTTATACATGGCTGTTAAGCCCATGAGTTTTGATGAACTTACTTCAGGAAGGCATTCATGCTTGAGGGTTTTGGAGGTCTGACAGTAGAATCCCAAGGGACACTTCATCTAATAGGTACACAAAAGAAGCTTGAGGAGAAACCAAGAAAAAATGGGACAGAATCTGAAGAACTATTGGTTTAGACCAAGGGAAATAGAATCCTAATGATTTATTTATTGATAAGACCACTGCAAATATAGTTCTTAATTCTAAATGCCATCTAAAGCCATAGCACATCAGGAGGAAGTGAGAAACCCAGATCCACATTATAGCAAAGAGGCAAGTGCTCGCATTTGGAGCTGTGTACGGGAAATCAACTTGCTTTGTGGAAGAGCAGGTTAGCTTTTCTTTATGGTTCCAGAAGGAATTGTGAGGAAATACAAGGAAGTACATTTCATTAATATAAACAACAATTTGACAAGGTGTTAAAAAATGGAAAAAGTTGACTCGTTTGGAGTGAGTACCCTTTAGTAGGAAGAACTATTTTTAGAACACATTTTATCTTATAAGTTAGTGATTCTGTGAAATTGTCATCTTTATATATACATATTTAATGCATATATTGCAGGCCACTACACATATAGTGCTTGTGTTTATGTCATTCAGTAAGCTTAGTGTGAGCAGAGGGGGTGACAATTTATTCTTTGGAGGCTCTAAGTGAAAGTGACATGATCTCCACCACATTCACATCTGCTTTCATGAAATTTTGTTGAGAATTCCTCTGGGAGAGAACATCTCAGTATTGAGTCAGTTTTGTGGCCTTGAACTGAGACAGTTGACAAAGATTATAATAAGAATATGAGGGCAAGATACCCTAAGGGCTTCACATCCATTTATATAAAAATTTTGTGAAGGAAAATCAATGATTTGCTTCTGGGAGTGAAAATCCAAACTTCACCAAATTACCAGGGATGAACCAGAGGTGGGAGTAAAACCCCACCAACCTGAACAAGTGCTTCACTATGTCTCTCGAGGTAATGTGGTTTGATAGGCTTGACAGTAACCCTGCTTTGGAACTAAAATTCATGTTCTCTTCCATTCGAGTCTTTTTTTTTTCAAAATTGCCTCAGTGAAACCTTTCCTGATCACCCAATGTAAAATTTCATACCATCTAATACTTCATTTCCCTTTTTCCTGGATTATGTTTTCCTTAACACTGATGTTCCCTAGTAATAGGATCTTAGACAAAAATTTGAATGCAGGTGATTAATTTTAGTGGTGTTCCTGGAAAACTCAGTAGGGGTGTGGGAGAATGAGCTGGGGAAAGGAAGGAAGCCAAATCAGGGCATGTCAATCAGCAGGTTACTGCCATAGGCATAGGAGACTAAGTCCTGCTGGGACCTTGTGGAGACTGCACAGAGGACACCTTGGATTTGCTACCTCTGGGGCATAAAGAAGCTGAGGTGTTTATCCATCAACTGTCACTGGTCTGTGGGTGAGGGTTGCTGTGGGAAGGTTTGGGACTTTATTTCTTTATTTTTTAGCTTTTCAACACTCCAGTCTCTGTGGTTGGACAAGTGTCCTCCAGATGCTTTGCTTCACAGTAGGAGTCCTGGGATCAAGGTGGATGGGAATTAGAAATACCAAGGGAATTTGAGAAGACATTCACATAGTATTTGCTAGGGAACTTGTTTCTCTCTAATGTCTGGATATTTTATTTATTATATGTTTCCCACTATCATGAAGAGTAAACTTCATGAAGACATGACTTTGGTCTGTTTTGTTCAATGAATGGCACTAGAAGTATGACCTGAGGCTTATTCATTCAGTATTTAACAAATATAATTAGTGTCTACTCCAAACCAGGTACCTCTGTACAATCTTTGGTACTATGATAGCCAATCCAACCAACTGGGTAGTTCTCCACTATTTTGTAGCCAATTCTTAGGCTATACTCAGTCAAAAGAAGGAATTACAGGGTGAGATGATAATTAGACAAATGCTTTTGCCATATTGCATATTTTTGGTAACTAAATATATACAAGGCCAACATGAAGTGCTGGATTAGAGAAAGACCAAGAGAGTTTGGAAGGAAATAGGTGAACAACAGGTTTCAGTGCTTACTCTAACCCCAGCTTCCACCATGTCTCTGCTAACCAAGGGAGCGTGACACACAGAATTCCAAATCCAAAGCCTACCCTGGCCAATAGTTGGGTTCAGGTCTCAATAGGAGAGTATAACCTTAGAATCATCAACGAAGACACTTTTGCTTAAACCTGTACAGATAGATGACAACTTGATGTTTTTAATTAACAACTGTTCCTGAGTGTTTCTAAAAAACATATGCAACTGTTAAATTACATTGCACCTGCCCTGAACTTTTTTTCCTGCCACTTGTTTGTTTACAACCTACGTTTAGAGTATTAATCTGGAAATATTTGGCACATCTTTTCATTAGTCTCTCTCTGAATCCCAGTTTATCCCATCTGCTCCTGTTATGTTTTAATTTAGCAAGGTCATGTTCATTTACCTTCTCTGTCCTCTGACTATGATCCAACCAAAGCACCCATCCCACTCCCATGCCCAATCCCCTTTCCTTTCAACACAAGATAGATATAATTAATTATTATCCTTTAAAATTCTGAATCTTGTATTCTAAGATTTCGATTAACATAAATTGATTTAAATGAATTTATAAATGGCACTTATAAATGAATTTTGATGATACATTATTTGTACATAGCCACACATTCCCCTTCTATTAGTGGTATTAGTCAAAGATTGAACAGACTGAAAACTCTTTCAATTAGGATTTCTACAATTTCTATCTTTGTTTTTTTCCTCTAGAGTCAAATCTGCAGGCAGCCAAAGGTATAGATACACAGCCCATACTATAATCATTCTGGTTAATGACTTTTGGTGTGTCTTCTAATAGGAGACTTTCTGTACTTAATACAGGAATATGTATGGGTTTTAAATCAGTCATGGGACTGCTAGAGTGTTCCCTCAGCGTGGCAGAGGTAATTTATGCAAATGCAAAACATTTTAAAGTGTAACTGCAGGGAGGAAAATTAAGAGGCATTTGTTGTAAGCAGGCACATCTGGCTTGGAAGTAAACCTTTAGGAAAAGGCAACTTAGGGGCTTTTGGTAAATTAGGTCATCATCATCAAATAACATTTCTGAATATTATTTGTTATGTTACTAAGATGGGTGTTGCACAAAGCAAGATGATTACAGCCAAATGCCACTTGGAGAGTTAAATGTAGTTGGGAGGTTTTATGCCCCAATTCGTCAAGGTTTACCAAGATTACCTATCAGTAGAAGAACTAGTATTTCTGGGGTCCTTATACCTCCAAGATAACATTTAGATCACAACAAATCAGCCAAATCATTAGGTCATGTGTGGATCCACCAAAGCTGTGGAGGTCTTGCCTGAGACCTGGGGACAGTGGCCCAAACATGCAAATGGAGAAACCCTGTGGTTGTGCAAACACTAAATAAATTAGACAAATACAGAAAGAGCATTTACATTATGTTTAAAATTAGAGGAAACAAAATGTATGTCTTTATTTACAAGCTCCCTTGGTATTCTATAAAGGTTTTATCTCAAGTAAAACAATGAGCTTGCTGGTGTGATAAATTAGCAGACACCTCCTTTGGCGGGAAGTATTCCTGTGTTGCAAATCACTGGTTTTATTAGATGGCAGCTCTAGCAGCAGTCTAATGCTGCCTCATGAAAAATCTATAACAATTCAATCTAATTTTAATGATTTTAGAAACTAATAGTTAGGTATTTGAGGATAGCCCACTTGCTTATAGTCTCACTTTGTAGTTATGTCTGTGTAAGTGAATATGATTTATGGACTTCTGTTGCTATTTTTTTTAAACAATGTATGAACTCAACTCAGTTTGTCTTCGCTTGCCCATTTTTACACATCCTTTCTCTCTGCAGCATGTTTCTCACATCTTGCTTATATTTACAGCTTATTTATTTATTGTTTTGGTTCCTAAGCATATTGAAGGAAGATCAAAACTAATTCAGTTGAATGTTTAAATCTATTATAACACTTGTTCTTGGAAAAATGCACATGATGACTTAAATTTTTATTTTAGAGGATGACTGAAAAAATAACTATTCTATTCTCTTCAGATAGAAAATTAGAGAATAAGAAGAGTTTCTAAGTTAAACCAAAAATTGAAGAAAGTCAATCTTAGACTGTAGCTCTGTCCTATTTGCTTTCTAATTTAATTTGTTTGCTTATGTGTAAATCTTTATTCATGTGGTACCTTCAGGGCGTGAAAGTCATGCTATTTTCCTGTCAGTGCAAACCCTCTGGGAATACACAAGAGCTTGATGCATTCTCTCAAGCAGGTCACTACTTTTTTTCCTTCACTATAGGGAATAATTTACCCACCAAGGCAAGACATTGCTGTATTTTTGTGTGTTCTGATTCTTATGTGTTAGCACTACCATGTACCCATCAAATAACTCAGGGTAAGAAAACACTTGAGTTACTTCTCAATTTCCACAATTATTTATATTCATTTTCTAGATAAGGTCTATTATTAGAGAATGTTATTTCTATAATTTTTCCTGTTAGAATTATCATTTGCCAGTGGAAAATATTAGTCGAATAAAATATTTCATTTGTGTTTCTATTACTGTGTATTTTCTCATCAATATGCATTTGGTGTGATGTTTATTCATTGGTGTACAATTTCAGCAACATGAAGACTGTTGATATTATTCTTTTATTACCTTCTAATGGTTTAAACCACAATTTGTTATCTAGTGCTATTAAGAAACCCATCCTTTAGATAGGTCTAATACTTTCAAAATAAGTGGCAACAAGGACATCCAATGATGAAATCAGAGTACTAGAATTATAACAGAAGAGTCTGTTTAGTTTCCTCAGTTTACCCAATGAGACACAATAAACCAGTCTGTAGTGATATGGACTGAAAGAAAAGCAGAATTCGTCAGCTTTGCTGGGTGGGTGGTACATGCCTGTATGGGAGTGCTCACCTAGAGTGGAAATTCTCAGAGCTTCGACATATTTTGTAATTAGTGCTCTGGAGGCATTGATGACCATCCCTAGGAACCCCGAGGCTTTCATGGGTAGATTCTATTTCTATAGTCCAACATTCCTGAACTTCTATAGCCAAATTAACTTGCTTCACTCTATTTCTTAGGCAAGTAAAACAATTATTAGTATAAAAAAGAAAAGCATATATTATTCATCTTGTTGATCAGGAAAACTATGGATTTGGATCATATTATATAAAAATCTCTCAAAACCTCAAGGAAGAAATAATTACCATAATTTGTAAATTTTGGCTGATTTTTCTAATGACAGATGGAAGTGTTAATGAACCATTCATAAATTTTCCAACTGAATTACAAAGAGTATTTTGTTTTTACATAAAGTTTGTTTTGTAAGTATGAAGATATCTGAGTGTAGCACAAAATTGTTGTTATTTTCCTTCTGAAATAGCTGCTAGGGAGTGACTGTGGGATAGTCAACTCTGTCTTCTCTAGCCCATATCAATATTGGTACTGATATCATCAACATGTAGGTTCAGTCCCTCCAATTCCTGTCATTCCTTAAATGATCCTGAACAAGGTGGACTTTCTAATGGTGGACATGACTCCTGAGTAGTATGTACAGAATAACTGGTGCAGCTGTAGGTTCTGTACAGAGTATGCTTGGAGTTACTAATTGGATTGTCAGAGTTATGCTTTGGAGATCATGCATGCCTTAGAACACGTACTATGCCTTACCAAGATGATTACTTCTTTGTATGCTGATAATCTTAGCATATTACCCTCTTTTTTGACTAGTTTTCCAGATGTTCTCATTTGACCTTCCAGCCGCACTTCCAAGGATTTAAGTTGCCTGGACATTCAAATAAGAAGGCACCTGGTTGTCCAGAAAGTAATGAAAATATGTCTACAGCATATGGGGAACTTCTCCTGGTTTGTCCCTACTCATGTGCACTATCTGAATTCTTGTAGTCTTCTTTATATCTGAGTTGGTTCTTTTTATTTTTTCTTTCTTTTTAAAAAATTTGTTCTAATCAGTTATACATTTTCTAATCAGTTAACAGAAAGCTTTTTGATTCATTGTACACAAATGGAGCATACTTTTTCACTTGTCTGGTTGTACATGAAGTAGGGTCACACCATGCGTGCAATCATGTACCAATGATGTCTGTCTTATTCCACCATCTTTCCTGCCCCCATTCACCCCCTTGCCTAATCCAAAGTTTCTTCACTTGTCCCATGCCCTTGCTCATTATGGATTAGCATCCATTTATCAGACAACATTTGGCCTTTGGTTTTTTGGGATTGATTTACTTTGCTTAGCATAATATTCTCCAACTCCATCCATTTACCTGCAAATGCTGTAATTTTATTTTCTTTTAATGTTGAGTAATATTCCATTGTGTATATAAACCACAATTTCTTTATCCATTCATCTGTTGAAGGGCATCTAGTTTGGTTACACAGTTTAGCTATTGTGAATTGTGCTGCTATAAACATTGATGTGGCTGTGTCACTATAGTATGTTATTTTTAAGTCCTTTGGGTATAGACCTAGGAGTGGGATAGCTAGTTCAAATGGGTGTTCCATTCCAAGATTTTTAAGGAATCTCCATACTATTTTCCAGATTGGTTCCACCAATTTGCAGTGCCATCAGCAAGGTTTGAGTGCGCTTTTTCCTCCACATCCTCGCCAGCCCTTATTGTTGCTTATGTTCTTGATAACTGCCATTCTGACTGGAGTGTGTTGGTTCTTAATGAGAAGCCTGACTGGGGAGAGAATTTATACCGTATATCCACTCTTTGCTCTTTCTTAACTTTTCCTCAGTTTCTGAAATTCTCCACATTATTAGAGCAATGGATAACATGGGTTTTCCTGTCTAAGATGTTGGTGCTAGAGCATATGGAAGATGTTTAACACTGTTTCCAGGGATCTATAAAACCACATGATAAATTGATACAGTTCCCCAGAGGTCAAGATATTATTTCCAAAAGTTCTGTAATTTAGATTGGGTTCCGTGAGGTGGTACTGCTGCTATGCCTGATGACTGTTAGAGCTGGAGTATTTAAGACAACTTCTTTACTAGTATGTTTGATGCCTCAGCTGAAAGGGCTGCAAGACTGGTGGTATCCAGGCATCTCTCTTTCTTTCTCTCTCTCTTTCTCTTTACATACTATTTCCATTAGAATAGCTCAGTCTTTTATATGGTGGCTCAGGGCACCAAAGAAAGCATTCCAAGACAAGAAAGTCCAATGTGAAAGCACAAGCTTCTGTTTACACTATACTTGAAATGTCCCATTGCCCTAAAGAAGGCACATGGCCTGGCTCAGAGACAATGTAGGAACAGCTTGAATACTGAAGATATGACTCATTTGGGATCACTAAGGAAGTAATATGTTCAATTTACACACATTTTAAGATGAAATGTGATTTCAGGATACTTTGCTCTTGTGGTGGGCCAGGACTCACCTATTCTTGATAATACATTTGCTTTTTTCTACTGCTAAGAACTAGTCTAAGCCATTTTGCCATACACAACTAGTATGATCTTTTTGGTGAGTCTTAGGAGTTGTTAATAGTTGGAAGTCTTCAGGGTTAGTTATTCTTTCCTAACTTTATATCAGATTATGAGGAAAGCAAGTCTTAGAACAAATTCTGCTCATCATATTGAGTAGCAGTTCTGCAAGCAGGCACAAAATAATACTAAACCACTCTATAGATATCATTTATGGATCTAGCTACTGGCTTCATTCCTAAAAACAAAGGTTCCAGCACTCACTAGAGTCTCACCCTATTTGTGCAAGCATAGAGGGTACCTACAAAATATTTTAACTAGTTTCCATTTCTCCTCTGCTACTGATTTCCCAGATGAGAGCCTCATTTTATCAATCAGTAAGCCACTAATTCCACCAATAAAAGCCAACTTCTAATATTATGCCAATAAGGAAAGCTGTGGCAGTGAAGGAAGGAAATAAAGACTAAGACCTTTTAGTCTTTTCTAATGTATGACTTTTCTGATAAAATTTAACTAATAGTCCCTCCAGTGTGGATTTATGATTACAGCAACATCCTGTCCCAAGAGTGTAACTGTAACTGACACACACTATCAATACTAAGGAATATTAAAGTGGAGGAGATGCTGGTCAAAGGTGCAGTCACAGTAAGAATGAGTTCTGAGGATCTCTCGTAGAGCATGGTGACTATAGTTAATAATGTACTGTCTAGTTAAAAATTGCTGAGAGTAGGTCCTAAATATTCTCAAAATAAGGAAGTATTAATTAGCTTGATTAATCATTTAACAATGTATCTGTATATGTCACATTGCAAACTGTAGGCATATGTAATTTTTGTTAATTATACTTAATAATGCTGGGAGTGGGGGAGTATAGATACCACAACATGCATTTAAGAGTGCATTGGTGGAAAAATTGGAGAAGCTTCCACCAGAGTATAGAAAATTAGGAACTTGAGGATAATGTTTTGTGAATTCATTGCTCCTGGGAACATCCCAGAACATCTGGCAGCATCCCAGTTCTCAGGTAACCATTTCCAAAACTAATCTAAATATCATGTACATGTGAAAAATTCATATTTATATATTTTATAAAAAGATCTTATTAATTGATTGCATTGTATTTTTATTTATTTCAAGTATACACAAAAGTAGAAGTTTTACCCATCACACAGCTTCAGTGACAATCAGTATATGAGTCTATTTCATCTCTACCCCTTCTCTTTACCTTCTTTCCTGCTCATAACACCAGATACATTTTTTAAAGTTAAAGCCCAGATATCATGTCCTTTTATCTGCAAATACTTCAGTGTATTGTTCTAACAACATTTAAGGACTTTTCCATTAGCCTAAGCATTAATATATATGAAGAGGAGCAGTCAGTTTAATGTCTAGTCAGTGTTCAAATTTCTCTGAAGCATAAACATCTGTTCATAATAAGTAGGATTCAGGATTCAAACAAAGTTGAAACAAGGACTCAAACAAGATTGCACTTGATTGATATGTATTTCGGGTCCTATATTTACTATAAACTGGTAGATCCAGAGCAGGGTTTCAACCTATTGACAATTTGACAGGATAATTATTTGCTCTCGGGGAGCCATCCTGTGCACTGAGGTTGTTTAGCAGTAATCCTGGTCGATACTTTTTCCCAGTGTAACAACCAAAAATGTCTCCAGACATTGCCTAATGTACTCTGGGGACAAAATTGCCCTGGCTGAATACCACTGATCTAATGGTTTCATGTTTAATTTTTTGACAAGGATATTTCACAGTTGATATTGTCTATTTCTTATTGCATTACATCATAAAATATCTCATTTATTGATCAGTTGGTCCAAGAATTATCAACATGAGTCATTCATGCTAAAGTTTTTTGTTTATGTTTCGCCAAAAGATTTTAATAGCCATTGATGATCATTGACTAGATCTATTGTTTTATTAAGGATTGCAAAAAGTATTTTCTAATTTTATTATTCTTTCTGCAGTTATTAACTGGGAGTCATCTGTAAAGAAGCACGTTTCTTCATTAGCTATTTGATTACCCTGAAACCAAATCAATTTGGTTTATTTCTCAGAAAAATGAATTTCTGCCCATTGAGTCTCTATGTTAGTATAATTCTGAACTTATGAACTTAAAAGGACAAAGCTTGTGCTTATTATTCTTTCTGGTACTCAAATTGCCTTGTATTTAGAAGTAGGATCCCCTTCAATTTTGATAAGACTTAGCGGTCTTTAGTAAGCTTTTTATTTTTTGATATAAGATGTTATAGGATTATCTCCTGCATTTCCCTTTAATCTTGGTTCCTTCAGAGTGAACTGTTACTTAGAATGCTAGGGGTACTTATTGATTTTGAGTTGTCCTTGCTTCTAGGCTTTTCTGAGAATAGAGCTAGGAAAAAAGTTTCTTTTAAAGGGGAAAATACAAAGAGCTCCTACTGCTGTTTCCAATTCAAATTCAGTTTCACAAAGATTTTTATTTAATTCCTTTGATATACATCTGCATTTCATTTGTCTTACACAGAACATTTTATTCCTAATAACTTAATAATTAATTATTTTAAAAAATTTTGACATAATAATTTTAAAATAATATGATTATTATTATTAACAATATGATTATTGAGGATAGATAGCTTAAGATTTCCTTGCAGTTACTTTTGTTCTTAGAATGTTTACATGGAAGGAGAAAGATTCAAAAGTTGGTTTCTTTTGTGTTTTAATTTTGGATATTGTTGTGGTTTTTTATTTAAATTTAATTTTTAATTAACTATGTAAAACATTTACTTGGTTCCACAATAAGTCCTGTAAACAAAAACATCCAGAGGAATTCTCTTCGTCTGTTTGTGCTACTCTAACAAAATGCTTGGAACTGGCTGACTTATAAATGACAGAGGTTTACTTCTTACAAGCCCAGAGGCTGCAAAGTCCAAGATCAAGGTGCCAGCAGGTTCACTGTCTGGTGAGGACTGCTTCCTCTGCATCCCAGATGGCACCTTGTTGCTGTATATTCTGGAAGAAAAATGCTGTGTCCCCCACGTGGTAGCACAGCAGAAGAGAGCAAACTCTCTGCCTGTCTTTTTTATGAGTCTAATCCTGTCCATGAGAGCTCTCTTTCATGACTTAATTACCTACTACAGGTCCCCAACCTCTTAATACTATCATTTTGGCAATTATGTTTCAACAGTGGCATTTGGGAGGATATATTCAGACTATCTCACAAATCTAGTTTCCATCTCTGTTGCTTCCACCCTGTTTCTTCCTTTTCCTTAGAACATGCATTCTTTTTTTTTTTTAATTTTTAGTTGTAGATGGACACAATACCTTTATTTAATTAATTTATTTTTATGTGGTGCTGAGGATTGAACCCAGTGTCTTGCACATGGGAGGCAAGCACTCTACTGCTGAGCCACAACCCCTGTCCCTAGAACATGCATTCTTAATGAAGGTGATATCTTCTCTAAGCGGATAAAAACTGATTTCAGGGAGTGCTATGGTTTAAGTGTATACCCCAAGGTTCATGGGTTGAGAACTTTTTCTAGAAAGATTACTTATACTTTTACCCATTGACCCAGCAATCCCACTTATAGGAATCTTACACGAGATACACCAACAAAAATGTAAAATGGTGTAAGTACAAGGCCATGGTGAATATATCCTCACCATAGGGCATGTTGGCATGTGGGACCTTTAAAAGGTGAATATGTCATAAGCCCTCAAGAATGTATTAATAAGGCCATCACAGGAGTAGGCTTGTTATCACTGGGATGAGTTTGTTATTAAAGTGAGTTTGACCATTTCTGGCTCTCCTCTGATCGTCTCATTTCCTCCATGTGACGACTCCTCAAGAAGGACTCACAGGATGCTGGCACCTTGACATTGGATTTCTTACCCTCCAGAACTGTGAGAAATAAAATTTTTTCTTTATAAGTAACCCAATTTGTGGTATTCTGATATAGCAGCACACATATAGGTATATGAAAATATTTTACTTGTAATGGCTTGTGGCCCTCCAAATCTCAAACTTACTCTAAAGTTTTTATTTTTAAAATATTTTTGGTGTTGGGGATTGAACCCAGGGCCTCGTACATGTTAAGCAAGCACTCTACTCTTGGACTTACTTGTCTTACTTGACTCTACGCTTGTCTTATGCAAAAATTTTATTGCTTAATATTTAATTTTTCTCATTAGGGAGAATTTACACAATTTAATATTTCTTTCTATGAGTGGTAAAAAAAGATTGAGAAAAGCTTTTCTATATGTAATTATCATTATTTTCATATACTTCCACTTGGATTGAACATGTATTCATATATATGTGAATAAATATATATATAAATATCTATGTATTATTTTTCTTTCTTAGGTAAAGGGTCATGTGCCTGTGCAGGTAAACTGTTCTGCCCTTGCTTTTTTCACTTAGCAATGTGTATTGGAGAAGTCTCTTTAGCAATGCCGTCCAGCTGAGAACCAGTGCTTTATGAGTTTTGAGAGCTTTCTCATTCCTTTTTATGACAGCATCATGCTTCATGCTGTGAATGTGCCATAGTTGATTCAAGTAGTGCCCCACTGATGGGTCTTGGGCTATGTTCAATCTTTAGTATTAAAAAGTCCTGCAATAAGTGACCTTGTGCTTATACCAGTTTACATTTTTGCTAGTGTATCTCTGGTAAGATTCCTACAAGTAGGACTGCTGGGGACAATGGGTAAAAGTATATGTAATCTTTTTAGATATTGCCCCAGTTCCTCTGCTTGGGGACTGTACTATTTTACACTTCCAATGGTAAGGTATGAGAGTGCCTGTTTGCCCACAGCTTTACCACAAAGCATGTTGTTAAATATTTGGAATTTTGTCCATGTATTTTTTAAAATATTTTTTTTAGTTGTAGATGGACACAATATCTTTATTTTTATGTGGTGCTGAGAATTAACCCCGTACCTCACACATGCGAGGCAAGTGCTCTGCCACTGAGCCACAACCCTAGCCCTTGTCCATGTATTTTTATTGGTGCATTATAATTATGAATAATAGTGGGATTCATGCCATATTTGTATGTGCACATTTAAGAGATGTTTGCTTTTTTTTTCTGTGAACTGTATCACTTGCTGTTTTTTCCCCATAGGCATCTTCATTCATATTCTTCTCTAAGAGTGCTTTAAGTCCTCTGTTTTCTCTAAGAATATCTCTAGGAGTTACTATGTTAGGGATAGTTAAAGTTTTATAAGTGGGTTAAATTGGAAATATTCCACAATAATCCTCCAGTTTGTGTTTGTCTTTTGATTATGCTTATGCTATTTTTTTACATAAAACTTTAATTTGTATGTAATCAAATTGACCCTTTTCCTCTATCACTTCTGGATTTTATTTACTTATTTATTTTTTAAATTCTTAATTTTAAAAATTTGTTCTAATTAGTTATACATGATAGCAGAATGCAGTTTTATTCATTGTACACAAATGGAGCACAACTTTTCATATCTCTGGTTGTATACGATGTAGAGTTGCACCACATGTGCAGTCATACATGTACCTCATTATGTTCATTTCATTCCATCATCTTTCCTGCTCTATGCCCCCTCCCCATCCCTCCCTCCCCTTTACCCAAAGTTCCTCCATTCTCCCCACATCTCCCGCCCATTATAGATCAGCATCCACTTATCAGAGAAAACATTTGGCATTTGGTGTTTTGGGATTGGCTTACTTTGCTTAGCATGATATTCTCCAACTCCATCCATTTACCTGCAAATGCCATAATTTTATTCTTTTTTAATACTGAATAATACTCCATTGTGTATATGTACCACAGTTTCTTTGTCTATTCATCTGTTGAAGGGTATATAGGTTGGTTCCAGTATTAGCTATTATGGATTGAGCTGCTATGAACATTGATGTGGCTGTGTCACTACAATAAGCTGATTTTAAGTCCTTTGGGTATAGACCAAGGAGTGGGATAGCTGAGTCAAATGGTGGTTACATTCCAGGTTTTCTAAGGAATCTCCGTACTGCTTTCCACAGTGGTTGCACCAATTTGTAGTGCTGCCAACAATGTATGAGTGTGCCTTTTTCTCCACATCCTCACCAATACTTATTATTGCTTGTATTTTTGATAATTGCCATTCTGACTGGAGTGAGATGAATCTAACAGTAGCTTTGATTTGCATTTCTCTAATTACTAGAGAAATTGGACATTTTTTCATATATTTGTTGGTTGATTGTATATCTTATTCTGAGAAGTGTCTGTTCAGTTCCTTAGCCCATTTATCACTTTTGGATTTTAAGTAATGGAAAAGAAGAGAATCACTTATGTTTTTTCCTAATACGTATGTAGTTTATTTAACATTTAGATCCATTTGGAATTAATTCCGGTGTGTGGTGTAAGAAATGGTTCCAATTTTATATTTCTCTACATGACTAACCAACTGTCCACCAGACAGTTCTGTTTTCCCTTCTAACTTGAGATTCAGCCTTTACAAAATCCAAAACTGCCATGTTCAGTTTGGCATATCTTTGGATTTTCATTTCTTTTTCTGTTGGTCTATCTATTAACTTGTGTGCCTACACTGAAGGTTTTATATTATGCTTTAATATTTAGTATGGCTAACCTCCCTTTGCCATTTTCTTAGTGTTTCCATGGGTATTCTTGCTTATTTTTTCTTTCAAATGAAATATATAATTAACTTGTCTGGCTCTGAAAAAATGATATACTTTTATCGTGATTATAGTAAATTTAATAAATCCCTTTGGGAGAACTGGCATATTCATGATCTTATATTTTCCAAAACATCATGTGTCTTTCCACTTGTTCAAGCCTACTTTTCTGTTTCATGAATGCTTTATGTCTGTAAATATTTTGAGTGTCATACAATGTAGAGTAAGGTGGTCTCTCTCCTACTGTACGCGCAACTTCCAAGGTGCATATGTTTTGAGGCTTATCCATTCTTTTTTTTTTTTTTTTTTTTGGTCCTGGGAGTGGAACCCAGGGTCACTTAAACACTGAGCCACATTCCTCAGCCCTTTTAAAAAATATTTTATTTTGAGACAAGATCTCACTGAGTCCATAGGGCCTCACTAAGTTATTGAGGTTGGTCTGGAACTTGCAATCCTCCTGCCTCAGCCTCCTGAGAAGCTGGGATTATAGGCATGTGCCATGCGCCTGGCTCGTTTATTCATTTTAGTAACCATAACCATTTAAACCAGATTCTTCCTTTCTAAAAATTTGAGAAGAATTGCATGTATAGTGGTAAATGAGTATGAGTTTGAGTCAGACTTTGGTTTGAATTTGGCTCTATTGCTTATTAGCTCTGTGATCATAAACAAGTTTTCAGTGGCAAAAACAGAGAATTTTACCTTCTTTACTAGAAAGAAGGATGGAATGGGAAAACGTGTAGAGCAGCAGAGCCTGGCATGAGTGAGAACTCAGCTTAAGTGGTATCTGATACTTGTCTTAGGCACTGAATTTTCCCATTGCTCTTCTCGTAGGAAGTAATTTCCTGTATGGAACTGAAAACCATATCATAGACTTTATGATGTGTTTGTAATGTAGGTATCTTCTATAAAACAAATATTTTTAAAAAAGTAAATCTATCCATTTTCCATATTACTCTTATTGGTACCTGGTGAAACCATACTAGTTTTCCCCATGAGGTGACTCTTTTTTTTTTTTTTTTTTACTTCATCTTTTGTCTCATTTTTATAAAATGCTGGAATAACCTGCAAGTTGTGGCAAAAACATGGGTTATCTGAATAGTGATGGATCATCTTCTCCTGGAAGCCATCAATCAACTGAAGCTAACAAGAATATGGAGTGGAGCAGGAGTGCGAGGGGTGCGAAGGTCACTTTCCTTGGTTCACTGACTGCTTACTGGGAACCATTTTGATTGATGTAGTAGAAATTTCTGCTGATTGCATCACTATTTCAGGATGAGGTTGACTTGCTTTTCTGATTTTAGTTGAGAATCAACATTCTAAACTTTTAAAATTTTATGCTGACGGTAACATCAATTGAGTACCCATTGATTACTGTGCACTATACAAGCAAGTAGAAGTCCCAGAAATTGCTTGTCCCAGCGATTAGAACTGGCTGTCTTCTGAGAAAACAGGCCTGACTGACTGACTGTCCATTTAGAGGAGTGGGCTGCATGCTCACCTACCATGCAGGGTACAGAGCTGGAGTGTGGTTCACCTGGCAGGAGGATCACCAGAGGCAAACCAAGTTAGGAAGCAGGAATGAAATCATGGTTCTTTGCTGGTGAGCAGGGAGTGAAGGTTAGTGCTGTGTCCAGGAGGCCCAGAGGAGACCAAAAGCCTTGGTTGAAAGCTGTGGAAACCTAGCAGATGGTGGGGGAGAAGTTAAGCCAAGATCAGAGGCAAGTAGCCAGTGTGGTGGATCTTTGGAGGGTTATACTGACAGTATGAGGTACAATGTCATCTTTTCAGCAGGACGTCTCTGGGACTCAGCCAGTGAGCAGGGTCTTAAAGGGACCCTGTCCTTATGGTCAAAGAGGCTCCATGTTGGAGCTATCAGGCTCTATACTCTACCGGCAAGTCTGCTGTACAGAGCAGGGCAGAATCATATAAATAGTAACAGCACCTTAATTCATACAGTACATTTAATGCTTCAGAGTGCTTGAACATCAAGCACCCTTTTCCTGTACACATATAAAGTGCTATATTCCCTAGGAAGACAGTGCCCATGACTTCCCATCAGCTCTTGCCCTTTGCATTGTTTTCCCAGAAATGTTCATGGACTTACGTTGATTAAACCACATTTTTAGTTCTCCTGATAACCTATGGGAGTTGTAGATGTCAGAGTGAAACTGTATTATTTATCTATCCACACTTTTATGACACACACACACACACATCCATTTATTCAACTAAAAATCTTGTGCACCCACTAGCACTATAGATGCACAAATATTTCTATATAAAAGATATGCATACATGTTATTATCCTCTAAACCCACCTCATCCAGAGGTCATACTGACAGCATCCTGAACCACTCAAAACATAAATTGGAAAAAGATGATGAGAAGTGCTTGAAGCGGCAGACTGTTCAAGACTTCGTTCATCAGGAAAGATGAAATTGCCCTGAGGCAGCTGCTGAGAACAACTGTGTGTATAACACAGCAGATGATAGCAGTAGGACTCCCTGACCTCAGTGAGAAATGACAGCTGACAGCAGAGGGAGGGGACAGAAGAACTATTGAAGGCAGAATCATTTCCTTGGAATTCTCCCTGCTTCTTCAGCCCAATGGTCTGAAACCATTTAGTTTAGGAGTTAACAACCACAAGAGTTGCAGTAACCTTTGAGAGCAGTCCTGCCTTAAATAGCGCAAGAATTGATGTTCAAAATGCTGCAGGTTTGTGTGTGCATACCTTATGATTTTTTTTACACAGTTCTTTATAGTATATGGTCCTATTAGATCAACACAAAATCCCTATGGCGGCATCCATCACAATCATCTGGAGGGCTTGTTAAAACAGATGCTGCCTCAAGTTTCTGGCTCAGTAGGTCTCAGATGGGGCCCCCAAACCTGCTTTGCTTGCTAGTTCTCATGTGCTGTTGCTGCTGCTGCTGGTAATCTCTTGGAGAACCATAGCTCCATAGCATATGCATGGGCTTTTATATTACTACTTTCTCCATTTTAAGTGCAAATAAATGGATTTCAGAGAAGTTGAATTACTTAACCAAGTCACACAGAGGTCAGGTTTCAGACCCAAATTTGGGTCTTCTGAGTAAGTCATATGCTTTTTTATCCATATGTTGTTGTCTCAGATTTTTCCTTTAAGAATTAAGAGAGGACTTAGCATATTTTAGGTTTCCATTGAAATACTTGGGATTAAAAACATTGCTGTTCTAGTTTATTAGAAAATTGATATATATGACATATGTTCTTCCTTGGCAATGCTAGATGGGTTTTTTTCTTTTTTTATGTTCATCCCCCATAGCACTTAGAATATTGAAATAAATGTGAAGAAACTAAAGTGACTGGTTGGAAAGGTGTGTGTGGAGGAAGTAGGTTTTTGGAGAAACTGAGACAGGTGCAAATTTTTTGGAAAAGATTCATGAAGTAGCAGAAAAGCACAGGGTTAAGCACATTCAGAAGGAAGCTGTGTTCTGGGGGTGTTTCCCTGCATAGATAATTCAGCTGACCTGGAATGGTATTATTGACTGATTGGATGTTGCTCTTTGGGTGGAGTCTGCAAGGGTCTTTTCCAGCCAAACAAGCATTCTACTTCTAGGCTTGAAACATCTGAGAAAAAAATTCCATTCATGTTTACGTGTTCATTTTCTTTCTCAGTGAGTGATTTCCTGGGAGTCTCTGTTTCAAATCCTTTCTAAACCAATTAGAGAATTACGAAGAAGCCTCTTAAGAAAGAATCTTTACCAACATCTTAAAGAAAATTCTGAGATCTCTCGCATCCTTTCAAGACTGTGGCAGCTGTTGTTAGTGTGGAGGTATGATGTTGTGTTTTGGGCTATAACTAGACTATACCAGACAGGGTCAGTCAGGAAAACACTGCAGGCATTTTAAACGTGAAGAGATTTGTTATGGAGACTGAGGTTGCTTACAGTACCATGGGAAAGGCTAGGAGAGTGAAAATTAAAATCATGGTGGCTTCCACTGGTTCCAGATGCACTGCCACAAATGTGCTGGGAATTGCTGCCACCCAGAGTCAGGAAACTGCAGGGACCATGACTAGTGGCCTCACAGTTTGTCCCAGCTCTGGGGGCTGAAATAACAAGGAAACCAAGAGATTGCTGCAAAAACACACCTGGAAAACTCACATATCCACCTATGAATGCTGCCAGAGGAAAAAGAAAAAATGTCCACCTCCTCTCATCTCCTTTACAAATCTTTCAGGAATGCATTCTTGCTGTGAAACCTAAGATGTTTCCAGTTCAGCAGGATCCACTTGGAAGGTCAAGATTGTATCACTGCACAGATATGGCTGTGACTTCTCCTCCAGATTACCAACTAGGGGTGAACATGTGGACTCCTGCTGGAAGCAGAGGTCTTCATGTCTCATTACCAAACCTCCGAGCTGTGACGTCTCACTACATTTGCAGTTCCTGGATTTGATGTTGCTTGACAGATCTTAATGACTTATTGATTATATTTTTATTTGCAATAAAACCTGAATTCATAGGAATCTTGCTAAAGTAGAAACTGCCATTAATTAGTTTCCCTTCCCCTTTAAACCTTATTTGGAAGGAAATTTTACCACTAGAAACAGGCTCAATGAAAATTTTAATTTTTATTCAAAAAACTTAATAATATACCTAATTGTCCAATTAATGTCTATTGCACAAAAATGAAAAAGGTATTTGTATATATTTATATAAGTAATGTATCTTTGTTTAATCTGTCCCCCTTTATCAGAATTGTAGTTGATTGCAGTTTTTGTTTTCTGCTTCAGTTAACAATGTTGATATAAATACAGTCATCTTGCAGCGTATGTAAGATTGGTTCTAAGAACCCCCAAGAATACCAAAATCTGCCATTGCTTCAGCCCCTTATATAAAGTGATGAGAGTTTTTTGCATATAAGCTATACACATTCTGTATACTTCAAGTCATCTCTTGAATACTTACAATACCTAAAAATGTAAATGCTATATAAATGGTTGTTCTACTATATTGTTAAAGAATAACAACAAGAGAAAAGGTCTGTACATACTCAATACAGATACAATTTTTTTTAAGTATTTCTATCCATAGTTGGTTGAATCTGTGAATGCAGAACCAGTAGATATAGAGGGCTGACTGTGCTCTGAGACATGCATCCTATAATAGTGACATCTTTGGGTAAATTCCTAGAAGTAGATTTTTAGTGCCTAAAATGCTCTTTTAGAGGATTTAAAAAGTATATACATATATATCTATAAATTGACTTTCAGAATGATTAGGGCACTTTTGATGTCCCAGCAGCTGTGAATAAGGGCTTCCAATTCCCTAAACTCATCAACAACACTGGATCTTTTTTTTTTTTTTGGTACCAGGGATTGAACTCAGGGGTACTGGACCACTGAGCCACATCCAAGCCCCATTTTGTGTTTTATGTAGAGACAGGGTCTCACTGAGTTGCTTAGCGCCTCACTGTTGCTGAGGCTGGCTTTGAACTCGCAATTCTCCTGTCTTAGCCTCCCAAAATGCTGGGATTACCCAACAAACACTGGATCTTACATTTAGAAAAGTTTGTTAATATGATAAGGATGATATTTAATTTCTTTAATTTGAATTAAAAGGGAAGATGAACGTATGTTCGTATGTTATTGTCCATTCTCCTAATGAAATCATAGCTTTTTTCTACTGGATTGTTAGAGTTCTTTAAAAATTGATTTCTAGTAGCTCTTTATATTTTAAAGCTAAAATCACTTATCTCTCATATATGTTGAGAATAATTTTCTCAAATTGTTGTTTACCTTTTTACATTTCATGCTTTATTTCCCAAAGACTTTAAACATTTTAGCTTAATCAAAATTTAAATCTTTTTTAAAAATAGTGTTTGGATTTGAGGCCTGACTTAGAAAATCTTTTAGCACTCTAATATTATAATGTAAATATACAATCTTATTTTCTCATGTTTTTAGAATTTCATTTTTAAAATTTACACTTCAATTCTGTTGGGAATTTTTCATTATCACAGTTGTTCAAAGAATTTAATGACCAGTATGTCATGAGTGCTGACCAATCAGAATGAATGCTAGCCATAATAATTGCATGTGGCCAGATTATTGTATTTCTTGCTGAATATCAGTCCTGAATAAATGTTTTTTTTTCAAATAGTCAGCCAATATCCTGACACATATTACATCCTTACCTTGTTGATTTAATAACCTCATCAGCCTGTATTAAATATTTTTTAATTGTGTATATTTCTTGACTTTAATGGTGGCTTCCATCAATTTGATTTCTTGTTCTGCCGGTTTATAAAATGTCTGTTCAATATTGTTTTCATTATTTGAAGCTTCAGAAAATATTTGAATATCTGACACAATAATTCATGAACCTATCTTTCAAGTCACTGTGGCTAATAGGCAAAGGAAATTGCATCACACCTATGACAGCTGATGGTGGGGGTAGCAGGGCTACTGTTGTATAATAGAGGCCTGGCTTAGAAAATCTTTCAGCACTCCAATATTATAATGTAAATGTACAATTGTATTTTCTCATGGTTTGCTCTCAAGTGTTCCATTGCAACAACTTTTGATGCTCTCACCCCAGTTCCACAGGCAAATGGACAAGTACAGCAGCTGTCAGCTTATAAGGACCTCATAACAAGGGGCTCAGATGCCACAAGCAAGTGGCCTGAGCCACTGCATCAGGCAAGTGCCAGACCAGAGGAGTTGCTGGTCTGCCTGCCTTCCCTTTCCCTCCGTTCCTTTTCTGCCTTTCCTGCTCTTCCTCCCTCTCTTTTTTCTTTCTCTGATTCTTTGTCTCTCTTTCTCTAAAGAAAGGCAAGATACTGGTTAAATGAACTTACATGTTTTAGTAAGACCAAAACACATTCGCTTCTCTTTTGTTTACCAGATTCAAGAACATTCAAACAGTAGAGCATGTATTTATTTATAACTTTCCTCTCATAGATTGCATATGGATTAATTACAAAAAGAATTTTCCTAAATTTTGAATTAAATGAAATGAGTTATCTAAAGCTTCACACTCCTCCACCATCCTCTGAAGTTTTTCTGCATGTACCATATGTCCTGATATGGGATATTTTTACAATAAAAAGAGTTGTTTCATAAAACTCCATTTTTCTAAGAAAGCTCTACCTAGATATTGACATATTAGAGGTGAAATTGAAGATACATGCAAGCTCAGCAGCTGAGGTCCAGAACAGACTGCACATGAAATATCTAGACTGCCATAAAAGAATTATTCCTTACCTTTGGGGAGTTGTAAAGATGAGCTAGTTGTAGGTTTTTCACGTATGGAGGTGAAAAATTTCAATCAAAACTATGCAGAAAGCCTTCCTATACTGCAAGACCATGTCCAGAGTTGAATATTTTCTATAATTTCTTGTATATCCTTTTGGAAAGTTTCTATGCTTACACAAAAATAGAGCATATCCCTTGAAACACTGCCACTATGGGATAAAACTGAATGTGCTATTCTACATCTTGTCCTGTTACTTAACATCAAATTTTAGATCTCTTTTAATATTAGTATGCATAAATCTGATAGTCATCATTGTATATTGTAAAATGCTTTTTATTTTACTAGATGTTTTTAGATGCTCATTTGGTTATTTCCAGATGTTTGTTCTAAGAAAGAATTCTTTAATGTGCATTCTTGTATTCTATTTATGCATATTGTTCAAAAAATTTGTGGATAAAATCTCTAAAATGTATTCTTACACTACAAGGTATATGTGTGTAAAATTTTGGTAAATAATGCCAAGAGCCCTAAAAATATGGTGCCAATTTATTTCCTTACCAGTAATAAATACAAACATATGGGGAAGTTAAAAAATATATTTCAATATAAATTTACTCCTCAAATAGATTAGATTTACCCAGTTTCAAATCAGAATACTATATCCAACTTCTAGAAGCAGAAGTAAATGAGGGACTAATTGAGAAATTCCTGAAAAATCATAATTATTTCAGAAAAAAGAGTTAGTAGACCTTATATGTTTTCCA
Source organism: Xerus rutilus (assembly GCA_028644305.1). Classification (NCBI taxonomy): domain Eukaryota; kingdom Metazoa; phylum Chordata; class Mammalia; order Rodentia; family Sciuridae; genus Xerus; species Xerus rutilus. The sequence goes on from CM053408.1 coordinate 62,673,115, forward strand.
TTTTTGAGTTGTAGCTCTTTGTAGTTTTCCATAGGAGATTATTTCTAATACTCTAGCCTCTTAGCGTTTGGAACATTTTGTTGACTATTCATTTTCCTTCCTTTAAGTCACCTCTGGTTCCCCTTCCTGATTGCCTGTTAATCATATGAAATCATTTCTCTCATTTTCTTTTAAAAGTTACTTTGTTTTCTCCATTTCTCAGGCACCGTGTAGTTACTGCTGTGTGGTGTATGTGCCTTCATGCCTGTATGCATCTGTGTGTGCCGGCGCTCCATAAAATGACAGTGCTGCTTGAGATTATCATCAGATGTTTCAGTATTTCCCTTGATCAGTAAAGCTTTATGCATGTGTAGGATTAGTTGTTAAAGTAATATAAAGTTACTTAGAAGACCTACTAGGATTGTTATGAATGTAAATGACAATGTATCTCGATTCAGATGTGTTCTTCATCTGTATCTCTTGTCTAAAAAAAATAACCTTTGTAAATAATTATTTCTCACATTCTTTTTTATTTATTTTATTTTGATTTTTACAGTGTTGGGGATCAAATCTAGGGCTTCACAAATGCTAGGCAAATACTCTACCACTGAGTCATATCCATACTCTTCTTTTTGTTTTCTTAAACTATTTTATTGAGGTGTGATTGATACAAAAAGCTGCGTATAATTAGAACATATAGCTTGATGTATTTGGATCTAAGTATGTGCCCATGAAACTATTACCAAAGTCTATACCATAAACATACCCCTAACATCCAAGCGTTTCCTTCCACACTATTATTATTAGTTGTATTAGTATTATAACACTTAACATGAGATCTGTCCTCTTAATAAATTTTTAAGCATACAATATAGTACTGTTTTTACTTACATTCCTTATTGAAATAAAGCTTATATTTTCATATATCATTGAGCAGTATGTATAATGAGCTTGTTTATTTGGATATGAAAAGATGACTTCATAGTTTTATGGAATATATGAGGTTGAGCTGATAGAAATATCAATATGCTAACATATTAGTAGCAGTTTTTATCTCTGGGTCATGGGGAGTTATATTTTTCTCTTTGTTTTCCTATATTTAAAAATTATTTTTAATAACCATGTATTGCTTTGTTTTAAAAAATAAATGACATTTTAAATACAGTGTGCTTTTCAACAGAACTGGGAGACCCAGGAAAAGAGAGACAAGGAAGGCAGTTTAAGGTATAAGATGCTACTTTGCAATTTATAATGCTGTTCCTCCACTGGTTCTTCTGGGCGATCAGCAAAAATAATTTTTGTATTCTTCATTTTTTCTAGGAATGCATTATTTAAGCAGGTGACTATATTTAATTTTTAAAATATTTATGCTTTTGTATATGAAAATAAAAATGTGAGCACAGGAGGTTTTCTACTTGAAAATGGTCTTTTCACTTTTTCCTGACCAAAATATACTGCATTCTGAAATGAATATGCTAAGCATCTGTATCAGTTTGCTAGGGCTGCTTAATAAAATGCTATAGAATACTTAACACGAGATCAAACAATAAATGTTTTCTCACCATTCTGGATGCTGGAAGGCCAAGATCAGGATGTTGGCATCATTGGCTCCTCTTGAGGGCTCTCTTATCCTGTGCTTTCTCACAGTGTTCCCTCTGTGTTTGTCCAAATTTTCTCTTCTTATAAGGATTCTGGTCTTATTGGATTAGAGCCCAACCTAGTGACCTCATTTTCCTTTACTTGATAAAGGCTCTATTTCCATATGAGCTTACATTCAGAAGTACTGAGAATTAGGACTTCAACATACAAATCTTGGGTGGGGAGAGCACAGTTCAGCCCATCTCAGCACTGGAGAAGCTCTCCTTATTGGTTGAGATGCTATTTGGATCTCTAAGCATGGAGTGGCTCTCATAAGTTGGAATTTCACTTCTTTTGAGTCAAGGGTCCCTTTGAGAATGAACAATAGGGACCCACTACCCAGAGATATGCACATAGACACTAAATTTTAGTCAAGGGGTTTACAAACAGGAAACTCTATCCCCAACCTTCTCTGTGTGGGCCCTTAGGTACAGAAGCTATTTAAACTGTGAAGGTAGGAATTCACTGATTAAATTAATCAGCTAGCTGTTTGTAATTCACAAAATTTAGCAAGATTTGTAAATACTGGATTACAACTTTAGGTCTTTCACCCAAATGTTTCTAGTCCATTGGCTGTAAACTTGACAGTTTGCACAATTGAAAGCACACCTATAGAACCCATCCCCACTTCCTCAAAACGAAACTGAGCTCTTGCCAGTGGCTCTTCTGAATGACGGCAGCAGTTTTCTCTGTTTCCAAACATGTCTTCTGACACCACAATTCTGTGCTTACACAGAATTGATAGAGGGAGATTCGCCCTACTTTTCAGCAGTCCTTGTATTTGGGCCTATTCAGGATGAGATGTGGCTATACTTGGCTACATCTGGAGCTTCGGTGAGGTATGCGCTTGCTTTGGTTAATGGCAGGCAGGGGGACTGCTAGCCACTAAGGTTGACTTTCCACTGGGAGCTGTCTTTCCATCTAGAAGCCAAGATCCTTCAGTGCTCATATGCAAAAGGAACTTCATGTTCCTTGAAGCTGAGTCAGACTAGAGAGCTGGGCCTCCAAGCAGTCACTGAAAGTGAGCAGACTTAGATCCTGTTAGCCTGTTATTGTTTGTAAATAAAGAAGACAGAAAAATCAGAGTCAGCATTTATAAAAATGAACCTGAAAAGTCCCTATACCATGTCTATAGGGCTTTCTATCCAAAGCATGCACTTGAACTAATATTTATACCTGGTGCAGGGACTCCTTTGATGAACCTATTTCCTTCTAGTACACTATATAAATGTGTCACTCCAAGGCCAGTTACTAGATTTTTGTTTCATTAGTACATTACTTTTGCAAGGTTTGTGAGTCAGGAAAAAATTATGATGTGGGTTCATTTTATTTCAGTGTTTTGGGGCATTATATGGTTTCTTCCAGCTATTGTTTTGCAGTTCATTTAGATTTAAGTCAAAACAAAATTTAAAATGCTTATTCAAGGATACAGTGAAACTGGAACTCACATAAAATTCTGCCTTATATAGCTACATGAAAATTCTGAACACAGGCCAAAAATACACTGGGAAAAACAAAAGCTTACAAATATACCAGAAATTCTTTAATTAAACTATAAATTTTTAATGTGTCTTTAGTTTTATGTGGATGTATTTTATTTTTTTGTCTTCTTATTCATTTGGAAATTTATGTTCTGAACCTATGTTGTTATAAATATGTTTCTACTGGAAAATGATTGTGTACTAAAAATTATTAACAAGATCTATTTTTATTCAAAAGAGACTGTTTTGATAATGTATGGAATAAATCTATATAATATGTAAAAAATTTGTTTAAGATGGGTATTAGAGATCCTCTGATAAATTGCCCTAGTAGCAATATTACTATTATTTTTATTTCCTTTCTCAGTTAAGAAATTTTCAATGTACAGATTGATTTTTTGGTCACTTAATCAACCCTTAAATGCCTGTGCTGATTAGGTAAAGAAAATCATGAATATATATATGAAATTTTTTTCAACAAGACTCTCAAGAAAAGTGTTATGAATTAGATGTTACATGAAATAAATACTCAAAAGAATGCTTATAAACAATTATCAACTTTATTTCAAAATTTTTTAGTTGTAAATGGACACAATATCTTTATTTATTTATTTTTATGTGGTGCTGAGGATCAAACCCAGTGCCTCACGCATGCAAGGCAAGTGCTTTACCACTGAGCCACAATCCCAGCCCACAATTATCAACTTTTAATTAAACCTTTTAGATAAACATTAAGAAATGTTTAGATAATATTCATCAACTTTTAATCCACTTTTTAGTTAAACTTTAATCAACTTTTTACTAAACAGTTGCCAACTTTTAACCTTAGAAATGGTAGTACTATTTACTGTTTTGGATACAGGTGGTAAGAATTCCTTAGAAATGATTAAAAAAAAAACTTCATATTTTTATCAGTTTTTCTATGAATATCTTTTTTCTGCTCTTGGATCTGAGGCAAGACACCTCATTGCATTATAGTACATTATATTTTGTCATGTTATTCCTATTGTTGTTATATTTTATAATGATTGCCAACAGCAGAAATCCTGCCCATTCAGTGTGTCCATGTGTGCATGCATGTGTGAATGTGTATGTTTGTGTGTGTGTTTTCCCCTCCCCTCTGGCAGAATAGGCAAAGAAATCTTATGGGATTTGGAGTTAAAGTGACCTAAACTTTAATCTCAATCCTGCTTCATTTTGGGCTATGGATTAAGTAACACAAGCTCTCTAAACTTCTTGTGTAACATGGAAATAATAATGATAAAAATAACTGTCTCAGTGAATTGTAAGGACTAAATGTGAATACATAAAATGAACTGCCGTAGTGACTGTTGGCATTATTATTACTTGCTGTCTAATGAAGATAATTTAAAGAAAAGAGAATTATCCAGAGAGCCGATGGTCAAGGGTGATTTTTAAAAATGGGGGAAAGAGAATGGCACAGAAAAGCCACAACTTGAAAAACCAACTCCAAAATAATCAGGAATCTATTGTTCAGTAAAATGAAAAAGATTTCTATTTCTTGCCAGCATATTTATATCAAAGTGTGTAACATGAGGCCACTTTTGTTACTTGGCATGTTCCTGGCCATTTGTAAAGAAAATGCTCAGCAGCTGTTGCTCTGGGAGGCAGATGGATGGATGACATTTATGGATTGTATTTTTCTGATGGAGAAACTGAGGCATCGACTGGTTAATGTTTTCCCCCAACCTTCTGCATCCGTGAAACATCAAATTTGAAATTATAGTTCATGAATACCCTCTGCCTCTCAGCTATGCATTGCAGAAAAGAAGCACCAGTGGATGAGGTGGTGAATGCAGGGGACTTTCTCAAAGGCAGGCCAGCTGAAGAGCCGAGCTTTTGTGTTGGGTACAGATGGCCAACTGGTAATGCTCACCAGCATTTCCCTCCCTGCAGCCACCCACCCTCAAGTGACAGCTTTTTCCATCTTCTTGTCTAATTAAACCACCAACAGAGAATGCCAGTTATCTGCTTGCATGACACCTCTGAATATTAAGTAGCTTTTGTAATTAATTATTTTTGAAAGGCTTGATACTCCATAATTAAATAAATCTTTGAGAATTAGGAATAGGTTAGCATGGTTTCTGTGGACTGAAAAACACCAAGAGTAACAACTTGGCTGTGAGGGAAGACCTTTGTATCCAATATAGTGTCTCTATTGATCAATCCTTGATGATCTGTATGCTCTCAATTCTACCACCACACTGAGCTGCTTCTTTTCTCTATATTCCTGTGCACCCAAGTGGAACCAATTGTTTCTGCACAGGATAAGATATAAAAATGCAGATTTGCTTAAATAACTTACTGCCCAACAAGGCAGTCTGTGTAGTACATGAGAATATGCTGCAAGCAGCTGTCTGGCTCATGTTGCCCTCTGTGTTGTGGCTGTGGTGCTGTTTAGTAACTTTTGTGTCTTTTTGTGCTGGCAGTGACATTGAGACTAGCTAATGGATGCTGGCACGTTCTGAAAAATGAAAGGCGTGGAAAGAGCGCCTTGAATCAGGTGGTCAAGCTCTGGAGAGCTTATGTGGTCATGCAGAACTGGTCCACCCCAGACGACAAGCCTGTCATATGGGCACCTGCCTTTTTGCCCTTCAGGGGCTGGGCAGCAGGAGAAGCTGGACTGACCTGCCTCTGTGGGATGTCCACCGCCAGGGCCTGGCATCATGTCATTTTGCTTGTTTGGCAGATGCTGTTTAATCTTAGTCTGTAGGGGTTCAGGTTGTTTGCTACTCAAGCTGGATAGCACACATGTTTAACTGGAAGAAACAGTGTCAAGGAAGGGACTGTGGGCCAGTTAGGTGAATAAATATGGGAAAGAAGTCCATAGTTACATTTAGAAACAGTTCCTGGACTTTTCTTTCCTTTTCCTTCTTCCTGCGTTCCTGCTCCCTGTCTTTCCCTTTGTCCTGAATATGTCTTCTTATTTGGTTGGTCTTGGTATTGTTTTGCTTAGATTTCAACTTTGAGGGAGGCAGGCTCATACATTAATTAGCATTTTAGAATTTTATATCTGGATGATGTTTTGGGAGTTCTGCACCAGCAGGGGAAAGCCTTGAATCCAAAAGATCCCAGAAAGATTGTAGTTTTATTAGATAAACCTAGGAGTGCTGTCTGGTTTAGTGACTTAGGTGTAAGGATAATGTTACTAATGATGATTAATGTTATAATAATTAATATACATTGAGTGATGCACTCTATTGTGTCTTTTGACAGTACTTTAAAAATAGTTACTGTATCAGTATGGTTCAAAATAAAAAATTATAAGATATTTGGTAAAAATTCCTCCCTTCCTATCTTCCAAAGAAATACTGTTATTCATTTCTTGTATATCCCCCAGAGACTTTTTATACATAAAAATATGAACCTCTCCCTCTCTCTTGCACAAATCGCGACACATCATACACTTCATGAACTGTCTTCACTCAATCCTCCCAGCAGTCCTGCATGAAACAAACTCCCATCATCTCACGTTACAATTAGAGTTCAGCTCAAGTTGAACCCTGTGCTCAGGCAACGTGGCAGGATGGCGGAGCTGGGATAGCCCCTAATTGTCTGTTGTGGTCACTGCAGTCTTCCTCACAAGGCTTTCTTGCTTTACTGTAGCTGGTGTGGCCTCTCGTGGGTTCCTGCTGATTTTCTCCAGTTCTCTGGGCACTCAGTGCAGTACTGGTTTCTATCCAGACTCCAGCCAGAAAGTGAAGAATATGGCAAAACTCATTGAGCTCTGCATCAGCTGGCACAGATAAATGATTTTTAAAAATTATGGGCAAATGCACATAACTTAAAATTTACCATCTTAACCATTTTTAAGTGTACAGTTTAGTGTTAAGTACACTCATATCAAGCTTCAGGACTCAGTTCATCTGATAACACTGCAGTTCTATATACATTGAATTTCCTTCATTTTTGGAAATAATAATAGTGGCTGAATAATATTCCACTGTGTACATATGGAACCACATTTTGTTTATCCATCCATCCATTCATGTGTACTTGGGTAGCTTCCACCTTTTGTGAATAATGCTGCTATAAGCATGGGTGTAACTAATACCTGTTTTGTGTCCCTTCCTTTAAGTCTTTTCAGTATATACCCACAAGTGATTATTGGATCAAATAGCAATTCTATTTTTAATTTTTTTGAGGAACTGCCATATTGATTTTTTAATATCTGTCCCATTTTACATTCTATCAGTGCTTAAGGGTTTTACTTTTTCTACATCCTCCTCAATGTTTGTTATTTTTTGTTTTTAAATAGTAGTCCATCATAATGAGTGTGGTGTGCCATTTCCTTTATAACATGCCATTAAGCACATTTCTTAATTCTTTTGTTGGGCCCTCTTGAATAGAATTCATTTTACTTACTTCAGGCCTCTCCTGAAGGCAGGGAAAGGTCTGTGAAGGAACAACAAGCCCAGAAGCTGAGTGAGGCTTGGTGTACTTAAGCAGCTGGGCTCCAAATCATAAGAGAGTATTTCTCTGTTTTAGCGATGCATTATTTACCACATCTATGACTCATTGGCTTCCCACTCAGGTCCCTTGCTGACCTACTGTGTGCTTTATTGTGGCCACATCCACTTGCTGGTTAGTCCTCATCAGAAAGTCTTTCCTGACCTTTGCCAAAAAAGAGAAGATAGACTCCTAAAATGCAGAGAGCCTTTCTGTCTCATGGATAACTTACATTCTTTGTTGTCCCTGGGGGTTGTTTGCTTTGTTAAAGTGAGAGACTTCTTAAACCTAGTAACATTTTCATTCGATAAGCCAAATCATTGTTAGGCATGTTCACTCTCCACTCTTATATCTCTACCTTTTCCTCCTCTTCCTCTTCCTCCTCCTCCTGCTCTTCCTCTTCCTCCTCGTCCCCAATGTTTCTTTCCTGTAGTGTGCTACTGCAGGATATATCATGCCCTGTGTAGACTCCCAGGACTGTGACTCAGTCTGGCTATTAAAATGAGCCATTTTCTCCGCTCATCCACCAGCCCCTCAGGTTCTCTGGATGTTTCTTGGGAATGATTAGGTGGCTTTAATCACTTAGGACCCAAATGTAGCCTGTGCTCAATACCACAGAGGTATTTGTATGTTCAAGTTGTAACCTGTACATCTACTCCAGAGCTAAGCAGCCAGTAGAAAGGAGGTGGGGCACTTGGTTTGTGGCATAACCCATTTTCGACCTAGTATATTCCTGAAGGTGGCTGTTTTAAACAATGGTATTGTTTTCTAATTACAATAATAAGTACATGTCCAAAGAAGAAAATTTGGAAAATACAGAAAAACACATGACTATAAATGTAGTGTATACGATTATGACATAGGTACTATTTAATAGCCTGTTCGTTTGATTTAAAGATAGTGTTAGCATCTTCTACATGAACAAATATTCTTTTACCATATAATTTTAGTGATAATAGTCATGGCATAATATGGATATGCTGTAATTTATTTAAACATTCCTTTATTGTTGGCAATTTATATCTGTTTGGGGCTATGATAAACTGTCATGAACATCTTGGAACATATATCTGTGAAAACTGTGCTATATATAAATGCTCCTTTTGGAAAGGTATATAGGAAGGCCTGTTTTATTACAGATGACCCTGATACTACCGGGTTGTGGGTTGATGAGACAGAGACAAATGCTGATAAGAGGGAGTGAAAAGAGAATCCCTTGATTCAGATAAAGAGCCTCTGGGTAACTGACCCCGACTACAGAACACTCAGACCAAACTCAGCATCACCGTCGATTTGCCAGTTTCATTTAACAGTCATTTGGAAGCATTCAGTTTGCTCCTTTTTCCCCCTCCCTGTTATCCATTGTCCCCACTAGTGGAGGCTTTGGAAATACGTCTAACAAATCAGCCCAACAGCTGCACCCTCACACAGTGGAGCTCTGCCTCTGATCCTGTGTTATGTGGGACTTGGCAGTCATTGGAGCATTTCTTCAGTTCTCAGAGTACTGACAGGGAGGATTATATCATATTATTCTATTGTTGTTCTGGACATATCCTCTCCATTGGTGATCTGCTAGAAACATGGCTTTTTTTCTTCTAAGCATGTTTCTAGAGACTATGTTCTCAAGCTGATTTTTAAAAAAAACTATGTTTTCTTATAAGAATAACATCACAACTGAAAACCTACATATCCCTACAAATCGATTTGGAAGCAAATGGGTCATAGGTGTGGTAAATAATTTGTCACCAAAACAAAGAAATACTCTCTTATGGTTTGGATATGAGGTCCCCACAACAGAGGGCCTGTGCTAATACAGCAATGTTCACAGGTGAAATGATTAGATTATGACAGCTGTAACCTAAAATCAGTGGATTAATAATTTGAATGGACTGAGTGGTAACTGTAGGCAAGTGGGATATAGATCAAGAAAGCAGGTCACTGGGTGTGCCTTGAAGATTATGTATTTTGTCCCTGGCTCCTCCTGTTCTCTCTCTGCTTTCTGACGACCATGAGGGTGGCAGCTTTCCTCTACCATGCCCTTTCACTATGATGTTCTGCCTCGCCTTAGGCCCAGACCCATGGAGTGGGCCAACTGTTGATGGAACCTCTGAAACCATTAGACAAAATAAAATGTTCTTCCTCTAAGTTGTTCATTGGGTATTTTGGTCACAGTGATGAAGAGCTGACTAGCACAATCTTTCTCTAAATTTTCCTTAGAGTTCGAAACTATTCAAAGTGTTTCCACTAATTCAGGTCATAAAGCATAAGCATAAATGTGTGGTATGTATTATTTACTTGAAGGGCCCCAATATACATAGAAAGTATAAATGGAGACTCTAAAAACACAGTTCTGAAGTGTGGTAAGTTTGGCCCATATCTAGACCTTTAGGGCTAAAGAAACTTGGGAAATATCTATCCTGCCTCATTTGACAGATTAGGAAATTGGGGCCCATAGCATCCAATGACTTTCTTGAGGTCACCATGCTTATGTTAACTTAAATGTATTTCTTGCTTCCTTTCTTGGAACTTAGATATAGGAGATGGTGTGGTCCACTTATCAGAAACCTCCGTCAGAACAGAAGGACTTTCCTAACTTCTAGGAGCATTGTAGCCCCAGTAGAGTCCCCCTCCAGGAACTTCCCTGGGCTGCTGCCTTGCTGAATTTGTTGTCTCTATGAAAGGCCATCCTCCTATCCCAAGGATGGTTTGTGTCTGATGACTGGAGTCTGGCTGGTGCAGAGGTTGACTGGCCTATCACCTCAGCCCTCATATAGGAAGGGGAAAAAAGGAGCAACCTGAATGCTTCCAAAGGCTGAAGGCTAAAGATCAGCTGAAGCCTTTGTGGTTGCTGCATCTTGGCTTAGCGTCTCCCTCTTCCCAGTGCTGCTTCCTCCCTTCCCTCCAGGTACCAATCCTGAGAGCTTCCTAATAAATGTCCTGCATGAAAATTTCATTTAAGTCTACTTCTAGAGAAGTGAACTGGGACATTAAACAAGCCTTTTGAGGAACATTTTGGGTCAATTGGATTTTTAAAAAAATTGTACCAAGAATTTTGAACTGATGACTTTTTTATACTCTTTCTTAATTTTCTTGGAAAGTAAACAGTGATATTTGAAGTGGGTCTGTTAGCTCAGACCCACGTGTATGTGCATGTTGAATATACATGTACAAATGCATACATATTGTATATAACATATATTGTTGTACAGATATACACACATATAAAAATTTTGGGTACTATTGCAGCCTCTCAAAAAGAACTTTACTAGGACAATTTGGAAAACATATATCTTATTAATTGATTTTTTTTTCTTTCTTTCCTTTCCTTATCTAGCAAACTCACGGTCATTATTACAGGGAGAAGACAATTCCCTGAGTTTTGTGTTTGATAAGAAGGGAGAGATGATTGGTGGGAATAAGGAGATGGAAAATATTTATGATTTTATAGAAATTAAATCCTAGGATTTACTAAAAAGAAAAATAAAATAACAAATATCAATGTATCTCTTATTTAGAATATTAGTCATTTTTGATCTTTCAAAACATAGTAAGGTATCCAAAGACTTAGGACTTTCTTCTGATGACACTGTAGAGCCCTCATTCTGCCTAATTGGTGCTTAGCTGAATCACTGGCCGGCACAGCAGCAGGTTTTTGATGCCCAAAACACTGAACAGGTAAATGTGGACAGGAGCCCAGTGTTGTAGGTGTTACCACCTAGTGTCAGATGAGCAGTGATGAAACAAGTGCTAAAAGTAGGACATGTCTTCCCTGTACACGGACATTCACCATAATGGAGTTAGGAAGGTACAATTGAATTGCAGACAGTGAAACTTCTATGAACAAGCTCTTTGGGAAAATAGCTCTTTTATGATACAGCCTGTAGCATTTTTAAAAATCTTCAAAATTTGCAGAGATTGCCTGGCTTATGAAAAGGGGTTTGGAATTCATGATGAATTCATAAGTAACTCCTCATCTGTACAAGTAAGTTTCTCCTCCTCCTCCTCCTCTGTTCCAGGAAATCTACTGCTGAGTCACATGAGTCAGAAAGCCAGGGATGGCTTTTGAATTCTCCTTATCTGACACACCCAACTGATTTAGCCTTCAAAGAATTGTTCAAACCTATTTCTTCCTCTCTATGGTTACTTCACCTCTCCTTATTTAGAACCTCAGCAAGTCTGGATTGGAATACTGGAGAAACCTTTGAATTGATCTCGATACCTTTCATCTTGCTTCCTTGATACCCCACCCCATCTTAGATGAAGGATTTATGCGGCCATAAATTGGGAAAATGCAAATCTGGCACAGCATTCCCTTAAAAACCCTCCTTAGTAGTTCCTCACTGCTCAGAAATCAATCCAAGACCCTCAAGTAGGCACTCCAACTCTCCACACCCTGGCCTCTGCCTGGCCTTCGCCTTCATGCAGCCCGTTCCCAGGTTCACATTGTGTATTCCAGTAATGCTGCACTGATTACATATAACATCCCCAAATGTGTCACCCCTTGGTGGCTTTAATCAGGTCTCTTCTTTGTCTTGAGCTATAAGTCTGGCTATTACCACTTAAATTGGTGAACTCATGCTTCAAGACTCAACGTTGGTGACTTCTCATGAAAATCTTCCATATTCTCTTCCAGTTAGACTGTTTTTACATTTGTTGCTCCTGTTCCACTGTAAACTCCAAATCCTATTGACCTCTGTGTCTCAGTATCAAAAACAGTATGAAACCTTAGTCAGTTCTTACAGATGTTCACTGAGTGGTGCGTAAAGAGCTGGAAAGGGCTGGGGATATAGCTTAATGGTAGAGCACTTTCCTTGTCATGCTCCAGGCCCTGGGTTATTTGCCCAGTAGTAGAAAAGAAAAAAAAAAAAAAAGCTGGGAAAGAGACTGAACTACTATGGGGGTGGGGGTTTCTGGTGACCAGATCTAAGCAGTCTGTTTACTCTGTGTTGCTGGATGGAGCATCAGTTAGATGAGCTGGTGCATCCTCACCACAGGAATAAATGGATGACTTTGCCTCACCTGCAGGAGTCTCCTCTATAATGATCTGAGGGCCTGGCACCCATTTTATTTGAGAGCGTTTTTTGAATCTCTAAGTCTCTTGAGACCACACAGGATAGATCACTGGGTTTGAGAGAGAGTGTGGACTTTGTGTCACTGCACAAAAGAAATGGAAAGGCAGAGGTGGGATGGGGGGACAAGATGTTGCTGAGCACTGGAAGATGCTCAAGAACGGTGGCAAAGTTGGCAAGGAAGGAACTGGTCAGAAGACGTCTTCCTTTTCTTTACCTCTTTCCTCCTTTCCCTCCTCTGTTCTCTTTCATTCACTTCCTTTTTCAATTCTTTCTTCTTCTTCTACTTTTTGCCTTTTTTTTTTGGTAGACATATTACATTTTATGTTCCAAATAACTTTTTAATATTAGAAGTATAAAAAATAGTAGAGGTATAGAGAAAATAGGTAGGCAACATTCATAGAAATGCAAAATAAATTTGGACTCAAAAGAAGGGTTGAAATTACAGAGTTGACAAGTAAAGTGGTTCATTCATTAAATTTGGCATCACTGCCTTTAAAGTCAATTGTAAATCAAACACTACATTATGCAAGGCACATAAATCTAGTAACATTACTGCTGCTAAAATGAAGTGCAAATTCAAGATGATGGGTCGTGAACCCAAATGGGAAAACACATAGGGTTAAGTAATACGGCACAATGCTTAATCTCCCTCAGCCACTATCAATCACACATAAGGTATTGAGTTTGGTCATTTGTGGATCAGAATTTGTGTAAAATATTTATGACTTTTTGTGACTAATTTGAGAGGCCCAAGATGAATATTAAACTTCAGATCATTTATGTCACAGGTACTAGAACAAGACCACATCAGCATTTCCATGGTATTGAATTTATGGTATTCTTGCCTTTTCTGTATTTAGTTTAGAATATGTCCAAAGGCCAGGGCATCATTTCAGCCTCTTTTCTCATTGTTTTTCACAATATGATCTTTTGGCCTGAGTTAGAATAGCTTGAGGTGTTTGTTTTGATGCAGATTCCTGGACTTCACCTCAGATCTCCAAGATGGAAGTACCTGGGAGAGCTTCCTAGGGCTCTGGAGTTTGTTTTAAAGTCATGAGTGCCTGTTTTCTGAGGCATGCCCACATAAAGCCTCTGATACTAGTCATGAAAGTGCTGGCTAATGTCAGAGCAGCATGGGCTGAAGTGATAAAACATGCCTTGTGCTGTAAAGATGATGTGGGATGGAAGATGTGGTTTGCTTTCAGAGATTGTTGATTTGGAGTCAGAAAGTATAAATGGTGCCATTCATGTCACACAAATAGCAAAGCTGGTGTGCTTCAAGAAGGCTGACTTAGTGGTGGGCTAGGACTCTAGGGAGGCTGTAGGAGACTCTTACCTGGTGAGATGATGAAGCAGTGGTTCAGTTAGTGCCCACACCCTAAGGTGCCTCTGCCAGAGGGTTATATCCACAATAGCATTTAGCTGCCTGACTCATGCATGGGAGGTGAGCATAATGCTGACCTTGAACAAAGCTGGGCTGTTTTGTAGGCTGTGAATTGCATCTGAGCCACAGCCAAATTCATCTGCTGCTCTGTACAGCTCCTAGGCCTTCAGCTAGCCAGCCCTTCTGCCACTGTGAAGATCCAGGCCTGTAGTAAAACTGCAGTGACAGATGCATATATAGCCAGCCCCTTGAATCTTGGTACATGAGACAGAAAGTCATATCATAATCTCTCTTCATGCCTCTCAACCTATGAGATGGCATTCTAGAAGTATTTAAACTTATTTCCTACTCAAATTCATTCTTTCTGACAACCAAGAATGTCACTATACCTATTATGTTACTTCTGTCCTTAGCAACATAATTCCTAATAAAATTTACCATTGAAAATGCATCCTTTATTTTATTTAATAGAGGCATTACCGTCCATGATATACTCACATGACATCTTAGAAAAAGATACTGGATTTATTCCAGTAACTTTTCAGGTTGCTCAAGAATTGGGAGGATGAGCTTGATTGTTCTCGGTTTCACTGCCCAGATTCCTTCTGAGCAGTTTGAATCCTAACTTGTTTTGGCTCTGGGTGTTTTGTCTGGCTTGAATGTGCCATCATCCTGACCTCACAGAGAGCTGGGCAGCTCTGCCCCTTCACCAATCTATAATTTTCTGCACACTTTGGGATTGTGGTGCTTTTATACATTTCTATGAGCTCCAGCAGGGCTGCACACACAGTAGGAGGGAGGACAAAGTAAGGTGGAGAGCAAAAAGCTTCTACTGTCAGGGTCTCTAACAATATTGCCCATTGGCTCCGGAATTCTTGCTTAGTCTCTCTGATAATTCGAGAGAGAATTACTAGTTTAAGGCTGGTATTTCTACCAGATAAATTTGCACCAAACTTCTGGGGATACTGAGGATTTTCAGAGCTTTTTGGAATTGAGAATTATAGATAATGGATCATGGGTAAGTATTATCAAGAATAAGCTATGGAGGGGCTGGGATTGTGGCTCAGTGGTAGAGCACTTGCCTCACATGTGTGAGGCACTGGGTTCGATCCTCAGCACCACATAAAAAATAAGTAAATAAAGTAAAGATATTGTGTCCATCTACAACTAAAAAAAACTTATAAAAGAATAAGCTATGAGCCTCATCATATAATAAGAATAAGCTTGGAACCTTGTCAGTTTAGAGCTGTGTCACCTACTGGTGCCTCCTCCCTTTTTCTGACCTCTCTGGGGTGCACCCCTATAACACTGATTCTTGCAGCCTTGTCCACCAGCCCTTGCCTCTTTCATTGGCAGTATCTGTCTGATTGCAGCTAGCAAAACGTGCCTTTACTACTCACTCCTCCTGCCTCTCCAGAATCTGTTTCCACCAGAATCCAGAACTCATTCAGACCTTGACTCTATGTGGGCTGGTGCCGTGCTGATTTGCTTCTGCCTTTATTTTCTATGTAGTAGGTTCTCAATCAATGATGGCCAAAGGTGGAATCAAACTATATACAGACTTTGGCATTTTGAAAAGAAAGTATACATTTTAGAATTTGAAATCTAGAAGGAAAATGATCTAAACAAAGGAATGTGAAAGCTATGATTCTCCTTCCCCTGTTCACAGTGATTCCTTTAGTTCCCTCTGTTATCAGGAGAGATTGCCTGTTCTTTTCATCTCTTAAGAATGACAGAACAAAATTGCTTTGCCATTGCAAAATACTGACAATAGAATTATTCCTCCCTGTAATACGAACTGTATACAGAAGAACAAAACAAAACAAAACAAACAAAAACCTCTTAAATCAAGGACTTAAGCTGAACAATGCTGAGACCTAAAATCTAGTACATAAAATTAATGTTCATGACTTTTAAACACTTTTCTTATTTTTTCCTTGTTAAGTGATATTGAACCAGAACAGATCCAACAGATAGATTTTTTTCCTCATCTCAATTCTAATTTATTGTAAAATGAGAAGAAAAATCACTTAAGATCTTACTACCTTAACTAAGCCAGCTGCTTATCTCCAGGTTCCTTAAGATTGATATGCATCTTATCCAAATTAAAACAGAAGATGAAACAGTGTGGTTCTAATTCATCATTTTATTTTATTTTTCATTGATGTGGCTTTGATAGTGTTGCCCATTGATTCCTAACTTCATGCTGAGTCTCTGATAATCCCAGACTCTGACCTTGTCTGTCTAGGGCTATGGTGTCTACCAGCTTAGAGGTCATTACAATTTGTCAAATGAACTCTTGGAGCTGAGTTCATTATTAAAGATTTGCATGGTCCATTCTCTTGGAATATTTTATTTTTCCTAAGTAGAAAGAACTAGAGAAAACAAATAGACCCTTAAGATAAAGCCAAACTCTATCTTAGAACATATATTTTTACTTATATTTTAAAGGTGTATTATGTAGCTCAAGATGGGAAGTGCCCAGTGAGCTCTTAATTTGATCTGTGTATGTTCATGTGGAAGGAAGATGGATGGAAATGGGATTCCAGTACTTGTCCTAAGGACAGCTCCAAGGAGAATCTAGTGATTGTACAAAGCTGCAAGTTTGCATTTTCTCATCCTAGCTTCTCAGAAATCTTGTGATGTAGTGGGATTGGCAAGATCATTCACTAACCTTATTTTACATGCAAGAAATGGGTGCTCCAAATGTTGCTCAATCTTATGCAGCAGGTGGCAGAGTTGAAAATCAAATGCAAGTCTTTTGACCACAAATCTTGCTCCTTTTCACACACTACCTCCTGGAATAATGGTGCCACAAGTTACCTTGAAGCTAAGAGCAGACTTCTCATTTGTTTGCTGTGGGTTGCCTGAAGCTGGGGATTGGTGTGAGATATTTACTTCTTAAGCAGTTTTGTTTTGGGTTCCTTATCTTAAGATTTATTCAAGATTATTCCCTTAGCACACTGTTGCTTATTTGGTCCACATTCCTGAATAAATATTGGAATTTTACCTATCTGGAGTTTATTCAAATAAACAATTATCTTTAATATAAATATATGTCAAAAGTACAAAAATGAGAAATTTGAAGCACATTCAAATTTGGTGTTATTTTCTTATTTTGGATGCTTTGGGATTGGCTGGTTGGGTTTAAATGGCAACATAAATCATATTCTCCTTGACAGGTAATAGAACAAAAGCCTTGTGGCTGCACCAAAATATGTCACATTCCTTTTAAACTCCTTACACATTGTGAGTTCTGCTTTCCTTCTGGTGAAGGAAGAAACATTAAAGTAGGTTTACTCCATAGCTTATTCTTTTTTTAAAAAAAATGTTTTTAGTTGTAGATGGACACCATATCTTTATTTTATTTACTTATTTTTTAATGTGGTGCTGAGGATCGAACCCAGTGCCTCACACATGCGAGGCAAGTGCTCTACCACTGAGCCACAATCCCAGCCCCTCCATAGCTTATTCTTGATAATACTCACCCATGATCCATTATCTATAATTCTCAATTCCAAAAAGCTCTAAAAATCCTCAGTTTCCCCAGAAGTTTGGTGCAAATTTATCTGGTAGAAATACCAGCCCTAAATTAATATGAGGCTACTTATAGTTTTCAATCTATTTAGTGTGGATATTTATGTGTTCAGCTACAGAAATACGTATAAAAAGTGCACAGAAATGCAGCTAGCCCCAAGGATTTCACGTCACAGATTGCAGACCTGTTCTCAGGAAGGGAAGGGAGAATATGTGTGAATAATGGAGAACAGCAGAGAAGCATTGTGGTGGACCACAGTTCTTTCCATGCACGTTGGGGCCTTCTGCTGTGGAAGATCACACCTTTCAACCTTGTCATACTCAGACACACCCATTTGACTTTGGCAAGTAAGTGTGAGCAGAAGAGATGAGCCACTTCCAGACAAAGCTTTAAGAGCTAATATGCAGCTCTCCGTTCTCTTTTCCCTTTGTCATGAACTCAGCAGTGTTCCAGATCAAGGCTGGGATCTCTCAGCCTGGGGTCCATCTGCCTGGGTTCAAGAAAGCCCTGCCTGGAGCTCCAGCTGATTGGCACTGGAGATGTAGTGTGAGTGAGGAATAAACTCTCCTTGCTTAAACTCCCACAGCATAATCTCATCTGTTTTCACTGACACATACAAAATTATATGCCCTGTGGAGTTGAGTCATTCATTAATGTAACATCTGTGAGTACCATTACAGCTAAAGTGACCAACACATTCAGTGTCCTTTGGGGTTTGCAGTCCTGTTTCCCTAAAGAATGCTTCGGAAGGAGATGCCACATCGGGCGTGGCTTGCTATGCTGCCTTTCTTCCCCATCCCTGTCCTGGTTTCTAGGCCCAAGGCCAATAGCTCCCAGCTTTTAAGTATTCAAACATGTTTAGATATTAACACATCCTTTTTGTACTTTACTAGATTTAAGTAATTTATACTTATTATGATAATTAACACAAAAATATATGGAGAAAATGGTTTATTTTCTTCTGCTCTCCTTCCTTCCTTCCAACCCAACCTTACAGTAACCAATGTTAATAATTTGGTGTGTGTCCTTCCACACTTTTTCTGTGCTGGGTAAACACACACACACACACACACACACACACACACACAAGATTATAGATTTGTAGGGCTACTTTTAATATCCTACTCCGAATGTGACTTTGTGAAGGGCATCTGTTCAATCAGTTATCAGATCTAGGCAGATTTAATGAAGTCTTTTAACTATTAATAGCTTCCTTTATTGAAGCTTGGACGTAGCTTACTATGTCCAAATCACTCTTATAAACATTTCATGTGTATTTAGCCCCTTCATCAACCCCGTGAAGTAGGCACTGTTATTATCAGCATTTTCTGTTTGAGAAAATGGAGATCAGATAAATTGAGTAATTTATGAGATCCACCAGTTTAGGAGCTGGTAGAGCAAGAAACCCAGGAGTCTGGCTATACATGCCATGCACTTAACCTCTAGGTTATATTGCTTTTCTAATTGCATAATAATCCATGAAGGAATGGACGAAAGCTTATTCAACCATTTCCCTACTGATAGGAAATTAAAGTGACTTCATCTTTTTTTATTTTTCTATGACTGCCAACAAGGTTGAAATAAGTTATACCAAAATACGTACCAATAGCTTTATTTCTATTGAGAAAAATCCCATATTAATTTCTAATTTGGAAAGACTCTACCAACTTTGGCCGTCTCAGTCCCAGTTAGCAAGGGGTCCTAGTTATCTTGGTTTCCGTTCCAACAACCAGTCAGGAATTCTTGCTTTACCAGATCCTTTGAACCCTCCTTGCATCTCTCTACTACAAGATGGAGGGGAGAGCCCCACTTAAGTCAATCTTCCCTGCATTTAGAGATAGGAGGAAGTGAACTGTAAGGGATTATCTTCTCCTAGATGTGTCAGATGTAATCACACGGCAGGGATTTATGAAGTGAAGTGAAATATTTGTTTTGATTGCTCACTGATTAAGAATACACTCTAATGCACAATCTTGACAGACATCTAGGGCACCTACCCTACTGTATGAATCTGGGTCAGGGTTGCCCAACATCTTCCAATACAGCAGTCTCATCTCATTAAAGGATTATGCAAAGAAACCTCAGTTGGGTCTGTACGATTGGCTGCTTCATCTTCGGTATTTAATATTGCAGGAGCCCCAGCAGTTGCCAATGTTATTGCCCATTGATTTGCAATGTTTGCTTCCTCATTGTTCAGTGTAGACTTTGGAAAAGCAATTAGCTAGATATTTTATGAAAAATGAATATACCATGTGAATAGTGGACATTAATTTTACACTAAAATAATTGATGGAGATACTTGAGGGAAGGTGTCAGACAAAAATCCCCTATGCTGTAGATCCTTAAAAATAGGGTTTTTCAAAAGCCTGAAAATGATTTAAATGGAAATAGTTAAAAATCTCAAGAGGTATGTTTTAAAAATTTAATCTAGATGCACTGCAGGGTAGATATTTATCAACAGATTGCTACATTGTGCTACCATATGAAAATCGTACAGTGAACCAGACTTGGTTATGTAAAGGTAAATTATCCTGCACAAGGCAGAGAACAAAGCCATAGCATACTTTAAGAAATCTTGTATTTGTGACTGCAAATTGTAATATTGTGTCAGGGAGGAGTTAGGGGTAGATAAGAATGTGGTCTCCTTTAAATTGTTTCTTTTAGAACAATGTAAGTTTTGGGGTGACCAATAGTCACGTTATATGGAATACATTTGAAAGAAATGCATTCAAGATCTTAAAAGTTGATGCTTATATATGTAAGAACAGCTGCTAAAGGTGAAGCATCCGGCTGGGGTTGTGGCTCCATGGTATAATGCTTGCCTAGCATGTGTGAGGCCCTGGGTTCAGTCCTCAGCACCACATATAAATAAATAAAATAAAGGTATTAAAAAAAAGTGAAGCATCAATCTTCTCTGTCCTGGCATGTCAGTTTGTCTGTTTCTCCTCTCAGCATCCACTCCAGTTCTCTGTGCATTTCTGTTGATGTCAGGGAAGGGCACAGGACCATGTAAGTGTGAAGCCTCACCCTCAAATGTTAGGATGTAGGCCTCCTTAAATTCTTCTACTCTGTGTAAGGGTGAGGAATGTGATTTTGTTTTTTGATCAGTTCATGTTATCTTTTTTTTTTAAACCAGGAATTGAATCTAGGGGTGCTTTATCACTGAGCCACATCCTCAGCCCTTTTTTTTTTTGGTACTAGGGATTGAACTCAGGGACACTCGACCACTGAGCCACATCCTCAGCCGTATTTTGTGTTTTATGTAGAGATAGGGTTTCACTGAGTTGCTTAGCGCCTTGCTGTTGCTGAGGTTGGCTTTGAACTCGCGATTCTCCTGTCTCAGCCTCCCAAAGTGCTGGGATTACAAGCGTGAGCCACCGCGCCCAGCTTCTATTTTTTATTTTGAGAAAGGGTCTTGCTAAGTTGCTCAGGCTGGCTTTGAACTGGTGATCCTCCTGCCTTAGCCTCCCGAGCTGCTGGGATTACAGGCGTGTGCCACTTTGCCCAGCTAGTCCATGTTATCTTCAGTGTCACTATTTTCACCAGCAAGAGCTTATTTCTGAACCCCTGGTGCTGATGAAGATGCTTCTAATTTTGCCAGTGGAACTCAATTTCTGAAATTGTTTATGCCAATTAGTGAAGTCACAGGTAATTACCAAGGTGTGAAAACCTGTGTGCAAAAACCAAGGTGTGCAAGTACTCATCCCTGTGGTGTGTGGTTTCCTGTTTAGGACAACTGACTGTCCTTTGAGTCAAGTGTAAGCTAACTACCACTTTCTTGTGTTCCATTATCTATGCTAAGGATTTTAAAGTCATTTATGGACATACTGCACTATCCTACAAGAGACTGATTCAAGCCCTTAAACTCAGCTGCTATCATCCATCTTCATCGTGATTCTATCTTTCCTGCAGAGTTTGCCTTCAGCTAATACTAATTTCCATTTCTACTTGGGCTCCTGCTCTGATTTGATCAGGACAATAGTCCTCTTGGTGTACCTAAGTGTATGAAGAACATACACTTCTTAATCTCAGGTTTACTTTTTTGAATGATCATTTAGCTTACTTTACTTATCATTGCCACTGTGCTAAATGGAATAAAGAAAGTTTGAAGTTCTGCTGAAGCAGAAAAAAATATTACAAGTTTCTGCTTATTGTGGGGCAGCTTCTTCCTTAGTCCTGTGGGGCTCTGCTTTCGTTTACCTGTACAGTGAGGAGTTTGGACCAGAATAGTTTTTCTTTTTCTGGAACTCTGATTGGTTGAGATGGTCTTCCTGCCCCAGCAGGTGCTGCCGTAGGCTAAGCCTGCAGCTTTCTGTGAGGTAAAGTCTGGACAGCCTGCTGACTTGGATATGGTCCTTCTCCTCAGGACGATGGCTTGTGATGTGGTAACTCTTAGCTTAAGAAACTCCATTTTGTCTGGGTTGTCAGCCACCTTAACTTTAGCCCAGATATCAACATACTTAATTTTTGCAGAGTTGCAGTCATCTTGTCCTAAGTTTCAGATAAAAAACAACTCCAGGATGCTTGCCAAACCCAGGATGCTTACTAAACAGTGTTACAATCTATTTCCCAAACGTAGGGTGGGTGTAGGGTGGGCTTAGCTAACTGCAATTTTTTGTATTGTTGTATTGTTGGCTTGCTTGCATTGGCTAAAAGGAGAAAACGTCATAGTGCCTGACTCAGTTTTCTTTTGCTATGTAATCTGTAAGGTAAACCAAGTCAGGGGCTGCAACTTTGAATTGGCTCTAATTGGCTTTGCAGTCCCTCTGACTGAAAAATAAACCTTTAACAAATGAATCTATGAGTTTGTTGTTTCTCTCTGATTGGGTATAACAGTGAAGTCCAGTCTTCACTGTTAGCTAATCCAGCCACCTCTGTGCGTATACTGATGAGTGGGTGTGGTGGGAATGAGCCAAGGGACAGAGCCAAGACTCTGCTATAGGTGGGGCATTCTTTTTTTCTCCCTTTTATCTCCATATTTTTAAATTGGTACATTATAGTTGTACATAATGGGAGGATTTGTTATTACATATTCATACAGGCACACAACATAACAATATAATTTTTCCAATATCACTCCCCAGTATTGCTCCTTTTCTTTCCCTCTTCCCTCTCCCTGTCCCTTTTGTCCAATGATCCCCCTTTGATTTTCATGAGATTCTCTCCCAGCTTTCTTTCTGTTTTTCCTCTGTGGCTTCCACATACGAGAGAAAACTTTCGACTCTTGGCCTTGTGAGTTTGACTTGTTTTGCCACAAGCCCTTTTTATAGCAGCATTAATCCGTGAGGCTTGAGACCCCATGACCTAAACACCTCTCATTAAGTCCTTCTGCATCGGTGATTAAGTTCCCAATACATGCTTTTCCAAATTAAATTTATATTTTTCGTTGCTAAGGATTGATCCCAAGGCTTCATGCATGCACAGTACATTTCTATCAATAAACTACACCTCCAGCCTTTCCACCACATGATTTTTTTTTTTTTTTTTTTTTTTGATATCAGGGATTGAATCCAGAGGCACTCAACCGCTGAGAGGTGGGAGCATTCTTTAGACAAAGAAGTGCATCAAAGGAGGAAATCTGTGGGATTTAACTACCTTCCTCAGTTTTTATACAGTTTTATGATTTAAAAAATATACAATGAGTAGTACATCTTTCCTGTCTTTGCTTTTAAATTGAGTTCTACTGTCTCAGCAGTTTCCACAATTTGTTCAAGGCAGCAAAGACCCTTTGACTTTGAATATTTAGAGTTATCTTAGAGGAATAATGTGGCTGGCATTGATGTCTGTACTTAATCTCAATTTATTTTATAATATTATTTTATAATAGGCTTTTTCTTCAACATCCATGTATTCTTTAATGATACAGTTATTCCTCATTACACAGAGATTTAACCTAGTGAAAACTGAAAGAAGAATTGATAAGTACAGATATTTATTCAATATACAGTACCTGTTGACTAAATTTGAGGAATGTGCAGATTCCTTGGCTGAGGATCTCATGAAAAGACTTCCTATTTACTATTGCCATTGTGCTAAATGAAGTAAGTTTTGGCCTGAAAACTTTGAAGTTCTGCTGAAATAGAAAAAAAAAAATTACAGGGATCCTTTCATTTGTTCATTTGTTGCTATACTGCATTTGTTGTTT
The DNA here is from genome assembly GCA_028644305.1 of Xerus rutilus. Taxonomy (NCBI): domain Eukaryota; kingdom Metazoa; phylum Chordata; class Mammalia; order Rodentia; family Sciuridae; genus Xerus; species Xerus rutilus. Next base: position 62,696,822 of record CM053408.1, read on the forward strand.
TCCTCTTTGTTGTGTCTCCTTTAGTTCTTATTATTTTTGCTCATTTCCAAAATGGACCAGCTTAGACCATGTGCTTGCATGGATCTGCCAGTCACCAGAAAATATGGGAAGGAGGATTGGCAGAAATCAGTTGCTTTTTCCATCCAATTTTTTTTTCCTGGATAGTTTGGTTGAACTCTCTCTGCCATCTTATTGCAGACAAGTCCTTTATTAAACTTTCCTCAAATTGTTCCATTGGAGTTTGCCCTGACAGACAGGTTAAATCAATGAATGAATGTCTGTGTCACTTGGAGATAATAAGGCATAGCATTTGTTTTCCATTTGGAAGGACCTATCTAGTTTTGACTACATCCCATTGCTTGGTGACTAAGAAGCAGAAATTATTTAACCAATCTGAGCCTCAGTTTTTTTCAAATTTAAGATAGGGATAATTCTCCTACTTCACAGCATTGTTGCAAGAATATTTTTGAGTTCTCAAAACCATCTTAGTTTTCCCTCAGTTTACACTGAATGAATACCTCACTCACTGGTAGATACTGATTATTACACAACAATCATTTTTAGTTCTTCTACCCTTTGTGTTGCTGATCTTTTGTGTTTCAAGCCATGGGGACCCCCTGTTCCCCACAAGTTTCTCCTTGTTTAAATAACACTTTCTCTCTCATAGATGGTCCCATGGCTACCCTGATAAGCTTACTTTAAGTTTGTGGAATTTTCAGAGAACATTCTTCAAGTAGTGACTGGTAGAAGCTGGAGTTTCCCAGCTGATGTGAAAGTCCTTTGCTGGTGTCTACCCAGAGCTTTGGCTGCAGACTGCCCAGATGGTGTGCATAATTGGGTAGTCTAGCTGCTTTTCAGGTCAGCTGTTTATTGTCTCTTTTTAAAATATATGTCAAAAATAAGATCATTTGCTAAATCCTGAGAAATGTTGCAAGAATCAGCTGATTGATTATTTTAGATGTTTTGAAACTGGCATGATGTTTAGTAAGGAAGTCAGGCTAAATAATTTTAGTAGGCTGCATGGGAGTACAAACTGTACCAAATAATCCTTTTAATTTGCTTTGGTGTCTAGTAGAACTTGATTATTGTGTAACATGTCCCATTAAAAAGAATTATGTCTATTATTATATTTAAAACATGACCTGAGAAGATGCTTTAAATAAAAAGAGGTGTTTGGAAAATATGCAAAGTTTTTGTTGACTGGAGTTAGAGCTACTGAAACCACTTGTGCTTTTCTGACTCAAGAGAAGCCCTATGAATTATAATTTGTTTGTTAAGAGCCTATTGTGTGTCAGGTGCTGGATGAGGGTCACTGGGATTCTCAGCCTGAAGGACCCAGAGACTAGAAGATAAGGCAGATACACAAACTGTCTAAAACTTTCATAGGGTTTTGCGACTGAGGTGAACATGCATGCACATACAAAGTGAGAATCACTAGTTAGCTTAGTTTAGGGGAGATCGAGATCCATAAAGGAGAAGAGGCTTGAGCTGACCTTTAGGAACACAAGCTTGCCACTTGACAAGAGGGTAAAGAAAACTCCAAAGGGAACAGTATACAAAAAGATTTTCTCTCTCTCTTTCTCCCTTTCTCTCCCTGTTTCATTCAAACATCTTAAATAAGTTTCCACTTCCTCTATATCCAGCTTTTATCTGATTCTTGGCACATACTAGATATTCGATTAATGCTCATAAATAAATGATAGAATGATAGTGGATGGTAGGATTATACACAGTGATTTCAATTTTATTCACTGGGCTTGTCAGTTTCTAACGTTGCACAACATACATATCTTTCTTTTGTAACTAGAATATTTAAAACTATTCAGGATGTGATTGTCAGAACCTGGCTGCAATTATGGTGAAGGTCATTGTAGTCAGAGAGGTGAGTGGATTTGGGGCCTTGGCTGGGACAGTGGTGGGGCACAGGCTTGAGATCCTGGGGGCTATCTCTAGAAATGAAGCTAGAATGAGGGGTTTGGGCTCAGAAGATTGAACTTAATGTTGAAGATGATGGGAATCCACTGAAACTATTAGGCAGGGGCATGCTAAGAGTGACATTGTGAAGCTTACATTGCTGTGGGAGAGGTGGGGGTGGGGGGAAAGGACCAAAGTGACCTTTATCATCCAGGTGGGAAGTACTGAAGGTCTCCACATTGGGGTGGAATGAGACAAAATAATGGGTTTGGTTTCAGTCAGAATAAGTTTGAAGTGTCTTTGAAGAAGGCCAGTGAATCCTCAGAACTGTCCTGGCCTCGGCATCTGCAGCGGACCTGATGCCAAGGACCTGGGTGGACTGGAGGGAGAAGATGCCTAGGACATCCAGGAGGCATGAGGAGCCCAGACAGAAAGGCAAGAGAACACAGGAGGAAAATGGCACTGTGAAGTTACCAGGGCAAAGGAGGGAGAGGTGGATCAGAAATGAGCAAAGTATCTCATGAGGAGGGAGATTATTTCCTTTCTCCAGACTTTTCTCTCCCTCCCTGTCTTCAAGTTTCTGCTCCAAAGCCATCTTCTCAGAAATGCTGGACCATCTTTCTAAAACAGCACCTTTGTTACTGCATGTTTCCCTCCCTGGACACTATTAGCAAATGTAGGTGTTAGTGTTATTCAGGTATGGTAAGGCTGGCAGGTCAGGAGACCCTTGAAAAGATCATTTGCTCCTCATAGTTCTCAAGTGGAGGGGCATGCAACACAGAGACCATGCACTTTGCATAGGATTAGAGCTCAGTTAGCAGGGGAGGAAGAAGAGAAATGGACATTGGAAGGTAATGAACAGTATCAGCCACGAGGCCCTTGGCAACAGACAGGGGTCCTTCCACAACCAACAGAGATATTATTGGTTTCCTGGCATGTTCACACATTGTTTCCCCTTGCAAGCTTAGAGATTTTCCTTACTACTGTATGGCATCCAGCCCATTGGTTTTGATAGGCTTAAAACTCTGTGGTATTAAATAGTAAGCCTGGTGTACAGCTGGAAATCCATCCTTCCAGCCTTGAGGAGTGATCAACACAGAAGGCATTAGAAACACAGCTTGTTTTCTTTTTAAATGATTCAAAATTGGCTGAGTCTTTAAGCTTTTACTCCTGCTGGGCCTCCTGTCCAGTATCCTTATCTCATCACTGCAGACAGTTGACTTTCCTGGGGTGGAGAGCTGGGAAATAGATCATTATGCTTTTTCTCTTAAACACTGGATAAGCAATCACTATTTATTGATTTAAAACTTCCTGCCTTGCACTTATGATCTAGTTGAATGTGATGGAAGTTTCTGAGATGCTTATAGGATCTCATTTTTAAAAAGAAGAGCATGCAAATTTCATGGCCTAAAGTCCCAAGGTCAAACCCATATCTCCTCCACAAATATATTTTAATAAGGAAGAAATAGGTTCACTAAAACTTCTTGGAAGGAGAAAAGCAAAAGAGGAAACATCTTGAAGAGTCAAACTGTCAGCTTAGATGTGTGTGTGGAGAAAGTCCTCTGCCTGGTGACTTTGGAAACAAGAGTCCATGGTGATGACAGGTGCTTGGGTCTCCATAGCAGCACTGACTGCCCCTTGCCCCTTACCTTTTCTCCCTTTGCTTTCCTAAGCCACAGAGTATCCACAGCCTCCATTCCTGGATCCCAGGATTACTTTCTCTAGGAAGTTTGCAGGTAAAAATGTTCCTTTTATGCGCATAAAGTACAGCTTTAAGTTGTGCTATATTTTAGGACAGATCCCTAAGGTTAGCTGGACCCTAGCTAGTTAACTCAGTCCAGAAGTTTTTGCCTTTCTCTTTGAAAGATTACCCCAAATATGATTGTGTCTTTATAAGAATAATGAAAGGTACCTTGGCAGAACTGATCCTGACTACATTCTTTGCAAACTAAACTTAAAAGCCTTGACAGATATGTAATTTCATATGATAGTTTTCTAGGCAGTATCTAAGAAAGAGGCTTCGATCCTACCTTCAGCATTTTTATAATCTGTGACTTAAAAAGTATAGAATAATTGATGAAGGTGATTGTCCTAGTTCTTACCCACAATGCACAGGTTTTATTATCCTTATTATTTCTCAAGAGAGAGAATTGGAGTAACTGTCCCCTTGGTTCTGCAATCACAAATCTGGAATGCCTTGCTCCTTGCTCAGATATGTTCTTTGCTCTTGTTCACTTCCATCTTTAAAAAAATCAACCTATCCAAACATGCACCTGCTTTTGATATCCTACTTAGGAACTCTGTGCCTAACCTATAAGCTATAAAATTAGACATTTATTTTCCCTAATGAGACTCACTTCAGAATTTGTGTGGTATTCTTCCTTATTCAGTGAAACTCAAAATAATATTTCAAAATAAGATTAAAAAATTAATAAAAGTTAGCTTATATGTTTCTGGGGGCTTCTCCGCATAGGTAAATTAAAATGAATGCATATTCAGAGGGTCTGGAGGGAGGTTGAGGTTGAGGGTAAAGACTAAGGGACAAGTTCACTGAAGTTCATGTTTAGTTTAGATCCACTGACCAGCCAATGTTCCAGCTCTCCTCAGTTGGGGCACCTCCTTCTCTAAGTTCTCCCTGGTATTTCCAAGAGAGTTTCTTCCAGAACCTTTTTGGTATCTTTTTATAATTCTTGCCCTAAATATTTGTTGGATGATAAAATGACTGAATGTCAATAATCTCTGAGTCTACAGGGCCCTTGGCACTTCTGAGCACCCTCTCTGTAGACGTTCAAGAATCTTCAGATTTGTGAACATATAATTCCTCCAAAAAGTGGGTATTTTTCCTACTGGCTTGCAAGAGTCATGGAAATAGTTTTTGAATTTTTCCTCCTGTTTTCATATAGAGCATATTGCTATTCTTTCAAGCTCTAGAACCAAGTCCATGGACAAAATTTGACATTCTATCCTTTAACATATCCAAAATTACAGAGGGAACTCAGGCCCAGGTTTCAATTTGAAATTCCCTAGGAATTCTTCATGATACCCCAAGTATTAGATCTCTTTCAATCATCTGTGCCATTTACGAGGATCCTACAAGATGGCACTTTCCCTGTTGTGACAACTGCTCTGGTCGGCTGTGATAATGCTTCCTTTTGCTGCTTGTTCTCAACGTGGCTCCTACATGGCTGATGCCCACTCAAAAGCTCTGCTGAGCTGATGCCTCTGTCGTTGACACCAGCCAATACCTGAGCCCAGGGAGCACAGAGTGCCAATGTCTCATGCCCGGGCTCTGCCATCTGTACCAGGAGCACTGGCTTCCAAGCCATAGAGCTGCCAGCACCAGATGCCCTGTGATGCCCTGTCTCATGCACATTATAGTTGCTTTGTTTTTCTGCTCCCTAGGAACACTGTCCTTCCATAGCCAAGCCAAAGTACAGAATAATTCAAGAGACAATGAGTTGGAAACCCTTGTAGCATAATAATATGCAAGAGAGATGCTAAAGAGAGGTCAGTTTTTGCAACCTGAACAGTCTGGTAGTCTTTATTATATCAGTAATATACAAAACTTGAGGAGCTTACTTCTTTTTATTTTTTATTTTAAGAAGGAATTGCATCCTGTATTGTGGCTAAATTCCAAAGTCAGAGTATGAAGAAAAAATTGAAACTAGATGAAGTTACTCTTCAACTTTCCTTAAATTGCTCAAAGACTAAGTGCACATGGTCATATTGACATGTCACAATGAAGACTGACCTATTATCTTTCAATAAGTAAAACACACCTGGGTTTTACACTGGTATTGAAACAAAACACTATTTTTTATTGACTGCTAAGAGTATTTGGCTTGTATTTAGGATCCATGTTGGATCAGAAATATAGACTTAAAATTCTGTAATCCTGTGGAATCCATCAAGATGTTCACACTATGAGAGGCATAAAAACATATCCACTCTTTTAATAGAATACTAACAATACAATTAACATTTTTCAGACTCTTTAAAGCATGTTACATCTGTAAACTCACTTAATCCTTTCAATATCCCCAGAAAGTGGTGGTTGTTATTATACCCATCTTATAGAGGTGAAACCAAGGTACCAGAGGTCAAGTGACTTACCTGGGGAAAAAGTGGCAAGGAATTTAAACTTACATGGTCTGGTTTGTGCTTTTCTCTTTGCTGCTTTGCTCTACATTTTTAAACATGATGGTGCTATTTCAGTGATCTTTGCCTTTATCATTCTGGACAGAATAATATCCATGTTTTTAATGATGTGACTCTCATGTACTTTCTTTTTTAGGGGTTACTGGAGATTGAACTCAGGGGCACTCCACCGCTGAGCCACATCCCCAGCCCCATTTTGTATTTTATTTAAGGGTCTCACTGAGTTGCTTAGTGCCTTGCCATTGCCGAGGCTGTCTTTGAACTCCATATCCTCCTGCCTCAGCCTCCCGAGCCTCTGGGATTAGAGGCGTGTGCCACCATGCCTGACTATGTACTTTTTTGATGTAGCAAAAATTCAAACTATGCTGAAAGGCATAAAGTAGGCCATAAAGGCATAGTCTTCCTATCCTCACACCCAGATGTGACCAATGTTAAGGATTGGTACATTTTCCTGCCCAGGATTATTGTTGTCTTGGTTAACACATACCTTACTTTAATTTCCTTTTCAACCTATCAAAGTCATAGATATCTTTCTCTGCCAGTATATTGAGTTCCACCAGCTTTTAAAGGGCTAGTTTAATAGTCACATATTATTCCACTGAATGAATCCTATAATTTATGTCTGTAGGTTCCCCTATTGGTGAATGGTCAAATTTAAAACTTCTTTTACCAGGTTTTTCTATTATAAACTCTGTGGCAGGCTTGCTCAATTTGTTCTCCTCATTTTTTGAGCATTTACATTTTAGCTTTAAATCTTTAATCTATGTGAAGTTCACTGTGTGCAGGAGGTGAGGTGGGGATTGCAGTGATATCGTGGCTTTCCTCATTCTAATGATAACCAACCTGAAGAGATTCTGTCTCTAGGCACCCGAGTAAATACATTGCATCTGTTATAGAAATACATTAAAAATTGTAATAAGGGGGAATCTCCATGGTGGAAGATGGTGGGAGCAGAAACAGCAGGCGCAGCCGGCATGCGCTTGAACAGGAGCTGTGCTTTCAGGTGGCACGGCTGCATTTTAATTAGCAATATTACTCCCAAATGTTTAGCTGCGATGCTGGGGGGATTAGGGACCCCTGCATGCTCTTCATAATTCAGCACTGCACATCGGAGTGTCTAATTAGATCTTCTCTCTTCTGAAAGGTCAGCCAATAAAATTGTCATGTTGTGTCATTCAAGGTCTAGAAGTTACTCTGCTATAAGCTTGATGGAATTTTTTTTTAAGTTAAAAATTACCCTGCTCGTGTCTCATGTCCTTTAGTAACCTTTGCTAGACTAAGATTCTGGCAGGCCATCAGGCAAAGGATCTCTGAAATCTTTCAGCCACTTAGAACAATTCTAGTCATATACACACACATACCTGTCTCATATATAATATCACTTTGGATGCTGTGCTAGTGAAACGCTCTTTTCCTTAAGCCTTTTGGTATGTTTTCTTTGCTCTTTATTCACAAAACAACATTCATTTTGATTTTTGGTTTGACTCTTATTCTATACAACTGAATATTTCTTATCACTAATTTCCCCAGGGGTGGGGAGAATCCTCATATCCTCATATAAGTTGTGTTCTTCTGTCTTAACATCTTCATTTAGAAATTAATGGAGTTAGATTTTCTTAATTCTGTTGCTTGGTTATAAGTAAAGTAAATAGGGGAATTATCCTTTTTTTTTTTTTTTGCAGTACTAGGTCGTGAACCCAGGAGTGCTCCACCTCTTAGCTACATCCCAGGTTGATTTGTATATTAGAGACAGGGTCTCACTAGGTTGCTAAGGTTGCCCTCAAACTTGAGATCCTCTTGCCTCAGCCTCCCCGGTCACTGAGAGTAAAGGCATGGGCCACTGCGCATAGTAAGCTCTCTTAATTCTTTTAAGCCATGAGGTTTTTGTTAGAATTCTGAATGGAGTGACAAGTTCAGGGGGAAACATTTGAATTGTAGACAACCCTTACATAAGACAGTCCTTGCCGTCCTCCTCCACTTAGCTCCTATTCTAGGGATCTCCTCCTGGTTTTCTGAGATCTCATACCAGCTCTCTGTGCTCAGAGCTGTTGGGCTTTTAGCCTAAGGATCTGGGGATGTGGAAAGGAGGTATTCAGGGCTGAAAATGATCATCACTACCATTTCAGTTCTATTATGGATTAAATTGGGTTTTAGGGGAATATAGAGAAAATCTTACCACTACAAATACCAGTATTATCCAAAGTGTAACTGTATCACAATTACCTGGGTGTTTAATCAAAATGCTGCTTGTTGGATTCCATCCCAGAACCAGAATCTGGTGGTAGAGCTCAGGGATCTATTTTTAATAAGCCTCTTATGCTATTCATATGCACATTAAGCTTTGAAAGCATCTGATTTACAACATTATTTCTAAATATAGTCCAATTCAAACCAAAGGGCTTCGAGGTGTACCTCTGCAATCTTGTGTGTGGGAACGTTGTGTCTTGCCTATGTGTGAACTCATCTGTCTGAGTGACAATCTCATGTTAAAAGTGTATGGTGACAACTCATGAGTAGATGGTGACGAAGGACATTCAGGTTAATGAGGTTCTAAGTGATGGAGCTGGAGATTCCACAGAGAGAAGAACCTTGCCAGAGTTAAAGCACCAAGTGGATATTTAGCTAGAAGGTGAAGCTGCAAGAATAGTTTAAACATCTGCACCTAGATGTCAGCTGGAATAACTCTGCCCATTGAGATTTAAACAAGATGGCTCAAGCCTCTATTTCCCTTTTCCATTTAGAGACAGGGTCTTTTGAAGTTGTCAAGGCTGGCCTCAAACTTACAATCCTCCTGCCTCAGTAAATCATGGGAACCTACCTTCCCAGGGTTCCTTCTAGGTAATCCCTTTCTTCTGCTCTGCCTCTTTGGTGGCCTTTTATCTCTGTCTTAGTATGACAGTCCTTCTTGAGGCCTCTAACTACAGAGGGCTTTCTGTGTTACAGAGCTTTCAATTACTGTAGCAAATGCCTGAGATAAATAAAGTCATAGAGAAAAAAGGTTGTATTTTAGCTCACAGTTTTGCAGACTTTAGTCTTTGACTAGTTGCCCTTGTTGCTTTGGGCCTATGGTGGCACATTATGGCAGAAGTGGATAGAAGAGCAAACTCCTCAGCTTAGGGCTGGGATGTGAAAGAGGAAGAAAAAGGGCTGGTGTCCCAACATCCCCTTCAAGGACATACCCCCGTGACCTCCCACTGAACCCCAGTTCTTAAACATTCTACACCTCCCAATAGCACCACGCTGGGCACTAAGCCTTTAATGCATGGAGCTTTGGGGGTTATTTAAGACCCATATTATAGCAGAGGTGTTCACTAACCAGAATCTTTACAGAGGATTGTGGAATCAGAGAGAAGGACTCACACTGCCATATCACACAGTGCAGAATAAAACATGCAATCATGCATGAACTGCTGTATCCTTCAAGGCATTCTTGGCCATCAGTCATGTGATATGTCTCCCTGATCCAGCCACTTGATATCAAACCTTTCTCCTTCTGACTGGCTTCTTAGTCTCCTTCATCTCTGTCTCCTCTCCAGGCTTACTCTCAGGAATGCCTGCTTCTTTTCATCCTCTTATTCGGAAAATGTCCATGATTCTACTCCTATCTTACCTTCCCCACCCACCTCTGACCACCTGTATGTATCTGACATCAACCAAGGTACTTGGCTGAACAAAAAGGCTACTTAGTCTTTTCTTTGACAGAATCTACCCTCCTTAAATAAAATATAAAATTAAGTGGTATTTTCCTAATGGATGTATTATGCTTTTCTTCCATGGAACAATGAATCCTGTGTTGGCTTTCCCAAAGGCAGGAAAGCTGAAAAACAGTCTTTTCTTTCTACATCATCAGAAAACATTTCTGTTGGAAGAGGTTTATCCAGAAAAAAATGAAATGGGATTTTTGTAAGGTTCTAGAAGACAGGTGCACATCAGTGCCCTCCAATTAGTTAACTTCCTCAATTCTTACAACACTCTTGCTAACATGCTTAGGAATTTATCACTTATATTTGTAGCCAAATAAATGAAAGCAAAAATACTTTCCACTCGCCAGCAAGAAGGGTGCTGCTGAGGCCAAGTGAATGGCACCTGCAAGACCACTTAGGGGCCTATGTCACAACTCACATTTGGAGAATAAAGAAACAGTTAAATTGTTTTCGGGAGGGTTTTGCTTTCTCACATATTCGAGAGCTTTCTGTTCTGCCTGAATGGCAAGTCATTTCCCAGATGAGAGATGATTTCATTTAGTGCTCTTATTTTCTTAGTGAGTATTCTGAATTTTTTCCCCCAGTAATTTCTATTTTTATGCACAGTGATTCTCAATTGGTGAGAAAATTATGATCTCATGATCTCTTCTTCCCGTCCTTGCTGAATGCTTAGCCTCATTCGCTGTGTGAGTTCCACTTCATGGTCATGAGATGATGCATCTTCCCGACTCTGACTACAACATGTCGGCTTGAAGGCTTTGACCTTTTTCATGAAAACAAGAGAGATGAAAAGATGTGACATGTGTATAAATTGTCACTCAATGGTTATTTTGGCCAATAGCTTGAAATATTACAGAAGGTACCAGTGGAGTGTCTCTTTTTTGGGGTTTCTAAGGTATTTAAGAGTCTTCTGATTTTTAAACAATGAAGACTTTTTAAAAATTACAGGAAAATAATAAGGTTACATTCTGAATCACAAGATATGTCAACAAATAATATGTTAGTTTCCCAAGAAAAAGCATGTTCTGTGGTACATGAAATCTGACTCATCCATACTGTGATAGATAGCACCTCCCCTGCCCTTAATTGGAATAACAGACAAATTTAGATTCAGAGCATTTCAGTGACTCCAAGGGATATATAAATATCTCACCAAATCCATTTAAATGGTATTCTGCATTTGGTCAGGGGTCTCATTGTAGTAATTTGCAGGTGTGACCTATATTAACTTATAAATTTCCCATGACTGGTCCTTTGTTGGTTTCAGGCTTCCCCCTGTTCAATAATGATTGCTCAGCAAGCAGATTCTGTCTTCCTTCTCTGCAGGTCCTTTATTGCTTTGAGATGTGCCTCTGTGTGTGTGTGTGTGTGTGTGTATGTGTGTGTGTGTTTAATAGTAATACACAAGGCAGTATTTTCTACTACAGCATCTTAATAAGAGCTTTTGGAGCCACTTATTATTTGACACATTTTCTGTCTTCACTTGGCTGTGTTTTCAGTTAAGGTGACTCGGACTGTGTTTGACTGGATAGGCAATGACACAACAATAATGATGTTGTAGAAGCATACACATGCTCTAACAATCTGTGCAATATCACACTTGGCTGGTGATCCTGTGATGCAATTTTTAGTAATCACCATCAGGGTGGGTCCACAGTCCAGCATGATAACCCTAATGTGTTGCTGTAATAAAGCTGATAAAATTTTACATATGGGTAAAAATGATTAATTTGTAAAATTCGTTTTCTTTTTTTTGTGACTGGAAATGAAATTCTCATTCCCTGACATTAGAATCGATCTTTCCACATCATTTATTCCTTTTTCCTCTATTGCTGAAAATTTAAATTGTATGGCATGGGGTTGAATTTCTTACCAGTTAATTTTTGGCTCATTTTAGAGTCTTAAAAAAGAAACTGGAATTATTCAATAAAGATGAATTTGAATTCATTTAATTATCACAATAATTCTCTGAAGCAAGACTTTTATTATTCCCACTTTAAAAACGAGAAACCAAAGTACAGAGAGATTAGTTAACGTGTGTGAGGTCACACAGCCAGGAAGCTACAGAAGATTGAACCTAGGTAGAATTGCCAGATTGGTGCAAAGTACACGAAGTAAAAAAGCACCCATGCAATACTCGGTTTGGGGATTGGAGGGGCTTGCAGTATTTTGGACAGACTTATACTAAAAATTATTGTTTATTTGAAATTCAAATTTGAATGCATGTCCTGGGTTTTATCTGGTTCATTTAAACCTAAGTTGTCTGGCTTTCGAGCTCATGTTCTCTACCTTATGTTAGTTCTGCCTAAAACCCAGGCTTAACTGGCATATGTCAACTGCATATCTCAGGTCAGTTCCTTTCTTCATCTACCCAAGACTTTATTGTTCCAGAAGATTCTTCTTCCTGGAGATAGCCTATGTAGTGAAAATTCATATGTTAGAGAATATGTACTTTTAATTTATTCTATGGTCAGCATTGTGTCAAAGACTAGTGAGACATAGTTTTGCCCCAAAAGAGCTTATTAACTGTAGAAAAAGTCGATGTATGAAACCTAATTTTATTACAATATAGGAACAGCTTTGCTAGACCATGAGCAGCTAACTCTTCCTAGTAGATTTGGGAAAAACAAAGAGTAAGGAACATTTGAGCTGAGTCTTGAAGGATGAATAGGATTTCACCAAAAAAGACACTATAGATAGGAGGGAAGCAATGTGGGAGAAGGTGCCCATCTGTCAAAGTGCATGGTAGAGTTTTTTCTTTTCTTGTTTAACTTATGGTACATGTGCTGTGCTTAGCTGTGGGGATAAGAATCGGTGGGATATAGATATGGCTTCAAGGATGTCAGTGCTGTATCTGAAAACTTATCCTACACAACCGAGAGCCACTGAAGATTTTCAAATGAGAAGTGATAAGAGCAGATATGTGTTTTTAAAAAGAACTCTACTTGCAGATGCATTGAAGAGGAAAAGGACTATGAGCCATTCATTTGGAAGAGAGAGCGTGAGATGGAGGTGCAGGCCAGTGATGTGAATAGGTGAGTTAGCTCAGGAGAGTGTGCAGAACAGGAAGACAGCAATTGTCAAGTCCTGGGGAACACTGGCATCTGATTTGGGAGCAAAGTGAGAGAAGCCAGAAGAGAACAAGAAAGAACAGGAGAAAGAGACTGAGAAGGAAAAACAGGAGAAAGTAATATTTGGAAAATCAAGGCATGAGATAGTGTTAGAAGGACATGGGTTGCTCAGCCACGTCAAAGAGTATGCAGTTAGAAATGACACTACTGGATGGACAACCAGGCCATTTTAAAAGCACGACTGATCACCTCTTTTCTGTGATCATGTGGATACTGCTATGGACTAAATTGGGTCCCCCTCAAATTCATATGTTGAAACTCTAACCCCCAATTTGATGGAAGTTGGAAATGGCACCTTTGGGAGATAGTTTAGATGAAGTCATGAGAGTCAGACTCTCACAATGGGATTAGGATCCTTATAAGAAGAGATACCAGAGAACTTGTGTGTGCCCATGAGCTCCCCTCCTGTCCCTTTCCCCCATATAAGTGACGTAGTGAAAAGATAGCTCTCTGCAAGGAGGTCCAGGAAGGGATTTCTCACTGGGAATTGACCACGATGACACTTTGATCTCAGATTTCCAACCTCTAGAACGGTGAGCAATAAATGTCTAAGTCAACTGCTCTATGGCATTTTGTTATGGCAGCTTGAGCTGACTGATTCAGATATGAAATTTGTACAGTTGAGGACTTCAATCAAATGCCTGAAGTTGACTTTAAGCACATATACTGCAAGAATACATGCATTTTATTTCCATGATGTTCCAACTTCTAAAATGCTTAATTATTGAGTATAAAAGAAAACATAATTTACACAGGAAAATATTATGGTCTAATACCAATGCAGAACACTTCATTGTATAAAAGAATTTGTCTATTCTCAGTGACATTAGAGAAAACCTGATGACATTTCTGTGGATGGGTCTCCTTTCCTGGGTCTCTTCCCCTTTTCCCTCTAGATCAGCTCTTTGTCATTTTTCAGCCTTATGAGCCTCCTAGGAAGCTGGCCTGTAAGGACTATCTCAAGGAGATCTCTCACTCCCTGGCTTTTGTTGGGTTTGTCTAATGAAGGAGACTGAAAAGGTATCCAGGAGAAGTGGTGTGCAGTCCTGGCTCCACCCTTGTGGGTCATACAGGTGGGTTGCTTCCTTTCTTGAAGGCCAGAGCTCCAGGCTCAAGCATGCCCCTTTCTAGAGAGCTCTTCTCTTTGGTCCTGATGACCCATGCCCTTTTCAGGCCTTGATGGTAGTCTATCCACCCTCACTCATCCTAGCTCCAGGGTATGGGTCTATCCTTTGCTGATGTCTAATCCCTAATCCCACTCAACATCCTCATAAACAGTCTCCTAATAGTCCAGTTTGAGTATGCCATCTATTTCCTGCTTTGGTGGGTGCAACTATGAACTTTCTTTTCAGGACAAAATTTAGAACATGGTGAGAAAAGCTAACCTGGGAAGCCACCTAAAGAAGGAGGCTGCAACTTCCTGGCAGAGATGGTCATTCATGACCTGCAGGAATACTGAAATTTTTTTTTTTTCCCTTTTGACAGGAGAAAGCAGATGGTTCTAAATCATCAGAGGGGCTCTTTGGGCTTCTAGATATTTTACTGGGGAAGAGAATAGCCCTGTGCTTATGTGTTAGTCCTTGGCATTCCTAGGATCTGTAGAGGATATAGCCTATCATGGTAATGGGAAAACTAACTGAATGCTTTATCCGGTGCCATCTGTCTTAGTTGTACTACATTAACTTGTGCATTTTATCTTGTTAGAGTTAAAGATTAGACAAAAGCTGAGTAAAAAGGAATACTGTTCAGAAATGTGTATTTCAGAGTATTGTAATTCTGAGAAGGAAAAAATAAATTATGTATTAAATTAAGCATAAATATGTGCTATGGTTTGGATCTCAGGTGTCCTCCAAACGCCCATGTGTTAAAGGTTTGGCTGCAGCCTGTGGTGCTATTGGGAGGTAGTGGAAACTTTAAGAGGTAGGGCCTGGTGGGAGGAAGGCAGGTAGCTGGGGTCATGCCTTCAAAGGGGATAGTGGAACCCTAGTCCCTTCTTTCTTCTCTCTCTGCTTCCCAGGCACCATGGGGTGAACAGCTTAATTCACCACATGCTCCCTGTCATTTTGTGCTGCTTCACCACAGGCCCAAAGCAAAAGGACCAAGGAACCACAGGTGGAACCCTTTAAAACCATGAGCCTAAACCTTTTCTTTTAAGTTGACTATCTTAAGTACTTTGTCATAGTGACAGAAAGCTGACCAACACAGCATGGAAGGAAAAGATCTGTATTTATGTTATCCATAATATAAAGGTGCTATATAAAAATTAAACATTCATTTTATCACATGATATTAGAACATTCAGACAGATCACATGACCTGGGTGTTGAGTAGGAAAACAAAATGTGAAACATTTTGCGAACTATGCCATCCTAACAATCAGTTATAAAAGTAATTATAATCAGTTATTAATCAGTTATTATAATAGTAATCCTACTTGTCAATTGACTAAAATTATTAGGATATTCTGTCTAGTGCTATTAGAGGGTAATTGTTTGAACAAGATGACTTGAATTGAATCTCATTTGCTACAAAGACCTTATGATTTCCTGAGGTCTTTTGTAACTTCATGCTTCTGTGAGATGGGACATGATGCATGGGAAGATGCTGTAGCTCTGGAAAGAAAATCTGAAATATATTTTAAACATCACACTTTAATGATGATAATAATGATTGGATGTTTTGATAAGAGGATTCAAATGCATTGTGAACAGAATAAGCAGTAGGAGATGTGTTCTAGGTAGAGAGGGTCAAGTAAAAATGTTTACACTGGCATCTGTGATGTAGGTCTCAAAGGCAGTACCCACGTCTATGCATGGTCTCTGTGGAGCTTCAATTCACTCCACTTTGTGGGAAAGGAAATAGAAGCTGTTTGAATGGGGGTCTCAGAGCTGACACGTTCAAAACTGGAACTGTAATCTCGCTCTCCTTTTATTTCCATGATAGGTCCCAGCTTTCACTCTTTGAAATTCTACAGCTCTGACGGGAAAGTTTGCAAGCACATTGTGGAAGAAGGAAGCCAAATTGCTCAAGGCTCTCTCTATTCAGTCTCTGTATTGTTCCAATTTTAGTATATGTGCTGCTAAAATGAGCACTGTATTTAGTCTCTTAAAATTGTGTGACCTGCTGCTGGTGAGGGAGAGTTAACTTGGCAACAAAGCCACCCTAGGGTTATATTCATCTGAGAACCGTGCCACTGGACTCCAATGTTTTAATTAACAGGTACAGTAGGCTCCTGATTTGGACCTTGGGGGCAGAGAATGAATGTTGATTCATTTCTAGCATGTATCATTCCCTTGCTTGTTTTCTTGATTCCCTTTTCCATTGATTCAGTTATATTTGTATTTGATAAAGTTGCTCATATACTACCTTAAAATGCTTCAAATGGACAAGTCTTTATTTTGACCCCTTTGGAAACATTTTTAAACACACAGAACTCTAAGGCTCAAATGAATAATAGTGCTCAACTGTAAAATTTAATGCAGTGAAACTTGCAATTACATCAACGCTGCCGTCCAACTCAAGTAGATCAATAGCTTCCTGGTTGCACTTGTACCTGAGGATCACTGTGGCAGTGGCATATTTACTGCTGCAAACATGAACTGTGAGGAATTGATACTGAGGGCACAGTATCCTGTCGATGCAACTCTGGTCGCCCAGCTGGAGTAGGGAAGGATGCTCCGGTGCACTTTTTATGGCTAATGCGAATTAGCAGTTAGTTGTGGGAATAAAGTTCTCTCCTTGATCTATGGCAGGAGATAGCTAGTCTGGAAGAGTTGATTTCAGACTGTAATTAGTTTATTCATTAAGGTGGGGAAATTCAATGACACAGCTGCATGAGGTACCATTGAAAGCTACCTGAACATATGGCAGAAGGGTAATGCAAATTTAGTTTCTGCAAGAAAAGCCAAAATAGTGCAGCTTTGTGCTCTTGGTTTACATCCTGCAGTGATTCTCTGAAGGAGGACAGTGAATTGATTATACCACATACTTTTCAGTACACATTAATGTTAGATGGAAAGATATTCATTTCCTTGAATATTATGGATAGTACCTATAGATAGATGTAGCACAACTCCACATATGTCCCTGGACATCTACAGATGTCCACAAAAGACTGAATGCTGTTCTTTGGTTGGTTCTTAGCAAGATAACCAACACCCATGCCTTTATTAATGATTCTGTATCATCTTCTGTTTTCAGAGTTAACTATTAGTCTGACAAGATTTAAAGTTTGGTTAGAGGTGCATAAACAAAGGTGAAATAAAACTATTGTTTTATCTGAATTTTGTGAGGCTTATGGGTATTTAGGCATATATGTAAAATTCAACTTTGCTTGAAAAATGCAAGTACTTGGATGGAGAGATTCTCGAAAATCTGTTCGTATTGCAAAGACTAATCTGATTTCAGACTTGGCCATATTTATGTAAAGTTTAAAATCCATAGAGCACTTCCATAGAGCACTTACAACATCCAAGGCCTATAATTCAAGTAGATTATAGAAAGAATCAAATCTTCAGAGTTAGAAAGGAAGCCCGAGAGGTTTAAAAATTGATTGGAATGAAGCAAAACTCAATTTGAACCATTACACCAAACTGTTCATCTGCCTCTCTATATTCTTTGTATGTCACCTATAAACATTCTAAATGAAAATGTTCTTGAAGTCAAAGCATCCAACCAGGGGAACAAACAGGTGTGGAACTGTGACAGGTCCCCTGGACTTCTGTTCTTGGCAATTGATTTACTCCACAATTAGTGCCAAAAGCTACTTATTGACTACGTAGTGTGCTCATAACACTATGATCTCTTCCTGTGTGACTCAATCCAAATTGATGGATAGCACAGTGAAACAAAATTCGCCTCCCACAACTAAAATGTTGAAGTAGGAAGGAATTTGCCAGAATGCACAGTGAGATGATCCTAGTCACTTGGGATAGATTCTTGGGAGTTGGAATATGAGGACATTTTGTATCTTATTTTGTGATTTTTCTCTTGCCTAAACTTTATTAAAATATGTGTGTGCTGCTTTCATGGTAACTCAGAGGCATTCATTTTTGGGAATATAAACTTGTTTCTGTGCAGAACCAAATGTTTGTGGTTGTGGTTCTTTTTTTTTTTTTGGTATTGGGGATTGAACTCAGGGGCACTCGACCACTGAGCCACATCCCCAGCCCTATTTGGTGTTTTATGTAGAGACAGGGTCTCACTGAGTTGCTTAGCACCTCGCCATCGCTGAGACTGGCTTTGAACTTGCGATTCTCCTGTCTCAGCCTCCCTAAGTGCTGGGATTACAGGCTTGAGCCACTGCACCCGGCTGTGTGGTTGTGTTTCTAAGTGAGCGACACTGAAGGAAAGAGACTGAACATTCATTCATGCACAGATTCATGCATCCAACCACGGCTAGAAGTGGTAGTTAGGGAGATGTTAGGGAGCTGAGTAAGGATGCTGGAGTCTGAAACCTACATGCCTGTCAGTCACCCAGCAGCAAGTTCAGCTGAGCAATGGGATGAATCAACTAAACATATGACTAACCAAGAGGGATAAAATCAAGCAGTCAGGCAGGTAGTGTTTTCCAGGATCTAGTTTGATGGTGGCCAAGGAGAGCTGAGATGAAATGAATCAGGAGTGAGATGGTATAGTGCTAGGATCAGGAGACCTTCCTAGACAAGGCGGCTTTTTAATCTCATCCTCTTAACTTCCATATCTTTAGGTAAATAATCCCATGACAGAAAGAGACCTACTCAAATGTACCTAAGATGAGGGACATGGGAATCCCTGGACGGGCCAGGGAATACTGGCCTTGGCCAATTACCTTTGCATCCCTCATGTTAACTCATGAATGTGTCACCAGAGAGAGTGGCAAGATATTTCTCTGGCAGTCTATGGATAGTTCTGCTATTTTTAAATGTGATTTTTTACTTTTCCTGGTGGAGATGAGGGGGTGGCAGCAGCAGAGTTCTGCTCCTCCCAGCCTGCTTCTGACTGACTGGCTTACGTCTAGAAGGCTCTGTCCTTTGCAGTGAGGTTGGTGAAAGCTGTTCCTCCCCAGAAAGTATGTTTGCTATGGGGAATATTGACTGATTTCTGCTCACTCAACCTTCTGCTGATGTTTTGTATATGAAGAAGAAATAAAAGTTACAATGTCTTCCTCCATAAACTTCACAGTCCTTTTGAGGAGATGTAAGAATTGTTCATTTTACATTCATTCAGGGGTTAATTATTAACGATGCAAGGTGAGTTACTTGTAACCGTCATTAGGAGGTACAGGGACAGCCTGCCTTCAGGGAGACTGCAGTCAGTGAATGACTTCATTCATTCTGACTGTCTGCTCCCAATGCCTTCCCTTCCTGCTTAAGTTACTTTTCTATACAAATGAAGAATAGAATGAAATTAAACAAGGCCTTGTAGGGCAAAAGCTCTGTTAATTTTACAAGATGGTTTCAGCACATTTACTGGTGTCTGGTGAAGAATTGTGATAATTAAAATTCAGCTATACTAATTAAAACAAATGAACAAAGTCTGTTTAATGTCCTTTTCCTCACAATTTTTAATTTCCTTTTTGCTCACTCCTGACTTTGCAGAATTCTGTGATCCTCACTTGGGTCTTCTGTCATTAGGGAAATTTATGGAGTTATGTTGCTTATGAAACCTGGAGGAATTCTAGAACAGCAATATTTGAATAAATGTAGGTTCCTTTGTAGCTTCTTTAAACCAATGAATTTGAACTGATAAGTATTCTGAAAGCCAGAATTTTTGACAAATATTTATTATTTTAATAGCCTGAGGTCAAAACTGAGGCCCCACAAATTTATCTTCCTCAAAGCTTGAGAATTAAGTGCTATATTTGTGACAAGAAATCAACTAAATAAAAACTGCTAGAAAATAGAAATTATGCCAAAATATTAACAGAGCTTGCCTCCAGGTTCTGGGATCATAAGGCTTTATTTGTTTACATCTTTTCTAAATGTTCAAATATAAACACGTTGTATTGTTACTGTTTGGATATGTGGTGTCCCCTGAAAGCTCATGTGTGAGACAATGCAAGAACGTTCAGAGGTGGAATGCTGGATTAATCCATTGAATGATTAACTGGGTGATAACTGAAGACAGGTAGGGTGTAGCTGGAGGAAGTAGGTAACTGGGGGCATGAATTTGGGGTTCATATTTTGTCCCTTGTACTTCCCTCTCTCTGCCTCCTGGTTGCCAGGTCCTGAGCTGCTTTCCTCCAGCATGCCTTCCGCCATGATGTTCTGCCTCACTCAGGCTCAGAGATATGGAGTCAGCCAACCATGGACTGAACCTCTGAAACTGTGAGCCAGAATAAACTTTTCCTCCTCTAAGTTGTTCTTGGTGGGTATTTTGGTCACAGTGACAAAAAACTGACTAACACAAGTATATTTAAAGAACGACCATAGAAACAAGTGCCAGCTGATCTCATGTGCTGGGGAAGCTTCCATAGACAGCCCTTTTCTTTCAAGCAGGTCTCAAGTCTGCCTTCACATCACCCATTCCCCTTCAAAATGGAGGCATTTTGCCTCATTTAGTTTTATAAATTGATATTTTAGCTATCTCTTTAGACCAATTTCATGTTCTTTCTGAGTTAATTTGATTCAATGGAAAACTTAGCTTCATTCTTTAATTTAGCCCAACTTTGAAATACAGTGCTGTCCTGTGATTTAGTGTAATATCAGTAATCATAATTAATTATGATAATAATACCTTTGCAAAGTGCTAAATCATAGATGTGGGGAATTTTGAGGGAAAGCAGATGCCTAATTGTCAATATGATTCCCATCCTTACAATGGGTTAAGCTTAGTAAATGATTCCTAACGAAATGACAGCAAGAGTTCAGGTTGGTTTCATGAATGTAGAACGAGGTTTCAGGGCATGTGTTTTATACTCAATAAGGATATGGATTTTGGAGTTCAAGAGTTGGCTTTAGTTCCTGGTTCTGTCACTGGATAGCTGTGTGACTTTTAACAGATTACTTAACTTCTCTGAATTTTCTCATTTGTGAAACATAGAAGGTAATTTCTGTCTTTCAAGGCTGTTCTGAACAGGTAATAAACAAAATGTTTACCCTCATTTGTGACACATATAGTTATTATTTGAACAGAAGAAAGATGCCTGTGGGTGAAAAGTCCTTATGTAAGTTAATATCCCTGACTACTTAATGTAGGAAATCAATCCTTCTCAAGAATAATTGTCAATTCCGACAGGAAGTTATAAATTACTATGACAGAACACTACTGGGGTTTAGAATCTTGTTAATGACACTGAGATGTTAGGCAAGCAAGGAATCAGTACCATTGGCCACACACCAATTAACTTCACCCCTCATTAGTAATATGTGCCTGCAGACATTATTTCTTTGCTCTATCTTATCTCACTAGGATGTCATTCAAGAGAATATTTAAATAAAGACTTAGTTGTCAGGTCTTGCTGTTAGCTGAGGAGGAGCAGGGCAGGCATCACCAAGGTTAAGTGTATTACAGCAAGCTCAGTTGAAGATACTGTAGGAACTGCTCCATCTAGGCTGAGGAGGGGCTAGTTTTAAATGACAAAACACACCTTCTAAACTTAGACCTGAGTTTAACTGGGAATGTTGAACATTCTTCCTGTCTTGAAATCATAGGAGAAAAACTGTTCAAAGTTGCTCCTCTGTTTTGAGGGCTATTTATCGCCTATAACTATTCTTCCTACTCAGGATTACAGTTGAGCACTAATTATATCCTCTTCTGTTTCCTTTTATTTTTTTTATTTTTTATTTTTTAAATTTTTTTTAGTTGTAGATGGACAAAATATCTTTATTTTATTTATTTATTTTTATGTGGTGCTGAGGATCAAACCCAGTGCCTCACGCATGCAAGGCAAGCGCTCTACCACTAAGCTACAATCCCAGCCCTTCTGTTTCCTTTTACTTCTTGTTCTCAACAAGAATTATTTCCTGGGCTGGAGTTGTGGCTTAGTGGTAGAGAGCTTGCCTAGCACGTGTGAGGCACTGGGTTCAATCCTCAGCACTATATAAAAATAAATGAATAAAATAAAGGTATTGTGTCCATTTACAACAAAAAAAGCTCAAAAAAAAAAAGAGAATTGAGCAGCTATTATGGACAAACACTAAGCTAAATTTTATGAGATTCAAAAGTATAACAGAATCACTACCTTCTATCTATCTTTGGGCAGTTTACTTACACATATATGGGATGGAATAGCCATAGTAGAAATAGTTTTCCTTAAATCAAACTTATTTTTAACTGATACAAAATCATAAAATTGTACATATTTATGGTGTCTCATGTGATGTTTCAATGTGTGTATACATTGTGTAATGTTCAAGTCAGATTGAACATATTTATTTCCTCAAATGTGTATCATTTTCTAATGGTAAGAACATTCCAAACCCCCTTTTCTATGGAAGACAGTTTTGGATGATGAATGCCAGAGAGGTTCTGTATAAAACATCCTGAATTGACAGTTTAGTACAGGTGGATATTGAGCCTTTGGTCCCTCTCCAGTTCTAATAGGTGAAAACCCTTTATCTACCTTCAATTTTCCCAGATCATTGCAGATGCTCTGCCTTGATCTACCTTTTCTACAGGCAGTTAAATTCTGAGGTGTCATCTGGAATTTAGGAGTCATGCTCCATTAACACTAATGAGTGACTTATGGTTAAATCTTCATGGATCAGCCTGGACATCTCCCTGTAGGTATTGGTTCACATTTCATTTCGGTGAGTATCACATGAGCCTGCACTAAAACTGCTTGCATCATTTAACTTGTAAAATTGTCCAACAAACCTATGATTTATGGTTTGAAAAGTATTCAGCTTAGGCCAGGCTGCGACTGAGAATTTCCTGTTTCTTGGTTCATATTCCAGTCAAACACAATGATAAATGTCCAGGTCTTCATTGTTTCCTATAGAACCTGGGTGAAGATAGTTTATATGTGGAATAATATAGCTTTAAAACGATTGTTCTAACAATAATGGAATCATGTGAATTTACTTCTGACAGCTAGAGGTGTAAGCTAAACAGCCATGACATTGAATCAAGTTGCCAAACTCTATTTGTCATTCTAGCGATTTGTAAAATAACCTTCAGATTCACAGGCATGTCAGTGAGCAATTTTTAAAATACTTTTATGAAAAGCACAAGAGACCCCAAAATGATATTTCTATTTCCTACATAACTCTGAAAGTGTTTACATTAATTGTGTCTACCTTGATTGCAAATTGAATGTCAGGACACATTGTTTGAATGTATAATTCAAGGTCAACACCAAGGTGTTTGGTTACATGATTTAGTCATGAGCCACAGCTTGAGGCATTGCCTCCTACCACTAATGAGTTGCCTCTAGATTTTCCTTTATAGCAACAAGATTGGGAACCTTTGAACTGCCTGGGGGAAAGTCTTTGTGTCTGTGTGTTTGCCCTTTCGTTTGGGGAATTGGTTGTCTCCAGCATTTTCCTAACAAATCGAGTCCCTGTTGCAGCCTGGCTGTTAGATTGGGAGCCATTAATAATTGGCAATTTGTAGCTGTCATAATGATGCTGGGATTTTCCAGATGGCTTTTCCCTTTTTCTCGAAAAGGAGTAAGATGTGTGCTTAGTCCCTTTGATGCGGTTTGAATCAGCAGACATTGATTACGGACCTTGACCCTCTGCATGGACAGAGGTCACCTGCTTACAAAGCCTTGGTTGGATGATGAGGGGCCAAAGCTGCAGGGGGGGCAGAGTGGGGTGTTTCAGGACACAGGTTGTAGAAATATTAGGGGGCTGGGAATGCAAGTTAAACAAAGAATAAGGCCCAGCTGAACTTTGAAAATAACTAAACCAATTGTGAAGGGAACAGAAAGTAGCAAGTTGAGAGCTTTTTGTCTTCTTTGGGCCTCTCTTGATGCAACTCTCAGGATTAGCCTGAATACAAGTTTAAATTAGGAACGATATGGTAGTTTCCACTGTTAAGTTTTATAACAAAGAATTTTCTCTCATCCAGCTTTGTTCCTCTTTTTGCCCTTCCAAATCCCCCATGCAACCTTAAGAAAAAGAGAAAAATCCCACTATTCTTTGTAAAGTTTTATGGCTAATGGTACCTAAGGAGTATTTTGCTTCAGAATAGGGACAGCAGTGGTGGGAACATCTTTTTCCCGTAGAACCAATGAATGTTCCACATCCAGCTTCCCTGCCTCCCAGTCCTTGTGATTGAGCTTCCCTTTGCTTAAAATTCACTTCTCTCGAGCCTCTGCTGCAACACGGCCTTCCTACGTCCTCCCCTGACCTGCTCCCCTGACCTGCTGTGTCGGAGTTAGATTCTCTCCTCCCTGCCCTGCGACATCTGTGTCCCGGCTTTGCTTCATTCTTCATGGCACGCACTACGCCTGGCAGAACTGCTTCTGGTCTGCCTCCCCAGCTGGAAGTGAGAACAGGCACCATGTCTCTTACTGCTAGCTAACCCCAGGCCCAGTCCCTGGTAGAGGTTTTAAAAATATGTGTTGAATGAATGTATTCATTTTTAGGCTCTAAATGTAGTGCCCAAACCTCTATGAAACAAAACAAAATAAAATAATATCAAATATCATGGTTCTTCTCTTCCTAGATGTGCAGGTTTTCACATTTCTGAAATCAGGGAACACATTAAAGATATACATGTAATGTAGTAGTGGTTTCCACTTCTCAAATCTTCTACTAAATTGATGTATGATTATTTGCCTTAGAATTAAGAACATTATAGTAGACAGAATAATGTCCCCTCCCAAGATGTCCATGTCCTAATCCTCAAAACTAGTTAATACATTGCCTTATATGCCAAAGGTGACTTTGCTGATGTGACTGACTAAAGGATATTGAGATAGAGAGCGGGTATGGTGGCACTCACCTGTAATCCCAGTGGCTTAGAAGGCTGAGGCAGGAAGATCAAGAATTGAAAGCCAGCCTCGGCAACTTAGCAAGGCCCTAAGCAACTTAGTAAGACCCTGTCTCTAAATAAAATATAAAAAAAGGGCAGAGGATGTGGCTCAGTGGTTAATTGCCCCGTATTCAATCCCTGGTACCAAAAAAAAAAAAAAAAAAAGATAATCCTTAGTTATTCAGATTGGTCCAATGTGATCATAAGGGTCTTTATATAAGAGAGACAGGAGGTCAGAGCCAGAGAAGAAGAAATGAAAGAAACAGAAATCAGAGTGACACAGGGTGGCAAGCCAAGCAATGCAGGCCTCCAGCTGGAAACAGCTGGGGAGTGGATTCTCAGGAACACAGTCCTGCTGGCCCAGTTTAGATTTCTGACCTCCAGAGGACAGTCAGCCTGTATTGATAAAGCCACTAAGTTTGTGGGGAGTGGTCACAGCACCCACAAGAAGCTGATGCACACATGCTATGATAGCAACAACACGTACTGTGTTCTGGAAACTTTCAGGTCCAGTTTCTTAATCTTGGGCATTGCTATCTTCTTGGTAACTAAATGCCATTGATATTTCAGGATCTGGACAAGGGGTAGTTGTAGAATCTTTGATGCCATTTGCAAATGCTGTCAGTGCCCCATCCCTATCATATGACCTACGTCTGAGGTTCCCTGAAGATAGTTCCTTCAATAGGGTGACAGTCATTCCAGATGCCTAGGACTTATGGATTCACTGGATAAAGGACTTTTAATGTTCAATAGAAGAAATTCGTGTGCAAACTGGAATATTTAGCAGGGTGGCCACATGCATAGCATGAGGACATTCTTGGATCACAGGCTTCTCCTTATTTACCTGCGTGGTGGGGTTTAACATTGCAGAAGTGTCTCTCAAACAATGAGGGGTGAGAACTGGTGGGTATGTGTCCAGCTCTTCTGCTTCCAGTGGGAACATGCTGAGAGATATTTCATTCAATCCTCCAGAGGGGCCCCTCCAGAATGGAGGCCAAATTGCTCACACCTCTCCTTAAGGACCCTCTTCTTGACTTGCCTTCCTTCCTTGTCTTACTTCTTCAATCCTCAATGAGCTTCCTGGATTGTTTCCCAGATAAGCTATATGTTTCCTATCTTTGTCTCAAGGTCTGCTTTTGGGACATCACCCCAAGCTCATGAGTTTTATGTGGTGAAATGCAAAATCCTTAACAGGGCCCCAAACATCCAAACCCTGTCCTCTCTAGCTCCATCTCCTGTTGTCCCCCACCTTGCTCACTCAGGTACAGCTGTACCAATCATTCAGAATCTAATCTGTTCCCCCTACCTTCCTCACATGGGTCATTTGCCCTGTTGCTTCTGCCTGGGTCTCCTGTCATGCTTATCCCTTGGGTCTCCACTTGAACACCAGTTCCTCATGGAGGCTTGCTCTGGCCCTCCACACTGTGAATGCTTTCTGTGATCCTCCTGCACTTTCCTTCATGGCACTTACTACAAATTAAATGGATTAATTCCCTTTAAGGATGATTATCTGTCTAGATGTGGGTCTTGCAAAGGACCCAAACACATGGTATCACATAAGCATAGATATGAATTAAGACTTACTAGATAATTACAGACAGAAAGGTCATCACAGTACATGTTTCTTTGTCCTCTGTCCTCTGGCCAAGTTGCTGATATGCATGCTGGCTAGTCACAGCTGGACAAATCCTGGCAAGTGCTCCAAGAGAAGGTCCCTGCTGTGGACTAGTGTGCATATGTATAAGAAAACTAGGAGGAAGTAAGAAGCACCTAGTCAATGAGTGATGGTGGAAGCTTCCTGGACAAAGAGATGGTTTTATTAGAACAGAGCTTAGACGGGGGAGGTATAATCCTGTTTTTTAATGGAAATCCCATCAGTTTAAAAAATGTTGGGTCTACACTTTCAGCCTTTGTGTGTTTATGGGTTTATACATATACCATGGTCTAGCAAAATGTCAAATTGTAGAAAAGCTGAATTTATTTCTTTTTGGCAACAGTCAACAAATAAAATTTAAAAAAATTAAAATAAGTAGAAATGGTAAAATTTCTTCCAGTAGTTCACACACCGCATCTTGGAGATTATTACCCTAGAGTGGTGCTTTTCATGAGAATGGATCCCCTGAGGAGATTGTTAACAGGCAGATTCTAGCCAGGAGGTCCTGTTCAGGATACTGCATTTCCAACTAGGTCCCAGGTGATGCTAGTGGTATTGGCTTGTGAACTGTCCCTTAAGTAGTCAGGTACTACAACATCTTGTTTCCCAAATACTTATAAGCCTCTGAGATTCAGATGCTTAGCTCAGGTAGGGGAATGTGGCATTTTATTTTATTCTGGGATGATTTCCTGCTGTCCCAGGTTTGCTCCTTCCAGGTGGAATCAGTGGGATGTGTGTTGTCGAATGATTGCCCATTGGAGAATTTGTGTACCAAGAGTGAGGGACAACCGTGAAGTATGTTGACTCCTCATTTCTCCTGGCCTTTAAAATCTAATGATGTGTTTCTATTACTTTGAAGAGATTGCAAAAAACACTTTGAACCCCATGAACAGGCTCTATGCTGGAATTTTTCACGTGCTATTTTATTTTATATCTGGCTAGGATGGCAGAAACCCGTGTGAATACAAAGAAATGTGTTTGTGTGTGCGTGCGCGCGCATACATGGAAACTCGGACTTCTGCCCCTCTGTCTGACCTACTATGAGGGATGGGACAAACTCGTCAAGCTTCCTGTGTTCAGGGATGAGGTGAGGATTTCCCAGTTAGTGACAGTCTGAGTGATTTGTAGGCATTTGTGTGCTCATTGTCTTGCCCTCCAGGCATCTGCAGAGTTGTATCAGGAGGGCAAGAGGGTTCCAAATAGATTTAATATTCCTTGTATGAGCTTCAACCATCTGCCCGCCAGCTCCCAGTGTGAGCATAATATATGTTTCCAGAACCAAACACAAAGAGCCTATTTTTCTTTCCTTTTTTCAAAACCTTTTAGTGTAGATCATTTGTGTTTTCCTTGTTTTTAAGGGTAGGTTATTAGGATCACCTTTTCTGCAATTATATTTACTTTTATTTTGTTTTCTGATGTCTCTGGCATATTTAAATAAATGGTTTCCCCTTCCCTGATCTCCATCTATCTCCTACAGACTGTATCCTTGAAATAAATATCAATAAAATCTTGTGATGCACCCATGAGGTAGTTGGTATTCAACAGCAGGCATTTCTGGTGAGTGCAGATTAGACCATGGACATCTAACAGTTTATCCCATGCCAAATCTGGGTGCTGTTTTCCTGAAGGATGCTACTTTAACGTTTTTTTTTTCCTTTGAGGAAAATCTTGTGCCTGTTGACGGGCCTGTTCTCATATATTATAACTCATAGTAGGACTGAAGTTTTTTGAGTAGTTGGTCTTTGACTTAAAACCCATGTATCATTTTTTTCCAAAGGTAATTGACATATGAGGAGTGTAAGCTCTTAAAGAGATGAAAATAAGTTGAGTCAGTGTAATGGGGTTCTTAAAATCTCACTGATGTTGCAGAATTTGGCAGCAGAATTTGTAAAGCTCTTTAATTTACATGACAGTGGAGTGGGGACAGTGTTGGAACTCTCAGCATTATTATTCTGCAAGCAAGTGTTGGGCAGGGGGTGACTAATGGAAATATTCTCTGGTGCAGCCTCCAGGGCATAGGGGTCAACATTCTTTATTTCTGCTCATTTTATTGTCAGCAAAATGTGCATCGTTTTGCATTAGACAACATATAATTAAAAACAGCTTCTTTTTCTTTATTTCACATTCCCTTCTTCCTACAGGGTGGGGTTGAGAAAGCTCGACCCTTTGCTGCTCTTCTAGGCTAATGCTGATGGCTATCCAGAAAGAAAGTTTCAGCTCCATCTCTCTGACTCTGTGACCTGGGAAGGTAATAAACATTTCTGGGCTGCATTTTCCTTCGTTATGAAGTAGGGATCATGATAGTTTTACCTGAAGGAGTTGATGAAATGATCAGATGTAATAATGCATAATAGTATATGTAAAGTGCTTATCATGGTGCCTCACATGGTAACATTCTGGCTATTGTTAATGCTATTATTACCATAGATGTGAAGGATGGAGAAAAATGGAAGGTGAATTGTAGATCATGATTTGTGGTGTTTGGTTCTGGAGGTGTTATCTGAAACACAGATCTGCCCATGGAGAATTGAGAGGTCAGGGCTGGTAAGGAAGGATCAAAGGAAATACAAACTGTATTATTATTATTATTTTTAAAAAGCTTTAGTTTCAATATGTGATTGCTCTGGAATTCATGGAGGTGTGTGTGGAGGGGTACATCCCTCCTTTCAGGCTGGAGAGGCAATTAGCCTCGCCCTCTCTCCTACACCCAGGAGGTATTTAGATTTGCTCTTGGAGTTGTATTTGAACTGTATTAGTGGAGAGACCGATGGAGCCTAGGGGGGACCTTGTCCAGAACCGTTTATCTCACTGCAGGTGTAATGTAGAATAGATCTGCACCTGTGTGGATAGTTAGACCTGAGCCAGCCTTTAGGGAAAAACAAAACAAACAAAAC
Source organism: Xerus rutilus (assembly GCA_028644305.1). NCBI lineage: Eukaryota > Metazoa > Chordata > Mammalia > Rodentia > Sciuridae > Xerus > Xerus rutilus. The sequence continues at coordinate 62,726,181 of CM053408.1, forward strand.
AAAAAAACTCCAAGAATCTGGCCATTCAGTGGTCCCAGCTATCTTTCATGTGGCCTTTCACAGATAGGCCACACCAGTTAGGATGGCTGAGCAGTCAGAAGAGGAGTGTGAAGCAACCAAGTGCAAACAGTCATAGTACTTACCTTAAAACTCTTCTGGGTGCTCTTTTGGCTCTTTGGCTTGCTGGCTGCTGTTTCTCATAGAGCACCAGGTTGGTTCACGTGTTCAGCACTGGCCCTGGGCCAGCCCTGCCTTAGAGCCACTGGCCCCTTCCCTCTGTTCCACTGCTCATGAGTTGTGCTTTTGACCTCTGTGACCACCACTGCTCACTAGGCAGTGCCACTGTCCTGGCTCTCATGCTCCTTTATTGGATGTCAGCCATGATCCTACTCACTGGGTGCACTTGGCCCAATGGCTCCAGACCTGTTTCACTTCTTTCCCAAGTGAATGTTGGTGCTCAGCTCTTAGGCTGTGGTTCTAAGGGTGTAGTGTAGCCTTGATGCCCAGTGGTTTTGTCATTGTGATGTAGTGCCACCCTCTTCTTCATCAGTGTTGACCCAGGCACTCCTGCTGTCACCATGGGGAACCAGGTCTTTTGCCATAGCATAATGACTCATATATGAGTTCATACAGGGGGAGTGGGGGAGAGTAGCTTATTCTCTTGGTCTCTTATGATCGTAATGTTGGAGCTCTCCCATTTGTTAATTCAGTTTCTTCTCCAGACTGTGCCTGTCTTGTAAGTCATAATATAAGTTCCCTCCAGGGTTGGGTTAGTCATTGATTGGTTTAACACTGAATAGCTTCACTCTTTAAACAACCGCACTTCTTTGGTGTTGACCATCAGCCAATTAGAATGACCTAAACCTTTCCCATGTTAGAGTATGTCTCTTTCCCTTCCAGGACAGCCAGGGCAGAGCTGGGATGGTCAGGTATATCTCTTTGCTCACTAAGAGGCTCTGGCCATCAGCTTCAAGAGACCCTAGGAAGATTTTTCCCATCATAGCTTTTCAAATAACTAAACTTTGGCAGCTCATGGTGGCAGGCCCCTAAACTGCTGCATTGGGGGAATGAGCTTAGCTGTGATGTGGGAGTGGTACCTCAAGAACATAATGCTGAGTTTTTCTCCCTTTCTCTCTTCCTCCTTTCCTTTCTTCTTTCTTTTTATACCTAGCTCAAAGAAAAGTGCTATTTTTCAGGAAAAATCAGCCTTGGCACAATTTACAGAAAAGTGTAGATTTTCACATAAAGGGTGCAGAGGCGGTGACTCAATGGAAAGGGTATGGGCCATCAGGAGATTTAGATTCTGGCCTCAGCTCTGCCAATATGGTAGCTGTAAACTTGGGCAAGAATCTTAACCTCTCTGTGCCTCTGATTTGACATCTGTAAAGTGGGGCATGTGTGCACACACACTGTAGTAGTTTGGACTAAACAGACTTCAAAACACTCTTTGATGCAAATTGTCTAGAAACGCTTGATAGAAAAGGCCTAGTATATATCTAGGCTTTGCTACTCACCCACCTTCTTGGTAAGGGAGGATGGGGGCCCAGACAGAAGCCACATGCTTACTTATTGTACCAAGAAAGAAATGAGGCATATATTAAATTTAAATCAATAGCGTCACTTGAACACAGAAGATGAAACTATTTTCTCCAAAATTGTTTTGATTGCTGCCAGTAGCTGCTATTCAGTTTGAAATCCATTCAGATCATCAACATCCAAAGAAACATACAGTGCACGAAAAGATGTTGTAATTGGCACCATTGTAACTCTATGCGGTGTGCAATCTTAGCTGGGAGGAAGGTGGGTTGTAGGATAACTTGTAATCTAATTTTCTTTGTTGTACAATAGAGTGTTACTATTGTATTCCTGTGGAATAATAATTATAACATCTCAGACAAATAGAGTGCCTTTCTCAGGAGGTGCTTAAGGAGCTCAATAGGCATTCATTCAGCCTTGTAAACATAGTAAAACCTGACTCGCTTGCATTTCTCTCAACTGAAAATTCCTATTAACTAGCGTCTCTCCGCATCCGTTGTAGTGAATAAATGACTTCTCTGCCGATGAACACGACACCCTGAGAAACACTGAGGTGCCTTCTGAGTCATCAAAGAATTATGAAACTTTCAGGAGATTTTTAGTGTTAATTGCAATTTATGACAGCCTAATTTTTTTGAGAAGTGATAATTCATGTATTGCATAGATGGTAATTAGTGGGAATAGTGGCTTAATCAGACTGCTCTATTCCTGACCACACTGAAGTATGGTGTTGACAGCCAATTGCAACAGGGGCTGTCCCTCTGAGAGCCACGGAGGAAGCAGGGGACATGAAGGTAGGGTTCTTCATGGTGTGGCGGGCATGCATCACCAAGAATGGCTCATTCCGGGCAAATGATCATTTCCAGTGGCTTATTCTGTAACTTTTACATTCACTTATAATCTATATGAGAAGAGAAAAGGGGTCAATTTCAAAAGTAGATTATACTTGCCACTCATGACTTTGCCATCCCTGGAATCACGACTTCTGTACATAACTGGACTGCCAGCTCCTACGGCAGAGGTGGGTATCTTCAACATCAAATTTTGGATGATATTTAGTAGGACCTCTTCACTGTAATAAATTATTGTGTAAATTGGCCCATTCTATTATTAAAATAATGAGATCTTAAATCAGTTAACTCAATGACTTTTTTTTTTTTTTGGTACTGAGTACTGAGGACTAAAGTCAGGGATACTTGACCACTGAACCACATCCTCAGACCTGTTTTGTGTTTTGTGTAGAGACAGGGTCTCACTGAGTTGCTTAGTGCCTCACCATTGCTGAGGCTGGCTTTGAACTCGCGATTCTCTTGTCTCAGCCTCCCTAAGTGCTGGGATTACAGGCTTGTGCCACCGTGCCTGGCTTCTTAATGACTTTTAAAAAATGTAGACGTTCTAAATTATAGGACCATAAAAAAGTGTATGAATGATATTGTGCTCAGTTTCACTGTAAGAAATCTGAAAAATTCACGGATATAGAAAAAAATAAAAATAGCCCATAATCCCATCACACAGAAAGAAATATTATTGCCATTTGGTATGTCTCCTTTCACTTCCCCCATTTATACATATACATGTGAACATTTTACAAGTTTAGAATATACTATATATACTGTATGCCGACATACATATATATAATGCTATTTTCTGGGTCATTAAATATGGTTTTAAAACAACCAAGTTCTAAATACACAAATCATAATATAGTAAACCAGCTTCCTGTTGGTGGACTTCATATGGTTTATATGTTTTGACTTTATAAAGATGTAACAAGTGTTTTTGTTCCTTAATACAATCAGTTTTTATTAGGCTTTGTGTGCCAGGCTCTGAGCCAGGAGTTAAGAATATATCATTAATCATAACCCTCTAATAATATTTATTCCTATTACTATGGACCAAGTACTTTATTAGTATTATCATAATTATGACTATATATGAATGTAATAATCATTCTAATAAATTAGTACAACATAGTAGTATTAACTAATTAAATTCTTAGGAGGAAGGCATTATTAGTATCCCTATTTTCCAGATATGGAAATGGAAGCTTAGAGAACTGAAGTGACTTGCCTAAGATCACTCAGCTGGCAATGGGCTGAGTCAGAAATCAAAACCTACGCAGCCTGACTGCAAGCCCTCTCTTAACCATGGCGGGTACTGTGTCTGTAGAAAAGACACCCACTTGCTTCCTATGGACACAAAAAATATTTAAATGCAATCAATCACCTTTGAGTGATTCTCTGATTATTTTCTTAGGATAAATTCTAGAAATGAAAATACTGGATCAAACATTATGAACAATCCTTCTAATGAATGATAGTGCAGTCAGATTCCTAAACAGCGGAAGACTAGAGACGATAAGATTATCTTCTTCCTTCCATTCTTCCTTCCTTTTTTCTTCTTTATTTTACTCTTTCCTTTTCATCTCGGGTCTCTGTCCTTGTTCTTCCACTGATAGCAGGAAATAGATGTGGTAGCGATTCAGGCCTACGCATGCCCTGGAGCAGATCTGGGCAATGCTTTTGCTGTCCAGGAGGGTCAGTGGGTGGCTATCTTTTAGACATGTTTATTTCCTCATGAGACTACAAGATCAGAGATGTCACTAAGGAGGGGGTCCAGGGAGGATCTGTTGAATGGGGTTTAAATCCATTCAGCAAAGGAATGAGTCTAGATCACACTTGAATGTGTTACCTCTTAAGATGAATATCATCAGAAAAAAATGCCTCTGCTCAGTAAAAATCACCAGGTACAGTTCAAGACTTTTGCTATTTCGATTAGTATTTGGTAAACTTCCCTTGCATCTAAACCATACATTGTTCTTGTATGGCAAGTGACTGTGACTAAATATTCTGCTCCTCATGATTGTCATCTTCTTCTCTAGTTCTACTCCCCCAAAGGATCATTGTGTCCTTGGTCCTATCTCCTAGTGTCCAGTTTTCAGTGATGTACTAAGTAATAACAAAAGTACTACAATTTCCAGCTGTGCTGAATTTGATTCCTGACTCAACCATTAACCTGCTGTGTGAACTTGGATATATTTTTTAAATTCTCAGTTTTTCATTTTTTTAAAAAATAGAGAGTTGCAGTGACCATCAAAAGAAGTGGCATATATAGAAAAATAATAGCTAGATTTATTGAGTTCTTTTTTATAAGTATCAAAAAATAAAGGTTGTTTTCAATACATATTACTTATTCACAATAATCATGTCATAAGCAGGAGTCTAGATAGTTCTCATGATCTCCATGTGTGTTACATTACATGGCAAAAGGCATACTGCAGATGTAATTAAGGTGAGTAGTTGACCTCAAGATGGGAGGATTATTCAGGTGTGCTTGATATGATCCTATGAGCTCATTAAAAGCAAAATATTTTCTTTTGACTATTGGCAAAAGAGGAAGCTAGAGAAAGTTGAAATATGGGAAGGACTCAGTGAGGTTGCTGCTTAGAAGATGGAGGAGACCACATGAGAAGGAATCCAGGCAGCCTCTGGGAACAGCTTCTGGGAGCAGCCTCTGGGAGCTCCTCATTGACAGTCAGCAAGGAAACAAAGCCCTCAGACTTACAGCTGCAAGGAACTGTATTCTGCCAACAACTTGAATGAGTTTGGATATGGATTCTTCACAGAATCTTTAGATAAGAGCCCAGTATGGGTGGCCTCTTGGTTTTAGCCTTGTAAAAAGACCCTAAGAAGAGAACTGAGTTGAGCCCACCCAGACTTTTAAAATACAGAACTGTGAGATGATAAATGGGTTTTGTTTTAAGATGCTAAATTGTGGTTATTATGTCAGTTAATGCAAATCATACATGATAGGCACCTTTATTATTATGCCATTTTGCCGATGAGGAAACTGAAGGCCAGAGAAGTAAAGTCACTTGACTGAAGAATCACAGCTACAAAGTATCTGTCTTAGTCCCTTTTGTGCTGCTTTAACAATACCTCAGACTGGGTGATTTATAAAGAGCAGAAATTTATTTCTCACAGTTCTGGAGGCTGGGAAGTCCAAAATCAAGGCACTGACTTCTAGTAAGGGCTGCTTTCTGCTTCCAAGATAGCACCTTGAATGCTGTGTGCTCCCAAGGAGAGGAACCCCATGTCCTCACATGGCAGAGGACAGAAGGGCAAGAGGGGCAAACTCCTTCCATCAAGCCCTTTTCTAAGGGCACATAAACCTATTCATGGAAATCACCTCTCAAAGGCCACATACTCAATACTGTTCTCAATACTCTTCCATTGGGAATTAAATTTCAACATCATTTTGGAGGGGACAAACACATTTAACCCATAGCAGTATCAGAAGTGGGATTTAAATCCAGGTTGGCTGCCTCCAGAGTCCATGCTGACTTCTGTGACAGTGCCTGGGATGTTAGTAGGTTTTCATTACATACTAGTTCTTTTCCCTTCTCTCTTTAGTATAGCCCAGGATACACCAGCTATAACATTTCTCCATTTTACTGTTGAGGATTATCTGGTGCTCTGTTCTCGAAATCAAAAGATACAGACAGAATACTTAGGGCATTAGTTTCATTCGTGGGATAGGTCTTTTATTTTATAACAAACCTGAATATTCCATAGGCTAGAATGAAAAAGATATAATTAGAGATTTAAAGTGACTTAGTGTTCTTGAAAATGTTTTTATTGTAAATGATATTTGACTGGAAAAGTCTTAGAAGCCCTGAGATGATATATTTATATTATTAATAAATATATACTAATTAGATATATATTACTGTGAATGCCTTTCCTTTTCCTTTTATTCTCTAAACTCATAGCCTGTCTGCTGCACCAGCTAGAATTTTGGAATGAGAATCAAGAAATCTGGACCCAGTTATTCATCACTGTGCATCCAACTACCTATCCTCAATTCATTCAGTTCAAGAAGCATTTAAAGAGTGCCTACTCTTTGCCTCTATGTCACTAATACAATATAACTTGATGAAGCAATAAAGACTTCTAGTTCTGTTCCTTGTGTATAAAATTAGGTGATTTGAGGAAACTTGCTCTAGGGTCCTCTCTCACTGAATCTAGTGCTTTTACAGTTCTCAAAAGCGCTGACTTCTGAATTTGATATGGTAGGACAGTGTTCCTTAAAGTACAGCCTGGGCACCACTTGCATAGGAGTCTCTTGGGGTGCCTACAAAAAAAAGCCCCAAGATCCTGAGGTGGTCCCAAACCTGCCGAAGCAGAATTGCAGAATTTGAGTTCAGACTTCTCATTTAAACAAGCTCTCTACAGGCCATTCTTATGCACATTAAGCTTGAGATGTTACAGTTGTGAGGATGCAAAATAAATATGTAATATAGACTTTGTGTCCTAAGTCTAGTCCTATTAAAAGATAGACCTTACAGGTGTGGATAAAAAGGCAGGGCCACACCTGTCTGGATCAGCCTCCCTGTCATTCCTATCCTTGATTCTGCTGGTGCCGCCAAGGCCAAGGAGGAACCTGTGATTGTGCAGCATACCTGGTCCAGGCCCTAGTGCCTGTCTACACTACACCTTTGGGGGCTTACCTGAGTTGGCCTCGTTTGACAGTGTGGGTTAATGTGAGAGCAGGAGTGGAAGTTCCTCCCTACCAGGCATTGGAGCCTCTTCTTTCCCAAAGGGAGGGTAGGGCTGGCGCAGGCCCGCGAGGGCGCCTCTCTGGGCAGCTCAGGTTTTGCAGCAGTAACTCGCCAGGGTCAGTCAGTGCACCGCGGCAGCGCCTTTTCTACCTACGTTGGCGCAAACCAGGGGAAACTGGGGAAGTGGGTCATTCGGGCCGGCTCCCATGAACACATCTCCCCCGCCTTCGCCTCCCACTCTCCCGCGGAGCTCTAGATATCTGCTCCGGCCAGCGGTGTCGCCAGAGCGTCCCTGCCCGAGGGCGGACCGAATCGGTCCCTGCGCCACTGCGCTGTGCCCGCCGGCTGTCCTTGCCTGTGCGCCGCCGCCCGTGCTGCGGCGCCGTTGGCCCTCCCGGCACCCCCTCGGCAGGGCCCTTCCCTTTACTATGGTAATAGTGACATTCAGCGGGAAAGGCTAGCGCGGAGCGCGGCGCCCGGGCTCCGGCTGCGCGGAGGCTGTGGCCACGGACCCAGCTGCGCGCACCTGGCGCCCCTAGACTGCCGGGGGCTGGCAGCGGGCGCAATCTGCGCGCTCCGCGCCCCTGGACCCCCGGCGCCTGCTGTCGCCGGTCAGTCCCCGAGCCACCGCCCTGGCTGGCCCGCGAGCTTCGGGCAAGACCTCGCCCCCGGGCTCTGGCGCAGCGAAAGGAAAGAACCAGCGCATTGGGAGAGACCCTGCCTCACTGCTTGTATATGGCAAAGTTTCTCGCGGAGCTTCTGGGCTGCACACTGCCGAGCAAGGGCGCCTCTCCCATGTTGGAGGTAGGTGGAGGGTGTGTCTCAGGACGGCCATCTGCGGTGGTGCGACCCCTGACCGGGCCCTGGGGACCCCACGAGTTGACAAGTGTACAATCTCACTTGCCTGATCCCCACCCGGACTTCTGGGGTGAGGCAGGGAGATGGTGGCAAGGAGGAGACCAGAAGCCCTGAAGCTCGAATTCCTTCCTCTCTGGTTCTCAGTGGATCTTTTTGTTTTTTCTTCGCTAAGTTGATAGATGAACATGTTTCCTGTCAATCTGGATGAGTTTTGCGAGTTGTTGTTTACCTGTAATGCCAGAAATATCTGAAAATGAGCAGTCCCCTGCCATCTCTCTTTGCTACCTATGTTATTTTTAGCTTTTATTCTGAAAAAAATATTATTAGTAATATCTTTCGGTGAAAAGGTTTCTACCTCCAACTGCTCCCCTCTCCCAACCTCCAGAGCGCAAAGCAAACTCCATGTAAGTTAACTCATTTCTTCTGTGAGTGAGATACACTGGGGGGAGGAAGGTTAAAATAGGATTTGCAGAATCAGGTGAACTCATGGCAATTCTGAAGGCCGGTATGTCTAATGGCTCACACCTGCCTGCAGTGGCAAGGATGCTTCTGTAAGCATCTCTGCAAGAAGTCGGTTATGAGAAGGCTGTTGTGCTTGTTGGTCCTTTTGGGGGGAGGGGGATGGTGGCATCAACTGTTTCATATAATACCCATATTGGCCACTCAGTAGGGAGAGCTTCATGCTGTGATCCCTAACCTCTACAGTCAGAACAGTGTTCTTTGTCCTGCCCTCCTGACTGACTGTGTGACAAGTAGGCCTGGATCAGGGGCTGTGTCTCTGGCCAGGTTAACCGGGCTGCAGTCTCTGTGTGCAGTGCACTCTTCTCAGGCACAGGGCCTCACAACTTTCCCTGCCAGCCTCCAAGCTATTCTACAGCCTTCTCAATCCTCCCTGTCAGCAGTTTCCTGATTGGCCAGGAAGAAACAGAACTTGGTCTCTTCTCTCAGGATGTAGGAGTTTGTCCTTCAGCAAGGCACCTTTTCAGATTCCAAACTCCTAGTATTATCCCTGGCTGCCCCTGGGTCTCTTCTCACCTTTGGCAACTGCAGGTGTTCTTGTCTTCTAAGGTTGTATGGAAACATTCCTTTGATTTGAGGGCTCAAATTGTCCAACCTATAATCTCTGCAAGGTAACAAAATGTTTTTTCAGCAGGGAAATCACAATGTGAATGATGAAGGGTAGCTGGGGAATCAAGAGTAGAGAGGGAAATACCAGTCCAAAATGGCTGGGTAGTTGGTAGCCTGAAATCTAAAAAATAATGAAAAGCACAGAAAAGTAAAGTTTTCCACACCTGCTGTGAAAATTAGCAGTCTCCTTTGGCATGCGACATGCGAAGCCCATTTGATTGAAGGAAGTGTTAAGCACCATTTGGGGCTCATTCTTGAGATCTGAGACCCTCTTATAAAATTGCTTTTCTCACTGAATTTCTCTTCAGTTGTACTTGGATTTTTTGTTCTTAAATTACCAAAACCTATGACAAGTGATTTTGTTGTGTACCCCGCTTTTTGGTTATATATCCTTCCTGTTTTATTCTCTAGCCAATTGATGCCCAACCTTGATTTTTTAGAATGATGGTTCCCAATTATACCCACGGGGAGGTGGCTTCCAAAATTATCCAAAAACATATTTTTAGACAATTTTTAAAAAGTGGGTGTTTGGTTCTTGAAAATTTTGAGGTGAAGGGAATTCCCTCAGTCCTTGGTAAATCTTCATATGTGTTATTTGTGTTATTTCCCACCTATCTAAAGGCAAGAGCTACTTGTAGCATCAGTTCTGTCTTTCTACAAATGGTTGACTCAGCATTGGCTAAATTGACCTAAAACACTCAATCCAAGTATCCATGTTTAATCAGTGTTACTGGACAGGTTATGTGATCATTCCTTTCTTGCCTTTGTGGAAAGTCAGTGCCCAAAGAGATGAAGAACTGAGTCAGGCATGTGCTCTGAGGGTGCTTGCTGCTAGGCAGGAGCTGCCAGCACACTTTGCTCATCTATGCAGAGGCTGTCACCCAGCTCCCTACATCTGGAAGGGAGAGATGTGTGAGAAAGATATTCTTAAACCTTCCTGAGTATTCATTTCCTAAGAGTGAGAGTGCTAGGACATTGCGAATAAATGCAGCTTTTTATTTCTACCAAATGCACCAATTTTAATGGTGGAGATTGCCTTTAGTTTCAGGGAGATCAGGAAAAGAGGTGAGTGTTTTCCTAGTGAATAGCCTTTGGTTAGAATGTGGCCAAGAATATAGTTGCATCCCACCCAGGCCATTAGGTTTTCACAGAAGTGATTATGCCTGAATTGAGGACCTCTTGTGCATTTGGAGTTGTCTGACAAGGGAGGAGGGATACCTGGTTATAGTGAACACATGGACAAAAACATCCCTGTTATTAAAACAGCCCCAATATGTACCTACCTGTTTTGTCTTCAGAGGCCAAGTTCTGAGGGTGTGCATTGGAAACACACAATGTCTTTTTTTAATATATATTTTTTATTCTAATTTGGTTTACATGATAGCAGAATGCATTTTGATTCATTGTACATAAATGGATCCCAACTTGTCATTTCTCTGGTTGTACACAATATCGAGTTACACCATATGAGCAGTCATCTATGTATCTAGGGCATTGCTGTCTATCACATTCCACCATCTTTCCTGCCCCCATGTCCCATCCCTTCCCTCCTCTCCCCTTTGACCAAAGTTTCTCCATTCTTCCCATGCCCCCTCTTACATTATGGTTCAGCATCCTCTTATCAGAGAGAACATTCAGCCTTTGGTTTTTTGGAATTGGCTTACTTCGCTTAGCATGATGTTCTCCAACTCCATCCATTTACCTGCAAATGCCATAATTTTATTCTCTTTTAATGCTGAGTAATATTCCATTGTGTATATATACCACAGTTTCTTTATCCATTCATCTATTGAAGAGCATCTAGGTTGCTTCCATAGTTTAGCAATTGTGAATTGTGCTGCTATAAACATTGAAGTGGCTGCATTACTGTAGTATGCTGTTTTTAAGTCTTTAGGGTGTAGGCTGAGGAGTAGGAGAGCTGGGGCAAATGGTGGTTCCATTCCAAGTTTTCTAAGGAATCTCCATCCTGCTTTCCAGATTGGTTGCACCAATTTGTAGTCCCACCAGCAATGTATGAGTGTGCCTTTTCTTCCACATCCTCTCCAACACTTGTTGTTGTTTGTATTCTTGATAACTGCCATTCTGACTGGCGTGAGATGAAATCTTAGAGTAGGTTTGATTTCCATTTCTCTAATGTCTAGAGATGTTGAACATTTTTTCATATATTTGTTGATTGATTGTATATCTCCTTCTGATAAGTTTCTGTTCAGCTCTTTGGCCCATTTATTGATTGGAGGTTTGTTTTTTGGTGTTAAGTTTTTTGAGTTCTTTATATACACTGGAGATCAGTGCTCTATCTGATGTGCATGTGGCAAAAATTTGTTCCCAGAATGTAGGCTCTCTGTTCACCTCGTTGATCGTTTCTTTTGCTGAGAAGGAGCTTTTTAGTTTAAATCCATCCCATTTATTGATTCTTGCTTTTATTTCTTGCACTTTAGGAGTCTTGTTAAGGAAGTTGGGGCCTAATCTGACATAATGAAGATTTGGGCCTGCTCTCTCCTCAATAAAGCGCAGGGTCTCTGATCTCATTCCTAGGTCTTTGATCCACTTTGAGTTGAGTTTTGTGCATGGTGACAGATAGGGGTTTAGCTTCATTTTGCTGCATATGGATTTCCAGTTTTCCCAGCACCATTTGTTGAAGAGGCTATCTTTTCTCCAATGTATGTTTTTGGCACCTTTGTCTAGTATGAGGTAACTGTATTTATGTGGGTGTGTCTCTGTGTCTTCTATATCATTGATCTAGATGTCTTTTTTGGTGCCAATACCATGCTGTTTTTGTTATTATAGCTTTGTAATATAATTTAAAGTCTGGAATTGTGATGCCTCCTGCTTTGCTCTTCTTGTTAAGGATTGTTTTGGCTATTCTGGGTTTCTTATTTTTCCAAATGAATTTCATGATTGCTTTTTCTAGTCCTATAAAGAATGGTGTTGGGATTTTAATTGGAATCACATTGAATCCATATAGCACTTTGGGTAGTATGGCCTTTTTGACGATATTGATTCTGCCTATCCAAGAGCATGGGAGATCTTTCCATCTTCTAAGGTCTTTTTCAATTTCTTTCTTTAGTGTTCTGTAGTTTTCATTGTAGAAGTCTTTCATCTCTTTTGTTAAATTGATTCCAAGGTATTTCATTTTGGGGGGGTTACTGTGAATGGGGTAGTTTTTCTAATTTCTCTTTCAGAAGATTCATCACTGAGGTATAGAAATGCATTTGATTTATGGGTGTTGATTTTATATCCTGCTACTTTGCTGAATTAATTTATTAATTCTAGAAGTTTTCTGGTGGAATTTTTTTGGATCTTCCAAGTAAAGAATCATGTTGTTGGCAAGTAATGATAGTTTAACTTCTTTTCCTGTTCTTATCTCATTAATTTCTTCCGTCTGTCTAACTGCTCTGTCTAGAGTTTCAAGGACTATATTGAGTAGAAGTGGTGAAAGAGGACATCCCTGTTTTGTTCCTGTTCTTAGTGGGGATTCTTCCAATTTTTCCCCATTGAGGAGGATGTTGGCTTTTGATTTTGCATAGATGGCTTTTACAATGTTGAAGTATATTCCTACTACCCCTAGTTTTTCTAGTATTTTGAATATAAAGAGGTATTGTATTTTATCAAATCCTTTCTCAGTATCTATAGAGATAATCATATGATTCTTGACTTTAAGTCTATTGATGTGATGATTTACGTTTATTGATTTTTGTATGTTGAACCAACCTTGCATACCTGGGATGAAACCCACTTGATCGTGGTGCACTATCTTTTAAATATATTTTTGTATGTGACTGGAAGCACACAATGTCTTAATGGTCATTTTGTTACCTTTTGCTTTACTTCTTAGTAAAGAATGTAAATTTGCAAAATAAGTCTTAGAACAAGTTAAAAATTTCCAGAACAAATCAAAAGATGGTAAGTTTGCTTACACACTCTAGTAATGTGTGCTAAAGCAAAAGATGGTAAGTGTGCTCCAGGGCTGTGGTAGCACCCAGGACACTGGCCTTGGAATAATGTTTGTGCCATGCCAAGACAGAGAGCCTACAGAAAGAGTAGGCTTGCTCTGTATTCTGATTTCTAGAAAGGTAGGAAGTATACAGGCAGGTGTTTTCAGATCTAACACATCCCTGTGTGCTTGCATGGCTGGCTGGCTGGTCCTGGCATCCATTCTTTCTCTTCTGAAGTCATACGTACTGCAAACCTACCTTCACCTCCAGCCTATCTTGCTTTGCATTATGTCTTAGTGATAGTCAGTGATGGGGTCTGAGCTCCAGAACAAGAAATGGCTGGAGAATGATATATTTAGAGGCTACTGGTTTTTCCTCTTCTGGGGGTTTTTATCTCAGTCCACAAACTTGCATTTTAAATACCTGTCATCTTTCATCTTCTAATCTGGTGGGGCACCTTTAAGGAGTCATATCCATTGGATGAATACATATGGCTGTTTACAAAAGGGATGTTTACCTATAATCCCAGCTACTTGGGAGGAGGCAGGAGGATCACAAGTGTTAGGCCAGCCTCAACAATTTAGGGAGACCCTATCCAAAGGAAAAATAGATCCAGGGCATGAGGGTTGGGGTGAGGGGTGGGATAGGGATGTACAAATTCATGCCACTGTTCATGGATGTGGTCTCTCGAATTGTTAAATCTCATATGGACTCTACATATTTCCACATTCTGTTTTCTGTCTTCACCAGTATCACTTCCTAACTCAAGTATAGCTTTATTTTAATCTATACACAATAACTACCAGTTGTCACCTACTTTGGGCCAGGCATTGTTCCGAGGGCAAAATATATATCATCTCAGCTATCCTCCCATTAATCTCATGATACAGGTGTTGGCAGCTGTGTGTCACAGAGGAGGAAGTTAAGCTTTATGAAATTTAAGTAATTTGCTTAAAGTCACTCTAGTAATGTGTGCTAAAGCAAGGGTGCAAACCCAAGCTTGTTTTATCTCACAGATCTCCCACTTCCTCCAACTACGGTTGCTTTGTATATTAGAGTTTGTTTTGTTTTGTCCTTTGTTGTCTACCTTCATTCCTAGATGTCCTCTGTTTTGAAGAAGAAAAGATAAATTCCCATTCTTTCGCTGTCTTATGTTACCCTGGGATGGCATGGCAACCTTGCTCCCAGAGATATTTAATCAAAGGCTGATTGTACTTGAAGATGTTGTTGAGGGAAAGATTCAAGTTCAAATGTTATTGCCTGTTAGAGATAGCTTCCATTTATAGAGCATTTCCTGTGTGTTGTCTTGTTTTATTGCCCTGTAGTGCTATCAGGTAAATAGTATTGTCATTCATGTTTTATAAATAAGGAAGCCAAGGCTCAGAGTGATTGTAGGAATTGTCCAGTGTCACTCACCTACTAGGGTCTAATCTGGAAAGTAAATCCCAGATGTCACCGCAGGGCTTTGCTAGCCATCTGTTTGGACTTACCTTGATTCCTGGCTTCTGATATTGGTCTCATCTACTCATCTTTGGAGCGATTACCCAAATCATCCTTCTAATAGCTCAACTCAACACGGTGCCCATTTACTTACCCCAGTTGTTTAGTGCTCACCAAACATACAGATTCAGCAGGATATGCGCACCTCCTTCACAGTATGGTCACTGTCTAGTTTTCTTGCCCTCTGTTTCCTTCTTCTTAAGATATTTTACTGTTCCAGCAACTTGAGTTTACTCCCATTTCTTGATCATGATCATGTGTTGGCATCTCCAAGCTGCTCTGCTGTCTAGGATATTCTCCTAATGTTCACCTAGTTTATCTGGATTCAAGATTCAGCCCAAATCTGTTCTTGCCAATGTCTAGCCTTTCACTACAGGCCCATTGACTATGTGTGTGTGTGTGTATGTATGTGTTTGTATGAGACCTTGGTCAACTTTCTCTTTGAATTTCCTTATGCTTAAATAGGGGTAATAGTGCTTAATACAAGTTGGTGAGAGTTAAATGAACTAATGTCTAAAAAGGATTTAGGATAGTGTGCAATACATGTTGATTTTTGAGACTGTTGCATATCTGCATGTCTGTGATCTCTTCGATATTAGGAACCATTTTTCCTTCTACAGTACCTACTTTAGTATTTTGCACATGATGTTTTGCACATAGGCATTTGCAGAAATGTCTGATGGGCCAAATTGATCTTTTAACCTGAAATTTCATGATTTTCTTTGCCATTAAGCAGTTTGTTGTTCATCTGAAATTCAGAATTAACTGGGCACCCTGTATTTTTGTTTAAAACACCAAGGAATTCTATCTGACCTCGTCCTTCCTCTCTCCTAAACCCACTTCCTAGAGCCCACTCCCACTCACCTATGGAACCTTTGTCCACATCCTTTCTTCTTTAGGACCTCTGCCTACCTTGCCAGAAACCTTATTGCAGGCCAAGGAGGTACTGGATGAATTGCTGCTAGACCAACTCTCTGTCCCTCACTAATACAAAAAACGCTGGAGTGAGCAAACTTCCTGTTTACAAGTATCAGGGCTGTGACTGAGAGGTGCATTTCTAGCATCCTATTTACTCATTTTTCATGTGTTCACCAATTCGTTCAATCATTCATGTATTCATCAGGTTTTATTAAATGCTATCTTTGTCCTAGGCACTCTATGGAAGGCTTGCTAAGAGACTGTTTTGACTGTGACTCACATATATTTTGCATTGCAATCCTGTATGTGCTTAGCTAGTTATACCAACAACACTGAAATTAAGTTACAAGAATAATACTTTTCCTAATAATGTGGGATGTACTTTGATCTTTGCAATTCTTTCCTTTCCTTTCCATTTCACTTCTTCCATTCCATTAAAAAATAAACTGGTAAAGACCCACTAAATTGATTTCATGGGTTGTAACCCACAATTTGAAAAGCACTGCTATATAAGATAATAAGATTCTATTTTTACAAAGCAATTTATATTGCCCCATTATCCCAGCACTATATTTATGCATTATTACACTATACATTAAGATAGTCTGTGGTCTTGGGAAGGCAGTCACCATGAAAAATATTATTCCCTTTAGGAGACAATGTTTTCAGGGTTTCAAATAACTAACTTACCAAACAACATTTGACAGATATCTTGCCTTTAAATTGGAGAGCATTTGTGTAAAAGTTTTGGCATGTTACCCGAGCATATTTTATGACATGATTTTTTGCTTTAAACAGTGTGCCTGAATTTCCATTTGTCTCTCTCTTAGCATTCACTAATTTCAGAGGTGCCCTGCTGCTTGGATGAACTCTCAGGGAGTTCCTCTGATGAATCTCTTCAGTTTTGTATTTTAGTTGACTCTATTACTTCTCTCTTTGAGGAAGTTGGACCTTCAAGCACTTTTCTCCCTCTCTGTCTTTCTAATTTGCCTGTTAGAGATTTTTAAATTTATTATTATTATTATTATTTTACAATGAATAATCAAGCTCCTTTGTCTGTTAAAAGAATCTTGCAGGCTGGGGATGTAGCTTAGTGGTCAAGTGTTTGCCTGGAATGTGTGAGACTGTGGGTTTGCTCCTTAGCACCATGAAGAATTAGAGAGAAAGAGAGAGAATGAGAATGAGAATCTGGTACAGCCTTATCCCTCATTCACTTGGTCATTCTGCTGGGCTTCAAGCATCTAGAGAATGAATCATGTGGTCAGTCTGTTTTGAAAGCAATGACTTGGACAAGTGTGGCTTGTGACTGGATGTTGGTGAAGGATCATATAGGAGAGAAGTTTATTTTGAGAATAATTGCTCCTTTTGCCACAGCTGGGCTTTCTATGAGAGTCATTTGAATTTTAAGCTAATGGCCACTGGGTTTGTCTTGTAAATCCAGTTTTTGTTTGGGGGCCAATTGGACTGCTCTACCACATCTGAGCTATTGTATACATGGAGGACACTCTACTTACCTTTTGTGTTAGCTGCTTTTAAACTCTGCATGTGGTCCTAAATGCACGCATTTATTTATAGAATATTTGGTCCCATTATGATTATATCAGTCTAATGGCTTCTTGCTGAGAAACTGTTACATGGTTTTTCTTTTTTGTATTTTGATAAGGAAAGGCTAGTGTTTCATATCTGTCAAATGGCCAGTGCTGGCAGCATGTCATAGGGAGCAGGGACAGGAGCTTAACTCTTTGAGGCATTTTCTTTTGCTTAGTTCTTTTCAGCTTGTAATGGTCTTCTTGTATGTTATGATTTTTTTAACTTTGTACATCTCTAATAAAATACAATAGTCCAGTGGTAACATTTACACCAGGAAAGCTCTACCTAGAGTTGTCTTTTGAGGTATATAAATAAAATGACAACTTCTTGTTTATCTAAATTTGTGATGAGTAAGGATTGTGCTTTCCACCTTGAGAGTCTTAAATGTAGTCTTATCCTGTTTCTCCAAATATCAATAATTTATCAACTGTTCCCTCCACACCTCTACATTTTCAAACCAAAATGGAGGCCTCATCATTGGGCCTCGCCCCACCTGAAACTCACATTTTCTTTTTAACCCCATGGCCAGCCAAAGGAGCCACCTGCTTTATTTTTACCCAGAGTAGTGCTTTGCTGCTTTATTTATTTCTCTTTTCTTTTTTTTCCATGGTCAACCTATCAATGACTCCTGCAGATTCTTTCTTGGATTTAAATCTTCCTTTTTTTTTTTTTTAATCCATACAATTCTTCATTCACTGATCTAACAAATATTTTTGGAGTATCTTCTGTAACCAAAGAGCAGTAGGGTTTATAGAAGATTTCACAACCACAAGTCATTTGACTTCCCTTAGGTCTCCATTCACTTCACTACTTCTCAATATTCTGCTAGAATACTTCATTGACTTTCCATTCTCACGTTCATTCATAATGGGCTACATGACTTTCTGTTCCCAAAGGCTCAAGTCTCTAAATTCTTCTATATGATTTCTAAGGTATTTTGCCTAGCCTAGCCAATTATATTTCCTTTTTTGATGGGGGAGAGTGGTGTTGGTTCTGGAGTTTGAACCCAAAGCCTCATGCATGCTAGACAAGCACTGTCCCACTGAGCTGAATCCTCAGCCCACCAATTATACTTCCTTCCATTTTTTTTTTCCAGAGATCCTCACATATCAAATACAAATTCTGGCTCTTGTGCTCTTGCTTATACTATTTGTCATTCCTTAAATATGACCTGTGCCCATTCTTTCCACTCTTCCTAACTGAAATCTGTCTAACCTTCAAGGTCACAGCAAAGATGCAGTTCTTCATGAAGCCCTTCACAAATACAGCGGAGAGATTCAGAGCACACAGGATGGGGAATCACATATGTGGCTTTCAATTCTGGCTCCCTTACTTCTTAGCAATGTTACTATTAGAGTTTAGATATTAGATGTCTCCCAAAAGCTCATGTGTGAAGACAATGCAAGAAAGTTTAGAGGTGGAATGATTGGGTTATGAGAACCTTAACCTAATCAGTGCATTAATCCCCAATAGGGATTAACTAGGTGGTAACCAAAGGTGGGTAGAGTGTGGTTGGAGGAGGTGGGCTCCTGGGACCTGCCTTTGGGGTATATATTTTGTCTGGTTGAGCGGAGCTCTTTCTGTTTCCTAGTGTCATGTTCCCAGCTTCTTCTCTTTGCCACACCCTTTCACCATGATGTTCTGCTTCACATTGGCAGAGGAATGGAGCTGACCATCTATGGACTGAAACCTCTGAAACCATAAACCCCCAAATAAAGTTTTTCTCCTTAAAATTTTTCTTGTCAGGTCTTGGTTATAGCAGCAAAAAAGCTGACTAAAACAGTGAACTTAATTAAATAAGTTACTTCTGTGTACCTCAGTTTTGTTTCCTGGTTTTTGTTTTTTTGTTAAGAATCGAGTTATTAGAATGATGAAAAAATAATTCAAATAAACTACTTATCATGGTGTCTTGTATACAGTAATTGACAAATAATATGTATAGTACTAATAAGAATAATTATGAAGTTTCACCTTGATCCCCACAGCCTGAGTTATTCCTCCTCTTTGTTTTAGAACATACCTTACATTTTTCTGAATCCATCACAGTGCTAAGCAAAATATAGGTGCTCAATCAATGCTTATAAACTTTGAAAACATTTAATATGCTGTTTTAGCAGAATCTAGGTACCGATTTATTTCTGTATATATTAATTTATGGATATATATTTTTTCATGGAAGCATGACAGCTACATCCTCTAGTGACTTGCCCCCTTGAGATGCATATTGTGATCTATAGGATGTATATTGCAGCTAACTTAGGCTGCAGTTGTACAAATGATGAAAATGTATTTTTACATAAAACTATGATAGAAGCAGTACTTGAAAAATGTGCCAATTACAGATGCCACTTAAATGAAATTCAGCCATAGATTGAAATATAATTAAATATAAAGTATTTTCCTTTTTCAGTTGGTTTGTAAACATGTATCTTCAGTAAACGTCAAGTGATGAAAATCTGTGCCATAAGTCAAGATTTTATTCATCAGATTGATCTTCTATGCTGTTGGTGAAGAATTGTGGTCTGAAGTCAGATCAAATTACTTCAAAAGTAATTTACTCCAAGATGGGCTTGATGGTGCAAACCTGGAATCCCAGCCACTCAGGAAGCTGAGGCAGGAGGATCAGAAGTGCGAGGCCATCATCAACAACTTAGTGAGGCACTCAGCAACTTAAACCCTGTCTCAAAATAAAATAATTTAAAAAGGGGCTGGCGATATGACTCAGAAGCAAAGCACCCCTAGGTTAAATCCTAGTAAGTACTTTACTCCAAAGAACACTTAGCCAGTGGGTTTCATGATCATATTTCCATTAGGAAAGAGGGGATAATGATATCCCGTTTCCCCAGAAACTCTGTTGGGTGTCTGGAAGCATGGGGATGTGCTTTCATGGAGATTATTTGGACTTAACTAGAAGTCTAGTGAGGGTGCCCACAGAGAGGCACATGGGACTAACAACTGAGTGGCAGTGTTATAAATTGCAAAGGTTTGCAGCAGGAGTCCTTAGATCTATATTCCAAGCCTGACTCATCTCCTTACTGGCTGTATGATATTGGAGGAAATCTCCTGTCCTCGTCTAGTGTCAATTTCCATAGCTCTAACATGAAAGTATCAATATTCGACTTGCTTCACTTGCAGAAATGATGTGAGGCACTAGTGTGGTAATAAATGTAAAGTATTTTATAAAATGTCAAGCATTATGCAAATGTGAATTGCCATTACCAGCGCTGTAATGAAGAGAACAGAAACCTAAGGTGTACATGGACATCCTGGGCTTGTAGGATTCTGCTGGCAAATGACCTGTCAGAGGTGGTACGCATGGTAAAGAATGAAAGATGCAGCAGTCAGAATTTAAGGTAGAGCTCTGGGCTTCTGAATCCAATGCTGATGTCCTCAAATAAGCCTCTCATCTTTCTTTGTGTCTTGGTGTCCTGAGAATCTGTGCTGGCAGCCTGAATTTCAGGCATCCTTAAGGTTCTATGGTTTCATTTTATGGAAATTTCTTTTCCAGGATGATGTTATTTAGGATATGATTATGAAGGGCTATGGTAGGAATTAATCTGATGAGAATTTAAATTTCTTAAGAAGGCTGCAGACTTGAATGGGTTCTCTTCGTCTTTGGAGTTTAAATTTTTGCCTTGGGCAGAGTCTACATTCTTCTAGAGAAAATCCTTGATTTCTTTTTAATTTCTCATGGTGTCTATATTATCGTACTTTATTCAATGCATCCTGCCTGGGGGAGCCATATGGAGGTCACAAAGCAGGGTAAGGTTAGCCAGCCTTAAGGAGCCCATGAAAAGGTGGGGAGGCTGACAACCTTAATGGCACTGGGTCCTATCCTCGGCACCACATAAAAATAAATAAATAAAGGTATTGTGTCCATGTACAACTAAAAAATGTTTTTATTTTTATTTATTTTTTTTGGTACTGGAGATTGAACTCAGGGGCACTTGACCACTGAGCCATATCCCCAGCCCTATTTTATGTTTTATGTAGAAATAGGGTCTCATAGAGTTGTTTAGCACCTCGCCATTGCTGAGGCTGGCTTTGAACTCACAATTCTCTTGTCTCAGCCTCCCTAAGTGCTGGGATTACAGGCTTGTGCCACTGCACCTGGCTTAAAAAATGTTTTTCAAAAAGGTGGGTTCTCACAATGAGCTTCACTACCTGGGCATATGAGAGGTTCCTATGTTTTTACCTCATCCCTAAGAGTCCTCCTATTTAGCTTTGTCAACCTGCATTAGTCACAGACATCTCTGAGCTTTAGTTTCCTCTTTATAAAGTAGATGTTGTAATAGATCTTACCTTAGAAGGCAGTGAGGTAGTGTATATGTTGTAGTTAGCTCACTGTTGGCAATGTAGTTGTTTATTGTGGCAATAATATTTGCTTACTAAGTTGGTCCTTTAACATCTCATGGTTTTCATTTAAAAAATCCAACATTTGGGGCTGTGGCTGTGGCTCAGTGATAGAGCACTTGTGTAGCATGTGTGAGGCACTGGGTTCCATCCTTAGCACCATGTATAAATAAATAAATAAAATAAAGTTATAAAAAAAATCCAACATTAATAACTATCTAGAATTGTGCAGACTATTTGCAATAGCATTTTAGTAGGGGGTGGAGAGAGTATAGAGAAAGGAAACAGCATTTAAAAAATTTGATGGATTTAATCCCCAGCTCTGCAAAAAAAAAAAAAAAATCTGGTAAAAAAGAAATATGATTGGACCATAAATTTTGTTTCATTCCTTGTTCAAAGTTTAATGTCACACTGTTTTTCTTTTAATTAATTAATTTATTTTTTTAGTTGTAGGTGGACAGAATATCTTTATTTTATTTTTATGTGGTGCTGAGGATCGAACCCAGTGCCTCATACGTGCTAGGCACGCACACTACCACTGAGCCATAACCCCAGCCCAATGTCAAACTGTTACTGGAACTTTCATAAACTTTTCTACTAAGAGTTCAAAACACTTTAACACACATCCTTTTATATCTGTGTGCTGCTGTTCTCTATGAGGAATGATAACACACTCAACTCTTCCAGGCAGTCCCTCTTCAGGGAATGAGAACAACCCTCAGGGTCGGTTAGTAGGAGAAATGGGTCACCTGATGGGGATAAACATTTCCTAGGCGTGTATAGTTCATGTATGTAACAAAAACCCACCTTGTTAGGTCAGAGCTGAGATTTGCCTATGTCCTCAATGTGACAACTTCTTAAATCTGTTTGTATCTAGAGATTTACATAGGGATTAAGGCACTTTCTGAGAACTCGACTTCAACTAGGTTTATGAATAAAATGCTGTCACTTTGGGGGACGGAAGATGTTAGTGATAGAAGGCAAATTGTGGGGAGGGGCTACTGAGCCAGACCCAGATGGAGGGTCTGAAGGACCACCCAGAAGGATGGTAGATTGCAGAAAGATAAAATGAGTGTGGTTTGAACTCCTTCCTTTTTCCCTCTGTCTCCTGAGCCTAGCTACCATGTATTAGAAAAAAGAGCTGGACACTGATGACTCAAGCAAGCCTGCTGTGGGGTCCTTTCAGAGAGCAGAACTCAATGCAAGGGGAGCCCTGAGCAGTTGCAGCAGGGACAAAGGATGCACACAGGCCACCTGATGCCAGCATGGTCCAAGAGCTGCCTAGCCTGGTTTAAGGGCTCATATGACAGTTTCTCCCAGAGGACAACTTGGGATACCAAAGGAAGAATCTGATGGGAGTGGGATATTGTGGCTTGCAAAACCTGGGTGTGAGAAGGTGACTTATTTTTTAAGTCCATTTTATCCCACAAAATGGGTTCATGTCATTCTGTCAACTTCCTTCTTTCCTAGCCCATTCTTTTTTTTGGGGGGGGGGAGTACTAAGGATTGAACTCAGGGCAGTTAACCACTGAACTGTATCTCCAGCCCTATTTTGTATTTTATTTTATTTAGTGACAGGGTCTTGTGATCCTCCTGTCTCCCCAGCCACTGGGATTATAAGCATGTGCCAGTGTGCCCAGCCCTAGTCCCTTCTTGAATCAGGGTTTCCGATAGTCTCAGGTAGGCCTTTTGTGAAAGCTAGCCCTTCAAGTTATTTTTGTCCCCAGTGGGCTTATTCTTGATTTAGCCAAATTTCACACATGCTAAAATGTGTGTTATATATTAGGAGATAGTAGGGTGGTGTGAGAGAGGCCCCACACACACAGAACCACCCACAGAGACGCAGATAGATTGATGTGCAGTGATTTACTCCTGGAACAGCCATGATGATTATACCACATCATGACCAGTAGTTAAAACAACTCTAGAAATCTTGTGGATTTTATTTGGGAGCTTTGCAAACCTTAGTGTGTTTGTATACGTGAGGCCAAGGACATGAGGTGCTTCTCAAGGGTTAACAAATTGACCTTTCTTTCCTTTTAAGTTTCCCTTTGCTTTTCTCCTCTTCAAGCTTAGGGAGTTCCTTTCTAAGAATCTGTGACATAGCTGTGTGTGACTTTAATTTTTTCCATCTCACTCTGCAAATAGAAACTGATTTCATTTTTTCTCATGTATAAAGAAATAGTGCATCTGATTTCACAGGCCAGAAAGAAATGATTGGAATGCTTCCAAGCCAGGCCCTGGGGAAACCCCTAAAATTATCCACTACCTTATGGACTGTCCAGATTGTTTGTATGTGTGACTGGGGAAGATGGGGGCAGGGGAGAGGGATTTGGGAAATAAAATTTTCTCATGCCCAGATGCTGCGGGTAAGTCAGATGGCTGGGTGAGTGCTCCTGATGCCTACTGTGATTTTTAAGAGTCCACTTGCTCAGTGCCAGGCTTGTATGTCCAAGCAGCTGGGCGGACCCTCTGGGGTTCCTAGTTAATGCAGCTCCTTCTTTCTGCGCATTGCGTGGACTTCCCTTATGTGTGATTACTTCCAAGATAAATGCAAGAACTTTTTGGTCTTACCTGGGATTTGCATCTTTGATTTGGAATTGCTGTGGGTTATAGTGACTAATAAATATGCTCTCACTTAGCAGAGTTGATGGACAATGAACAATAATAATAGTTATTTAGAATTTACCAAAGCATCTTACATAGAGAAACTGCAGGGAATTATTTTATCCTCTTTGCAGGCAAACCACGCACACACACACACACACACACACACACACACGCACACGCAAAACAAACCAGGGAGCAGGGAATTAAGAAATATTATTTATTGGAAAAGAGTTTGGATCTAAAATTACCTAACCCGTCTTGCAGATTATAAGAATAATTTACCACCTTTTTCTGTGTATGTCTTACTTTTTAATAGGAAAATGGTTATCAGGGGTTGCTAAGGTCAATATAAAATGAGGAGACGAAGGTCAAAGAATACAAAGCTGCAGATATGTAGCACGAACAAGTCTAGAGATCTAATGTATGATATGTAAACTATGGTTAATATTGCAGCGTATTTTATTTGAGATTTTTGCCAAGACAGTAGATTTTAGTTGCTCTTGCCCACCTCCTGACAAAACGGTAACTGTGTGAGATGATGGATATGCTAACTTGCTTGACATCAGTAACAATTTCACTATGCATATCAAAATATCAGGTTGTATATCTTATATTACACAATAAATGAAGATAGCACTACAAAAGTGTCATTGATTGAAATTACTGATGTGAGATACTATGAAAATCATAAAGTAGTACCATAACCTATCTACCTAGAATACAGTTTGAAGGTATATCTCAAATACAATTCAAGTGATACCTATATGTCATAAAATATTGTTATTGCTTAGAGAAGTTCCATTATTAGTAAAGGGCTTCTTATTTCTGGCATTGCAAATGAATATGATAACAAGTGGGAGGGCTTTTATGATTAATTTCCAAAATTATTCCCAAACCTTTTTTGTCCTATAATATTCGTGTAAATCCTCCTTGTCATTATAGGCATTCCCATCTTTTCCTTTGATTTCCTTATATCACTGTGCAAAGAGTACCCAAGAGAATAGTTATCTTTTTCTCTCTATACATATCATTCCCAAAGTGCAGTAGGTTGAGATGATTGCCTAGGATTTTGTTATGGGGTCTGCTGTCCTGCTGATGGCTGAGAGTGTTGTTGGTGAAAAAGAATAATCAAAAGATTTTTATGGAGCTGTGCTTTATAAAGATTTTGAAGCACTTTGGACAAATTTCTTATGGCTTTTGAGACATTATCACTCCCATTTCACAGATTTAGAAGCTGAGGTTCAGAAAGGAAAAGTAGATGTCCTGAGATAACCATTCCCAGGTAGTGATGGACCTGGGACCTCAACTATGTCTTTTGTTCCCAAGTTCTCTCATTCTTTCTAGAGCAACCTAGGTGTTATCTATGATGCCTTCACCAGTTTAAGGAGATAACTGAGACTTATGCACATTAGTTATCTCCATGATGACTCAGGCATCCCCAAAGCAAAGGTATGGCACTTCTCAATTCCACTATCGAAGACTTCCCTTGAGTGATTATCTTCTAGAGTTTAAGTTCAAATCTCTACCCTGTCACTTGCCATTTGTTGTTTGTATGACCATAGGTAACTTACTTAACATCTCTAAGCTTCAGTGTCTTCATCTGTAAAATGGGAACAGTGGTTATTTTGAGAATTAAATGAGAAAAAATAGATATAGTGTTAAGCACTATGACTGGTACATAATTAACATTAGATGTTACCTTTCTTATTTTTTTCTTATTTTCCATGTCATAATTGGGCTCGATTTTTATCCTTCTGTATTTTTGGGGGTGGGGTAAATATTGAGTGGATATGTGCCAGGAATGGGAAAGGTCCCAAAGAAAGCATCTACTCTGTACTTTGTCATTGGCCTACATGAGAATTAAATAGATTTCCCAGAACCAGAGCACCAGCTACCAGTAATAGAAGATTGGTTTGGTTTCTTTTTCCTGGGTGTTATGGTTTTGATATGAGATGTTTCCCAAAAGCTCTTGTGTTAATACAGGAATATTTGAGGTAAAATGATTGGATTATGAGCTGTGACCTCATCAGTCCATCCTAGCTTGAATGGACTGGGTGGATGGTAACTGTAGGCAGGTGGGGCATGGCCGGAGGAAATGGGTCACTGGGGACTGCCTTGAAAGGGTTCATCTTCTCTGTGTCTCTTCTCTTCTTCCCTACCTCTGCTTTGGCTGTCATGTCCTGAATAGCCTCCCTCTGCCACACCCTTCCACCATGATGTACTGACTCACCTTAGGCCCAGAGCAATGGACTCAGCCATCTATGGACCAAACGTCTGAACTATGAACCAAAGTAAACTTTCCCTCCTCAAAACTGTTCTTGTTAGGTGTTTCGGTCACAGTGATGCAAAAGCTGACTCTGTGTTAAGTAAACCAGCATTTTTTTTTCTTTCTGAAGTCTCTTGCCTACTACATACTGTGCTAGGCTGATTATTCATTCAATAGTATCTATTTAATCCCAATAGCATGTCCTATGTGTGTGCTTGGTGCTATAAAAAATACAAAGGGAACAAGGTATGGTCTCTGCCTGAGTTTACTTGAGAGTGCTTGATTTCTAAGCACAAAAAATACAGACCTATTCTGAGCTGAGGTGTGGTGAAAATCACCATGCCTGTTCTAGGGCGAAGACCGCATGGGCTTTCTCACTTCCTAACACATTTCCAAGTGCTGTGATACCACTTAAAATATTTTTTCAAAGGAAGGAGTCAATTTAAGAAGATATGCTTTTCTAGACTAATGCTATAATTACTCAGAATACATTATCATTGGTCTCCTATCACTTTCCAAGATAAAAGTAATGATTAGAAACAGCAAAAAAAAAAAAAAAAAAAAAAAGTGGGATTATCTCTGAGGTTGCATCCAGTTGTAAAATCTTTTTAAACCTAAGACTATTGGATTTTCTGATTTTGCTTTGTAATGCAAATTAATTTCCTCATATATAAAGTGTTCTAAATAAAGATACCTCACTGGGTTGTATGCATATTAAATGAGATATGGTGTGTGTGAAAGTACTAGTGCCTGGCAAATGGTAGCAAGCACAATTAGCAATATCTTTCTTTCTACACTGATGGATGTACTCCTTGTCTTTCCTAGACTAGAGTTTTGAATTAAATTCTCCTTTCAGGGTTGCTCTGTTCACTTTTATTTACTACATACTGGAACATTATCTGTATGGAGCTCCTTATAGTTCTGCATGCATAACCCCTCAAAGAGTTAAAATACTGTGCGCCAATGTTTCAATGTTTCTGGTTTGCTAGAGCAATCAGGAAAATCATTGTGGCTTTTTTTTTTTTTTTTTTTGGTGCAACACATTGATGGCCAAAGTAACTAATTAGAGAAAAAGAGTATAGAAAATCAATCTTTACTAACATTGACATTTCTTCCAATTGAGGCAATTGGTTTGTTTATATTTGTGAAATCCTGTAGAGATCTAAAATTATCCTAAATGACTATATTACAGGGCTCTAGCAGGTTCTTGGTGTTAGAATGAAGATTATCTGAATATTAAATACATAATCAGAATTTGGAAAGGATCCAGCACACTACATAATCTCACTGGATAAGCAGTTTGTACTTATAACAACATTAAAGAAGTTTTAGGTAAAGGGGCAACAGTACAACTCTTTGAAAATCTATCCTACTTCAACGTAGTGGGAAGAGGATTGTGTTAAGTTTTCTTTTACCCCTGCAGTTCTTGACCTTTCTGTACTCCAAGCTCCAGGAATCTAATCTGTATGAAATACACCAACAGGGTTGTCTCAGGCACAGTTGGTGATTGGTTTTGACCAATGAAGAGCACTGGACAGAGACTGGAGGAAATAGAGATTATGAAGGCAAGACATTTATTACCCCAACTCCCTGTGTGGGGCCACCTTGGCCTATCTCTGTCTCTCTACCTAAGGTCATAGCCTCTGTAAGGTGGCTTTTCCCACCCAGCCTCTCTGTCTCCAGTTTCCTGTGACTCTCCCTTTTCTCACCATTTTAGGGCTGGTAATTGGGCATGTTACTAGCTCCAAGATACTTGCATCATGTCTGGTAATTTTCCTACACCCTTCTTTCATCTTTGTAAATAGTCAAAGTCTCATTAAACTTTCCTTAAATTACCTAATGTGAATCTATCGTATGTTTTCAACTAGAACCCTGAATGATAAAGGGTAGCAATTTCCTCTTGAAAGATCAAAATGAACTTCTGAATTACTGGCTTATCAAAAATTCTGCCCATTCGTGAAAATGTTGATTGCCTCATGGCGTGTACACATAAAAGTGGTTGAATTCACAAGATGAATTCACCAGAATGATATATAATGATGTAGCTTGTGTTGATTGTGATTTGTGGTTAAATGGCATGCCACTTGGGTTGAACGAGGATGTTAGTAAAGCTTCATTAAATGGCAGAGTCTTAGACAGAGAGCCTATAGAGATGGAGTGGCACCAAGAGTGCTGTATCTCAGCCTCTTAGCATGCAGGTGAGGAATCTGAGTTCCCAAGAAGTTAGCCAAGTGCCCAAGATCAGATGACTAGTTTCTTTGGGCTGTAATAATAAAATACCATGGACTTGTGGTTTATAAGCAGAATAAATTTATTTCTCACAGTTCTGGAGAAGGCCAAGGTCAAGGTGCCGACAGATTCAATGTGTTCTTATAGACAACCATCCTTTCTCTCATCTCACCTGATGGAAGGGAAGAAGGACTTCTCTTAAGCCTCACTTGTAAGGCCACTAACTCCTTCATGAGGGTTCTGTTCCCGTGACCAGATCACCTCCCAAAGTCCCCATATCCTAATATTATCACCTTAAGGGTTAGGATTTCAACATTTGAATTTTGGGGAAAGTTAAACATTCAGGCCATAACAGCTAACATGTGGCAGATCTGGATCTTGAATCATGTCTACTGACTCTTAGTGCTAAAAGTGGCTAAATTTAGTTTCTGTTAAGAAAGATACATGTATTTGCCTTTTAGTGTTCAGCTTGTAGTTAAGAAGTATGAGCTTAAGGGTAGTGTTAAGGTTTTGATTTTTTTTTTACAAGGAAATTAACTGCAAGTGGTGAATTTCACTTTATAATGAGTCACCTGTCACATCAGCTTCACCGAACAGAACAATGTTAAGATATTCACACTGTTTTAAGTTTATTTTTTTGTAAGGGAATTTGTGTGTGTGTGTGTGTATTGAGGATTGAACTCAGGGACACTTTACCACTGAGCTATATCCCATTCTATTTTAATTTTAATTTTGAGACAGATTCTCACTAAGTTGCTTAGGGCCTTGCTAAGTTGCTGTGGCTGAACTCAAACTTGTGATACTCCTGCCTCAGCCTATGGAGTCACTGAAATTACAAGTGTACGCTACTTTGCTTGGCTATATGAGCATTTTTTGCTGCATAGTATTTTTAGTTGTAGAAACTATAATTTATACTTGTGCTGGAGTGATGAATTATACAAACAGAAAAGAATCCCATCCCTTGGATTTAAACTAAAAAGCTTCTTTTTATCAAAAGAAATAATCAATGAGGTGAACAGACAACCTACATTCTGGGAGCAAATTTTTGCCACATGCACATCAGATAGAGCATTGGCCTCCAGTATATATAAAGAACTCAAAAAGCTTAACACCAAAAAAATAAACAACTCAATAAATAAATGGACTAAGGAGCTAAATAGAAACTTCTCAGAAGATACACAATCAATAAACAAATATATGAAGAAATGTTCAACATCTCTAGCAATTAGAGAAATGCAAATCAAAACTACTATTTCATCTCACCCCAGTCATAATGGCAGTTATCAAGGAACAATAAATGGCAGAATACAAGGAACAATAAATGTTGGTGAGGATGTGGGGGAAAAGCACACTCATACATTACCGGTGGGACTGCAAATGGGTGCAACCTATCTGGAAAACAGTATGGAGATTCCTTAAAAACTTGGAATGGAACCACCATTTGACCCAGCTATCCCACTCCTCGGCCTATACCCTAAAGACTTAAAAACAGCATACTACAGTAATGCAGCCATTTCAATGTTTATAGCAGCCCAATTCACAATTGCTAAACTGTGGAAGCAACCTAGATGCTCTTCAATAGATGAATGGATAAAGAAACTGTGGTACATATACACAATAGAATATTACTTAGCATTAAAAGAGAATAAAATTGTGTCATTTTCAGGTAAATGGATGGAACTAGAGAACATCATGCTAAGTGAAGTAAACCAATCCCAAAAATCTAAAGGCTGAATGTTCTCTCTGATTAGTGGATGCTGATACATAAGGGGGGTGGGGGTGGGGAGCATGGGAGAAATGGAAGAACTTTGGATGGGACATGGGGGAGGTGGGGGAGGTGAGGGGGAATGGGAATAGCAAAAATGGTTGAATGGGATGGACATCACTACCCTAAGTACATGTATAAAGACACGAATGGTGTGACTCTATCTCATTTGCAACCAGAGAGATGGAAAATTAAGCTTTATATATCTACTATGACTTGAAATGCATTTAAAAAAAAACTTTAACCTGTTTTTTAAAAACTATGTGATGTACTTTTTTATTATTTTAGGACTTATACTTTTGATCACTGCTATAAGAATTAAATATTTAATATTTAACAATAAAAAAAGAATCCCATCCCAAACCCTGAATATATTTTGTTATTAAGAGGGTTTCCAGGGAACTGGTTTCTCTTCACTGTTTCACATCAGTAAAAGACATTTTATCTTCTATTGTGTATATGGTGTGTGTACCCTGAGAATTGGAGTACTTGTTATATGGAAGTGTCAATGCTTTTTCCCTTAAGATAATAGCAGCCTAATGCAAGGGAGATAGGTTCTTTGGTAGGAGAACCTATTAGATAACTTCTTCAATTACAAAGTAAGATCCTGAAGTCAAGGGTAAAAACTTACATTTCTTTCACACTCTCTTCTACACCTTTACATGGTGGACAGGGGAAATGATAAGTGCTCAGTTAAGATTTCACAAATAAACAAATGAAACCACAATAGGTATTGTTGTAGTATCTCAGGAATAAGAAAGGAAGTTCAGTCTAATCTGTTGTTTTATTCAGTTCACAGCTGCTGGGCTAGATGGTTTATGTGTTGGGAGTATTATTTTGCTATACATAGCATGTGGGATGGTGATAATTCTTTTCTATTTAGGTTTGCATATAGAAAAATTGGATTATCAATTCAATATTCTCTCTTTAATAAATTAAAAAGTGAAACCCTTTAGGTAAACAAATCAATAACATGACAGCTTAAATCAATTTTACTATGAAAGCATCATCACTTTTCCTGTGCATAAAACCTTGAAAATTAATAAACATAAGCTTTTTATTGAAGATCGTTTTCATACTTTGCTACAGATCGATAACAATGGGACTTGCACCCGTTAACTGTGTTGGTTTCCCTGGCGCCGTGGCCACGCACTGAGACCATCTTTGCTCTAATTCTGCTTTCCTGCATAACAATTCACATTACTGTTTCACATACTTATTTAGAATTTAAAACTACCAGGTTTGCCTGTGTGTAATGCATCATCAATGGGTTCTTGTCTTTTTAATATCAGCTGGCTTGATTATCTCTTAAATGGTCAAGCTTTCTAAGGAAAGGATCTGTTGAAAAGACAATGGGCAAGTATGTTTACCCACCTGGAAAAATTGTATTATGATCATGACTTTTTCTCCAAAGAAGAAAGTTAGAGCGTTCAATGCCTCTTTGTTACTCATTTTATCAAATTAGATCCCTTCCCCATTTGACCCCAAGGTGGGAGAACACAAATCTGGCAGGTTGCAGGACTCATGTTGAGTAGGTCGTCACTGTTTGCATAGGTCTATTGTAAGGACTGGGAGAGCTACCACTTGCAAAAATGTACAGCTATCTCTTTTATTTATTTTTTTATATCCCTTCTACCTTGTGAGAGCAGAAAGCTGTTCCTTTGAAGAGCTTCAACAAGCTTTCTTGTTATTTCTGACCTCACTCTGGGCCTTCCATGCCTCTGTGAATGTGCAGTTATTGTCCCAGCAAGAATTTCAGTGTTAGATAGAACTGTGTCTGTGTTTCCATTGTTGTATTCCCAGCACCTAGTAATATTTTCCAGATAGCAGGTTTACAGAATGAATACACAAATGAATAAGTGCCCTAAACCCACACCATCCCTTTTGTACCAGCCTTCCTCACCATCTCTCAGGAAATGAATTACTCCCTGCGCCGTGAGTGTTCATATTTAAGATATAAGATACTTTAAATGATTATAATTAACACATATTAAAGTACATATAAGATGCTTTTATGATGGACTCCTTTATCCTTTCTCTTTGGCTTTGTAGACCTCATAATCTGATTTTCATATTAATCTGATTCCATTTGTTTTCAAGTACTGGGGGTAGATGGGAAGGGATGTTAGCATCCATAATGTGATTGGCCTTTTTTTTTATGGAAGACACTGGGACTCTAAAATGTTTTAAGGTGAAGTTGATTGTAAATTTAAAGATACAGAATATCCAAGATGGTAGATTAGAGGAAGGCTGTATTTCCAGTTGCTCCATGGCTCAGGGTTTCAGCAGCAGGAGTACTGCTTTTCAGAGAGGTGGGTGACAGAGGAAGGTGACTGAAATTCAATATTGAACAGTCAAATTCTCATAGAGACAGAAATTTGAGTATTTCAAAGAGAGGACAAGAAAGAGCATATTGGAACCAAGCCAGGTCCCGCAGCCGTTCCAGTTCACTGCAGAGCAAAGGGGTAACATAAACAAAGAAACACAATGAACAAATTTGGCATGGAAAAACCCATAGAACAGAAAAGCTGTCTGAACTTAGTTGATCCAGAGGCTGCATAGTGAGCGAGTGTTTGAAAAGTGCCCTGTTTCTCCATTGGCAGAAGGAGACCTGAAGCAGAAGCCATCCTGAGGAGGCCACACTGGAGCCCAGGAGATCATAGCAAACATTGCCATACTGTCCTGGCAAGCACCCACTGTGTGGCCTTGGGTGTACCTAGCAGAATGTTGGTGACACAGATACAGAGAAGATTGTACCCAGGGGGATTCAAGTCAGAGATAGGAGGAGAGTCCAATTCGCTTTCCCTTTGAGTCTGCAGCTCATGAGACCAGCTGAAGAGGGTCCAGAAACTGAACAAGTGAGCGCTTTTGCACTCAGGGACAGAACTTGGGAAGGACTTCTTTGAGGGCAATGCAGTGTGTGAGACCTGAGGAGGGTTGGCTTCTCTGACCTACAAGTAGAATTGGGAGGCCCCTAAGACCCAGATGCCCAGCAGAG
This sequence comes from Xerus rutilus, assembly GCA_028644305.1. Classification (NCBI taxonomy): domain Eukaryota; kingdom Metazoa; phylum Chordata; class Mammalia; order Rodentia; family Sciuridae; genus Xerus; species Xerus rutilus. Next base: position 62,759,427 of record CM053408.1, read on the forward strand.
ATGGGCATCTGTCCTGCCTATGTGTGTATTGATCTAATTTCTCTGGAGTAAAGGCCACCTGATAAAGTCCCAATGGTATGATCAGAGCTAAATCCTAGCTGCTGCAACTTTCCACTTAGAACTCTGCATCAGCCCTGCCCTGGGAGAGCATCGATCAATCTGTCCAGATGAAAACTCCAATTGACTTCCCATCATCCTACCTTATACTGGTTAGAAGGGAAGCTGAGAGCTATTTCAGCTACCTTTAGTTGCAGGCCACTCCAGCTGACAGCTTGGTGAGCAACACAAAAAGAGGAGAGTTAACAACCTCCAGCCTTTGCTCTCTGTAAGGGGTACATAGCCCAAGAAGAAACAGAAAGAAGGGCAGTCTGGCATAGGGGTGAACATGCATCTTTGTCAAGTTTTGACTGCCTTAGTGGAGGCAATTTTTTCATTTTTCATTAAGAAAAATTTCCTCTTTTTTTAGGAGTATTCTTGCTGTGCTGATTGGTTTGTGTGTGTGTGTGTGTGTGTGTGTGTGCATGTTTGTTTATATACACATGCACTCATATATATTTGTATCTTTTTTCCTTATTTTTATCTGTTATTTTTACTCGTTTTATCTTTTGAGGGTTAGGGTTTTGTTTTGTTGTATTTTATATATTGTAATATTTTTATATTTTGTTATTTTTATCTATTGTTTGTCATATTCTTTCCTTCTCCCTCTGAGTCAGATTCCCTTGTTTTCTCTTTCTCTCTTTATTTAGTTTTTAAAATTTATTTTATTTTCTGCCTTTTGTGTTCAATCATACCACCATGAATGCAACTGATCTTATCATCTTCTTTAAAACCATCACTTGCTATATCTCTTCTGCTTTCTCTCTGTTCACATTTTGAACATTCTACTCATTCTTTTTACCTTCTTACCCCATTTTATTTTCTCTTAATGAACTTTTTCCTGTTTTCTTTCTTTCTTTTTTTTTGGTACCAACGATTGTTATTTTTTAGGAACTATTTTGTTATATAATGCCTGCTCCCACTATTCATGTTGTCATAGTTATTAGTATTGTGGATGGCATAGTTGATTTCTGCTGTTTAATGCCAGATTTATTTCATGGCTATTTATTGTTGTTGCTATTGGAAATTGCTGACCCTGCCATTCTAGTTTTTTTTTTTTTTTTGGTAATTAGCACTGTAGATGTCAAAGTAAATACTAGGTATTAATTTTAATTAAAATTAATGCTGTAAATATACAGCAATGTATACAAATATACATTGTAAATATACAATGTTTCTCTTGTTACTGTTGTTTGTTTCCCCCTTTTCTGTGAGGTGCTGGGACTCTACTGGGACACTATAAGTTCACAGTGTAGACTCTTCTTTTGAGCTATACCCACAACCCAACCAAGAGACAGCATACCTTGCTGCACACACAAATTAGCCACATGCAAACTCCAATAATACTTAAATACAAATAACAGGGGAGACAAAAACCACAAACCAATGACTAGGCCCCAAATAGGAGTGACTGGGGGAACTCTCCAGGTCCTACTTAAGGATATCTACTCCTACAGAAAAAACAGGGAGAAACAACACAAAGGCTGTAGATACCACACTTACAAAAAGTCTCAATTTAGATTACTCACATACTTTTTAGAATATACAGAGTGGTTAAGTCTAGAAGACCAATCACAGAGGGTGTACCACACAAAATCTTCTGTATACAATTGCCTGATATTCAGAAAGAACCTCACTCATATGAGATCTATAAAGAAAGTGGAATCCTCAAGCTTGGATACAATACACACTCTATCAAAATGTACTAATAATCACTACAGAACTGCAAGGAAACTATACTACAAAAACCATTTTGAAGTATACTGAAAAATTTACAACAACCTGATATTCCAGAACACTTCACCAGGAGAAAATTGTGCCCTAAAAGGGCCCACACATAAAAGTGGAAAAAAAAATCTATCCCAACAGATACACAAAACTCAACACAGGAATATAAGAAAATGAAAAAAAAAAACAAGGTGACAACACACCTCTGAATATTCACAATTCACCAGGAACTGACTCAGAAGATGTTGAAGTGCATGAAATAATGGATAAAACATTCAAGAAAAATGACCATAGAAATGATTAATGAATTCCAAGAAAAGCAACTGAATGAATTCAGTCAGTCAGTATAGATCATGAATGAGAAATTCAATAAGAACATAGAGATACTGAAAAAGAACCAAACAGAAATCTTGGAAATAAAAGGCACAATAAATCCAACAATAAGTTCAGCTGAAAGTCTAACACAGTAGACCATGAAAAAGGCAGAATCTCAGAGCTAGAAGACAAAGTGGCTGGCCTTGAATATTCAGAAAGTATTAAAGGAAAATAAGCAACTCTTATCATAATATATAAGAACTCTGGGACATCATTAAAAGACAAAATTTGAGAATCATTGACATCAAAGAAGGTTGTAAAGAAACTAAGTTTAAGAATTATTGAAAGACTTCCCATGTTCATGGATACGCAGAATTAATATTGTTAAAATGGCTATATTACCACAAGTGGCATACAGATTCAATGCAATACCCATCAATACCCTCATTTTTTTACAGAACTAGAAAAATATATATAAATTTCATATGGAAGAATAAAAGACCAAGAATAACTTAAGCAATTCTAAATCAAAAAAGCAATGCTGGAGGCATAACAGTACTGACTTCAAATCATACTACAGAGCTATAGTAATAAAAACTGCATTGTACTGACTTTGAAACAGACAGATAGGCCAATGGTACAGAATAGAAGACACAGAGACAAACCCAGGCAGATATAGTCATGTGATCCTTAACAAAGATACCAAAAAATATTTTGGAGAAAATATAGCCTTTTTAAAAAATGGTGCTGCAAAAACTGATTATCCATACTTAGAAGGATGAGACTAGATGCTTATCTCTCATCTTGCACAAAAATGAACTTAAATCAATCAAAGACCTAAGAATTAGACCAGAAGTTTTGCAATTGCTAGAAGAAAACATAGGGTCAGCACTCCAACACATAGGCACAGACAACGACTTCCTCAGTAGGATCTAAAACTCAGGAAATAATACTAAGAATTAATAATTAAATGACATCAAATTTAAAAACTTCTGCACAACAAGGGAAACAAGAATGAGAAGAGAGAATCTACTGAACAGGAGAAGATCTTTGCTAGCTTCTCTTCTGATGAGTAATAGTGTCCAGAATATATAAAGGACTCATAAAACTTATCCCCGTCAAAAAAAATGTTAGCCCAGTCAGTAAATGGGCAAATGAAATAAGCAGACACTTCTCAAAAGAAGAAATAAAAATGGCCAATAAACATATGAAAAAATGATCAACATCTTTAGCAATTATGGGAATGAAAATCAAAACTTCACTGAGATTAAATTTCACTCCAATTAGAATGGCAACTATGAAGAATACTGATAATAAATAGTGGAAAGGATGTGAGAGAAAAGGAACATTTTTATCTTGTAAATTAGTACTGTAACTATTGAGTAAGTATGGAAGTTCCTCAAAAGACTAGACATGGAACCACTATGTAACCCAGATAAACCACTCTTCAGTATTTATCCTAAAGAATTACAATCAGAATACTATAAAGATACATAGCCATGTTTATATTGCAGCACAGTTCACAATAACCAAATTATGGCACCAGTCTAGGTGCCTGACAATGGATGAATGAATAAAGAAAATGTGATGCCTCCAGCAAGAAGAGTGAAGCTGGAGGCATCACAATACCTGACTTCAGATTATACTACAAAGCTATAGTAACAAAAACGGCATGGTACTGGCATCAAAATAGACATGTAGACCAATGGTATAGAATAGAAGACACAGAGACGAACCCACTTACATACAGTTACCTTATACTAGATAAAGGAGCCAAACACGTACACTGGAGAA
>CM053408.1:62763859-62803945 GCA_028644305.1 Xerus rutilus
AAAGAAAATGTGATATATATACACAATGAAGTTTTATTCAGCCATCAGGAATGAAATTATGTCATTTGCAGGAAAATGGATAGAACTCGAAAGCATTATGTTAAACTAAACAAGCCAAACTCAGAATGTCAAGACTCATGTTTTCTGTCATGTGTGAAAGCTAGAGAGGAACAAGGAAAAGGGGGTGTTCTCATGAAAATTGAAAGGAGATCAGCAGGAGAAAGGGACCAAGGGGAGGGAGGAGGGAAGGGAAAGGACTGAGGAATGATATTGGCCAAATTATATTGTTATAGTGTGTGTATATAAAAATATGTAACAACAAATCCTACCATTATGTACAACTATAATTCACCAATAAAATATTGAAAAATTAAAATATATGATAGCAAATTTACTACTGTTTAAATTGAGTAAATATATTTGTATTTGACTTTGTAGGTTGATGGAATTGAAACTATTCTTTTAAATTTACTAGTATGATTCCATTGAAGAGCACAATAACATAAAATTTAATGCACTTTTATTTCACTTTTGATTACTTTTTGGTGTGGACTTTTATATCTCTGAGGCATTTTCTGTACAGATCTTCAATCACTATTAGTTTGAACATTTAGATAATAAATACAGAGATTTTCTTCTCAAGGTAAAGAGTTTCTGTTGTATTTCATGATGTTCATTATTTTGAAAAGTGTTACAAAAACTGAATAGCAAATTTTCCTTATTACTTCAAACACCACATTAATTTGAAATATTAAAACGATCTGTGAACTTTTGCTACAACTTTGAAAACAACCTGATTAGCTCTTCTTGGGTTTGATATTTTTTTCACACCCATTGTGACTGTCCATGGTGCTGAAAGCAAGCTGTCTTTTAAGGCATTATCACCAAAATGAGGGTAACAGTCATTTTGTAGTGTAATCACCCCATTTTAAGTGAAGGATGATAGTGTGCTAAACTCACTTACCTAGTCTGATACTACTTGTCCAGACTGAGCAGGCTACCAATCCATGTGCCTTTTCCATTACTTCAGGCTGCCAAACCTGCCTTCAAACTTGAAATATTTCTAAGTAGAAGTAAATGCACAAAACTTTAAGGTCCAATTTGAAAAAGCAGTTACTGTATTACAAGTCTTCATAAACCCATTGGACACAAGGACACATATTGATATTTTTTTTCTTTATTGGATACACAATGAGATTAGTGTGTAGCATGTAACAACTCTTCTTTTGGAGGAATATAAATCCTATTTGAAAAAAAGAATCCTAATGCATTCCTCAGTTTTTTGAAGACCTTCAAATTCCAACTGACTTTGGGGTACTTTCCAAATATGAATGATTGCTTAATTATATCAGAATCAGTTATTTGAATTCAGTCTCCACTTAAGATTAAAAAAAAATTGAGGGGCTGGGGCTGTAGCTCAGTGGTAGAGCACTTGCCTAGCGTGCGTGAGGCACTGGGTTTGATCCTCACCATCACATATAAATAATGAATGAATAAATAAAGATCCATCAACAACTAAAAAAGTTTTTTAAAAATTGAAAAAGTATACATTTAGACATATAATTTGAGACTATTAGGTAAAAATGCTGGGATAAAATATGAGCCATTCTTCTAAATTATGCTTAGCAGAATTTTGTCTGATAAGGCTTTGTTTCCTTTCAGGACTGTTTACAATGTTATTTAACTTGTTCTTGCAAATCAGATTTGCTAATTTTATTTTCTCCTGATTTGACTGTTTTTTGGAAACAGTTAAAATATATTTTAGTACTGTTTTTCACAAATATATCAAATAACTTGTATTTTATTTAGATATGGGAAAATTTGTTAAAAATGCAGGTGTCATGTCTTCCAAATGTTATCTATAGGAAATTACAAAAATCCTCCCTTGAGTTAAACCCATATACTCATTGTATTATATAAGTGTGTAGTATTTCCTTACAATTCTACTAGGAAAAAATTAACTTATTATATTGTCCTGTCTTCTTGTTCTTGTCTTATAATTTAGTTTGCCTAAACATGATATTATTTTTGAAGAGCTTTATTGAGGAACAACTGACATACAATAAATTGCAATGAAAGTGTAAAATTGCTGTATAGTGTACAATCTGGTAGGTTTGACATATGCATAACACATGTGAAACTGTCATCACAATCAGAATAATAACGTATTTATCAAGAGTTTCTTTGTGCCCCTTTTATAACCTTTCCACCATTTAAATTTTATTCATTCTAATAGTTGCAAAGAGATATCTTATTGTGACTTTAATTTGTACTTCCCTAATAACTAATGATGTTGAACATGCTCTCATGGGTTTGTTTGCCATCTTTTTCCTTTGGTAACTGTGTATTCAAACCATTTTCCCACTCCCCCCCCCTTTACTTAGTTTTGAGAGGTTTTTATATATTCCTAATACAAGTATTTTCTTAGATAAGTGATTTGCAAGTCCTTTCTTTCAATCTGTTCTTGCCTTTTATCTTAATATCTTTTTACAAGTAGAAATTTTTAATTTTGATGAAGTTCAATGCATTATATTTTTATTTTATGGATAATGTATTTGGTCTCATATCTAAGACTAAAAGTCACAAAGATTTTCTCACAAATTTTAGAAATTTCATAGTTTCATGTTTTACATTTAGGCCAATGAGCCATTTTGAATTAATTGTTGCACATAGGGTGAGGTATGAACCAAAGTCTCCCCTTTTGTTTTTGTTTTTTTGCATGCTGATATCTAGTTACTACAGCATCATTTGGTGCTCTTTCTGCAAAATTCCCTTTCTATCTTTCACAAATTTGTTGTCTATTGAACTCTCTACTATTTTACTGTGAATTTAAAATTGCTCTAAAAATAAAGTCTATTAAGGAAAAGAAAAGGAAAAAAAGCACATTGATCTGTAAATCGGTACACTGTACAAGTTTTTGGAAAGATCTCTGCAACTATGAGGAGTCTTCTTTCTGTGAAAGTCTCTTATCTTTGTACTTTGTTTACAAATTTTAGCTGCCTTGCTCTCACAGACTCTCAGGCTGTCCCCTCAACTCAGGGAGTAAATGGGACTTTGGGGGTGGGGAAGTGTCCCTCTCTTGGAGCCACAGCCTGGAAACTCTCTTAAGGTGGTAAATTAGCATCTTGTTTCTTGTCTTTCAGGGGTCTTTGCCTGCTATCCAGTGTCTTGATAAACCATTTTTTCATGTGTTTGTTTACTTTTTGGTTGTTTCAGGAAGTTGGGTAAATCGGGCCCCTGTTACTTCAAATGCTCTTGTTATAATTGGGAAATAATTATATGCTGAACCATGTGCTACATATGGTAACTATACTATAGGAATTAAGTAGAGGTAATTCTAGAGTGAGAGGAGAAAGGTGCATGGAAGATGGGAGTGAACTGAGGTTTGGGTACATGCAGTAGACAAATCATAACCCAGCAGTGAGAAATAGCCCCCACTCTTGCTACAAAAGTAATATAAACACAAGTGAGAAAGACCTTTGCTGTTGATTCTCATAAGGGTCCAATCTACATATTTACCCCAAGGAAATTTTTTTTCTTAATCATATCTGTAGATGGAAATTATTAAGAGATACAGTGAAGTATAGAGTCTAGCCATTGGATTTTATCTTTTGTTAATACCAGGCTTCAAATTTCAACATCAAGTCACTTTATGAGTTTGTGTTATGAATAACAAATGAATAGAATTTGAAATCAAATAAATATGGATTTTTAAAAAAATATTATTTTAGTTGAAGATGGACACAATATATTTATTTATTTATTATTATGTGGTGCTGAGGATTGAACCCAGTGCCTCACACAGGCTAGGCAAGCACTCTATCACTGAGCTATAACCCCAGCCCTAAATATGGATTTAAATTCTGTTTCTTCCAATTATTAGCTGTGTTGCCCTAGACTAGCTGTACTTTTCTTAGTTTCAGTTTGCTTTTCTTTAAAATGGGGATGATGAGAATTATTATCAGGATTAAATGGGACAGTTCTTGTTGGCATAGAAAACTGGAGCACTCAGTAAATTTTGATTGTTATTATATGTTATAAAGATGAAATGGCAGTTACATTTAAATATTCTGTGACATTTAGCTTATCCATTTGCTTTTCTCATAGAATGTTACAGTTGAGGAAAAACTATGTTCAAATGTGATCCTCTGTTCATTTCTTAAGCTTTATTTTATTTAGTGTTCTCAGTCTTTGCCTACTTGATAACAAAATATGGATAAAAATTGAAAAAGCATTAGATTTGGATGACGAGTGTAATCATCATGATGAGCTGGACTAAATCAACCATATGTATGTGGGTTTAGTTTTTTAGCTTTTTATTTGGATCTTCTCTCTTTTTTGTCCCTTTTACTCTGTTCTGCTCAAGTTGGCATCTACTATCTACTCTAAGCAATCCGTCCTCTATGGCTTTTGTCCTAGAAGAAATCACTGGCTGGTTAATTTTCAGAGTTTTTAGGAACCAAGCTCCCTTGGCTCTTTTAGACTTTTCTCACTGAAAACCTCATGCACTACAAATGGGCATATGCAGAACTCTTCTGAGTCCCAGCCATTGTCCTCATATTGGCTCCTGTGCTTTTCTTTGGGCACTTGTTGGCAATTTGGGGGATTTCTGGTGTTGGATCCATCAGATACTCTTTGTTCCTTCCCCTTTCCTCCTACATGGAAGCTGATAGTATGTGGGTCTTGTGGCTATGAGTCTGGTGGTTTATTTCCATCTACTTACCATTTTTAGGTTCCTGGGGAAATCTTATCACCTAAATGTCACTATTTGGTGTAAATATTGCTCATGGGTTTTGTGTTCTAATTGCTTTGTCTGTTCTTATGGGGAAGATTTGGGGAGTTTTAAACACTATATTGCAACTGCCATCATCTTTGAATTCCTCCTTGATCAGTCCCTGTTTTTCACATTTATCTCCTCATTTGAGAAATAACCAACAGTTTTCTGGAGGCTGTGACCCAAAGGTTAATGAAATGGAAACTAGATTGTGATAAAAGAAACTAGCCTAGCCAGAGGTGGCTCGCTTGTGGGATTCTTTTAATGTAGTCATTTAATTTTTCTGAATGTGTCTGTCTGTAGCTTAGGATACATTACTTCCTTATTACTTAATTCAAATATGGAGACAGTGTATATATCATTTTTATGTATTTCAGATATGTCATGAGTCAATTTTTGTTCTCTCACCCTATAAACATGACAATTATATAAAAGATTCCATACAGTATCATTAGCTTAAAATTGAAGTATTTGTTTTATCACCAGAATTGTAAAAGTATTTTACTTTCTGCCATATTGAGCATTTTAAAGTCTTATTAGTGAGCAGGGATTGCTTTTTATTCTTTCTATGATGCCTTGTTTTTATTGGTCTTAAAAAGTCATTCAGGATGTTAATATATGAGGTAAAAAGCCTTTTAGAATTTTGACTGACTTCAAATCTAGAGAATGACAATTAAACAAACCCATTTTCTTTTGGAATTTTGCCTTTTCTTTAAGGAAGCTAATTCCTACAGAAATAAACATGTCATCTGCTCCTTTAAAACCGTATGGATTTTTGTTCAGGTTTGACATTGATTAGAAGTAGTGCTGGTAGTGATCTGGGATGAGTGAGAAAGGAATGAAGCAGAATTCGTTATCCCCTAAGTCTATCACACTCCAAGGGCATTTCCTATAGAATCATTATTTTGAGTGTATTCTCAATTTTATCTGATTTACAGGACAGGAAAATTGGAATGTAAGAAATTCTTAAAAGAATAGGAAGCTATAATTAATTCCCATACTTCTTCCTTGTATTCTTTGTTCAGCCATAGTAATAGCTGCACTTTGGGCAGCAGTAATCATTAATGACCTCCCTTATGGTAACAATTTTTACTTATTTTTCAGACAGATTCAGAAAACCCTCATTTTGGAAACTGGGGGATTGCTACCAATGATGCACATTTTTGTGCATAAGTGAACTTCGATGATTGAAGTTGGAGGGTTAGAGCAGGGGGAGGTTTTCTCCTTTGACCTCACTTCTTTTCTCTGTTCAGCCCATCTATTCCTATCTGGAGTCTTGAGGTGTGTAGTAGCCACTTCATGACCATTAAATTCCCAGTTCTCCACCCCTTATCAGGCTATTCTTCTCCACTTAAAAAGCCTCCCACATCAACTCTGTTAGTGAGAGTTAATCTATCCTGATCTTGCTCAAAATTCAATTCCTGTAGGAAGTCTTCTATTAATTGCTATTCCCCCTGACCGTGCCACTGGGCAATATATCCCCTTAGCACATCTCTATTCAATTTGAATGATAATGCTTTTTGCTGCTTTTAACATAGCTTTCTGTGCAAACTGAGCTTTTAATAAATGATTATTAACTAATTAGCCTACCACCTTTCCTTGTAGGAGAGCCAGTAAGTAAGCCTCATGCATCAAAAGTCTATATTCATTCAGGTTTTGAGCACTTTATGGTTAAAAAAGAGGAGAGTGAGACGAATTGGGTTTATACCAAAATTTGGTTATTTGCAGATGATCACTTAAAGATAGCATATAATAATAACTCTATAAATGTTTTTTAAATTATAAAAACTAATATGTATTACTGTGTACCAGGCACTCTGCTCAGAACCAGGATTGTCTTTTTTAACCCTTAAAATACTTGGAAGTATGTGATATTATTATGCTTATCTTATAGGTGATAGCTTTGATGGATAAAGAAGCTGAGTAACTTGCTAAAGATCACTCAGGCAACAGATGCCAGAGATATGGTTTCAATATAGGCAATTCATATCTAGAACTTAAGTTCTTAACTGCTTCATTCAACTCTTAATTCCAAGAATAAGAATGTCATGTTAACCATCTATTTTCTTGTCCATTTTACCATACCTAGGGAGATTTACATAGTCCAGAGAAGTATGTCACACTTTTCTAGACAGTTTGTATCAGAATCCCTATACTGCATGACTGACTGATTGACTAAGCATGGATGCGGGGTGTCATCTAAGCGCAGCTGTAGTTTGTTTTCTCCCACTACGCTGGTTTTCTTCAGGCGTCCATCCAACACTGACTCTTGCTATAGGAGGTTTTCTTAAGAGGCCTGCTCTCTCTCCTGTATGGTTCACTTGGTCTAGAGGAAGCTCACACCTATCACTTGCTCCACAAATTCTGGAAACATATTGATCTCAGTCTTACCAGTTGACTGAATTCTTGGCCTCAGGCCTTTTCACTTTTCCAGTGATAAGTGGAGTCTGTTGTCTTCACAGCCAGGAGAACATTCCAGGTTCTGTGAGTGACTTCATGGGAGCAACTTGTCTCTTTTTACATGCTGTCCCTCTTTCATATCCTTGCTCAGAGGAGGCACTCAGTGTCATGGAAGTGGGTGGGATTGTCTTTTATAAATTCTGTGCATGGAAGGCATTGTGTGTGTGACTGAGAGAGATGGTTGGGGAAGGGAGAGAGAGAGGGAGAGAGGCACTTTGGTATCTGTTTTATTGGTCCTTGTAAGGGTTATCTTCATTCCGCCACTCCAGACCTCCCTATCCTCTTTTGCTCAGGAGGCTGACCTATAATGGACTGTATCAAAGGGCTCCCTTACCGTTTTGGCTTCCTATCAAGTTTGATCAACTGGAATATCAAAAGAAGCCCCCTCCCTCCCAAAGAGAGAGAGAGAGAGAGAGAGAGAGAGAGAGAGAGAGGGAGAGAGAGAGAAGAGTGACATTGGGGTATTGGTTCCCCTGATTCTCTCTCAGCTGGGTTTCCTTGGGCTACCTATTTCCCTCGACAAAGGCCACACCTTTGTGAAGTAGCCCTCTCTACCCAACTCCTTCTCTGATTCTGGTGATTACCTTTTCCTTTTCCTTTCAGGCTAAAAGTGTCACTAGACCTGTGCACTATATTACCACTTGTGGTTTCCCTATACCTTGCCCACACATCTTGGGAATGCTATCTTTATTAAACTTTCCTAAGTTATCCATCTTCAGTGTGTTGTCTATTTCCTGTTGAGATCTTATCAATTGCATTAAAATATAGATTCCTGGGTCCTCCACCAGACCTATGAAACCACAACCTCTGGTGGTAGCATTTGGGACTTTGAATTTTCAACAAGCATCTCGTTGTATGCTAATGTTCACTAGAAATTCAGTTTTAACTGAAGTTTAACATCAATATAGTAAGATGAACTTGAGTTTTGAGTGAGACCCAACCTGCAGGGAATGGACTATCTTTTTGACCTGGAAGGCTTAGTGAATTCAAATTGGCAAAATATTTTGAGATTCTATAATAGAAAAATACTACATCCATTCCATCTATGCACCATATTTTTTCTCCCCACAAATTGGCATAATTATTTTCAGCAAATTAATTGATATTTTTGTGACCATGGCATTGATCCTACATATTTTTTGCAATTATAGGTATGGTTTGCCAGTATCTGTTCAAGTTAATTATTGGCCTAATACATAGATATAATGCCATTGTTTTTATACTTCAATTACATAAATAGCTTTTGAAATAACTGATATTGCTAAATGTTTTGTAGAACAACATTTTTTAAGAGGAATATTTTTGGAGTTAATTTTAATAAGGTTATGGAAGACATAGTAATCCTCCCTCACCCTTTGCTCCAAGATGTCCATGTCCTAATCTTTGGAACCTGTGAATATGTTAGATTACATGGCAAAAGGTTTTAAAGTTGCTGATGAAAGAAGGTTTGCTACTCAGATGACCTTGAGATGTTGAGGATATTCTGAGTTATTCCATTGTCCCAATGTAATCTCAAGAGTCCGGATGGAAGAGGGAAGCAGGTCAGCATGATGTGAAAAGGACTGGACCTGTTCTTGACTTTGAGGATGAAAGGGGGCCACAACAAAGGAAAGATGACTGCTTCTAGAAACTTTAAAAGATAAGGACACAGATTCTTCCATAGAGCCTCCAGAAGAGGATGCAGCCCTGATGACATCTGGACTTTAGCCCAGTGATAGCCATGTTGTACTTTTAACCTACAGAAATGTGATAGGCAATTTATGTTGTATTAAGCCACTAAGAAGATGATAATTTGTTATAGCAATAACAGAAAACTGATATAAGGGGTTCCAAGACATAGTGGGAGGAAATTTTAAACATTAAATCAGTTCTTTAACTTAAGTCATGTACATTGCAAACCTCAGATAGTACAATGGCTACAATTATCATGTTTGAATGTTTGAATATTTAATTCATTCCTTTGGAGCTTTAGCAAGTGACATCACAATTTTTTTTATTTTTTATGAGATTGGTATGAGGAAAACTTATGTATGGGGAATGAGATCCAGGAACCTGTGATGCACTAATAGACTGGTTCTAAGTGAGGGCTTGACTGTCTAGAATATAGCTGACCTTCAGTGACTGTCAGGCCAGCCCTCCAACCCATGATATCTCCATAAAAACCTCATTTTTTCTTATCTCTGGGAACCTGTGCAGGTACAGGAGGTTGGGCAAGGAACATGAGCACCAGGGTCCAGGAAGGTGAGTCATGCTCCTGGAGTGGAGTATAAGCAGCAGCTCAGGGAACTAGCCATCTCTGGGCCTCGCTCTGGTTGTGGAACGGATGTGGTTTAGTCATAAGGCTTCCTGACCTTCTCTGTATTGCTTGGCAGATGGCACTTAAGACTGGTATCTGGAACCATGAAACAAACAAACTTCAAGCCACTGAAATGTCTTCAATCATGTATTTCTAAATAGCATGTTTGTCCAACTGTTTTGGTTTTTCATTTGTCATGTTATTTATTGGCTTTCTACCATTGAAGATGAAAGCACCCTTATACCATTCTTCCAACAACTCTTTTGTAAGACTCTTCCAATCCCCATCAATATTTAATGGTTACACTTTCAACTATATATATTTTATGACTATCTATGGGATGCTGTCTACTATGACTACATTTTATTTCTTGAAAAATTTTTGAGTTTCTCTATAAAGTTAACATTGTTCATTTCTATATATTTTTTTCTATATGTCTGTTACCAACTAGTGCTGAAACTTCTAGCAAAAGCACAACTTTCCCATTAGTTATTTATCATTTTCACACACTTAAATCTGTCTACTGGATTCTTTTCTTCCATTGGTAGAAACTTTCCTGGACTTGCAGCTTTCTAGCCCTGATGGACAGATGTCATTCTGAGAACTTCAGTTCATGATCATGCTAAGAATTGCATTTCCCTATAACCTGTTTCCTGTTTGGAGCTCCTGTGTTTTAGAATCCATGTTTTCATCTATTAATGTTATTCCTTCTGGTAGTAGAATGCATCTTCTAGTAGTCTCTCCCAAAAGGAAAACATGCAGGCTAACTTTATTAAATCTTTTATAAAAATTTCTTCATTATACTATTTTTCTTGATGGATAATTTAAATATAGAATTCTAGACTTGAAATAATTTCCCTTATAAGCTTGTTAGAATAATTTCTAGCTTTCAATATTGTTGTTAGGAGTTTAATTCTGTTTGAATTCCCAATTCTTTGTATGAGGTCTGTATTTCTGTCTGGAAACTTTTAGGATCTATTCTTAATCTCTCATGTCCTGAAATTAAAGATTTGTCTCAGCATAAGTCCTTCTTCATTCATTTTGCCAGGTACTCTTTGAGCCCTTTTTATCTGTTATTTTCCTTCAATTTTGACAAACATTCTTAATTTGCTTTTATGATAATTTCTTCCCCTCTTGGGCCTTATGGACTGATTCTGTATTTTCATATCTTCTCTATCTTCTATTATATTTTTATTTATTTTTTCCCAATTTTCATACTAAAATTTTTATGTTTGCTATCATATTTTTATTTCCCAAAAACTAATTTTTGATTTTTGAATGCAGCAAGGATGGAGTCCTTGATCAAACTTTAGTCAGCCTCTGCTGAGCTCTTCTTGACTAGGGCTTGGCCTGCTGAGCACAGTGTAGGAAGAATCCTCTACCCACTTAAGAACTCATCAAGTTGCTCATCTATTCCCCCATGCTTGATACCTAATGAAGTCCCTTTTAGTAATTTTCCATCAACGACTCCCACATCCTGTCCATTGGCTGTAAATCTCCAGTGCCTCTGTTGTATTCAGAGTTGAGTTCAATCTCTCTCTCCTATTGCAGTAGTCTTGAATATCAAGACTAGCCTGTGGAACTTGTCTGGTGCACTTTCTCTTTGACAATACTTCTTTCACATGGATCCTTTTCCTTAATTTGTTCTGTGTGCAATCTTCTCTTATCAACCAGAGCATATTAGTGATGGCTATAGTTGGGATGTTAAACATAAAAAGGCTTGGTCCCCCCATTGGCACTATTAGAAAGTGATGGAACATTTTGGAGGTAGAGCCTAGTGAGTCCTTAGGTCACTGTGTGTGAGCCCTCAAAGGGAATCTTCCTTTTCCTCTTTCTTCCAGCCTCATCCCTTTTCTCTTTTTTGGTTTATTGGTCATGAATTGAACAGTTTGTTTTGCCATGAGCTTTCCACTGTTGCCACCTGACACCCTCATGAGATGCCCTAAACAATGTACCTGCCTTGTCGTGGACTGGACCTCCAGATCTGTGAACTAGTAAATCTTCTCTTTTATAAATTAATTATCTCAGTTATTTCATTATGGTGATGGGAATTTGATTAACATGGTGACTTTTGAAAAGTTCTCTCTTTTTTTCCTGGAATTTTTTTTTTCATATTTAAGAAGGGATACTAAAGTTGTGAAAGCAAGTTCTAAGTGTGAAATCTTGTCACTAGTGAGCTTTAGTGTAGGATGATTGGACTAAGCCATTTGTTGACTCTGCCTCTTAATTCACTCCCCCACACTAGTATTTAGGGCTTTTTCTCTGGAGCTAGTTAGTTTATTCCCAGAAAGGAATTGCCCAAACTCTTGCCAGTTTGGGTGGAAAAAAAATGTAAGGCTAACTATGTGAGTTCTGGAAGCACGGGAAGGTGAGAATCCGGGCATTGTACCTTTCAGTATGTGGTTTTATGTAGCCAGCCCATTATTAGTGTGATGCCCTTGCTCTCTCTGTGTCCCTGGTATCTCCCAGACCATCTCCCTCATATTCATCATTTCCACATAGTGCACCCACAGTGTCCTGCAGGATGGGGAGAATACATAGAGGTCTAAGGGCTCCTTATACAAACGTGCAGCCAATCTTCTTGTTTTCATCCTTGTCCACTTTTCTACTTTTTCAGAGATATGTAGTAACTCTCATAACTCTGAGGCTTTTCCTGACTCTGATGAAATAATCAACTGGTTTCATTCACTGCTTGTTTAAGATCAAAATAATTTTTTTTTTTGGTACCACGGATTGAACTCAGGGGTACTCGACCACTGAGCCACATCCCCAGCCCTATTTTGTGTTTTTATGTAGAGACAGGGTCTCACTGAGTTGCTTAGCACCTCGCTGTTGCTGAGGCTGACTTTGAACTTGTGATTCTCCTGTCTCAGCCTCTCAAAGTGCTGGGATTACAGGTGTGCACCACTGTGCCTGCTTTAGGATTAAAATTTTTGAGTTCGGCAAAGTCAGGATCACTTGTCTATCTGCTTTCTGCTCTCCATCCTTTAGTATTTTATTTCTGTCTTCTCCTAATTTGTTCGAGCAGGTAGTCTTTCTCAAAAGTGGAGTATCGGAAGGGTTTGATACATCATTGTTTAACTGGGTATAAATGCATGCATTTTAGGTTTTTCAAGATATTAGCTAATTATCTTCTGGCTTCCTCTCAGCTAATAAGAAATTCCATTTACCTTAACATCCTAGTTCTTCTCAACAAACTCAATTAATAAACGGTGATGGAGCTATTGATTTTTCATATAAATAGGTATACCATGTTTCCTTGACATTTGTTAAAGAATGTAAAACAGAACTATTTTAAATAAACCCAATTGAAGGAAAAGAATTCATAATGGAAAGTAAATTACATAAGTGAAAACTGCCTCACCCACTATATTGCATTAAAACTGACGATTATTTCAGTAATCACCTAACAGTAGAGGCCCATATTGATTTTAACTGGTAATTACCTCAGGGATGTGCCCTTGAGTTAGAATTCTAAATCTAATTCTGCATAGTGTGAAAGTCCTTTCTGAATTCTATGTGAGTTGTAATTTAAACAGAAAAAAATTACAGACCATGGCAGAATAACATGTCTGAGTAGCTTAATCCCACATAAACTGATTTAAGAACTTTCTATTATCTTTTATCATTGCAGGGTTTGGCCTTGTACTGTGGATCGGGGAGTCATAAATTGGGATATTGAAAATCAACTCAAGTGGGATAAAATCTCCAACAAACTCAGAATTAATAAATGATGAGGGAATATTCATCCACTAAGATTGTATATTTCAAGGGAATTTGAGTGAAAAGGAAAAACCCTAATTAGAATTTAAGGAGATGTAAACACTGTAAAGCAGGATCAGTAAACATGGAGGAATATGATGAATTTCTGTTTGGAGAAATTCAGGCCTCATATTTCTCTAGATAAATGCCTCAAATATCTGCCTTCTTTTTAACAGTTTTCTGTAAAAGCCACAAATGATTCTTGCATCAGTCTTGGCCATTTTCATCATTTACATAAATTACATTTATAGAAGCTGAGATTTTTGAGAAAGATTTTAGATAATTATTGATCAATTCACCCACCCAAAGGACCTTGTTTAGGGTCTCTCAAATGTCATATGAATAGTACATTTTCTTGGATGTTTGGATTTAACACAGTTTAACATATCTTGTTAACAGACAAATAAGAATTTTGGTTAGAAGATTCACTTAATTGACTCCTTTTTCACTCCATTCCAAACTCATGTTATAATTTTCCAGAATGTCCCATAAATTTTAAAAGTGCCTCTTATCAACTTGACATCAGATGGTGAGAAGAATCAATTTCTAAAGAATATTCTGGCATATTTCTCTTTTGATAAGTAACATAACCTTTTTTTTTTGATACTGAGAATTGAATTCTGGGGCACTTGACCACCGAGCCACATCCCCAGCTTTGAACTCACGATTCTCCTGTCTCAGCCTCCCAAAATGTGGGGATTACAGGAGTGTACCACTGCGCCTGGCTAAGTAACATAACCTTTAACAGTGTCCTTTCAAAAAGCATCTTTTACCAGTATAATAAGATTTATGTTCAAATACTCTTTCAATAAAGTCAAATAGTTTTCCATACAAGAAGTCTAATAGATCTGACTTCATGCTGTGCTTTAGTTATAATAAGAAGAAACAAAACTTAAACAAAAATTTAACTACCCTTGCCAACTGTTCAGTTAGACGATTGCATTTTCAGCATTTCATTCTACAAGAATGTATTAATTCAATGTCTTAACATGTCCTGGACTAAAGAGAAAACACATTTTCTAGTTTAATTTTATGGAAGCACCTACCACAGTGCCAGCCACATTACACATGCCTAATAAACATGTTCTGGATTTCAATACCTGTTAACTTTTACCAATCATTATAAGATAAAAGGTCTTAAGAAATAAATTATCAAGCAAGATTTAAACTTGTTAGGCAAATAATGACAAGGAAATGTTCCAATAATAATCTTTAAGTAGTTACCTAAGGCTTACTTGTGAGCAGCATTAAAATTTAGTACTAGATATAAGGTGTAAATTCTATCAGTTGGTATTTATCATTATTCTAGGTGCCTACCCCTTCCACTGCCCTCAGCATCCTGGATTTCCCTACACTGCAGAAACTGAAGCATTGAAGCCTAGAGGCTTATGGGTCTCAGAGTTGATTCCATTGGTTAAAGTCCAGGATATATTGTTGTTAAATATCTTGATTATCCCCCTACTTCCATCAACAACACCATCCCCCATTCACAAGATGATGTGTGTTTAGGAAAGGAAAATAAATTTTAATAGTAACTGGATGTAGACTTCATCAGTACACAAATAGGTTTTTAAATGGAAGGAATAGAGAAGGATTTTCTAAGTCCTCTTTTAAAGAAAAACATTTTTTTTCAGTTGTAGATGGATACAATAGACATTTGCTGTAAAAGGACTTTATTTATTATTTATTTATTTCATTTATTTTTATGTGGTGCTAAGGATTGAACCCAGTACCTCACATGTGCTAGGTGAGCACTCTACTCCAGCCACAGTTGTAGGTGGGCCACAAGTCCAGCCCTATAGGTCCTCTTTGATGAAAGTGTTGTTAGATTTTTTTGAAAAATCCTGGATTGAATACAGCTATACATGTTTCTTTCATGTAGGAGTCTTTAATATACAATTTAATATTTTAAATCTCTAGGAAGAGATATAGTATCTCTGTGTCCCAAACTTACTTGACCATGGAGGCCTTTCTGCCATTGAGCACTAATTAATATCAAGTTGATAAAATGTGTACTACAATCCTAAATGTTTAGGATACCCCTTGCTCTCTTCATATAATCAAAATATTAGTATTATTTAGTCTTTTTCAATTATCAATTTTTTGCCATATAAAATGAAAGAGAAGTTGACTATTGTTTTAGTTTAGGTCATGCTGTAGGAACACATAACCCCTAAATCTTAGTGTTTAATACAACAATTCCTTGTGCAAAGCTGTTCTGGGTTGAGATGCTGTCTTCCAAATACTGACCCAATAACTAGGCTGCTTTTTTCTTACATTGAGGAGCAGATAGAATGATTGGTGAACCCTGCTATCTCTACTATAACTGTATTACAACAATCAGGATTAAGTTGTTCAATAGTTTGGTTGCCCTTCAGTTTTATTTTGATAAATACATAACAAGCTACATGTTTTTACTTCTCTCCAAAAGTTTTTATTTGCTTTTTACAATTTTGCAAATTAGTCATTGGAAAGTATCAATAGGCTTTGTTCTTCGTGTATATATTGTTTTTACCATTCTACATTCAGATATTTTGTTCAAGTTTTAAAATATTCTATCCATGCTGTAAACAAACAGGTTGAGTTTTTATCAAATTTCTAGTTTTTTCTAAATATATTTTATTAATTTATTACAAATTAATTTATTACAATTAATGTGCTCCATATCTTGTTTACTGTGAACTGTACTGCAATGAGCAAGCAAGTGCAGATGTCTCTTTGACATACTGATTTTCAATTCCTTTCCAGATTTTCAATTCCTGGATATAAACCCAGTAGTGGGATTGCTAGGTCATACAGTAATTCTATTTCTAATTTTTTGAGGGACCACCATACTATTTCCTATGAAGACTGTTAGCTTGCATTCTTACCAACAGTGTCTGAGAGTTCCTCTTTCCCTGCATCCTTACCAACATTTGTTTGTGTGTGTGTGTGTGTGTGTGCATGTGTGGTGTGTTTGGTGATAGCTGTTCTAACTGGAGTGAGGTGATCTCACTGTGGTTTTAATTTGCATTCCCCTGATAGGTGATGTGGAGCATTGTTCAGACTCTTCCTGGTCATTGCACGTCCTCTTTTGAGAAAGGTCAATTCAGGTTGTTTACCTGTTTTTTTATTCAGATGATGAGGATGATGGCTATGACGATGATGCTGATTTTGCTTTTGAGTTATTTGAGCTCCTTAATGTTTTAGTCGTCTTTTTCACTGCTGTGACTAAAGGACCTGACCAGAACAGTTGTAGAGGAGGAAAAGTTTATTTGAGGGCTCATGGTTTCAGAGGTCTTAGTCCATAGAAGGCTGGCTCCATTCCTTGGGGCTCTAGGTGAGGCAGGACATCATGGCAGGAGAGTATAGTGGAGGGAAGCAGCTCACATCATGATCAGAAGCAGAGAGAAAGAAAAACTCAACTCTCCAGATACAAAATATATCCCCCATAGTCACGCCCCCAATGAACCACTTTCTCTAGCCACACGCCACCTGCCTTCAGTTACCACTCAGTTTATCATATGAGGGATTAATTCACTGATCAGGTTAAGGCTATAACCCAATCATTTCTCCTCTAAACTTTCTTGCATTGTCTCACACGTGAGCTTTTGGGGGACACCTCACATCCAAACCATAACATTTAAATACTCTGGAAATTCAATCCTTGCCAAATATTTTCTTTGATTCTGTAGATTGCCTCTTCATTTTGTTGATTGTTTGCTTTGCTAGACAGTAGAATTTTGGTTGGATGTAATCCCATTCAATTTTTACTTTTGTTGCCTGTGCTTTTAGGATCCTACACCCAAAATGTTTGTCCAGACCAATTTCCTGAAGTATTTCTCTTATATTTTCTTCTAGAGGTTTCATGGCTTGGGATCATAATGTTTAAGTTTTTAATATACTTTCAGTTGAATTTTATTTGTGGTGAATTTGTTTCTTTTGCACATAGATATCCAGTCTTCTCAGCACCATTTATTAAAGAAACTTTCCTTTTTCCAATGTATGTTCTTGCTGCCTTTGTCAAAAATCTGTTGGCTATAAATATGACTTTATTTCTGAGGTTCTCTCTTCTGTTTCATTGGGCTCTGTTTCACATGTCTGTTTTTATGTCAGTACTATGCTGATTTCATTACTATAGCTTTGTAGTATGCTTTGAAATCAGGAATTATAATGCCTCTATTATAAAAGCTTTGCTCTTTTTTGATCAGGATTGTTTTGGCTAGTTGGGGTCTTTTGTGGTTTCATACAAATTTTCGGAGTTTTTTCCATTTCTGTACTTGGTATTTTAATAGATATTAAACTGAATCTTTAGATTGTTTTGGGATGTATGGACATATAAAATATTAATTTTTCCAATTTATGAACATAGAATGTCTTTTCAATTTTTTGTGTGTCTTATTTAATTTCTTTCTTTCTTTTTTCGTGCTGGGGATTGAACCCAGGGCTTTGTGCATGCAAGGCAAGCACTCTACCAACTGAGCTATATCCACACCCCTTTCTTTTAAAATTATTTTGTAAATTTCACTATACAAAATTTATTTGTTAAATTATGAATGCATTAATGTATTTCTAGGCTTATTTTTTTTTTTTTATATTGGGGATTGAAATCAGGGGCACTCGACCACTGAGCCACATCCCCAACCCTATTTTGTGTTTTATGTATAGACAGGGTCTCACTGAGTTAATTAGTGCCTCACTGTTGCTGAGGCTGGCTTTGAACTCACAATTCTCCTTTCTCAGCCTCCCAAAGTGCTGGGATTACAGGCATGCACTACTATGCCTGGCTTTAGGCTTAATTTTTTAAAGTTATTGTGATTAGGATGCTTGATTCCTTTCAAGCATCCAAAAATCCTTGATTTTTTTTGTTGATTTTTTATCCCACAACCTTATTGAATTTATTAATTCTGAGGGTTGTGTGTGTGTGTGTGTGTGTGTGTGCGCAATCTTTAGGTTTTTCTGTATAAAATCATGTTGTCTGCAAACAAATAATTTGACCTTCTTCTTTCCTATTTGAATGACCTCTATACCTTTCTCTTGCTTTGTTGCTCTGGATTCTACTCCCCATATTATATTGAACAGGATCAGTGAAATATACATTCTTGTTTTTGATTTTAGAGAAAATGATTTCAACTTTTCCCCATTTAATATAATGTTGGCTGTTGGTTTGTGATAGATAACCTTTATTGTCTTGAGGTACATTCCCTCAATACTTAACTTTTTTTAATCATAAAGGGATATTGAACTTATCAAATGCATGTTGAGATGTAGTTTTTGTCCTTCATTCTATTGATATAACATATTGCATTTATTTAATGTTGAATTGTCCTTGCATCCCTGGAATAAATCCCATTTGATAATGTATAATATTTTGTATTTTTGTTGTTGGATTTGATTTGCTAGTATTTTGTTGAGAATTTTTGCGTCTATGTTCATTAGGGATGTTGGTCTATAGTTTTCTTTTTTTGTTGTGTCCTTGTCTGCTTTTGGTATCAACGTAATGCTGGCCTTAGGCTAGCTTCACTGGTTGATCTGGACAAAGTACCCAACTGTGAGTGTGAGATCCTTATCAGTCTGAAGTCTACATGTAAGTTAGGCTGCACCTGGCGCATGCCTGTAATCCCGGAACTTTGGGAGGCTGAGACCGGAAAATGGTGAGTTCAAAGCCAGCCTCAGCAATGGCGAGGTGGTAAGCAACTCAGTGAGACCCTGTCTCTACATAAAACACAAAATAGGGCTGAGGATGTGGCTCAGTGGTCGAGTACCCCTGAGTTCAATCCCTGGTTCAAAAAAAAAAAAAAGATGAGGCACCTGTCAGTGTCTGAAGGTTCTATGGGTGACATCTCCGGACCTCAGGGGCTGACCTGCTCAAGCAATCTGCCTATCTGCTGCCCAAAGCCTATGGGCTATGGTCAGTGCCATCTGTCTGCTTCCTAGGGCCTCAACAGGCCCAATTTCTGAGAATGGGCTACTCAGCTACTTCTTGGGGTTACATAAGGATGGTTGGATTACCCACCTATTTCCTGGGAGTCTCTACAGGCTGAACTGCTCAGGGTCAGCTGTCAAGGGGCTTCCTAGGGCCATGGTAGGGTAGGCAAGACCACCTGGCAGGGCTGTGGTGGTGGATCACTGGTTCTGCTGGGAGCAGGTGCCTGTTGTATCATAGAATCCTGGGTGGGCAGGATCTTAGCATTGTGCAGTAGGAGCCTGGGTATAGTAGAGTACATCATAGACTGGGCTATTTCTCTGAGGCAGTGCAGTGATGTGGTAACCCAGCAACTCCCCAGATGGAGTACAGGGCCTATGCCGTGTTCTCCAGCAGCAGTGCTTCAGACATTCATGGTATGAGCATGGACTTTGGGGTGGTTCCTGCTTACTCTTTCCATGACAGATGAAGTCCCTATTAGTTTGGGGTTGATCTCAAGAGACTGAAGGGTGAATCCCATGTGCTTAGATCCCTCATGAATCTCCATGCTCCCCAATGTCTCTGTCACTTCCCCACTGTACTCTGGTTCTGTGCCTTCTCAAGCACTGCTGTCAAATAGCAGCTGTCTTGTCTTTGTTTAGGTCCTTTGCCATGGAGGGAAGCGCACCAGGCATCTCCAGTAAGCCATCTTGCTGACCTCACTAAGATTTCTGTGCTTATTGGCATCTTGTTTACCTATGAGTATCATTCATTTCACTACTTTTTTCCCTTTGTGCCAATGTGGTTAATTTGTGTCTAGACAAAAAAGAGCCCTGCATTTTTTTTTTTAAATCAGAAGTGCACAATTATTTCCTAGAACAAAAATGAAGCATCTTTCCTGATTTTGTTACAACTGATGGAATCTCTACTGGTGAGTCAGTTGGCAAGATCTTGTCCTTGTTGTCAAGAAGATAGTGCAAAGGATATGAACCCTGACAGAAATGAATGTACTATTCTGTGGTGCCTGGTCTACAATTTGCTATTAATTATTATTATTATTATTTTTTTTTTGAGTACACATTCACTCACTTATTTAGATGTTAAAAAAAAAAAACTCAACTATTACTTCCCACTCTTGGGCTTCATCTAGCTGAGTTTGAACACTTTATTGGAAGGAAAAGAACTACTTAACCTGGTATAGACCAAGGCCAGTGGGTTTTGAGGTAAGGAAGGGAGGAGTCCTTTATACTGATTACTTAACATTTCCCAAATTGATTTGGGCTTAACCTGATGCACTAAGTTAGTTTTGATCGTAGTGCTGTAAGAAAATGTCCAGGCCGCTATACCCTGTACTTCCCTTCTTGTGTGTGTGTGTGTGTGTGCGTGTGTGTGTATGTGAGTGTATTTAAACTCTTTCTTCCTAAATTCTCCCAAACAGGTATGGCATTTGCCAATTTATGAATAATCAGGTACTGAGTTTCAGATACACTATGCCCCTGTTGGTAGTATTTTCTCCTGGCCTTGTGAATTCAGTGCTTTATAAAAATCATTTACTCTAGCCGGGTGTGGTGGCTCAAGCCTGTAATCCCAGCACTTAGGGAGGCTAAGACAGGAGAATCTCGAGTTCAAAGCCAGCCTCAGCAATGGTGAGGTGCTAAGCAACTCAGTGAGACCCTGTCTCTACATAAAACACAAAATAGGGCTGGGGATGTGGCTCATTGGTTGAGTACTCCTGAGTTCAATCCCCAGTACCAAAAAAAAAATCATTTACTCTGTGAAAAAAAAGTTGAGGATCCGGTTTAGAGTGCAGGGCAGAAAAAATAATTCTCTTTCACTCTCCATAGTTCTTAGTTGGGACAAACCTCTGTAATGAAAGGCAAATTTACAAGAGAAAAACAAACAGAAAATTAATAAGATGTATATCTCCATTATACAGGGGATATAACTCAGGGAAATGAGTAATCTCTTATTAGAGTTAAACTTTGAAGAGTTATCTTAGACTTCAAGCTTAGGTAGCATTGTTCTCTGAATGATGATGGTAATCATGATGGTATTATTCATCTTTCAGCTGTTCAAGAGGGAGAAATGCTTACAAAGGGAGATTTCCTTTGTAGATACAAGCTTTCTTTACAAAAGGGCAGCTTCCCACAGCTACTCCTATATCTGCTGTTTCTCAAAATATTTCTTAGGCCTAAAAGGTATACTAGGGGGTAGCATATTCTGGTCTCCTAGAGTCATATTTTGAGGTGCTGTCTTATGAACCACATCAATAATTGTCATCCTCTTGGGCCTTTAAAATAAAAAATTTAAAAAATTTGAAATAAAGGAAAAAGTAATACATGCTAATTATAAAGATAAATAAATAAATTAACAGATAAAGAGAAAAAAATCTGTCCTTAACTGCCACTACTCTTCCACATAACCAATAACAGCTATTCTCATATCTGTGAATAATATGGTCTTTTATAAACTTCTTATGCAGGTATAAATAGTTTTCTCATTGTTATAATAATAGTATAGACACTTCTGTGTTTTCCTTTTCCATTTGCATTTTGTAGACTCTTTTCCATGTTTTTTACATAGTTTTAATTTTTACCATTTTAGTGCAGTTAAAATGATGGTTTGGGAATGACTTACAGTTAGAAGAAATGGATTCTTAGAGAAACATTTCCCCTTCTTTTTGTTTGAACAGGGTTCTGGAATGTGTAGTCATTCTTCTTGTCACCTAAGGATATGTGTTCATTCATTTTCTTATTGTACATCTTTCCCCTCTTTTATTTAATACTTGAAATACATTTTCATATAGAAATATGAGTAATATTTGAAATGTATTTGGAAAGAAATAATGAGTGAAAGAAGTATTCTCAGGAGAGGATCTTTTTGGATAGCATTAAAGGGAGATTTTAAAAATTGCATCTGACATTTCTTTCCAAATGAAAACAGAAAGAACTACCACTGTGTTTTGTTAACTGTAGAATTGTGCATATTTATGTCTGGTGGATTTGATCAAACAATTCTGCAAGTGACTGTCCATGCTTTTGACTGATCAAACAATTCTGCAAGTGACTGTCCATGCTTTTGACTGACTCATGGCAATGTGTAAACTTACTTAAACATGTTCTTGGGTCCTCTGCATTCAAATGGCCTGATGTGTAATATATGCTGCTCTTCTCCATGGTTTGCATATCAGAGATGATGCTCCTTCTCCCGCTGCTGCAGCCTCCTCTACCTGGGATTATGCAGATTCTGGTTTAAACCTCTTTATTCTTTTCTCCAAGTGCACAGCATGATGGGCTTCATTTCTGTGAGTAAAGGATAATGGATTTTAGCTTTCACCAGTGACATTTGGAAACTACATGTCTTAAATGATATGTGTACCACACAATAAAAACGGTCACCCTGTGCTAATGATGTGAAAATATAAATAAAAATGAAGTGCTATAAATATATAGAGGCTAAACCTTAAAATGAAGGTGAGGGGGAGGCGGTCCTAGTTATCTTAATGGAGCCAATTTTATGATTTTTTTTCAAGCTGGATATAAAGGACAATTTTATCCATAGTGGGTATTTGGGATGATTGGCAGCAAGGGTTTAATTTATTCTGTCACATATTCACGGTTGTAAAACATTCCAACAAATCAAAGCCACCATTTCAGAAATAGCAAAGATTAAAAACCAGCATTGGATACTACAATCTTGAGTCCTTCCTGCCCTTTAATATAAGTACCAAGTTTATATTAAATAAAGTATATTTTTCATTGATCAACACTTATTTTGCTGTCTCTGATGGACCATGTTTTTGATACTCTCAGATGTAAGGGGGCTCAATTTTAAAATAACCACTTATCTTCTGTTTATAAAGATAAATGTAGTGTGTGAAGGACGTGAGGACAGAGTTTTGATAAATCTGTCAGACTGTGGTCCAGAGAGGGGGCAGGTTGGCAGGAGAGTGCCTATAGGCAGGGCATTTGAAAAAAACAGGGTATTCTCTAAAGAGCAATGACCTTGAGGGATGAGATTATTGAAATCTCAAATCCCAGTGTTGGTTCTTGAAGCAAGGAAGTGTTTGCTGTATCCCCTTTCCTGCTAGCAGAGAATGGGATCAGTTTCCTGGCTTTATTATAACACATTTTTATGAGTTCCTCCCTCCCATTCTGTCTCCTCTGTAAGAGGAAGAGCATGCTTTCTGTTCCCTGCTCTGAACGCTGGGGGAGGACCCTTCCTCATTTCATATTCCAGAATCATCGGGGCCCTGGCACTTGGAGTATTGACTCATGGTGGAGACACCTCCACCTCTGCAGCATATGTCTTTCAAGTGCGAAGACTTTCCTGGTCAATACTGAATCAATTTACTCTGGCAGTCTAATTGAATGCGTCCCTCAGACAAATGGGTCACCCGGGGAAAGGGTGAAACTTTGATATGCAGATCTGAGTCAAAACTCCAGAGAAAGCCATTTTGAATACATAGATTCCTCTTGAGAGGTAGCCTGTGTAACAAATGCAGTGCTAGTTATTTGCTCAGTAAATGAACACAAATCAGCCTCTTTCCTTCTTTTTGTTTGAATACTATTCTGCTTGAACTTGATCTCTGCAAGAATGAGAATGAGAGCAAGAATGTTTGCATGTGGAGGTCAACACTCTAAAATTGTCTGTAAGATGAAAAAGTGTCTTGCATTAAAATTTTGGTTATATAGATCTCACTTCTTAAAGGGCACACCATTTCCATTTAGCAAATTCTATTGATGATGTTGAAATTATTTGACATTCTTAATATTCATAAACTCTAGCTCTTTTCTAAGTTGAGTTTGATTTTTCTGTGTTCCCTTGAGAGTTTATGAGGATAAACTCTGAGGTGAGTGCTCAGCATTGTGTTAGCTTCTTTCCAAAACTGGCTTTTAGTCCTTCTACAGCCCCATCTTCAGTTCACAGAAAGCTTGGCTAATCTTCTGGTATTTGATTCACAACCAAATTCTCATGTTTCCAAGGCTGAAGCATCTTTTCCCACAGGGTTGAATTCTAGCCCTCTGACCTCCCACCATGGATTGAACCCAGGGGCACACTTAAACACAGAGCCACATCCCCAGGCCCTTTTTTTATGTTTACTAAGAGACAGAGTCTCACTGAGTTGCTTGGGACCTCGCTAAGTTGCTGAGGCTGGCTTTGAACTTGCCATCCTCCTGCCTCAGCCTCCAGAGCCTCCGTGATTATAGGCATGCACCACTACACCTGGCTACAGGATTGAATTTTGATAACAGTTTTCACAGTGGTATTTTGGGAACTTTTCCTTTTATTCAATCTTTTGCCCACTAAAGGAAATCAGAATATGTCACCTCAAAATATCACCCCAAATTGTCTCTTTCTCCAAAAAGTTATTTTGAGCTAAGGACAAGCAGAAGGAAGCATACAGGAAAGACCGGCTGCAACTGTCACCCCGTTTTTTGTTTTTGTTTTTGGCCTAAAAGCAGGACATAAGTTGACAAAGACAAAAATGTCCAGCCTCCCCTCTCTAGCAGGGAAGACAAAGGTTAACCACCAAAGACAGCTCTAGAACTTCATCAACCTGGAGATGGCACCAATTACCTTTATCTACCAGTTATTTGCCTCCCTACAATTTGCTGTCCCTAGAGACTCAATGTCTTAAACTTCTCTAAAAATTTATTGTTTTTTGTTGAAAATGATATATAAGTTTGAATTCAAAACACCTTCTTAGTGAATTACTGATTCCCTAAGTGTTTCCCATGTATATGTGAAATATACATGTTAATAAACATCTACCTATTTTTTTTTTTTTTGTACCAGGGATTGAACTCAGGGGTACTCGACCACTGAGCCACATCCCCAGCCCTATTTTGTGTTTTATGTAGAGACAGGGTCTCACTGAGTTGCTTAGCACCTCACCATTGTTGAGGCTGGCTTTGAACTTGTGATTCTCCTGTCTTAGCCTCCCTAAGTGCTGGAATTACAGGATTGTGCCACCGCACCTGGCTTACCTATTTTTCTATTGATAATCTACCTTTGTTATAGGAGTCCATTCCACCAATGAACCTAAGATGGGTAGAGGAAAATAATTTCTCCTTCTTTATTACATATGATGTGAATATATGCATATTATGCATTAGTTTCCCATTTCGACTATAACAAATTACCATTAACTTAGTGACAAAAAAAAAATGGGTCTCACTGGGCCAAAATTAAGGTGCCAGCAAGATATGGTCCCAAAGCCCAAGCTGCCAAAGACCTACTCCCTTCTACTAGGTCCCACCTTCTCTACTTTCCACTACCTTTTAATTGTTCACTCAAATTATGAAACACTCCAGTGGATTAATCCACTGATGAGGTCAGAGTCCTCATGATTCAATCAATCCCCCAAAGCCCCACCTCTGAACATAGCTGTACTGGGGACCCAGCCTTCAACCATGAGACTTTGGGAGTCATTGGAGGTCTAGATCATAACACTATCTCAAGGTTAAATGACTAGCAACCTTAATTCTATCTGCAATCTTAATTCCCCTTTTCTATGTGTTCTAACACATTCATGAGTTCTAAGGACTAGTACATAGATACCTTTAGGAGACCTTTATTTGATTCCCCATGCTGTGTGAAGTCTTTCAGCAGAATAATACATTGGCAAGAGGTCTAGGATCTGAAGCCAGACTGCCTGAGTCCTAATCCTCAGTTTTCTCACTGTGTGATTTAGGGCAAGTTAGTTACATTCTTTGCACCTTGACATCCATATCTGTAAAAAAGTGATAATAAATTTGTGTCAGAGATTGAGATCGCATAGGTAAAATGCTCAGCATATGCCAGTATGTGATGTATGTTGATGTCCAAAAAATGTTGACTTTTATTATTTACAAAATATTAGAGACATAGGACTTTGTGTTGCACAAAAGGTCTCACAGACATTATTACATACTACTCTATGGCACTTACTATTAATTCATCTCAAATTTATTATGCAGTTATTTTAAATATTATAAAAATAATATGGCTTAAAGTTAAAGGAAATGGGGGGGGGTTGGGCACCATATTAATACCTTAACACAATTATTTAATTCTTTAATACTTTAAGCCTTTACCTACATTTATTCTATAGTGATGGATGAGCTTCTCAAGAATAAGTACAATGCTTTCATTCATTCTGTAGGCATTGGCTTGAGCAGAGTTAGCATGCAATGAATGCTGATAAATGACTGTGTTCAATGGCAGAGGTGAGGGCATAGGCTGGGAAGTGCCTTTTGCATTCTCTCACTCCTTTTGCTACATTGAAAGTCCCTAGCAGGTCATTTGTCCTTGATGTGTTAAAATCTGCACTCAGTGAGGACATAATGTCTTACTGAAAGCTTCCTTGATCCCTTCAGTTATTTTGACTTAAGTCATGTGAAAGTAACAGAAAACTGACCTCAAACAGCTAAACAATAAGGTGTTTATCAGCTCATGTAACTGAGAACTCACAAAGGTCAGTCAGGTTTGGGCCAGCAGTTCACCAATGCCCTCATTGAGTTCTACCTTTCTCTTCTCTGTTTTCACTCTGCCTACTTTCTCCAAGGCTGGCTGGCCTCTCCTGTGATCAGAAGATGGCTGCCATCAGTTTCTAGGGGCTGCATGCTTTTTTGCTTCCATCCTACAGGATGACAGAACAACTCTAGTAACAGTCACAGAAGACTAAAGAACCATGTGTATTTGAAACCTCCAAGAAGAAGCTCTTTACATCCATTGGCTTAGATTGAGCCTCCGCCTTGTGGGTCATCCCTGAACCACTCACAGTGGTTGAAGGACAGCTTCGCTATGGACTTCAGCCAAATAGAGTTCACCTTTAGCAGTGTGTGTGTATGTGCATGTGTGTTCAGTTTTCCCCAAAGTGGAGTTGCCTGATAAAATAGAGCATAGCCAAAGTACCCAAGCAGCATTGGGGAAGGGAGTTGTTCTGAGCAGACCAACCTAGCAAACATGAAAATAGCTCAGCCCATCTGGGGGTGTAAACAAAGGAACACTTCTGAGTAATGAAACCTGGCTGAGTTGAAGTCACGGTCTCTTACACCTATAGAAGGAGGTCCCTAGAAGAATGCTTCTTGATCAATACCTTGTTAATTTGTGGAGCACTTCCTAAAGATTTTAATGCAGAAATTTGCTTTTAAAGTTTCAAGCACTTCATTTACTCATTTTCAAGGATTTATCAAACACTTCTGCTCTTCTGAGCACTGGGGATTCAGAAGTGAAAAAAACACAGCTCCCAAATTTAAGGATTTTACTGGCGAATAGAGCCCCTGAACTGCTAACACCCTTGGTTTCAAGGGTAAATCCTTGTCAGAGTCTCCTTCTGACTGTAATTGGGTCCAGAAAGTCTTTATGTGAATACACGTGCAGAAGGAACTTATTTCGCTCAGAGGGATCAATGTTGGGGGACAGAACTGATGCATTTAGGAAAGGGCTCAAGTATTACAAAGGTAAGGTACATAATCAATCACAGAGGTTGACACAATTTAAACTTCTCATATTAAAGGTGTAAACAGGGCATTGGGACAAAGTGATTGAGACTGGGATATAGAATGATATTGCAGACTAAATTGCGTTTCATGGGGGTCAAGTGTGAACTGCAGTGAAAACGATTTGAAACCATGCAGTTGTGTCACAGTTCCTGACCTCTATTGGAAGGCCCTAGAGAGGAACCTGGGATCGAATCTGTCAATTAAAATCCTATTTTCTTTCCTAGAAGTAGGCCCTCTGGGTCATCCTGAATGCTTCCACTGTTGATGAACTTCACATTTTAACTGCTTTCTCTCTAAATAACTGCCTCCCTAGGGTGGAGGGTGCAGATCCCTTGATGCATATGAAGTTTATTTAAGCAATGAAGCAACTTCCTTCAGGTCAGTGTAAGAAATCCCACAGAGTGAAGGTTTAGGCAGGAGGTAAAACTACAGTTAAACCAAGTTGCTTAGACTGCATTCATTCATGTGGTGACCATTGCCTCTCAATTTTGTAATGTTTGAGTGCTAGAAAACCAGAGGAAGCCTAAGTATATTGAAACACATTTAGTGTTATAGTCACATAAAATTTCAAAGGAAACTAGGATGGGTTACATTAGTGATAGTGCTCATCATTATTGTACATGTCATAATGATATTTTCTGCTAGTTATTCTAATTGGTATTGCTTTGTTATAACTGGATCAGTTTTGAGTTTTCTCTTCTTTCTCTTAGTTTTCCAGTATCCATAAATACCATTACAAGTTGGGTTCCCTTTAGGGAGCCCATTAAAACCCTCTGTCCTGCCTAAGTGTAAAGGAAGGTAAGAAAATGAGGGTAAAGAAGATGTGCCACCTTTATTCCTCATAAAGGCTCTGCTGGAGGATTATTTAATCAGATTTTGCCACCTAGCCATTGTCTGTGCTGGACTAAAGCCCATTGTCTGTGGGTTGAGGGCCTGGGGTGAGAGAAAGCAGCCTGCTGCCCTCAGAGGAATACAAGTGAACCAGGAAGTAAAGGGGAAGGGCAGAGCTGAGCATCATCAGCTCATTCCTCTAGATTTATCAGTCAGATAAGCCCCTTCTAGAGCATTACGCTAAGCAAGCTCCCTCCACGTGAAAGTCTTCATCAAGAGCAGTGTACCTTTTGACTACGTGTATATTTTTTTCTGGATATCTGATACAGTTTAATCCTCTGTGTGCTGTCTTGACCACACTGTCATCTAAAACCAAGATGTTGGATTCAAAACAGTCACAGGGCTTCCTTTATTCTCTCTTTTGGTCTTCTACTCCTGCTTCTGCTCGTATACTAACTCTGTCCCTTGGCTTCCGTCTTCTTGAGGTCCTCAGATTTCATAATTAATTTCAGATTCTCATGTGTCAGTCACTTTTAATCCACAAGAAACCTAGTGGGTAGGATTTATTCTCATGGATAGATACAGAAACTCTCAAATAGGGTAATTTATCCCAGATTGAAGAGACAGTAGTGAAAACAGGATTTGAACCTGTGTCCCTTCATTCCAAAAGACTACTCTGGGGCTGTGGCTGAGAGAGGCTGATAACCTCAAATACCCATTTCTCCTATTTTGGCGATATTGAAGAATGGACATGAAGCAGAGGTGCAGTGCATCCGCTGTGTCCTGTGAAATGAGCAAGGTCACGCAAGTCTTTGATAGGAGAGGGGTGTGGGAAAGAGCATAGTTGGGCACTGAGCTCTCTGAAAAGGGAAAGAGGAGGTGAGAGAACAGTAACTTCTATTTCTGATATGGCACCTGTCCTCTTAGCCCTATTCTACATGAGGAGAAGTGAGAAACTAGCAGTCTGCTAGGTTAACTTTCTAGTTTTGGGTGTGTAACCAGGTGAGTTGAGTTGAGTAACGTTTTGACCCACAGTTCTCAGACAGGCATGTGTTCTCAACTGCTGTCCCCCAAAAGGCTCCTCTGTCCTAGGACACCTCTTCCCTCTCCTCCTCCGGACTCCTAGTGTAGGAAGCCAAGCCAGCAGGAAAGGTGTATTGGTAACCTGAACCACTAAGAACTCTTATATTCCATAGTCTGGCTGTGCTTTCCTGTTGTGGGTGGAGAAAGGAAAGAAAGCCTGCATTCTGTTTTCTCTCTTGGGCTGTAGGCAGCTGCACCCATGCATACCTGCTCCTAAAGAGAAAGGTTTCCTGACCATCTTTGTCTCTGGAGCAGAAAGATTCCTTTCACTTTCTTCTTTGTGGGCAATGCCATAAAGCTTTCTTACTTTCTTCTCTAGAAATATGTATTAATTAACTTTTTGTCACTGTGACCAAGGTACCTGAGAAGAACAACTTCAGTAGAGGAGGGAAATTTTATTTTGGCTCATGGTTTCAGAGGTTTAGAACATGGTTGGTTGACTCCATTACTCTGGGCCTAAGGTGAGGCAGCACATGATGGTGGAAGGGTGTGGTGGAGGAGCGCTGCTCCTCTCATGTTAGCAAGGAAGCAGACAAGGGTGAAAGGGAAGGTGAACCCTTCCAGGACATACCCCTAGTGATCACCTCCTCCAGCCATGCCCTGACTACCTACAGTTACTCCCTAGTCCATTCAAACTAGGATGGACTGATTAGATTATAACTCTCATAATCTAATCATTTTACCTCTGAATATTTCTGTATTAATACAGGAGCTTTTGGGAGACGCCTCATAGCCAAACCATAACAGAATGCTATGTGTGTTCCACCTCAACTGGGCCTACCCCTCAAACCACTGATTGAAATAGTAAGATAACTTGTCATTCAAATACCATCTGCCTGAAGCAGGGCATAGTTATTAGGGTGACTGTACCCTGTACACAGGAATTTGCCTTTTGACTCAGGGAAACTCAAAATTGTTATGGCTCAAGGATAGTGTGCTGGTTCATTTATAATGACTAGTTTTCTTCATTCCTAATTATCTGGATAGCTGATAAGAATAATAAATACCTCGCCCAGAACTATGGGCAAAAACCTATATTTATTGTGGATTACTAAATGGCTAAGACTTGCAGGATTTAGTGGTAATTTATTGGCCTGTTACATGGAATGGGACTGAGTTATATCATGAAATCCTTAATTACAGAAGAAAGGTAAAAGGAAATGTTAGAATATTCTTAACAATGTCTCTGAAGTCTTAACATTTCCCATAACAAGGTGTCAAATTGCCAGCTCTTTGGTTTGTTAGTAAATTCATTTTGGCCCTTTTCAATTTGCTCATATCTCCTATTAATACTAAAAAATAAAATACAGTAAAAATCTATTGTCTTTATTTTCACCCTTTCTAAGGAGAATATATGGTAAAAAATTCAGGAAACTTAACTGGATTTTAAATTATATCCATAAATATGCAAAAGAAAGAGAAAACTGTGTTTGATTTCCCTCACTCTGCATCTATTTACTTTACAAGCAAAATTAGAGACTTGGACAAGATTCTCTTCCATTGATTTCTTTCTTGCTTGGGGTGTTGAGGGAGTCCATCACCCATTTCTTTAAAATTGTATCTTTCAAATATTTATATTGTTCATGGAGTATTTGAGAATTTCGTCTTTGAAATGATTCCCAAGCATTTGCCTTCTTCAATGGAAATAGTAGCCTATGTGTCCTTGAGTTTGGTATGACCATTGGAAAGGTGCACACCCATTATGAATAATATATTTTTATAAGGCATCGTAGGACTATGTCATAGACTGAAATGTAAAAAGTCATTTTGGCTAAAAACATCTAAATTGTTAAAGCTTGTAAGGGATAGAGAAATTCAGTTTAAGCTTAAGTTTTCCTATCATTAAAGAACAATTTGATTTAATTTTCTTTTTCTTTTTTCTTTTTTTTGGGGAGGGGACCAGAGATTGAACTCAGGAGCACTCAACCACTGAACCACATCCCCAGCCCTATTTTGTGTTTTTATTTAGAGATAGAGTCTCGCTGAGTTGCTTGGTGCCTTGCTTTTGCTGAGGCTGGCTTTGAACTTGGAATCTCCTGTCTCAGCCTCCTGAGCTTCTGGGATTACAGGTGTGCTCCACTGCACCTGTCATAGTTTGACTTAATATTCTTTGTATAATTGTAAAGAGTTGTTTTTGGTAGAGAAAATGTAGGGGAAAATCTTTTAACTGCCAGAGGGTTTTGCCTTTACCTTTTTCTATTAATAGCTCACATTTCTTGATAGCTAACTACTGGCCAGCTCTCATATTAAATGCAGTGGTTGGTATACTGGAAATTGTTTAACAACTGAACTTAAAAACAAGAACAATTTCTGATTTGTAGCACTTGTCAATTTCTCTGGTGTAAATATTCTGCAAATTACTTAAGATAACGTCTATGAGGGGTAGTTGGTTGAGGGCAAAGATAGTGTCCATAAGGGAAAATAGCGCTAAAAGTAAGTAAAAACCATCTCAAGATAGAGTGATCCAGTCGAAAGATGAAGGGTAGGGGGATCCCATGGGTAGATGGTAGACAACAGGGGTAAGGGTCAGGCTGTAGGCACTGAGAGCTGGGGCTCCTGGCTGTGAGTCCTATGTCACCCAACTGGAGCATCTTCCTGACTTCTTCCTTCTGGATTTCCTAGAGGAGTGCATATACTTGTCTGTTCAACTCCAGTCAGCCCCAGGGAGAGAAATGAATTCAGCATATCAGAATTGGAGGTGGCTCTATCATTTGAGTCATGAACCCCAAGACAAGGTAACATGCTCCTTCAATAACCCCTCCTTATGCTCCTTGACGTTACAATTGTTTTCCCTCTGGGTATAGAGTTATGAATATAGGAATAAATGATGTTTTTATAGGAAGCCTTAGATAAAAGATTATTTATAGGAAGTCTTCAGGTAAAAGACTGTTAGAAAGTGTTACTAACTCTAATTACTATTTTTTGACATTCAAACTTAATGCACCCACATTGTTATCTACATATAATCCAGCTATCTCCTAGAAAAGGTTATCTTCTGGTCAACTGTAGTTTTGTGTTTAAATCATCTCACTATTTCACGTGTGCTATTCCAGTATTGCAGAGTCAACACAAATAGGAAACAAAAAAATAGCTTTTTCTTGACAGCTTCTCTCCTGTACTGCCACCCACATCCCCTCCCACTCCCTCTTTGTGTCTGAAATAGACTTTATTGACAGTGAAGAGGATTTATATTCTGCAACAATATTAGTAACTTAAAACTGAAATTTAATATTGGTATTCCCATTCACAAAAAGCCTTGTGGTCGTTTCCTCCAGCCCAAACTCTGGCATTCTTCCATTGTTGCTTTTGTATTTCTCAATTTTCTTTACTGACCTCAACTACTCCAAAAAGTTCTCCCATTATATTGTCCATTTTTCTCTACTCACTGCTCCCAAAGCCAGCTCAGGAATTTCTCTGTGCAAACTAAAAACCCATTAATATGCTTTGAAAACATTGGCCACCTTCTTTATCTTCCACTCATCTTTAAAGGGGGAAGAGACAGTGCAGAAACTGTGTCTTCACAAGTGTGTGTACACCCAAGTACATGTCCCACCATACACACCATGCCTCTGGATAAAATTAGTTCACTAATGTTTAATCAGATAACAATTTGATTTGATTTTTTTTTAACATTGGTCAGATAGAAGTCTAGAATTTTCTCAAATGCAGTTTGGTTGTGAAATAAGTAGAGATGACATGGCAAGTGAAGTCATTCCTCAGTGGGATTGTTCAGCCATACGATTTGTTCTGTTCTTCAGGATTTCTATCTCATTTTTATCCTGTCTTAGTGTTGGTTTTATTTTTAAAATCAATCCTACTAGCATAGGGGTGGATTTTATAGAATGTAGATTATAGAACTGTCTAGCAACAAGTACTGCACCCAGGTATGGTTGAAGAGTGACTGTTTTTATCAGGACTATCCAACTTAGATCTCAGTAGCCCCCAATAATTAGAAGGTGTGATGATTAGCTACCCATCTTTTCCCTTTCCCCAATACACACACCCTTGGTTTCTGATTATAATGAAAGTAAGTCTTAGACTAAGTTTGTTTTTCCTCATGCAGATGCTGATTAGCAAGCACAGTCATATAACTTGTTTTTTAAGTGGACAAAGTTCCAGCTCTGTCCTTTGTAACTCCCCAAAATATCTTATAAAAAAGGTTCACCTGAGGCAATTAGGCACCATGCCAATGTCAGGATTCAGTGAATTAGTGGGAAAGAAATAATCTGCTGACCTACAGCTGGGCTCGTGGTTCATAATAGTGTTGTGTTGTTTTCCTGTACATGTAGGGGAGTGCCTCCAATCCACTTGTTTGAATACCTCTAACCTCACCAATGGTAACTCATCTCTAGCATCTCTTATGATAATCAACCAGTCACTAATTTCACTAAAAAGAAAAAAAAGCCCTTTGCAACATTTATTAATTCAATTGTCAAAGCCTCTGGTGCTGGTCAGAGATAAGGATAGCTGAAGGCTTGTAGTAGCTGCCTCGGATGAAATAGTGGCCAAAGACCCCAGAATATGAATATCCAGTTATGATAAGAAAGTAGTTAGAGTATAGCTTCATCTAACAATTGTTTCATATTATTTTGTAACCAAATAGAAGTTTGAGGGTAATACCCTTTATCCCAAAATGTTTAAGAGTTTGAATATTCTTTCTAATCACAGGGCAGTCTTATTTCCCCTCTCTAAAGAGTGTTCACTAGACGGTAGAGACAAGAGAGCTCTCCTTCCTAGTGGAGCAAGATTGTAACATAAATAGTTTACACTATTGGAAATGGGCCTGTGTGGAGATAACTGATTTAACACATATATGTATTGGAACATATATATGGTAATGGGTTAAATTTTAGAACTTTCTAAAGAGATAGATATCCACAACCTTGTTTCCCTAAAAATTGAGCAGAAAGGAATGCTAGAAAAATGCAGGAAAGAAATCTCCAGAAAACTCTACATGGTTCTTTGTTTTTAATTTCTTTCAGATTCAGTGTAAATAATATTTATGATATGCAGACCAAATAAACTACCTAGCAACTTCAAATTCTAACCACCATTAAGTCTGGTTTTTGTCTGATAGCTTTGAGTCCCAGCTCAGAAAAGTTGATGGTTTGTTTCATTAAGAAGAAAAAGACAAATAAAAAGAGTAGACAATTAACCTTCCTAAGCAACCTGCAAAATAAAATATGCATAGAAACTATGGTTCTTAATTATCCAAGAGGAATGGAAAAACAAGTGTATAGAAGAAAGGCCACTTGAAAATCAGAATTGCAAACACATCTGGATCTTTACATTGTTAAGATTAGATGGCAAATTACTAGATCTCAAATAACTCAATGAATAAAATCTTATATCAAGTTCCTTTGCAGGAGTTAATGATTTTGTCAATGCCTGTGTCCTAGAGAACAGAGTTCAAATTTTGGTGCACAATATATTTTTTAAAATTTACTTATTCTACTTAGGTATATATGATAGCAGAATGCATTTTGACTCATTGTACACAGATGGAGCACAACTTTTCATTTCTCTGGTTGTACATGATGTAGAATCACATCATATATGCAGTCATACATGAAGCTAGGGCTATGATGTCCATCTCATTCCACTATCTTTACTGACCCCATACCCTTTCCCCACTCCTTCTCCTTTGGCCAAATTTCCTCCATTCTTCCCGTGTCCTCTCCCTTATTATGGATCAGCATCCAATTATCAGAGAGAACATTCGGCATTTGGTTTTTTGGGATTGGCTTACTTCACTTAGCATTATGTTCTCCAACTTCCTCCATTTACCTGCAAATGCCATAATTTTATTTTCTTTTATTGCCGAGTAATATTCCATTGGTGCACAATATTTTGAAGGCAGATTTGAATGACTGGCTTCCAATCAGTTGTAGTGGGTTACTTGTGCTGGCAGCTTCTACACTTTTTGGCTGCCACATCTTTGAACATATTTCCTCTGGTCTGTACTATTGTCTTATTGCTCTTTTCCTGACCTCTCCAGTCTGAACTTTATCATTTTTATTGTGTTAATCCTGGGATTCCTTCAACAATAGGATGGTGAAACCAGAGGGGAGACTTGTGTGTGGCTCTGGATCCAGTCTGGGTCTGGGTCTGGGGTCAGGGAACAGTTACAAGTGCTGGGAAGTTGATAAGAGTGACCAGTAAAACATAGAACCTAGTGAGGAGTTTAATTACAAGATTAGAGCCCACGAAGCAGGGCGAGGGAGGGGATGGCCCTTCTGCCCTTAGCCCTGACTTCCATATCAGTGACAGGCATCACTACTTGGCCATGTCATCCTTTTCTTTAGAACCTGGACATAGCCTTGGTCTTCTTTAGAACAGTTACTCTAGGCAGCTGGTACACTTAAATGAATTTAACCTTGTGGTCTTGTTGAATAACCCAAAGAGCAGACATATCTGGTCCATAAGAAATCACAGAGTAGGCAACATCTGGAATAGCCGTCAAGCAGGCTGTAGCCATTGTTGAAGCAGGCTCCGGCCTGGAGTGCTAGTGTTTTAGAGATGGAAAGTAAAAGCCAGGCAAGAAGATGAAGCACTTGGTTGTTACGGTAATGAGCTGTGGGCAGGTTACCAAGATGGAGTAAGACAGAGTTCTCCAACTGGGCTATCAAGTGGACATAGGGCCAAGAAGAAAGAAAAGCCATCTTATCAGGACTGGGGAGGAAAGGTGAGGCTGGGTTTGCTGCAAGGATAACTTGATGCTGTTCTCTGGAGTGACAGGCCAGAAAGGGAAGTGAGGGAAAATAATCCTCACTGAGTGCCTGCTGTGTGCCAAGGACTGTTATCTTATTTCAGAGGCAGCTTCTACCATCCCTTCTGCCTAAGAGTAGGTTAATTCTTGGCCTGAATCCAAGCTAAGCTGCGGAGGGCCAGAGCCATCACCTGCCACCTACTTTCTTACTACTTGTCTCCCTCGCCCACCCCATTTGTCTTTTTAAATCCCCAACTAGGTTTTAAGGTCTTGAGGGATGGCCCCGGGCGGACTCTACTGCCTCCTTGTGTCCTCTTCAGGTTTTACTTGACTTAGGTACTCAAATTTTTTAAAAATTTGTTAATAGATTGCTGTGTCCTAAAGCATCTGCTTTAGAGGAAACGTTTCTGGGGATTGTGTCTCAAAGAAGATTTCTGCAAGAACAACTCCTGCTTGTCATTGCACTGTGATCTTGCACAGTCATCGCATCAGCTGAAACAGTGAGATGTGAAGTGTTTTTCCAAATATGTCCTAAATGATTGGACAGAATTCACACACTGGGATGCTCTCCAACCTGAACCTTTGTGAGAGGAAGAGTCTGGGCTGGAAACTGTAGGAGCTAAGAAAGGAAACATGCATAGAGTTCCTACAACTTCTCCACG
The DNA here is from genome assembly GCA_028644305.1 of Xerus rutilus. Classification (NCBI taxonomy): domain Eukaryota; kingdom Metazoa; phylum Chordata; class Mammalia; order Rodentia; family Sciuridae; genus Xerus; species Xerus rutilus. The sequence continues at coordinate 62,800,810 of CM053408.1, forward strand.
ATGGGACTCTAGGGTCCCAGGATATGTCCCATACCCTCTCTTCAGGTCACTGTACCTTTCATCTTGTCATTTCTTAGAGTCTTACCTGCACCTTTGCAGTAAGTCCATGAGAGTGTATGTTAATGTATAGTTAGCATGCAGAAGATTAAAATTTAACCAATATCCGTCTATCTTCTGTTTTGCATCAAGATCATGATACTCTTTCTAAGGGTTGTTAAGTTAATCTTGGAATTGTAAAATAATTTGTGAGGAAAGTTTATCCTAAGTAAAAATAATAAACAATAACAACAGACAGACTGAGTTGCTATTTTTCTTTTCTTTTCTTTTTTTAATTTAGGCTTACATGTTAACAGTGTAAATGATTCATTGTACATAGATAGAGGATAACATATCAATTCTCTAGTTGTTAGTTGTATAGAATCACAACATATATGCAGTCCTACATAAAGTTAGGGTTATTATGACCATGAGTTGCTATTTTTCAATAGGGGATACTTCACTTCAGATATGTTGTGGTTTGGATGTGAGGCGGCCCCCGAAAGCTTATGTGTGAGACAATGCATAAAGGTTTGGAGGAGAAATGATTGGGTTGTGAGAGTTTTAACCCAATTAGTGAATTAATCTCCTTATAGGATGAACTGAGTGGTAACTGAAGGCAGGTAAGGTGTAGCTAGAGTAGGTGAGGCTTTGGGGGGCATGCCTTTGGGGTATATATTTTGTCTGGCGAGTGGAGTCTCTCTCTCTGCTCTCTGATCATCACGTGAGCTGCTTCCCTCTGCCACACTCTTCTACCATGATGTTCAGCCTCACCTGGAACCTCGAGGAATGGAGCCTACTGTCTATGGACTCAAACCTCTGAAATTGTGAGCCCCCAGATAAATTTTCTTTCCTTACAATTGTTCTGTTCAGGGTATTTTAGTCACAGAAGCAAAGAGCTAACTACAATAAGATATTTTTGTAAGACGCTGAGACATGCAGGTAAAATGGTATGGGCTTTGGATTTAAATGGTTCTTTTATTCTGTCACTTACTTATCTGGTTAACATAATAAACCTCTGGTTCTTGGTGTCTTCATCCTTACAAAAAAGATAATAATGCCTACAACATACAGTTTTTTAAGGATTTGAGAGAGGTCATAGACTGCATAGCATTTAGTAGATGCCCAATAAAATATGGATATTATCACTAATTATATGGTTGCTTTTTGGAAAGTAGGAAATGGATCCATTTTACCAGACTAGTTTTATTCTTTCCTGATTTCCTTTATCTGAAAAACCTGCCTATCAACAAAGAAAATACAAAATTATTATGATGCATTATTTTCTTGTATCTCTATTCACTGGATATGAAAGTGTTTATCATTTGTTATTTTGTCACTGAGAAAAAACATACCATAGCATCTGTGTAAATGCATACATTAAGGCACATGCTTATAAGAGTTAGAACATTTTATCCAAGTTGTCAAGGAATTTTGTTGCTATCCAAGGGCATGATGAGTCTTTTATCTAAAGATACTTTCAAAAGAAACAAACTCATGTCTTAAAAAATGCAGAATTCCAAAATACAAATATTGAGGATGTCCTCACATCCCTGCCATGTCCTTCCATGTTATAGTTTTGAGTATTTCTTTTAGTTTTCAGTCATCTTCTGATCCTGTGTTATTCTTATTTAGCAAGTGTCTCTCGTATCTTTTATACAATCATAACACATCAGAGCAATATACACTAAGGCAATTCTAACCCAATAACATCTTGGCATGACTTTTTAACTTCAAGAAAATATAGATTCATGATAAAAGGAGCCTATTTGGTGTATGTATGTGTGTGTGGCCCTAGTCATAAAGAACTATTTAATTTTCTACAAAAATATTTTTACAGCTCAGTTCCAGTTTCTATAATCACAATAATAATTTTTCACACCCTGGCACCTATTGAATTAGCAACCAAGTTCTTTGCTTGAGCCATTATTCAAATGTATTCCATCTGCATTCAAATTAATCTCAAGATCATAGAAATTAACAACGGGAAAGGTGCATTAAATTACCTAGTCCATTTCTTTGCTAGGGGAGAATTGATCTTTACATCATCATCTCTAATGCTTTATCTAGTGGGTTTTAAATGTCTTGAATAAGTGTTACTCTGGTTCTGGGTGGTCATTTCATCAAATTCCAGGGGAAATTCTTTTTTACAGCCTACTGGAATATATATGGATTTTCTAATGTGTGCAATTAGCCAGTGCTCAGAGCCTCCAGAAATCAGGCACTGAATTTTCCAAAGAAGTATTTGTGTGTGTGTGTGTGTGTGTGTGTGTGTGTGTGTGTCTTTGTGTGTGTGCATCAAAGGGCATTGGGTGAGTCATGGTGGGAGGTGGAGAAAGAAAAAGGGCAACACGAAAAGGATGGTATGTTTGCTTATGTTAGAGATCTGGCTGCTCCTTTTCTTCATTTTGCAATGTCCTGAGTGGCTTGTGTAATAGGTGTAGGGAAGTAGGCATAGTCACAAAGCACTGAAAAATGGGTCTGATGCCAATCTGAGTTCTAATTATGTAATTTTATGAGGTCAGAAATCCAGAAGCCCACAGAAAAACTCCTTAGGTCATTTTTTATTACTCACAATTACACGTGCATAGTTTAAGTTTGAGATCCAAAGTAGAAAGTCAGAGTCTAGGCATTCTAATGTTAATTATTTTTCTTTGTTTATAATTTAGTTGCTGTTTTCCAATTAGATAGATAGATGGTAGATAGAATAGGTATCTATATTCACATGAAGCTGAAGAAATGAAACATTACTATCATGAATCCTTCCTTGATTTTTGTTTTATTTAATTCAATTGTTATCAATTTTCTTATTTACAAAATGAGATAAACAGAATATCAGACTCAAACACTTTACAAATGTTAGGATACAGCAAAAATAAGACAAATTGCATGATTAATAACGTATTCATTATTAAACACAAACTTTTTTTGCCTGAATAATATGAATGATTTATTGTACATTGAAAAACATTCTCAGTTTTTTTTTATTGGTTCTTTTTAGTGATACATGACAGTAGAATCCATTTTGATATAATTAGGATCTCATTCTTGTGCATGTACAGGATAGTGAGATTCACTGTGGTGTATTCTTATATGTACA